>CM076579.1:1586566703-1587227788 GCA_034641835.2 Pinus albicaulis
TCGACTGCATATGACACCTCTCCACTTGCAGAAGGAAACATTGGGTCTCCACGTAGCAGTTATATCTTGAAATGGATCGTAAGTGATTGCAGAGAGAGATGCGAGGAGAGCCTCTTCATCAGAAGCATTGCCGTGATGAACATGCAATTGAAGGGTGGGTAGAGTGAGAAAGAGAATGGAAAAAGAGAAGAGGAAAAGTACTGTGCATAATGGAAATATTTTTTTTTGATGTTTTGGGTTTTTAGGTTTTTCTGTTAAGAATAAATCATTCTCTGGGTTTTCTTATTAGGGTATTTTTTAGAAGAATATATATTTTTTCATGAAAAAATTCAATTGGATTATTTCAAAGTTTCACGGGTTCACCACTCTCGTATAGATAAATCAAAATTCAATGTGAAACCATCATTTGTAGCTAGATCAATATAATAAAGTGATGTATTTATATTACAAAGTTTATGTGTGATAAAATAAGTTTAAATTCATCTTAACTCGAGATTTACCAAGCATGGAGAGGGATCAAGTCTTTTAAGATCCAAACTTATTTTAGAGTGAAAGGAGATTCCATTCCTCTTAGCACTTGGTAGATCTTTAGAAACCATATATCCATCACACGTCCAATTATTTTTTTTTATTAATATTTTCCAAAATCTCTCTCTCTCTCTATATATATATATATATATAGTATTTGCCTTCTGTTTTCGAGGGAAGATAATAAAATAAGGTCTTTAGAGAGTCCATCAAGCCTCTAAAAGGGGATAGAAGCTAGGAATTTGGGATCATTCAGGTTTATCTATCTCATTGTGTTTTTCTTGAGAACTTGGCGTGGCCAGTTCTAGTTTGATCCCAAGGAAAAAAACCCCATGGGTCTTATTTTTTCTGGTGGATCCATCCAGGGTCCATGATTGTGCTCCAGTCTTTTGTTTTCTCTTTTAAAGATTAGTCGGCCATGCCACTCCAGGGGCTTGGATATTTTTGTATCAGCACGTACTTGTTTCTATAGTTAATAATACAAATAAAGCTCTGCATTTCCAGATCCTATTGTGTTTGGTGTCTTGTTGAAAATATTTGTATGGGAGCATATAAATGTGCCAAATCTATTGATTATTTCGTTCTTTGGGATCATACAGTGGTATCAAAGCTGTTGATCTGCCAGCTTGAGCGTTCGATAGGGGTTCCTTTCACCCTAGACGATAATTTCCATCTTCAGTGATACTCGATATCACCTTAGTTGACCCAGTTATTTATTTTACTACAACCAGTGTAAGGGTTTATTATCTTTCTTCATTGGATATTCCAAACATTTGTAGGCAATGATCAGGCTAACTAGATCTATATCCATGAGGGAAGTAGGATCGTTTCTTTTTCCATTTTGAGAACTCGACCGAGTTTTCAAGTGAGGGTTTTCATGGTTGGTTGCACCAGATTCGAAAAATGAATGAGGGCAATGCATTGAACAATGCCCACCATTGAATCCGTGAGGAGGCCTATCGCTCGACGATAGGAAGAGGGAGTGTGTAGCCTCGTTTGTGCTCGATTGTGGCGGTGTTTGGCTCAAGGGTCGAACATTGAGAGTTCTCACACAAAGATTATAACCTCGAGGCGCGACCTCCTTTACCAGCCAGGGTGACACGTTGTTGCAGCAGTCCAATGGGAATTGGAGGCAGATCGAGCCGTGTCATTGGTGAAGTCTGCCACCTCCCATTGACCATAGTCGCAGCGCAGTGAGGAAGGAATTGACCAGGAAGCAGACAACCCTGTGTGCTGCGTAGTGAGGACAAGAGATCGAGCCCCATCATTGATGATATCCACCACCTCCCATTAACCACAGTCGTAGCGCAATGAGGAAGGTGGATTGACGGGGGTACCACACAACCCTTTGTGTAGCGTAGTGAGGACGGTCGACCAACAATAGGCATGTAACCTGTGCAGCGCAAGGAAGGAGTCTCTGACGTGAGACTAGGCGTGCAAATCGTAGGGGCTGAGAGATCGACAATTTCCCTTGCCTAAAACATATCCACCGAGTTGGAGTTGTGAAACATTCTGTATGATGAATCAGTGTGAATGACCCATTAACACATAGAAATAGTTGGTCAAACTACTGTTGCAAACACCCAGTCTAATATTCGGAGCCTTCATCTTCCATATCAAGGTCGATCCCTTCTTGAGCTGCAAGCGGACTGAGGCATGATATCGATCAGTTAAATTCCTATTGGATTGAGCTATTTCGAGGGAAAAGATTTATCACTTCTCATTCAAGGAGGTGAATCTATTCAGATCAAATCTATGATGTTGTGTCATTATTGAGGGACCGAGGGGCTTCATATAATTAAGCATATCATGTTGGCGGGAGGGCGTGTGTCCAAAGGTAGATTCCATACACCAGAGAATGTCACGAGGAGGTCGACAAACACTCAGTTACAAGGACGTCTCTGCTCCCAGCAGGGGAGATCGTGGGATGTGGCTGGCAGGGAAGCTACCCATCAGCAGCAGCAGAGCTAGAAATTATTGTAACACCGAATCTAGAACGCAATAAAAGTTGATCCCAATCTTTGGGAAGGGCACATAATCTGGTTATCCCAAATATTTATTGATCGAAAAGAAGATCAAAGCCAACTAGGTGCGATAGAACCATACAGGGTGGCGTGAAACATTGTTGAGGTTGCATCGTCTCGAGATAAGTCAACGTTGTTATTGGAGAATTATCGTTTCAGTGATATCTTCAGATCATGTTACCGTAGATAGCCCAGACATCAACATAGCAGTAGATATGCCTCACACACACAAGGAGAATAGAACCAAGGACAAAGGACCAACAATTGACCATGGTCTAGAGTGTGGGGAGCGGTTATTCACACAGGATCCAAGAAAAGACGGTAGCCACAGAAGCCAAAGTAAGCATCACACAACAGATCCAACGAAGGAGATATTAAAATCCTGTCGTTGTTTTCCAAAGGGAACCTTTGCAGGTTATTTCTTATTTATTTAAGGCGACTTGTATGTATTTATGTTATCGGTTCATATTAGTTCGCATGGTTATGGTGCGACCCATGGCGAGGTGAAAGGAACAACCGAAGGAGGTGTTGAAGATTGTAAGTAGGTTCGATATTCATAAATTTAAATATTTATTGTAATTTCCAAAAGAATAAAGAAAATAATTTTATATCATTATTAAATGAGTTATTAAAGCATGGGTTTCATTCTTGGGTCATATTGTTTTAGGTCAAAGTCTTCATTGTGGACTTCTAGGTTTTATTCCGAGTCTATAGAATTATTGCAGATTTAAATTGACTCATATTGTTTTTAATCATGCAATTAGGTCAAGTACTGAGTCAAATATTATTTATGGAGCCTCCACATCAAGTCAGCCTCAAAGTCCAGTAATTCGAACCCATCAGAAGCCTAAAAATACAAGGAAATCAAATTCATTTGGAGACATGTTGGGACAGGGTCTCCTAAAGCTTCAAATTTTGTCCATTTTTTGTAATATTTAGTCTAACACAGGGGTGTTGGGGTGGGTCAAAGCCTCGAATGTAATGTAACGGGTCAAGGGTAGACTAAAAGTCCACAAACCATAGTTTGCGGACTATTGGATGCGTAGGCTAAATCGGTATAAATAGATGAACCTTTTTGAGTCTTAAGGTAGGCAAGAATGGAGATTGATGTTAAGCACGAATTGTTAGGTCTGTAGTCGAGTTGTTTGGGTAAGGACTCCTACTGCCTGTGTGCGCGGAGATCCTCAGTTCTGCTGTGTGCGGACTCTGTTGGCTGTGTGTGCAGGCGGTATTTTGGAATTGTAAGAGGATTTTGGTATTAATATATATGCAAAGTACTGTTAGACATCTAATGTTATCTAGATCGGTTTTGTTATGATTGATGTGAACTTGGGCTATATGATTAAGTCGCGAAAGTCTCTGTTTGATAGTTGTGAAAGTATATATGTTTCTTTTATATGAATTTGTGGTCTGCTAATTACTGTGATTATAGTTTGTTGTGTTGATAGATTGGTATTACGCACGTGGATGCGAAGGTAATTACTTGATTTGTGCCTGATAAAAGCTCTGTTATATAAGTCTGTGAATCGATCTGTTAAGTAAGAACTCGATAAGCTGGGATGCAGACCCACTTGACTTACCTACTCTCTCTCAGGGTGTAGAAACCTGGTTCTAGCACCCTCCCATACTGCTTCGGGTGAGACTTTGGCCTGCGCAAGCAGATCACTGCCGAAAGGGCCAGTAGTATAGGGGTTTGTTGGCAAACCTTAACCTCTGAAACTGGGTTATGACCCTTCGAGCCAACAAAACATCTCACGCGCACTAAAAAATTTGATCTTTTACTGCATCAAGGACGTAATATCCCAAAATAGGGAAATTATACACTATTGGGAATATCTTAAGATATTCGAAATGTGGAGATCTAGCAATATGCAACATAATAATGAAAGAGTAGGGTTGCATCAACTTCAGAAAATGATAGGATAACTCATAGCCATCTTATTAATGTAATAGCAACATAATGTGTACAATATCTTGAGGAAAGAGTTACTCAAGAAAGGCAATAATCAGCCTCAAGAAACAAGTACATAAAATATGACAAAACACTGTTACACAAGAGTGCCTAAGCTATGACTGCGCAGTTCATATGAGACACTGCAACATGCTGAATGAAAATAATTTGATATAACAATATCAGGCTCAATAAATGTGGGGGAGCAAGCTCTCAACTCCTGCAAACAATAGTACAACAATCCTTAGAAGGATTGGTTGAAATATATATAAAAATGGCAAATCTGTAGAAATGCCGGAGTTGCAAGGTAGCAGCTACAACTCAACACTAGAAATAGATGGAGATGGTTGAATATGATGTCCAATATGAAGCAACCTCCTCCAATGGATCTTCCAAGTACAAGGTTAATCCCAGCACTGAAGATCTCACCCTCCAAAATAGTGGTGCGAACCCCTACTGCAGATACACACTGAAAAACGCAGTCAAGGAGGGGGACTGCGCTGTAGTAGATGGGAGATGCTTGGCTTGATGCCAAGATGTGAAAATCAACTCTGAAACCTTCCTCACTAACCTTCTCGAGGAATAGAAGCTCCCTCCTCCGAAAGATGAGCCAAGGAATGGTGTTGTGGAACCCTCCACTGCAACACCCTACAACACAATGTTATACTTCAGCAGAAATAACGCGGTAGTTGAAGGAGGTGGCTTGTCCTTCAGCCTAGATGTGGAGAAATGAAGTGCAATCCTTCAAGAGGCCTCTCAAGAAGGAGAAGGAATCCTTAATAGGAATCCCCGGTGCTAAACAACACTGCAACTCTACTAAACAGCCCGAGAATGCAAAGAGTCTACAAGACCAAAATCGAATACTCAAACATGTTTCTCTATGGCTGCCTCTTCCTCCTTTTATGCAAGTGAATGTCTCTTTGCCCTGGACCCCACACATTAGGGTTTCTTCCACAAGTGATCTTCCTCCCTCTCAAACTGCGTTGTCTTCCCAAGCAATCCACACCCTCTTAGGCATCGCTGCTGACTTGGTCAAACTTGACCTTGTCCTCATGCTTTTGCCCCTTTTCACACTGGAAGGTGAAAAATAAAGCAACTCCATTAATCCCTTTCAGACTATGAGGGATTTTATTCCTACTCATGGGTCTCCTCACCCATTTTATTCACCTCCTAGATGATATGAGCAAAATCAATGTTCCAATTAGCTTCATGCTAATTTTGGGAACATTAAAGTCCTCCCCTCTCAAAGATTGCTTGTCCTCAAGCAAGTGCAAGGATAGACTGACTTATTTCTCCTCCTCTCCCTGTAGCATCCATGTATGATTATCTCCTCCAAGTAAAAAGATGTTATATCATCAATCAAGTCTCCACATTGCTCCTCCTCAACATGCAAGTCAGCTATTAAGTTATCATCATGTAAAGGTGAGATACTCAAGAGGATAACAAAGTGATGTCTAGAGGTCCCTTAGAGGAGTGGGATCTAAAATCTAATGGGAACTATCTCTCCCATGTGGATCCTCCATCCCCAAGCTATTAGCCATGCAAAATGAGTCACCTCCCAACTAGGCAACCCCTGAAAACTGTCCTCAACCTTTGACTCTGGAAAAGTAGGTGGGATTAAAATCTGCATATGGTAGACAAGGTAGCCTACCCCATGTTGTCCATCTCTCCACTTATGATAAGTGTAGAGTGTTGGCTGATCTTGGGTTGCAATAAGGATGCCCTCAAGTGGCAAGATGAGGACTAGATCTCCAAAGATCTCTCCTCCAATGCTGCAAATCAGGCTAGCCCAAACCATTCCATATATGATGATTTGGAAGTCACCATCATATGGAGTCCCCTCAATCCTATGGCCCCCCTCATAAAGAGACAAGTGTGATGTTGTGGTGGCCATATTATCTCCCTTGCTCCCCTTAGAACATGTACTGCAAAAAATATGGAGATCTTCTCTCCCAAAGGACACATCCATCCAATGTGTCTCTCTCTCCAACATGCTCCTCATAAAGACAGAGACAATAGAACCATAGGGAGCAAAAATGAGAATCATGCTTGCTTCCATGTGTAACAAGTGAGAAGGACAATGGTCCCTCAAGTGCAACCAATGCAGCTTGACTCTCAACTGCAATAGAGACTGATTAAATGTGTGGCTTTTCAACCACTTACCTGCTGCCCCAATCTCCTCATAAGTATGGAGGAAGTGAATGATGTATGGTGTAAAATGATCATGTCCTCCATAATATACCTCTTCCCCAAGTCCCCCTAGGGAATGGCCATCAAACATGCTTATGGCCTCAAGTAGACCATGAAACCTAAAATAAAGAATGCTCCTCCTTTGAGCAACATCCTGCACATATATGGTTAAGGGACATATACATACATCATATAAATAATCATGTAAACAATCAACACCCTTACCATATGTTCTACTCTTACAAACAGAGTGGCTCATAGATGAGTCTCCTCTCATCCTCAAGGAGTAAAGAGGTGGTTGTGCTAACTCTTCCGAAGAGTTATGTCTCTCCTCCTTGAGTCTACCCAAGACTCCCAGCACTGTATCAAGCTCTCCCAAGGTCCCCACTCTTCTGAAATCAATGAGTGGTGCCTCCACTGGTGAAGCATCCATCCTCCTTTGCTGATCCAGTGGTCTCCTCGGCAAAATGTCTCCATGCAATGAGACATCATCATCAAAAGATGACTGCATATATGAATGGACGAATCTGTCCATGCCCTTACTGCGCAATCCAGTCTTCTCCTTGGGTGCATCAACCTCCTGAAGTGGATAGGGGTGTGTACTCCTCATCTCATGATGCTAGTTCTCCTCCCTACCTCCTCCTTGTGTCTCCATGGTTCCACACCTCCTCAACAATGGCACATGAGTCGTGCCTTGATCTCCACACATGAGATCCTAGGGACTTCCTTGCAAAGATGCAAGAATCCCTCTACTTGGAGCAAGATCTCCTCCTTCCTTTGCATGAGGGACTAGATAATCTCTAGATGTGACAACGTTGTTGTCCCCAACCTCTACAACATGAATGGGAAACCTCCCAATGATTGGATCCCTCTTTGAAAAAGAGATCTCCATGCTTCCTTGCTCAAAGGTATGAGATGAAAGTTTTTCTTCTGGCAAGGTATGGTGCAAGTTTTGAACCTCCTCCATGGTTTTCTGAAGTGGTATTTCATTTTCATGCAAGGCTTTTGTTTGAGTTTCCTTGTTTAGCTCTACCATGTGTGTCTCATGAATCCTTCTATCAAATCTTCTCACTAATGCCTTAGTGAAACTCACATAATATGTAGTGTTTACATTCCTTAAAGAAAAGGATTCAAAGATCCACCAGGCATAGGCCTTACCTCTCATATGCAGCGCTACAACTTTGATGGATTCATCTTCAGGAATTTGGTGGTGCTGCAAGAAGGTATCTAACTCCTCCACCCAAGCTTTGGCTGAACATGTAGGTGAACCTTCAAATGCTGATAGAAGAAATCTATCCTTCTGCTTTCTTCCCTTCACCTTGATCTTGCAAAACTCTGAAAAACTGAGATGATCTCAGAATTTTTGAGTTTGAGACTCATAATCTTTCAGGAAATCACTAAGAGTTTCCCTCCTAGCAACCTCTTCTCCTCTTTCGATCTCTCTCCTGGCAATCCTGGGCATGTAACTGCACTGTGTGTTAGAGTGTGTGGCTGCTTGCTCACACTTCTCATATGACAATCTAGAGTTTTCTTTAGATTCAAACTCTTTTGGAGATTCTTCATACATCTCCCTCCTTATCTTCTTGAAATCTTCATGAATATTTTGTACAGATTTAGGAAGAAGCTTTGTAAGCCTATCCCCTTTTTCTCCTCCAAAATATGGAATCTTTTTCTAGCTCATCTCTTTGTCTCCTTCTCGATGGGAATAGGAAATGCATGGTCCTTCCTCTTCTATATGCTTATCCTCCTTAGGGAGGTTCTTCATGGATCTGAAATATGATGAGATAAAGCCCATCCTCTCCTTTGGTTAAGACTCACAGACTCAGCCAAGATTGTAGCTCTAATTCCACTATAATATCCCAAAATAGAGAAATTCTACACTATTGGGAATATCTTAAGATATTCCAAATGTGGAGATCCAGCAATATGCAACATATTAATGAAAGAGAAGGGTTGCATCAACTTAAAAAAATGATAGGAGAACTCATAGCCATCTTATTAATGCAATAGTAGCACAATGTGTACAATATCTTGAGGAAAGAGTTACTTAAGAGAGGCAATAATCAGCCTCAAGAAACAAGTACATAAAACATGACAAAACACTACAACACAAGAGTGCCCAAGCTATGACTGCGCAGTTCATATGAGACATTGCAACATGATGAATGAAAATACAATGATATGACAATATTAGGCTCAATAAATGTGGGGGAGCAAGCTCTCAATCCCTGAAAAAAATAGTACAACAATCCTTAGAAGGATTGGTTGAAATATATATACAAATGGCAAATCTGTAGAAATGCCAGAGTTGCAGGGTAGCAGTTGCAACAACACTAGAAATAGATGGAGATAGATGAATATGATGTCCAATCTAAAGCAACCTCCTCCAATGGATCTTCCAAGTGCAAGGCTGATCCTAACACTAAAAATCTCACCCTCCAAAATAGTGGTGCAAACCCCCACTGCATATACACATTGAAATAACGCAGTCAAGGAGAGGGATTGCGCTGTAGTAGATGGGAGATGCTTGGCCTGATGCCAAGATGTGAAAATCAGCTCTGAAACCTTCCTCACTAACCTTCCCGAGGAATAGAAGCTCCCTCCTTTGAAATATGAGCCAAGGAATGGTGTTGTGGAACCCTCCACTGCAACACCCTACAACACAACGTTATACTTCAACAGAAATAACGCTGTAGCTGAAGGAGGTGGCTTAGCCTTGAGCCTAGATGTGGAGAAATGAAGTGAAATCCTTTAAGAGGCCTCTCAAGAAGGAGAAGGAATCCTGAAAAGGAATCCCTCGTGCTAAACAACACTGCAACTCTGCTAAATAGCTAGAGAATGCAAAGAGTCTACAAGACCAAAATCGAAAACTCAAACATGTTTCTCTATGGCTGCCTCTTCCTCCTTTTATGCAAGTGAATGCCTCTTTGCCCTGGACCCCACACATTAGGGTTTCTTCCACAAGTGATCTTCCTCCCTCTCAAACTGCGTTGTCTTCCCAAGCAATCCACACCCTCTTAGGCAGCGCTGTTCGCTTGGTCAAACTTGACCTTGTCCTCATGCATTTTCCCCTTTTCACACTGGAAGGTGCAAAATAAAGCTACTCCATTGATCCCTTTCACACTATGAGGGATTTTATTCCTACTCATGGGTCTCCTCACCCATTTTATTCACCTCCTAGATTATATGAGAAAAATCAATGTTCCAATTAGCTTCATGCTAATTTTGGGAACATTACAAAGGAAAAGTGTGAAGTCAAGCAAGAGGTATTTTGGAGTGCATTTTTGGGCAAGCCAAAGTAGTTGAAAAATTAAAATTTTGGTACCACTCTCTCTCTCTCATGTGTTATAGTGTAGAAGATAGAAGTTATTCATCATTTACTGCATCATTGCTTCATAAATTCTGCAAATTATTTCTATTAAGAGAAGAAGAGGTCGAAGTTTATTCTGATGGATGTTTCTTCCTTGAAAAGTTGTATTGGGTCAAAATCAAACTCCTAGAAGCAAGATCGAAGTTTTAGAAGCAAGGTTGAAGTTCTAGGTTGAGGAAAATGCTACGTAGTGCGGCTACTATTGTTGCTACTACTAGACTAAGGAAGGATAAAAAGGAAGGTTGACTTGGTGTGGAGGAAGTCTAAGTCAAGGTCTAGAGTCTCAAGAATTACTATTGAAGGAAGAATTATTCACTGGGTTTTCCCCCATAGCGGGGATTTCTCTGAGAGTGGGGTTTTTCCCTGGTTCGTGGCCTACATCTGGTGTCCTTGATCTATGTGCATTTGCTTTGATATTTTCTTGATGAGCTAATAAGAAAGAAGATAAGAAGAACATAATAAGAACTAAAGTATATCACAAGTAAATAATAAAAAAATAAGAGAATTTTTTTTCCTTTCTCATTCTCTAATATGGTTTCAGAGCTTTGGTTAAAGAATAAGGAAAATAAAGTCTCAAGGATTTGATCAAGGAAACGTAATATGTTCATTAAAGGAAGCTCTGTAAGGAAATAAGTATTCACTACTTTCAAGGAAGATGTGTAGCACTATTAAGGGAGAGAAAAAGCTTGAAGGAGCTTCAAACTATAGATCTTGGAAAACGAAGATTGACCTCCTCCTTGAAAAGAACAAGGTCTTATACTTGGTGAAAGTAAAAGTGAAGAAGCCCACAAAAGAATCAAGTGATGTTGATAAGGTAAAATTTAGAGGATTGGATTTAATGGTTATGAATTTAATGGTTTAAGGCATAAAGGATACCCTTGTCCCCTTCATAGCAAGCATTGATCATACCCGGGAAATATATGATGCCTTGTCAAAACTATTTACCATCAAGAATATTGGAAAAGTGGCAAGCCTAAAAAATGAATTAGGAACTACTAAGATGACCAAGGATGATATTGTATCTACTTTCTTTGTGAAGATAGCAAGAATAAGAGATTACCTTCTTGCCATTGATAAATAGTGACAAATAAAGAACTTGTGATCACAACCATACTAGGGCTACCACCTACTTGGGGTGCATTTGTTACAGATCTGAATAGCTGGAAAGAAACTCCCACCTTTGAGGAACTATGGACATCCTACAGTCAAGAAGAATTAATAATCTTAATGGTAGCCAACAATGAAGAAGTCTCAAATTCTTATGTTGCTCATCACAAAGGAAAATTCAAGAAGAAAGGGCCAAGGAAGAAAGTTGATATGTCCAAAATTGAATGTTATCATTGTCAAAAAATTGGGCATTATAGAAGTGAGTGTCCTGAGAATCTGATAAGTAAGAAAAGAGATAGATAAAATGTGGCTGAAGAAGTATCCTCTCCCAAGAAATCAAAGCCCAAAGATAATGACATAAGGGACTTACATTACTAAGCCCCTTTCTCTTAGCTTTAGATATTTCATTTGTATATTTTATGTTTAGTTATAGGTTTAATGTCTTTTTGGAAATAAATTTTTCTTGTTTTATAAGTTTTTAGGTTTCCCTAAAATATTTGGAGGGAGCCCACAACAACTTCTCAAGATAAGTATCTCATTCCCTCTCTATTTTTTTCATGTACTTATTTAAATTTTTGATTATATTAAATATTGATTAGCGGTTGTCATTGATGTCAACCCAAGCAGCACCAGGGGCTAACCCAATATTGCATGGGAATTTTTACCTACCAAATTACTATATTATGGTTCAAGAATGCTTTTTGTGGTTTCTACTTGTCGAGATGTTTCCGTTGATATATGGCACACCACGTAATTCTTCACGGTTTGAGAGATATTCATGTTTGAAGTTTATACCCCCAGTTAGTGGGATATAACCCCATAGGGTTGTGGCATGGGTCATTGAAAAGTCATAATTAATGTTTTTTAAGCTCCTAAAATCCCTCCCTCGTTTACTTGTTGAATCCCTTCTCAACCTAAGCATTTATATAAATTGTGATACTCATTTCCTCCTTATGCAAGGGATTTCGCCATCTGAAACAGGTCATCGTGGAATTTTCGCTCTAAAATTTTTTCTACGAAGGTTCAGAAGCTGAAATTTTTATGAGGCAAAGCCGAAATCCGGAGGAAGCTACCGTGAAAATTCCAGATCAAGGTGCGCAATATTTTCGGAGATATGATCTGTGGAAGTCAGGGTTTTTGCAGGCTCCTGAAATTCATCTAAAAGAAGTGACCTTGGTAAAATTGTCATAAATCTCTCTCTGAGTATCGGATTGGAATTCCATAAAAAGGGACAGATAGTGCATAGACTATAGTTTTCTCTCTATCAATTTTACAGTCGAATGAAGAAACAATAACATGTGTCATGCCGTACAAGTTCGCTCTGCTGAAACAATCCATAATTAGGGCATTGTAAGAGATTGGGTATAAATCTCTCTTGAAGAATTGAAATTGGGTCAGACCTGTGGCATTGGAATAATTCAAAACCAAAAATCAGATATTGGGGATCTGAAATAATAGAGATACATCAGATTCGATATCGAGCTCCTAGAAGGCAAGAAAAAGCTAAATCATGTGTTGTGAAGGGTTGCAAATGACCAAACTTTCTAGGGCAGCAAAGCAAAGCAAGGTGCAACAGAGGGTAGCATGACAAGAGTAGTAACCAAGGTGCATAAAAGCAGCAAGAAGTTCATCACATGAAGTCTTCAAGTGGGCAGCACTGCATACAATCATTGTACTAAGTCATTGTAAATATATTATTGTAAAAATTGTACTAGTGTCTATCTGCCAAGAGTTGAAGAGGCAGTGTCAGGTGGTATTGGATCATCATTAGGTGGTTGTGTCATAGTTGGGGTTATGTTCTAGTGTGTCTTCTTCTTCTACATCATTCTATATCATTGTAAAGTGGACCATTTTCCCTGGTACGGGAGTCCATTCTTCTTTTATTCTTCTACAGGGTGGTAGGGTGGTGCTAGGGTGAGTTGTAGCTCATTGGGTGTTGTGGCATCTGTTTAGTTGACTAATGAAGAATATCGGGCATTGGAGCATCCATCCAGTGGGAGATGGAGAAGAATGCTTTTCTAGATTCTAGGAAGTTGGAGCTTTATTTTCAGTTGGAGTTGAATATTAAAGAATTATTAGAAAAGCATTAGGTGGTTTTTGTCCGGGAGTGGGTTTCCACCTTAAAAACTATGTGCATTTGTGTTCCTTTTGTTTACTACTATCATTGTACAAATACTGATAATAATTGAAGATTAACTAATGCTCTAATTGAAAGGAATATTGATTCACCCCCCTCTCAGTATTTCCAACAATTGGTATAAGAGCTTGGTTCCTTCAATAGCAATTTAACAGCTAGAAGGAGGTCATGGATCATACCAAGAATGGTGTACCTCTATTCAATGAAAATAATTATGCACTCTGGAAAGGAAGAATGGAGGTCTATCTCTTGGCGCAAGGTTACGAAGTATGGGACACTATTCAAAATGGATTTACATCAACCGCGGATGAACAAGGCAAGAAGAATTTGGTAAATGATGCAAAAGCAAAGAATATTATTATCAGTGGACTTATTGAATCTACTTATCATAAGGTCTTAGGTTGTAAAACTGCCAAAAATGTATGGGACAAACTTGAGAATATATATGCAGGTGACTAAATGTCTAAGAAGTAAAGCTTCAAATCTATAGAGAAAAATTTGAGAAACTCAGAATGAAAGAAGATTGCAACATTTTTGCATACTTCCAATACGTTGATGAAATAACCAATACTCTGGAAGGATTGGGAGAGCTAGTTGATGAGAAGAATATTATACAGAAGATTCTTAGAACGTTACCAGGGAGATTCAAACCAAAGGTATCGGTCTTAGAATACAGTGCAAATCTGGACAAACTCAGCAAAGAGGAATTACATGGAGTTCTCATAGTATATGAAATGAGACTTGATGAAGAAGAGGGTACTTCAAATCTAGAAAATGCATTCGTTGCATCTAAGAAAACCAATAAGGACAAACAAACTTCAATTGATATGACATGAACCTGCAAGTGTGAAGAAAAGGGAGATGATGGAGAAGGTCTTTCAGATGAAGAGTATGCTTACTTTACAAGAAAACTGAAAACTGATAAGGGAAAATTCAAAGGTAAACTTCCATTGATATGTTTCGGTTGTGGTGAGGTTGGGCATTTCGTAGAAAAATGTCCGAACAAAAGTGATGGCAACTCAAAAGGAAAGAAAGGCTTTAAGAAATTCAACAAGCAAGGAAAAAAGAAAGGATCCAAAAGGAACTTTCTCTCTAAAGAATATAGCTCATCATCCGATGAAGAAAGTGACAATAAAGAAGAAGCCAATGAGAAAGTATTGTTTATGGCCAAGCACAATAAACAAGAAGTATCAAACAATGAAGAAGAAGGGTTGACCATAGAATAATTTTATGAGGAGGCAATCAAGCTTATAAAAGACTCAATGCTGAGAAGATTCGTTCCAATACTCTTGAAGAACAAGTTCAAGGTCTCAAAATTGAAGTTGAAGAACATAAATGTATTAAAGAGTCACTTCAAAATAAGTTGGAAGAAAGCAACCAAGAAAGGGAAGCATTACAAGCCGAAGTAGTCTCGCTGCATAAGGAAGTGAAGAAGGGAAAAACTGTCCAAAACTATGCCAACATCTCAAGGGCATTGGAAGAACTCATCAACAATCAACGATCTTACAACAACAGAACTGGCCTCAGTTACAAAGAAGAAGAAGCAGGACCTTCTACAACAAAATACAATGAAACTATGAGATCTGACATACATGTAGACTTCATTGGACAACATTCGCAAGCACATCCTTGGAAGACGATTCCTAGACGAATATTTCCATCCAGGTACCAACATATTTTTCATGGCTATTGTATGGAAAATTTGGTCATAAAGCTATAGAATGTCACACGTACCCTAGGAACCAATACAATTCTAGGAGATCCTTCAAATATGAACCTCCCAGGGCTCGACGAAACATCAATAGATTTGAACATTTAAGAAATAATATGGAATGTTATAAATGTCAGAACTTTGGACACAGAGCCAGAGACTCTAGACTTGAAAATCCTCTAGAAGAATCTTCAAAGCCACAGAATGAACGAACATGGAAGAAGAAGAAGAATAATAATTTTGCTCTCACTCTCAAGGCTCAAAACAACAAATATGTGTGGTATGTTGACAGCGGTTGCTCAACACATATGACTGGAGATAGAAGGAAATTTGTATCTTTGAAAGAGAAGAAGGATGGAACCATATCCTTTGGAAATGATGCATCTTCAAATGTTATAGGATCAGGGACTGTCACTCTCGGAAGAAAAGATGTTATAGCCAAGAATGTTCTATTGGTTGAAAACATGAATCACAATCTGCTCAGTGTTGGAGAAATGTGTGATCAAGGACACAAAATGCTATTCAATTCCACAAAATGTGAAATCAGGAAAGGTAGGTATGGTAAAATTATGGTTACAGCAAGTCGAGCTCCAAACGACTTGGATGAAGCAACTAAAGCATGTCTACTAGCTAAAGAAGATGAAAGATGGTTATGGCACAAACGAATGGGTCACATAAACTTTGACAATCTTGTCAGGATAAGCAAAAAGGAAGCAGTACGAGAAATGCCGAAAATCTCAAAACCTTCCAACACACTATGTGAGTCTTGTTGGCATGGCAAGCAGACAAAAGTCCAATTTAAAACAAAAGAACACTTTGCATCACATCCATTGGAATTGATACATACTGATCTATGTGGTCTTGTGATAACAAAAGGCTTATATGGAGAATTATATTTCATGTTAATGATAGATGACTATACCAGGATGATAGCCTTCAGTTTCCTAAAGAAAAAATCTGAAGCATTTGAGTGCTTTAAGATCTACAAGGATTTGGTTGAAAATGAAACTGATTTGAAAATAAAGTGTCTAAGATCAGATAATGATGGATAATTCACTTCCAAATTATTTCAGCAATACTATGACGAAAATGGAATAAAAAGACAATTTTCAACAGCACGAGCACCTCAGCAAAATGGAGTTGCTGAAAGAAAGAACAAAACTATACAGGAAATGTGTAGAACAATGTTGAAGGACTCAAAATTGGATGAAAAATTCTGGGTTCAAGCAATTGATACAATAGTCTCCATTATCAACCGAAGTCTTCTCAGAAATAATTGCAACAAGACTCCATATGAATTATGGAAAGGACAACCAGCTAATGTAAAATATTTCAGAGTCTTCAGAAGCAAATGTTATATCAAAAGAGAAGATCAAAATTTGGGTAAGTTTGAATCACGTGTTGATGAAGGTATCTTTGTTGGTTACTCACGCAAAAGAAAGGCCTATAAATGTTATAATCTAAGACGAAAACATATAGTGGGAGCATAAATGTTACATTTGACGAAGGTGGTGTTCTAACGAATAATGATGAGGATCTAGAATCTTTGAAACTTGAGACAGAGGCTGAAAAAGACACAGATAAAATTGTAGAACAAGAAGAAACTATCAACGAGGAAGAAGTAAACAATGACCATCAAGATATACCGGAACAAGAACAAGAAGATCCTCCAAGGAGAACAAAGGAATGGATTCAAAAGAACCATCCATTAAATCAAATCATTGGTGACATAAATGAAGGGCGACATCTTTGTTCATCACAACAAGCTCACATTGCTTTTCTAGCAACCTTTGAGCCTAGTAATTTTGAGGAAGCCAACCAGAATGAACATTGGGTAGCAGCTATGAATGAAGAATTGGATCAAATTGAGAAGAATAACAACTGGGAATTAGTTCGACTTGATGGAGATATAATTTTTTTCGCGCTCGGCTCTGGCTTTTGAAAATTTTTACGCGCTCGTTTTTTCTCCTGCTGGGCTCGGTCCTGCCCTGCCCGAGCTGGGCGTGGAGCCCCTTGCTGTTGGGCCCATTGCCGCTGGGGTGGCCTCCGGAGGGCGGTCCGCTTTGGACAGGTGTGGTCATCCACCTTTGTCATTCCTTCGTTGCGCTCGTTCTGCCTTCGGCTGGGTTGTCCCGCTTGGTCCGGGCGTTCCTGGATGCTCTTGGTGCGCGGGGTATGCTTGTCTGGTGCGGCTAGACCTGTGTCTGCCTCTGCTCCAGTGGTTTATTCGATCTGGGTGTTGTTGTGTTGGTACATGGGGCCCCTGTTCTGACCCTTGCCCCTCCACCCCGAACATGACGAACGAAGGCGATTCCACGCAGCCTTCAGACTTAGATGCATTCCGTTCCCTTGTTGCTGCAACAAATAAGAGGCCACCCTCGGCCTCGCAACAAAAGTTCGTTAAGAAGTTGGAAAACATCCCCACGGTGTCTTTACCGACAGAAGATGCATGCAGATCTGCGTTAAACCTTGCCGAAAGGGGCCTCATCAGCCAGTTTACAGGGCTATGGCCATCCCCGAAGGCTGTTGATGATTGGGTCAGGCGAAACTGGACCCCTCTAGTGAAGGAAGGTATAAAAAGTCACTTTGTAGGCAAAGGGTTTTTCGTATTCGTGTTCGACAACGCGGAAGATCGAAGCTTGATCTTCCGAAGCGGACCTTACTTCATGGGCCCTCAAGGGCTATACCTGAACAAGTGGTCCCCCCATTTTGATCCTGCACAAGATGTGCCCACAGCCGTACCAGTCTGGGTGCGCCTCCCGCACCTCCCTCTCCATTGTTGGAGTCAGAGTGCTCTGCAATCCATAGGCAATGCCCTCGGCAGGTATATTGACCAGGCCCCGAGAAAGGATCAATTCTCCTGTGCACGCATCTGTGTGGAGGTTGATCTGGAAGTCGGGCTCCCTGAAGCCATCAATCTTTCGGTGGCTGACTGGTCGCACATTCAGGAGCTTGATTATGAACAGCTGCCTTTTAAATGCCGACACTGCCAAGAATATGGGCACTTTGCAAGATATTGCAAAAAAAAAAATGAAGAAATAGCAGAGAAAGAAAAAGGCGAGCAGTGGAAGCAAGCAAAGAGGACAGCAAACAGCAGGCAAAACAACAAAAACAAAGGAAAAGAGACAGGGAATAAAACAGGGCAAGAAGGAGCAAGCATTCAACCCAATGGCAGCAAGGAAAACAACAACATTGCTGCAGACAAAAACCCCTTCGAAGCCCTTATCCCGCCGACAGATCCTCCAGAGGTCGAGCAGGAAGATCCTCCACAGAAGGAAAATGCAGACAGTCAAGAGAAAGGTAACACTCCAAAACCAAACTCTAGCAATACTTCTTCTCCTTCTTATGCTGACATTATAAAACAAAAGAAGAAGATTCTAGAAAACACATGCTCATCTGATGAGGAAACCTTCGAAAGGCCATCTAAAAAAGTAGGAAGAAGAACAAACAAGGAAACAAGGGAAGAAGAATCAGAACGGGAGAAAACCCTAGGCAGTCAAACTACTATTGAAATGTCCATTGGGAGAAACACAAGACCAAGGGCGAACAAGGGAGGTGCTCCCACCCAAACAAGTGGTAAATGATGCAGCTGGTCTCTTGGAACTGCAGGGGTCTGGGTAATCCCAATAAGGCAGATGCTATCAAAGATTTACTGAAGATGGAAACAGCGGACATCCTTATGCTCCAAGAGACCAAAATAGAAGGGGAAACCCTTCTAAATACTAGCACCATGAAATGGAAGTATGATTCAGGAAAGGCAGTAAGTGCCAGGGGTTCGGCTGGAGGTATTGGTACTTTTTGGTCAAAAAACTCCTACACCTTAGAACAATCTTCTGAGACCCAACATTGGATCTTCACAAAGCTGCGACACAATGCAAGTAACATCTCCCTTGCCCTGTTCAATTTGTATGTCCCTGTGCACTATGAAGAAAAGAGAGAGTGCTGGAGGCCACTTCAGGAATATATAGAGCAGAACAACCCCAAAAATATGATCATAGGTGGGGATTTGAATATAATTCTGGATATCACAGAAAAAAGAGGAGGGAATTACTCAAGGGACCCTTTTGTCAATACAGTGGGAAATTTGATTCTGCAGTGGGATTTAGTTGATCCCAAACCCATGAAAGGTAAATACACATGGACTAACAACAGAACAGGAGTTAATCATATTTCAGCTAGGCTTGACAGATTCCTAATCAGCAGCTCCTTAATGATGGACAACAGAATAGTCTTCTCCAAGATTCTCCCAAAGCTTACATCGGATCACAAGCCAATCCTTTTATGTCTAAAAGAAGAAGAAGACCTAGGCCCCCTCCCATTTCGCTTTAATCCTCTCTGGGCAGGCAAGGAAGGCTTTTATGAAATAGTACAAACAGCTTGGTGGGCAGATGTTCTCGGTTCCCCAAGCTATGTGTGGGAACAAAAAATGAAAAACACAAAAAAAGCTCTTAAAGATTGGATAAAGCTTCCCAAGCACACCCCCACTAGTCAGAGAAAGGAGGCAGTTCTGCTGCTGGAAGGATTACAATTTGAATTGGAGGAGAAGTATCCCTCCCCCACAGACTTAGCTAATGAAAAATCTGCCCAAAGGAATACTTACTGTTCCTTTAGATACGAAGAAGAACACTGGCGCTTAAAGTCTCGAAGTCTGTGGCTCAAATCTGGTGATAGAAATACCACTTACTTCCATAAACAGTGCAGGGCACGTCTTTCTCGCAATCATATAGCAGAAATTACCAACTCTAATGGACAGGTGTATAAAGGTTTTACTCAAATCAAAGAAGCAGCTGTCAACCATTTTCAGAACCTTCTAAGGGCAGAAAGAAATGGGACTGAGGAGGATGCTTTAGAGTTTCTCTCTACCATCCCAAACTTGGTCAATATGGAAGAGAATGACTCTTTGATGAGCCCAATCACAGAAGAAGAGATAACAAACATAGTCTGGTCCATGGAACCAGACAAAGCACCCGGGCCTGATGGTTTCTCAGTGCATTTTTATAGAATATGTTGGGAGATTATCAAATCAGATCTTTTCAGAATGATAAGAGGTTTCATGAGGAAGGCTAAAGTGGGTGGAGGTATAAACTCAACCTTCCTTGCTTTAATCCCCAAGGACTCAAATCCAAGCTCCTTTGACAGATATAGGCCGATCTCTCTCTGCAACTCATCTTATAAAATAATTGCCAAGCTTCTGGCTAACAGAATGAAGCCTCTTCTACAGAAGCTCATCTCTCCGGTCCAAGGAGGATTTGTACAAGGCAGACAGCTTCTAGACAATGTAATTCAAATTCAAGAAGCCCTGCATTCCAGTCAAAGCAGGAAAGAACAAGGGATGATAATCAAGTTGAACATGTGCAACGCCTTCGACAGAGTTAATCGCTCATTTCTGTTTAGGGTCCTTGCAGCCTTCGGATTCAAACAAGAATTTATAAACCTCATCAAAGCTTGCACTGAAAACATCTGGATAGCTCCTATGGTGAATGGTAGACCAGCTGAGTTTTTTTTAGCCACTAGGGATCTGAGGCAGGGCTGCCCTCTTTCCCCCTTCCTCTACATACTGCTAGCTGATTCATTAAGCAGAAAGCTATCTCAGGAGAAGCAAATTGGATCCATACCTGGGATAAGAATCGTGCAAGGAGTTGCTCCAGTGAATCACGCGCTCTTCGCTGATGATTCCCTCCTCCTTGGGGGCGCTTCCATAAGAATGGTAAATGCCTTCAAGATCATCCTCCAAAAGTTCTGTAGCATCACAGGAGCGTTAATCAGCGAGAGGAAAAGTGCTGTCTATGGATGGAATATAGACCAGCATTCGATCGAGAGGATTGCCAGCGTTCTGGGGTTCAAAGGATACGCTGTGTGGGACAAAATCAAGTATTTAGGCCTCCCCTTGACGCTGGGTTCCAATCGCAATCACCTGTGGGAGGAGGTGATCTCAAAGTTTAAGAAAAAAATAGCAGCGTGGGGCGGAGTGTGGCTTTCTACAGGTGGCAAGCTCACTCTTATTCGTTCTGTGTTATCAGCCATCCCAACTTTTCAGGCCTCTCTGATGATGGCCCCAAGGCAAATCGCTGATCAAATCACAAGTATAATTTGGAATTTCTTATGGAACGGAGGGAAGGGAAACAGTAATAGATTTCATCTTATTAACTGGGACACAGTGAAGCGCCCCTTTGCTGAAGGCGGGCTTCAAATCCGAGACCCACAGCACGCAAATCTTGCCATGGGCGGTAAACTCCTGTGGCAGCTCATTTCAGAGCCTTCGCACCCAGTCAGCCATC
The DNA here is from genome assembly GCA_034641835.2 of Pinus albicaulis. Classification (NCBI taxonomy): domain Eukaryota; kingdom Viridiplantae; phylum Streptophyta; class Pinopsida; order Pinales; family Pinaceae; genus Pinus; species Pinus albicaulis. The sequence goes on from CM076579.1 coordinate 1,586,588,000, forward strand.
TTTTAAAACAGAAGTACCTTAAAAACCAGTCGCTCTCCGCCTACAATCCAACGCTCGCACCAAGAGGCACGCAGGCATGGAGGCTCTGCTGCAAAGGACTTGATTTCTTCAGATCACAGTTGTACAAAATACCAGGGAATGGTAAAAACATTTTGCTGTGGAAAGACCGAGTCATGGGACACCCTCCGCTTTCAACTATTAACGAAATTGCAGATTTAAGAGCCTGGCTTTGTTCAAGAGGAATTCGTAAAGTTGAGGACATCGCTGAGTGGGATTCCAACGGTAATTGGCAGCGTTGGAGACTGCCCATCCCTCCAGAGCACCTTAAAAACCAGCTGAATACTTTCACTGTTGCCATTTCTGATTTTACTCCTGTACACAGAGATGATGATGACTCTTGGGGTTGGGGTAAAACAGGGGTTTACTCAGTCAGGCAAGGTTACTTACAGATGCAAGGCAAAAAGACCTCTCAGCACCCGGAAACAGTGTGGAAGCAGATCTGGGAACCCTTCAGCATTCCCAAGATTAATTTCTTTTTCTGGACCTTATTTCATAACAAAATCCTGACTGGTGATAACCTGTGCAAAAGAAACATAGCTGGTCCTCACCGCTGTGTGTTCTGCAAAAATGCCTTGGAAACCTCATGACACATGTTCATCGATTGTGAGTATGCTCAGAAGGCTTGGACTAGCTTCTTGACTGGTTTGAATGTGATCCCTCCTGCTCATTGTTCGATTACTGACATGTTTTCATCATGGAGAGTTCGTTATCCCCGCAACATCACTGAAAAATCACTCTGGCTCAAAGTGTGGACTGCAGCTCCAAAATATGTTTGCTGGAAGCTGTGGCTCGCCAGGAATGATATCATATTTAATCAAAAAGAAACAACAGCAGAGAATGCAGCAGAACAGGCCAAGAATCTTCTTTTAGAAACACTAGGACATTCCACTGTAAAAGAAGATAGTTCCCTCCGTCAGGAAGAAAGGGCATGGCTGAATGGCTTCTCCCCCACGCCGAGAACTTTAGCAATCACTCGCCCAAAACAAAAGGAAAAATGGCAGATCAGAGACACCATGGATAGCTTCCAAAAGTGGTGGAAAGCACAAGGTAAATGCACTATCTTCTTCGACGGAGCTTCGAAAGGTAACCCAGGCAGGTCTGGCGCTGGTGGGGTTATTTACCTCCCGAATGGGAGAAAGGAGGACTTCAGTTGGGGTCTTGGGATTAAAACCAACAATCAGGCCGAAGTCCTCAGCCTTTTAAAAGCTTGTCAACTGGCCAGAAAAGGAAACGCAAGAGACATCTTAATTTTTGGAGATTCTGAATTGTTGATAAAATCTTTAAGAAACAAAAAAGTGCCCAAGGATCCAGTACTAAACAAGCAGCTCAAAAGAGTGAGCAGACTTCTTCAGGAATTCTCCACAGCCCAAATCTTCCATATCCTCAGAGATTTAAACACAGAAGCAGATATATTGGCAAATACAGGATGCACACTGGAAATGAGTATGATCAGCATAAATGCAGGGGCGCTGAATATGGCATTTATTCCCTAAATGAGCAAGGCATCCTTGCAAAAGCAGAGAAATGTAATGACAGAAACAGTGAATTGTAATTCTTGAACTGGCTTTGGCCTTATTCCTCCTCTAATAAAACTACTCGTTACAGTTAAAAAAAAATTATTTTATTTTGTGTGTTCAACAGTTCAAACAGAACATTTTAATGAGAAATATATCACTGTATCTGGATTAAACCAACAATCAAAGCGAAGTCTCTACCTTTAAAAGCTTGTCAATCGGCTAGTAACAACCAAGAGAGATTTTAATTTTTGGAGATTCCTAATTAATAGTGGGAACTATAAATGTGCGGTCGATGGATCCAGACGAAACATACCAAAAGAGTGAGCATTTCTTCGTAACCCTCCACAAAACTCAAATCTTCCATATCTCGCAGATTTAAACATGTACAGACATACTGCAACATGGTGATGCACACCGGGAATGAGTACGATCAAGACAACGCAAAGGCACGAATATGGTATTTATTCCCTAAATGACAATATCTCGTTAAAAGCAATAGGAAATGTAATGACAGTAAACAACAGAATTATAATTTTAATCGAAGCCATTTTAATCTCTATAATAAAACTACTGCGATAGCTTAAAAAAAAACAAATCGGGAATTAGTTCCATGACCAAAAGATAAAAATGTCATTGGGACTAAATGGGTGTTCAAGAACAAATTGAATGAAGATGGGTAGGTTACCAGAAACAAAGCAAGATTGGTTTGCAAAGGCTATGCACAAGTGGAAGGAATTGATTTCGACGAAACATTTGCACCAGTTGCCAGAATGGAAGCCATCTGAATGTTTCTCGCCTATGCATGTTCAAGAAAAATAAAAGTCTACCAAATGGATGTTAAGTCAGCATTTCTGAATGGAGAATTAGAAGAAGAAGTTTACATCAAACAACCTGAAGGTTTTCTACTATCAGAAAAAGAAGACTATGTTTGTAGGTTAAAGAAGGCTCCATATGGTCTCAAGCAGGCTCCTAGAGCATGGTATGCTCGTCTTGATGGATATCTACGTCAACAAGGGTTCAAGAAAGGTATTGTTGATAGAAATCTTTATGTACAAATAGATAAAGATAATTTGACAATCATTGAGGTATGTGTGGATGATATAATATTTGGTAACAATGATGATCGACTAAGTAAGAACTTTTCTACAAAGATGCAAAGTGAGTTCGAGATGTCTTTAATTGGTGAGCTAACATACTTCTTAGGGCTTCAAATATCTTAGCAAGAGAAAGGAATATTTATATGTGAAGCCAAGTACATCAAGGAAATGCTCAAGAAATTCAAAATGGAAGATTGCAAACCCGTCCTTACTCCGATGGTAACAGGTTGCAAACTGAGCATAGAAGACTCATCTAAGGATGTGGATCAGAGGTTGTACAGATCTATGATTGGTAGTATTCTATATGTAACAGCCTCTCGGCAAGATGTTATGCAAGCAGTTGGACAAGTAGCAAGATTCCAAGTAGCACCAAAAGAATCACATATTATTGTCGTGAAAATAATTCTTCGATATCTAAAGGGCACAGAAGAATATGGCTTGTGGTATCCCAAGGGTAAAAATCTCATTATTCAAGCCTTTACAGATGCAGATTGGGTAGGAAGAGTTGATGATCGTAAGAGTACTAGTGGAGCAGCATTCTATCTAGGTGGTTGTCTCGTATCATGGTTGAGAAAAAATCAAACCTCAATCTTGTTATCTACAGCGGAAGCAGAATACACTGCAGTAGCATCATGTTGTACTCAAGTCCTTTGGATGAAACAAACTTTGCAAGATCTTCAAGTACAATTCAGTGAGCTTATTCCCATATTCTATGACAACACTAGTGCCATCAGCATCTCCAAGAATCCTATCATGCATTCAAAAACAAAACACATTTCGATCAAATATCATTTTGTTAGATAACAAGTCGCTGAAAAGAATATCAAACTTGAGTATGTTTGTACAAAAGAAAAAATTGTTGATATCTTCACTAAACCTTTACCTCGTGAAGCATTTGAATATCTTCGCTTTGGCTCGGTTTCTCCAAATTTCCCCATTAGATTGCTATGTCCGGCAGGATTCGCTTTGTGTTAGAGTGGAAGTGTGATGAGTCCCACAGATGGTTGTACCAGGGGGAGTTACCCTCTTTCATTGATGTCAAAATTGTAAGAAATGTTATATAAAATATGTCATGCAGACTCGAACAGTGTGTATGTTCAAAGCTCCTTTCAATTTCCAACAACGTTGTATGAAAATAAGTTGATCAGCGGTTGTCATTGATGTCAACCCAAGCAGCACCAGGGGCTAACCCAATATTGCATGGGAATTTTGACCTACCAAATTACTATATTTTGGTTCAAGAATGCTTTTGATGGTTTCTAATTTTCGAGATGTTTCTGTTGATATATGGCACGCCACGTAATTCTCCACGGTTTGAGAGATATTCATGTTTGAAGTTTATACCCATAGTTAGTGGGCTAAAACCCCATAGGGTTGTGGCATGGGTAATTGAAAAGTAATAATTAATTTTTTTTAAGCTCCTAAAATCCCTCCCTCATTCACTTGTTGAAGACCCTCTCAACCTAAGCATTTATATAAATTGTGATCCTCATTTCCTCCTTATGCAAGGGATTTCGCCGTCTGAAACAGGTCATCATGGAATTTTCACTCTAACATTTTTTTCTACGAAGGTTTAGAAGCTGAAATTTTTATGAGGTGAAGTCTAAATCCTGAGGAAGCTTCTGTGAAAATTTCAGATCAAGATGCGCAATATTTTCGGAGATATGATCTGTGGAAGTCAGGGTTTTTGCAGGCTCTTGAAATTCATCTCAAAGAAGTGACCTTGGTAAATCGTCATAAATCTCTCTCTGAGTATCGGATTGGAATTCCGTAAAAAGTGGCAGATAGTGCACATACTATATTTTTCTCTCTATCAATTTCATAGCCGAATTAAGAAACAAAGACATGTGGCACGCCGTACAAGTTCGCTCTGCTGAAACAGTCCATAATTAGGGCATTGTTAGAGATTGGGTATAAATCTCTCTTGAAGAATCAAAATTGGGTCAGACCTGTGGCATTGGAAAGACGAATCAGAGGAATAATACAGGACCAAAAATCAGATATTGGGGATTTGAAATAACAGAGATATACCAGATTCAATATCGAGCTCCTAGAAGGCAAGAAAAAGCTAGATCATGTGTTGTCAAGGGCTGCAAAGGACCATAATTTCTAGGGTAGCAAAGCCATTAGGGGAATTTTGAGGTCTAAAATGGGCCTCCTAAGGAAATAATAAATAATAGTTAAACTAATAAAATAATATTTATGAATTTGAAATTCACTTTTACACCGCAATCCATGTAACCATAGTTAAATTCAATTCAAAAGTTGTACCAAAATAAAATTAATAAAAAAATTGTATTGATGTGACTATAAATAAGAATGATATTTTCAAGAAAAAGTCATTATCATTGAACAACTAATGCATTTTTCATTTGTACTAAAATAACTTAAAATAAAATAAAATATAAATTTATAAATTCTTAATTATATTATATGCTATTAATTAAAATTTATATTATTCAAATTGTATAATAACATGTAATTAATATACTATATAAAAATAATATAATATAATATAATATAATATATTATAATATAATAAATGTATAGGGATATGTATTGTTTCTTTCAAGAAATATGAAATGACAATAATATATTTTTATGTAGAGAATTTTTCCAGATTAATCACATCCATTCTTGTTGATTTCAACAAGAATGGATGCGATTAATCCAGAAAACTTCTCTACACAAAAAACTCATCGCAGAAACCTCAAATCTATAATATATTTTTATTGAAAAAGTGTGAAATGACATTTATTATGAGTACTTTATTTTGACTTTAAAAGTACTTAGAGCACTACCATGGTTAACCATGAGTTTTTATCAACCATTGAGAGTGTGACAAGTAAGTACTTTTAACTCAAGAAATTCCACCTCAACCATTAGGGATGATGTCATCCCCTAAAATGTGATTGGTTCTCATAAAGTGAATTTTGATTGTATATTTTCCTTGGGAGGCCCATTTTAGACCTCAAAATTCCCCTAATGCAAAGCAAGGTGGAACAGAGGGTAGCATGACAAGAGTAGTAACCAAGGTGCATAACAACAGCAAGAAGTTCATCACATGAAGTCTTCAAGTGGGAAGCATTGCATACAATCATTGTAAAGGTATCATTGTAAATACATTATTGTAAAAATTGTACTAGTGTCTATCTGCCAAGAGTTGAAGAGGCAGTGTCGGGTGGTATTGGATCATCATTAGGTGGTTCTGTCATAGTTGGGGTTATGTTCTAGTGTGTCTTCTTCTTCTACATCATTCTATATCATTGTAAAGTGGACCATTTTCCCTGGTACGGGAGTCCATTCTTCTTTTATTCTTCTATAGGGTGGTAGGTGTTGAGATTCAACAAGATGATGAGCTTAGTGAAAAGAGTCGCCTTCACTAAGTGGGCCCACAGGCTATTTTTGGCGCAAAGTCTATTTTAGACATGTCTATCATATTCTATGAGTTGCAGGATGCTATTTGTGGATGGTTGGTCAAGTTGGAAAAATATATGGACTTCTATTTTTAGAAATATTGGGTGGAATATATTTTTAGATTGCCAGTCTAAAAATAGATATCTCGAATATTATTAGCTCTTAATAATATTTGGACTCTAAACATTATCTTATTCTCTTGGAGCACTTCAGTTAAGTGCACAGATGTGGCATAGGAGCTGACAGAAGGAATTACGCTATTCCTAAAGGTTTACTGGAGCTATTGCACGAGGAATTTAGTTAGAACTCATGTGACAGAGTTTGGTGGAGTTATAGAAGTAGTTGGTGGAGTTATGTTCAATTTAACTCAGTTAGTCACAGTTGAGCTAGTTGTATCTAGTCTAAATGATTGATACACTAGTGAGAGTGGTGTGAATTAGTTATTAATTAATTCACTAAATATTAACTCATTAATCAACTAAAGAATACATCAGTTAACTATAGTGCATGGACAGTTTCAGTGGAGACCGGTGGAGAGATAAGTGAAAGGGTAAGATGACTATTAGTTGTGACTATAGTGATGCATTGATTGCATCCAACACTTAGTAGAGATGCCAATGAGGATTGTGTAGTGCAAGCCAGGTGGATTTGAGTTCATTCAGAGCCATTCTTCAGCAGGTATTACGCAGTATAGGAAGGCTAGCAGGTGGTAGAGATCGGTGCATGGATTTGCTAGATCGGACCTGATTAGTGTGTAGCGATTGTATTGTACTGAGAGCTTGATATGATTAGCTTTGTATGAGGATTGTTACATGATCTCTATGACATATATTATATACAGATAGTTGAGGTTTTTAGCTTCAGGCTTTCCCATTAAAAAACTGTGTTAATGTGTGTGAATTTTTATGGTTTCATGTGTGCTTTGCAATTGATTTAATTTCCGCATGTGATGATCAATAGTGGAATAGATTATGTATTGTGCATGAAGTTAAAATAGTGTGTGATCAGGAGAATCTTGGATATATAACACATAAGTTATATAATTTCTACATGGTATCAGAGCGATATTGATTAGAGCAATTGCAATTATTGAAGCGGTTGAGTTTTGTGCTGGGGGAATTCGAATTTGCTGCAGTGTTTTCTTGGTGTCGAAGTTGAGCATTCATTGAAATGTCTTTCAACGGATTGCGATTGAAGTATGCCCCTAAGGGCAGCTCAAATTATATTTCATGGAAGGACAAGATGGAGGTGGTGCTGGATCATAATGCATTGAAGGAGTTCATAGATGCAGAAATTCCAAAACCTACTTCTAGCGATGCTGCCGCACTTGATGCATGGCAAAAGAAGACAGAAAAATGTCGAAGGATTATGTTGGAAGGTTTGAAGGATCACATTTTGTCCAGCCTTCATGGTAAAGCTTCTCCATTCGTGATGTGGAAAGCTTTGACAGACTTGTTCCAAAGTAGAAGCGACCAAAGGAAGTTGGCGCTTAAAGACAAACTCAGGAAAATAAAAATGGAGAAAGGCAACAGCATACCCAAGTACCTCACGAAGTTTGTCCAGTGCAGGGATGAGCTGGGAAGTGTGGGGGTTACTGTTGATGAAGAAGAATTAGTGAGCTTGGCTCTCCTTGGGCTTCCTAAGAGTTGGCATAGCTACGAGGACTCTGTCAATGGTCGGGAGAAATTTCCAGGATGGGAGTGACTTTGGTCGGATCTTGTGCAGGAGGAGATAAGGCGGGGTACCAGGGATGGATCTTCTTCGAAGAATGAAAATGAAGAAAATTTCACTTTGGCTGCCAAAGCAAGGAAGGGGAAGGGAAAGAAAAATCCTTCTCAATCCAGTGCAAAAGGCAAGAAGTAGGACTTGTCCAAGGTGAAGTGCTTTCACTGTCACCAACACGGACATTACGCCACTAATTGTCCACAGAAGAAGAAAAATAAGCAGGCTACTAGATCTGCAGCTGGAGAGGCTTTAGCCTCACAGTTTGAGCTGGATTTTTCATTGATCGCATGCTTGGTTTCAAGTGTGATGGGATCAATGTGGTTTCTTGACAGTGGTGCATCTTTCCATATGACTGGAGACAAAGATTTATTTACTGATCTGGATGAGAAATATCTTGGAGTGCACATCGAGATGGGCGATGATGGTAGATACAGTGCAACTGGTATCAGGAACATTTCCTTTGAGAGGGAGTCTGGAAAACCTTTCATCTTGAAGGATGTCATGCATGTTACAAGATTGAAGAAGAATCTGATCTTTGTGGCGATGTTGGAAGACAAGGGCTATGATGTTGTTTTTAGCGAGGGAAAGGCTTTCCTGTGCAGTAAAGCAACTGGTGAAACCCGGAGGATAGGGGTTCGAATTAAGAACCTTTATCAATTGTAGGTAGATGGCTGCGCAAAAATGGCAGGCAAAGCAGAAGGAGTGGTGAGCCAGGATGAGGGCGAATTGTGGCACAGCAGATTGGGCCATCTTCACCATGGCGCTTTGAAAATTTTGCAGCAGATTTCTACTGGGCTTCCCAAGGGTACACTTGCACAGTCAGATCAATGTAAGGGATGTACTTTGGGAAAATTTGTGAAAGCCACCTTTCATGAGAAGGATAGTTGCGCCACGACGATCCTTGAGAGAATTCACATAGACGTGTGTGTACCTTTCTCAGTAGCTTTGACAAAAAAGCATAGGTATTATGTGATATTTGTTGATGAATTTTCTCGTAAGTGTTGAATCTTCTTCATGTAGAAGAAGAGCGAGACATTCTCAAAGTTCTATGAGTTCAAGGCACTGGTTGAGAAAGACTCGGGGAACCAGGTGAAAGCTCTTAGGAGCGATAATGGTGGTGAATTCATCTCTAGCGAATTCAAAGACATTTGCAGCACAAAAGGAATTCGAAGAGAGCTCATAGCGCCTCATAACCCACAACATAATGGGGTCGCGGAGCGAAAGAATAGAACGATCATGGGTGCTGCACGGGCGATGTTGCATGATCAGGGCCTTCCCATACACTTGTGGGCTGAAGCATGCAACACTGCGGTTTATGTGCAAAAATATTGTCCTCATAGAGTACTTGGCATGAGTACACCCGAAGAGGCATTTTCTAGTAAGAAGCTTGATATTTTTCATTTGAAGATTTTTGGCTCACTTGTTTACATTCCTGTGATGAAGGATGCCAGGAAGAAGCTGGAGCTGACCGCAGAGGTTGGGATATTTGTGGGGTACATAGAAACACCCCACAATTATCATGTGTATTTGCCAGACAGTTGGAAGATTGTTGTGTGACGGGATATCAAATTTCATGAGGAGAAAGCCATGAAGTTGTTGCTTGAGAGGGAGCTACACTTGCATGTAGATGAGGAGCTACTAGTTCCTAAAGATGAGCATCAGGATGTGGATCAGCCACAAGAGGAGGGTCATGGAGTGGAAGAAACCACTCATGCAGCACCAACCATCAAAGGGTGGAAGTGCACTATGGAAGCTAAGCGACTGAATCTTGATGCAGCGCAGAATGTAGGATCCCCTACATCACAGCACAGACAGAGATAGTCACCTGATCGATTTACTGGATACATGGATCTAATGAGCAAGTGTATTGTGATAGAACCATCCTGTTTCGAGGAAGCTGTGGAGGATCCCGCATGGGTAGATGCCATGGTGGAAGAGTATGATTCAATTGTCAGAAAAAATGCATGGGATATTGTCCCAAGGCCGGAAGGGAAATCAGTGGTAGGTTCGAGATGGATCTACAAAGTGAAGCAAGCTGCTGATGGGAGCGACGAGAAGTATAAGAAAATATTTGTTTCCCGGGGCTTCTCACAGATCGAGGGGATCGACTATGAATAAACCTTTGCACCTGTCTCAAGGTATTCTTCCATATGGACCATCCTTGCTCTCTCAGCGCAGATGGGTTGGCACATTCATCAGATGGATGTGAAGAATATGTTCCTCAACGGAGTTATTGAGGAGGAGGTGTACATAGAGCAGCCTAAAGGATTCGAAATCTTCAACAGTGAGTCGCATGTGTGCATGCTTAAAAGAGTGTTGTATGGGCTGAAACAAGCACCCCGTGCTTAGTACACACGAATAGACAGTTATTTCACCAGACTTGGTTTCGCCAAGAGTGAGGCGGATCCAAACCTATACCAAATTGTGGTGGAGGGTAAGATTTTGATCATTTTGCTTTATGTAGATGAGTTAATACTAACGAGTGATGAACTGTTGATACACTCATGCAAGGCAGATCTTGAAAAGGAGTTTGAGATGAAGGACTTGGGCCTCCTTCATTATTTCCTGGGATTGGAAATTTGGCAGCGAAAGGATGGACTGTTTGTGTCTCAAGGCAAGTATGCCCGGGAGATACTGGAGAAGTTCAACATGTAAAGTTGCAAGCCTATCGACACTCCTCTTCCTGGTGGTTGGAGGAAAGAGGATGCTACATCGGCAAAGGTAGTGGATGCCACTATTTATCGAAATTTGGTTGGTTCGCTCATGTATTTGGTCAATACACGACCAAACATATGCTATGCTATTAACCGGCTTTCACAAGCTATGGTTAAGCCTACCAAGATCTTTTGGAAGGCAGGAAAGCATGTTCTGAGGTATCTCAGAGGCACATCGAGATATCGATTATGGTATAGACAGGCGGATGAGGTGAAGCTGCATGGCTTCACGGATGCAGATTGGGCAGGGAGCCCAACAAATAGAAAGAGCACATCTAGAGGGATATTCAGTATCAGGTCTACAACATTTTCTTGGTACAACAGGAAATAGAGATCCGTGACACTCAGTTTAGTGGAGGCCGAGTACATGGCAGGAAGTTAGGCTGCATGCGAGGCTATATGGATGAGGAAGATCCTGGTCGGGTTGTTCAATTCACACTTAGATCCTACTATGATATATTGTGATAATCATAGTTGCATTAAACTCTCATTTAATCCAGTATTTCATGATAGATCTAAACATATTGACATCTGGTATCATCATATCAGAGATTGTGTGCAACGGAGGATCATGTTGCTTTCTTATATCTCCATTTATGACGAGAATGTAGATATCTCTGTTTAAGGCACTAATTGTGAGCAAACTGAACAACAAAGAGACAAGATCGTAGCAAGTATAATCCCAGTCTGGTTGAGAGGGAGTGTTGAGATTCAACAAGATGATGAGCTTAGTGAAAAAGAGTCGCTCACTAAGTGGGCCCGCGAGGCTATTTTTGGCGCAAAGTCTATTTTTAGACTATGTCTATTTTTAGACATGTCGATCATATTCTATGAGTTGCAGGATGCTATTTGTGGATGGTTGGTCAAGTTGGAAAAATAGATGGATTTCTATTTTTAGACATAATGGGTGGAATCTATTTTTAGATTGCCAGTCTAAAAATAGATATGTCGAATATTATTAGCTCTTAATAATATTTGGACTCTAAACATTATCTTATTCTCTTGGAGCACTTCAGTTAAGTGCACAGATGTGGCACAACAGCTGATAGAAGGAATTACGCTATTCCTAAGGGTTTACTGGAGCTATTGCATGGAGGACTTCAGTTAGAACTCATGTGACAGAGTTTGGTGGAGTTATAGAAGTAGTTGGTGGAGTTGTGTTCAGTTTAACTCAGTTAGACACAGTTGAGCTAGTTGTATCTAGTCTAAATGATTGATACACTAGTGAGAGTGGTGTGAATTAATTATTAATTAATTCACTAAATATTAACTCATTAATCAACTGAAGAATACATCAGTTAACTACAGTGCATGGACAGTTTCAGTGGAGACCAGTGGAGAGATAATTGAAAGGGCAAGATGACTATCAGTTGTGACTATAGTGATGCATTGATTGCTTTCAACACTCAGTAGAGATGCCAATGAGGATTGCGCAGTGCAAGCCAGGTGTATTCGAGTTCATTCAGAGCCATTCTTCAACAGGTATTACGCAGTAGAGGCAGGCTAGCAGGTGGCAGAGATCGGTGCATGGATTTGCTAGATCGGACCTGATTAGTGTGTAGTGATTGTATTGTACTGAGAGTTTGATATGATCAGCTTTGTATGAGGACTGTTAAATGATCTCTATGACGTATATTATATACATATATTTGGGGTTTTTAACTTCAGGCTTTCCCATTAAACAATTGTGTTAATGTGTGTGAATTTTTATGGTTTCATGTGTGCTTTGCAATTGATTTAATTTCCGCATGTGATGATCAATAGTGGAATAGATTTTGTATTGTGCATGAAGTTAAAATAGTGTGCGATTAGGAGAATCTTGGATATATAACACATAAGTTATATAATTTCTACAGTAGGGTGGTGCTAGGGTGAGCTATAGCTCATTGGGTGTTGGGGCATCTGTTCAGTTGACTACTGAAAATTCTCGGGCATTGGAGCGTCCATCCAGTGGGAGCTGGAGAAGAATGCTTTTCTAGATTCTAGGAAGTTGGATCTTTATTTTCAATTGGACTTGAATATTAAATAATTATTAGAAAAGCATTAGGTGGTTTTTGTCCTAGAGTCGGTTTCCACCTTAAAAACTGTGTGCATTTGTGTTCCTTTTGTTTACTACTGTCATTGTACAAACACTAATAATAATTGAAGATTAACTAATGCTCTAATTGAAAGGAATAATGATTCACCCCTCCTCTCAGTATTTCCAACATTAAATACTAATCACATGTCTACCTCTATTTCCTTGTCTAGGAATTAACTTGCTCAAGAAGAATGGAAGAAAGCCTCAAGGATTAATAAAGAATCCCTCATTACACAAAGCATTGGAACCATACAGGTTTGTCAAATTATCAAAGGTATGTCTTGTTATCACTCCGCTAGATCCCTAAGGCTGAAGAAGGAATCCCAACAAAGGTAACCACAGACTAACCTTTTAACTTGGTATCTAGCCCTACCAAGTCGGAGAGGGCTCTCTCCACAAAAATCATAGCCAAGAGGGCTAAATGAAAATATTTTAGGCTAGCTATGAAATGCAGAAGGGTTTGATTTTTTTTTTATTGGGTTGGGCTCACTGGATGAAGATTAGGTCAAGGGGACTAGGTCAGGGAAAATGAGATGGAATTGCAGTCCATTCGATTGGGCAAGGTAGGTAGAAGGATTAGCACTTAAAGGTGATTTGGTGAGATGGTTTTAATATTGACAAGGAGCTAGGAAGAGCATAGGATATTTATTCTTTCTAAAATAGAGAAAATGGAAAAATTATGATAAATTTCCCAAAACAGAGCATGAAAAACATGTATTCTACCTATCAAATTGAAATTTATCATATAATAGATATGAAATGGTTTATGAGCTTACAAAACATTCATACAAATGATCAAAGAGAAAAAACAATGACAAACTTTCATACCACATGAATCCCAAGGAAATAGCTGCAATTCTTCATTAGTTTAAGGTCAAACTGATTACACTTGATCAATTCAATAGCCTCCAATTGATTCCAAACACTGCTAAGAGTGAAGAAAGGGATGAAATAAACATCAAAAAAAAATTTATTCATCCTCAGGGGTTGAATACGTGAGGTGAGGAAGAGATCCACAAATTTATGAACTGAAATATGGAGTATAGGGAGCTCTAAGTGACTCCTCCCTAAATACATTCAAACTAATTCATTTTACTTAATGACAAATTTTACCTGATGAATCCACCCCTAGGTAACTTAGCCATAACATAATTACATTTACCATTCTCAATTACATAGGTGGAAACATCAATTTCTGAGATAAATTCAAAATTACAGTGAAATTTAAAAAAAAATCAGCAAATGGTCAAGTGCGCCATTTTTTTGTCAAGTGTGCCCTCGCTGTGTCAAGTGCGCCCTCCCTGTTCAAGGCTAATTTTGACTGAATTGTAGGTGTCCAAATCAGGCCCAAAATGGCTTGTTGGAAAGATCTTCAAGTCTAATTTCTGAATATGTCTCCAGTTTGAAAAATTAAGGTGATTTGATCCCCCAAAACTTCATTCTACCAAGACTGCTCTGTACATAGCCCCTAGGCGAAAATAGGGGCAGAAACATGATTTTTAGCTAGTTTTTTGACATTTTGATCTACCAAATCTACAAACCAGGGTTGGAAAAGTGTTTTTCTTATATGTATTTGTCCTTAGGAACCCACTAGTGGTTTACTTTTCCTCAAAACGTTCCCAAAAAAAGTGCGTAGTGCCTAGGGCGCTACGCATATGACCAATTTGTTGATATGAGCTTGTTCAAGAATACACAGAAAAGCACAGATTTTTCAAAAATGGGTAAAATGGCTTCAAAATTGGTGGAGAGAGTGCTGGTAAGGTGGCTAAGATTGGAGTGAAGCCTCTGCAGGTATATCAAGTTTCTTTTTCTCTTTTTGGTGAGTTAGGGCTTCAATCTTTGCATTTTCTACCTTGAGCTTTGTCCTTACAATTCTTTCTCTTTTGGCATAATGTTTGGCCATCCTCCTTTGAATGTTTTTTTTTCCTTTTTAGCCTTCTTCAAAAAATTCTCCAAGTGATCATTGATGGCATGAAGCCAACCTTCCTTGTCTTCTTTGATCAGATCCAAAAATTGATCATCAAGCACGACTTCATCAACTATTTCTCTTTGCCTTTCAATTTCTAAGGATCTTTTCAAGCCTCTGGTTCTAGGTCTTCCTCTTGGTGCTTGTTCATCTAGTTCTTTAAGAAAACCATGCTTCTCTAGAGTCTCATCTAGAAAAATTGGCTTCTTCTATGATCCAGGTGGATATCTATGGCCACCCACCTATTCCATTTTGACCCGCAGCATCAATTATTTCAGCCTTCACTGTCATCACAACTTACCATTTTTAGCAGGCTTTGGGATCCTGCACTCTCGGAGCCGTTTTTGGGACTTAATGATCCAGGTGGGTATTGGTGGCCACCCACCGATTCCATTTGAACCCCCACCATCAGTGCTTTCATTTTGTAAGTTTCAACACAACTTACTATTTTTAGCAGTTTTTCGGGTCATGGACTTCTGGAGCCGTTTTGAGGCCCTAAACGATAATTTTTGGGAAAACTGGGAGAAACATGGGTCTATAAAGCAATGTTTCTCACTCGAAAGTTTTATTCCTCGAACAAATATTTCTAACAAGCTATTGAGCGCATCAAACAGAGAACGAATGCCAAAGTTACGTCCCTGGGAAGTTGAAACACCAACTTACCCAAACGGGGCCCACAATTTTGGCGCTTCATCTCCTAGGGTTAGGTTTTTGAACGTTTCGGGTTTTATATTGTTTCTCAACAATAAATATGCCTTCGAGCCTCATGTAACATAGTTCAGGGGCTGGTACCCGACACATCTCTTCTCAGAGATAAGCGCTACTAGTGCCCTAGCTCGCTTGTTCCCATGATTTCAGTTCTGTAACACAGTGAGGAGGCCTGTAGCTGTCACATCCCTTCTCAAAGATAAATGCTACTAGTGCCCTAGCTCACTTGTTCCCATAATTTCAGTTATGTAACACAGTGGGGAGGCCTGTAGCCGTCACATCTCTTCTTAGAGATACGTTACCAGTGCCCTCACTTGCTCATTTCCATTATGTATCATTGTAACATAGTTCAGGCTTGTAGCTACCATATATCTTCTCAGAGATATGCCTACCAGTGCCCTAACTATTTATTTCAGTCATTTTTTTTATTAATAAAATGAAGCATTATTTCCGATGCATCTCCGTATTTATGTCTATATGTGTATTCGGTTGCATTCCTGCATAAATTATGGATCTCTCTTTCTTCTATTGTGTCTTAGTGTCAAAACCTTAGGGAGATGGAATGATAGTGAAAAATGAATTTTGATAAGTGGGAATGTGATGGGGAAATATAGGGAGATGGGGGAAGGGTTTTATGAAATGAGGGAGGTGACAAGGAGTAGGAATGTAGAGGGGTTTGGAATAGGGAAATTTATTACAGGTATGGGGTTTTTTGGGAGCCTAGGAAAAGGAGTAGCCTAGGGCTTAGGGTATTGGGAATAAAGGGTTTAAGGAAGGGGATAATGATATAGGTATTTGAGAAATGTTTTTTTATAATGTGGGAAGGGTAATGAAGGTTTAAGGACTATAGTTTTTGGATTTGAGAGTGTAATGGTGATTTGAGGGAGATACTAGGGTTTGAAATGAGTTAAACATCAAATCTTTAATGAAACTTTCAAAACACCATAGAGAATGACTGTAGGAGGAAGAATAATGATGTAATTTAATTTCACTCACTTGTTGGAGGTTGAAGACAACATTGCTGAAGCTTTGGAGGCGATTTTGGCGAAGTCTGGAAGCGTTTCTGGCTTTTCTGGGCAAGTGCGCAACGCCTTTTTGTAGACCACTTTTGGAGGACTTCCCGAACTAAAAATTGAGTTCATGATAGCTTGTTGGAAATATCTCTCTCTTGACGATAAAATGGACCTATAAATCACTAAAAATGATCAAGTATAACCCCTAAAAAATAAATCCTCCCAAGACTGATCAAAAAGTGCAAAATGAGGGTGCAAAAATGCAGTGTGTTGTTGCAGGAAAATTTTGAAGGCCTTCCTCAACTCCAAAGTGAGCTCATGATAGCTCATTGGAAAGCTTGTCCAATATAGTTGGCATTTGAATTATCATGAAATTAATTTGGACACTCCAGATAGGAGAAAATTTGATTTACCCAAGGTCACTCCAGAAGTGCAAAAAACCTCTTGTAGCACCTATATTTTTGACATTTCTCCCAAACGATGATACATGTGTAAAACATGAAGGAGGTTTTTACTTTTTGACCTATGATGGACAAAAAAAATTCTCACTTTTATCCAATCCATCTCTGTTTGGTCAGAAACATACTTTCAAGCAAAACTGGCCCTATAAGTGGCAAATGATTTGACTTTTGGAATGACTTCTTGAAAAATGATGAAGATGTGATGTTTATGGGCTGAAAATACCTCATACTTACTGATATGACCTACCTTATGCCTCCTCTACTCATATTTCTCTGATTCCATAAAAAACCCTAGATCAGTAGTAGAGGAAATTAGGGTTTAGTGCTTGTGGAAAACGATGATTTTGGCACCCTTGGGAAAAGACAACTCCCTTTGACATTTGATCAATTTATGAACTAAAAACTCTTGCACTTTGACATGTGCTTTTTTTTCATGTGGAACTGAGTTGGTGGCTTTTGGGAGACTAAGTACTTATTACATTTGAATTAAAATAAAATACATGAGTAAAAATAAAATTACATCTTGGAATGAAACTCACATTTGAAATTAAAATTACATGATGAAATAAGCATTTCTCTTTACAAATCACCTTCACATGGTGAAGAGATGTTATTCAATCACCCTTTACTTGTTGGCCTTACGCAATGGAATGAAGTTTTATTTGACCATGAAAACCCTAGAAAGCCTAATGATAACCTTGACAAGACTGGACTCCATGGTGACATGACATGATGAATTGACTTTATGGATGATGTAGAGTCAGCAAGGTATGGAAGTGTGCGAGCAAGAAAATGAATTTTAAGGAAGAGTGATGTTTTTGGACTAGGGCTACCATCAGTGACTAATTTTTTGCATGACCTAGTGGAATGATAAAAAAATTTCGAGTGGGACCCCTAATATGAATATGAAAAGAGTATATTTTGATCTCTGATGGCAGGATGAAAATACTAACACTAACATGTCCTAAATTATGAAATATTGTTATTCTCTTTGGTATAATCATTCTCTACTACTAACTATTGTTGTGTCTAGCTCTATTGAATCTTAAAAGATTGTTTTTTGGGATGATTCATCATCTAATGAATCTGCCCACCTTATATATTGCAAATTGTTTGCATAAATAGAACCCTAAAAAGGTTCTCCAGAAAACCCTAACCTAAGGCTATGTTGATAATGTGTCTGTTATCACTGGAAAATATTACAAGCAAAATACATTAGGAAATGTCAAGAAGAAGGTACAAATAAGGATTTACAAGGAAGAAAGACATTACAGGATTTTAAAATTTAACTTTTTATCAGGTAAAACAGGCAAATTTATCAAATAGCGCACAAAAAGCAGGCATTAAGCGGTCTGTGCACCCTTTTCTTCGATAGTAGCGAAGATCTTTGTGGATATCCCTCAGATAGCCACGTGGTCCTAGGTATGTAGAAAATCACTATCCGGGACCACTTGGCACACTTGAAGATGAAGATTCCCACTCAAGCCATCCAGGTACAACTGCCTTGGAGCGACCTTGAGGCCTTAAGTGTAGAACACAATGGAATCAACCTCCCACTCTTGTGTCAACATCCACATTGTACCAAGAGAGGGAGGGAAATTTTGAATTTTCCTATAAAAGACCACCATGAGAAGAATAAAAGGAGAACACATTGTTATGCTAGCCAAATTTCTTGAGAGAAAACTAGCATTGTGTTCTCAAATAAGAAAGGAGTGGGAGGATTTAGCTGTTGGCCATCCAACACCTCAATCCAAGAGAAGAAGTTCACCAATTGTCCATTATTCTACCATCTGTTGAGGAGAGAGAGAGGCTTGCAAGAAGCTTAAAGGGAAGATCCCTCCTTGCTTTGAATATTAGATCCCCATAGGTCTAAGGATTCATTGAAAATTTTTTAGCGTCCTATCTTTTATACCATCAGGAACTAATAAAAGGGGAAGAGTTATTCGTTTGGATTATTAGTGTGTTTGACTCAATTGAGCTTGTTATTGTATTTGTATATGTTTTTTCTTGTTTCTCCTCTATTGTAGCATGCTATGTTATTTAATTAGTTTACTACATGTTATGTTGTTCCACGAACAATCTAATGAACCAATTGGCTTGTTATTTTCTTGTAGGAAGCAGCCTCCCCTACCAAGCACAGTGCATTTCGTCTGCCAATGTGACAAATGCACTACAACAAGAATGGCGACTCCACTTATTTCTTCTTTTTAAGCTAGTGGTTGTTGTTTGCAGGTCCTCTCTCCTCCCCAGACTCGCTGCAAGGTCATTCCCTCTTCTCCTCAGTGCCTTTCAGCCACCCTCAGTGAGGATTTTCTTAGAGAAGGCGGAATTTTTGGTCACTGCCAGTCACGCGCGTTCAGCCTAGACATAGGTATAGACTTGCGTGCTTGTGCGAAAATAAGCTGTATGGAAGACAATGAGCAAAATTTTCACTACCTTTTCTCATTTTTAGTAGTTGTAAAGTGATTGGAAACCAATAATAAATTTTCCATCACTGTATTCTGGTGATTCTGAACTGGTTAGGACACTTTTTGCTGAAGTTTGGCTTCACAAAGAGATCATTTTTATTTTAGTTTATTATCATCACAAGTCACACATAGTTTAAGTAGGGGTGAGTAAGTGGTCTTTAATCCACACATGCTAGATGAACAAACTAGTTTCTAATAATAGACACCAAACACATAGGTTAATTAGTGGAAAATAAGTGGCCCATACATCCACACATCTTTAGCTAGTTTTTTTTTTTTTTCAAAATTTTTGCATTAGTTCAATTCAAATTTTTGTATTAGGATCCGGAACTAGGACCAAAATATAAAAAATAAGGCAAGTAATCGCTACTACCCTTACACCTCTCGATGAGCTTGGGTATGTATATGAAATATTTCTTAAAATAGTTTTCCATCTCCCTATAGTGCAAAACTTAGTCTAACTAGGCAAAATGTAAGCGGCCCATTATCCGCACATTGTTTACTTTCTGTAAGGAACAATCGCACGCAGTGTAATTAGAGAAGGAGTGTAAAGGATCACCGCATATCCATATCTTATAACATTATGATTGTACAAATCAAAACACACATGAAGCATTAGTAAGCACTGGACCAAAAGGCACCTTTTCCCTTTTTCCTCTTCTTATGGTTGGTTCACCAAGGCACACCTTAAGAAAATTAAGACTCTCTAAAACTAACAACTAATTGAACTCACTAAATTCTCCCCACAGGGGCAAGAAAAGAAGTTATAGTTCAGGTTAGGACCATTGGGGGTAGGCATCCAATAACCCACCATGGTCATTCTACATTTTGAAACATAGACGTTGAATTTTTAGGGAGCTTAAAATCTGTCTATCCACTCACGGAGCAAAATTCCCAAGCGCTAGAGAGACCCATTTCAGAGGGGGTTAAGATTATGCCCAGTGCGTGCGTTACTCTTTGGGGCTACCTTACCCATATAGTGCTCGGTACTTGTAGTTGAATACCAATAATCTCAAGACTCGAACAATCACGTGGGACGATGATACCTAGTGACCAAATCTAGGGCATCCTTCCCTATAGGTGACGGTGCAGGCAACACTAGATCCTCATACCTTTACCTTAGTCGATTCTTCGGCTGCTGGAAGGCGTCGCGAGATATTTCAGAATGTTAGACCCAATACCCACTAGAAGATATATTCGCAAGGCTGAGTTATATTTGAGAGTGTGAGGACGATTAGGTCTTTCTAGGTTTTTTGAGTATCATACATGAAACAACCAAAACCATATTTTTTGCTTGCTTGATCACATAGAATTAATATAAAGGAAAACTCGTCTTTCATTTTTTCAATTTTTTTAATGTTTGTGATCATATTTTCTTTGATAATAATCTTCCCCCTCTCAAAAAACTAAAAAATATTCCCAAATTATCCTAGTTGACACCATAACGGACCTAGTCGATCTAGACATTTTTTGGACCCCCCCCCCCCCACCATTAGAGGGAGGAGTGTTAGGAATTTCACCATTTAGGTGTCAAAGATGACACACTACCACCTTTATTGATTCATTCTTTATCGGGGATTATTTATTCAGCAACCCCCAAGGGTCACCCAACACCACACCAGTGGAAACCCCGACAGGGTCACCACACACAACTCCTCCCACAACCCCCAGAGGGCAGAGGAGCGCTACCCCTCTGGGGGGTCTGAGAAACACACAGCAGGGTGCATCACAGGGTAATATCCCTCAGACATGCCCCATACATCATCACACTCAGATACCTGTGTTCCCTCAATTCACAGTGGTAATCAACACAAAACTACCTTTCTTAACATCATTAAAACTACTTGATCTATGAAAGCTAACTAACGACCCCATTTCTCACAACCCCAATTGGCCCCCCATGCCCATGAAGCTCCCCTCGAACATTCCAAAGTTCTAAGGGAAGCAAGCGGAAGACCCTGGAAATCACATTTTGAATTTCCACTCATGGTGTTCATTTAATAGTATTATTGATGATACTATTTGATTAAGACTATTTCAACACACCTTAACTGGACCAGCCGCGAAATGGTATGTGGAGTAGCCTTCTGCTTCACATGGAACCTTTAGTGCCTATGATATTGGGTTCCTCACATACTTTCAATTAACCATCCACCTGGATTCAGGGATGGAATTATTGACCCACTTTAAGCAAAGGTCAATTGTCCATATCTTGGACCATCTCCACGAATGGTGGCATCGTCGAAGTTTGTGCAAAGCCAAAATCGATGATAGAGTTTTATTGGACCTATTTTTGAAAACTCTCACAACAAATATTTCAAAAGATGTCGTGATCCAAGGACCTACTTCCGAAGAGGACACCATTTTTAAAGCCAAACAACTAGAGCTTATATACACCTAGTCAGGATACATTTACAATGTCCTGCCTAACGCCCCATGCCTGAAGACTTATAGAGAGTTTCCAGGCATGTTGAATACTGCAGACGGGTTGATTGGGTCACTAACCCAGGGTCACCTAAGCAGTAGTATCCAGTATCCAGGTTACTCGTATGCTTCTAACCGTAACATCACACAACCTGGCTACCACCAGAGTCACTTTGCACCTCTAAAGAATATGACCAATAGGGTGTCGTCATACCATCATTAGCAGGGAGGATTGTACCCTCCCTTGCAAGGGACCCACTATGCTGTAATATTCCCAATTAGTCCTAAGCTAATTGGAATATTCAATTTTGTTTTATTTCTTTGTTTGAAGAATAAAAGAGAAAAGGAGGTTCATAATAATCCTTAACAAAGAATAAATCAATGCCAAATGTGAAAAAGGCTAAATATTGGCTGTTTTAACAAGCACCCTTAGGTGTGAAAGGGGTTGGATATCTTGACTAGGTCAACCTTGACTAGATCTACAACATTGTTATGGAGGAGTGGCCATCAATGAGGCACAACGAAGTCTTAGATGGAGATGGGTTGTGTGAAAGAAGTGATCTCATTGGAAGTGGTTTAGGATTTACAAGCTCTTAACTTATAAAAGGATGAGGATGGCAGCATTAGAAGGTTGTTGATGATATGAAATTTTTCTGAGTATATGGTCTGTTTAGATGTATCTCATTCTCTTGTTGTTTAGCTGAGAATAATGTTGTTTAGCATTGGGTGTTTTTGATCGAGAATCCCACCTCTTTCCTTGAGAAGCCTCTTGGAAGAGTCTTGTAATGCATAGTCCACTATCTGGTTAAAGGCCAAGCTTGTTTTTTCATCTACAATGCAGATCCTGTTGAGGGTTTGGTTTTCTTTGCAAGCTGCAGCAAGTGGAGGTTAGATCTATTCATATCTAAGCCATTTCAGTTCTCCTCTTCAGTGGAGGCTTCTAATCCATTGGGAGGAGATTATTGGACATCTTGAACTCCATTTTCTAATCTTGGCATGTGGCTAACCACATTTTGACCCCTACAACGCATTTTTACTTCCAAATCTGCGTTATTACTGTAGGTGCAGTTGCAGGGTGTTTTGGCACACCATTTGGAGAGTTGGTTTTCAAGTGTTGGAGATCTGCCCTTCACTTTGGAGATCCATTAGAGGTGATCTATTTCTTGTTCATATCATATATGATCTGAATACTTCTGAATATCTGAATATTTCTGCAGATCTGCAGACTTAGATCTTAGATCTACTACTTGTACATGGCGTTTTTCTAAAAACCCCAAGGGGGATTGATAGAGGAGCCTATATAGTGTATGGATCTGTTATAGATATGAATTTTAATGAACTTATTTTCTCTAGATCTAATGTGTAATCTACAACATGTTGCAAACCAATAAAATAATGTTGTAAAGAAATTTCCAGTCTATATATATATATATATATATATATATGGTTGCAGCACCTCTTTTTGAGGATTTCCTTATATTGGAGACTTGTATTTCCTGTTATGCATCTTATGGGCCATCTTGTACATCTATTTTGCTGCTGTAAATACATTTTAAAGGTCTCCATATTGGCCTCCTGATTTGTTTTAGATGGTTTGCAT
Source organism: Pinus albicaulis (assembly GCA_034641835.2). Lineage (NCBI taxonomy): Eukaryota > Viridiplantae > Streptophyta > Pinopsida > Pinales > Pinaceae > Pinus > Pinus albicaulis. The sequence continues at coordinate 1,586,611,250 of CM076579.1, forward strand.
TATTTTCCTTCATATCTGCATTCCTCATTTGGGAATACTATAGTGGTATCAGAGCATCATCTTGGCACAACCTGTGCTTTCTAAGAAGCCAATATGTCTTTTGAAGAAGAAGAACCTCTTACTGATAGAGAGAAGATGTATCTGAAGAGAATACAGAAGAAGAAATTTGACTACACAAATGACAATGAAGACAAGGTTAAAGCCCCTGTATCTGGAAGTGAAGAAGAATAAAAGGATTTTCCTAAGATCCTTCTTAGAGCCATGCAAGATCTTGCTAGAGAAATCAAAGAGATGAGAATGGAAAGAATCAAGGAATCCCCTAAAGGATTTCATCTTAGAGAAGGCTCTAGCATGTCTCACCGCTAGAATGATCAACCAGTGCATCAACCACAAGTTTCCCAATGCTCTACCATGCCTACATTTTTGGTTGTGGGAAATGAAGGGTTTCAAGAGCATGAATCCCTTGAAGACTATTTTGAAGAATATGAGTCTCAAAATCAGAGATTCAAAGATAACATGAGTTTTCAAGAGTTTTTTCACATAAAGGAAAATAGAAGACCAAGGCATCATCATAGAGGTGGTGGATTCATTCAAAATCATGATCGACAACACACTATAGGCAGGTTATTTTTACCCAACTTTGATGGGTCATCCATGTGTTCTGCCAAATCCTGGTAGAAAAACTTGACATCTACTTTCAATTGAACAAAGTTCCAGAGATGGAGGCTATCGAGATTGAAGCGCTACACCTTGAAGGTGAAGCACATGACTTGTGGTTCCATGGCTTGTCTATAATGGTTCATGCCAATGTGACTGCTTATTCAGAGTTCACTAGAAGGTTGGTGGAAAGGTTTGACAGAAGAGATCCAGAGGCACCATTCATGAGCCTTGCAAAGTTGAAACAATCAGGTAATACAAAAACTTACATCTCTGATTTTTTAAGAATTTCTATTATGGTTCCTGATTTGTCTGCAGCAAGAAGGGTGTACATGTTCATTGAGGGTCTAGATGAAGCTCTTCATGGTTTGGTTAAATCTACCAATCCCAATACCCTACATGATGTTATTGAAAGGGCTAGAGACCTTCAAGATGCCTTGCCAAAATCAAAGGAAAAATTTCAGCATAAGCCCTCTTTTCCTTCAAAGGGAAAGGAAGAAAAAGCTGCTCCTTCAAAGGAGAGATCATACAAGAAGCCTCTTGATGATGAAGTCTGAAGAGATCTAAGAAGAAGGAAGCTTTGCTTCACTTGCCAAGAATCATGGGCACTTGGACATAGATGTGTTGCTGGAAAAACATAGTACATAGAGGTATTCTTAGATTATGAGGAGGAAGAAGAAGAAGAACAAAGGAGGGATCACAACATTGGCATAGTAGGAGATGATCCACCACCACATGGAGGTGAGGATGGAGCAATTGATCTGATCAGAGGCACTCTTGCATCCTTAAGAATGATACCCAATTATCATGAAATTTCCACACAAGAGACAAAGATGAATTTTCATAGTGGAAGAAGGGATATGATGACCCCATCTATTATGCACATGAATTTGATCCAAGAGACATCATTATCTTGTGTTAAACCACCTGGGAGACCACCTGATTTGGATTTGATGAAATATGTCTCATATCTTGATGCTCCATTCATAGATCCAGGAAGGAAAGGAACATTGGAAAACCACAACACATCGCTAAGAATGTTGGATGAGCTCAAGGACGAGGGAGGTATTATTCCAATAATACTATTGTCCACTCTCTCATCTCATACTGCACTGAGAGGAAATGCTGCAAGATTGGAGGATGACACCATCATGGGGCAAGGAGAACAATCCTTGGCTATGAAGACTTAGAAGATGATCTCACTTGGAGAGAAATCTTCCATACATGACAGAAGATGGTGGTCACACATGCATACTTTGGCAAGACCAAGGAGGTTTTGGATAGATGATAGCCTTCCATGGGAGATTTCCTTCCAAGAACTTCCATCTTCATTTGAGCATGTGCATGTGCAAGAAGAGCAGCAAGGAGGGAATAACAACCTTCCATCACATAATTTTGGCATGGGATATGTCAAGGAGAAGAAGAATGGAAGGAATGACCTTCCAACGTGTACCTTCGGCATGGGAGATTTCAAGGAGGAGAGCAACCACATGACAGACACTTGAGTTGATAGATCATCATCGATGTCATTGTTGGGGGGTCTAGATCCATATTGGAAATCCCAAATGTTGGTGGATTACTCCAAGGATCTTCACACATGCATGATACTTGATGACCAAATATATGAAGAGGGCTATTCAGTCCAAGATGGAGTCATCTATGATCATGGTAGGATCTTCTTGTCTAGAGCCTCCAAGATCAAGGAGAAGTTGCTACAAAGTGCCTATGAAGAGTTCTGTTTCAGCCATACATATTCCATGAAGATCTACAAGAGGAGCTTTGATTGGGAAGGCTTTGAAGGAGAACTATATCATAATTTTCAAAGATGAATGTACCATGTGGAGATGGGGCAGTAACATAACTCTATGAAAGATTTAATTCAGCCATCTCTTTCTCTTTTTGAGGAAGGGGATAGATCTATGCACCCCTCCATTTATTTAAGGAGGAATTCTGGTAGAAAATATGCTCATGTAAATAATGTTTCATTTGAATAATGTTTTCATTCTTCCACTTTTCATATGTATACCATAACTCAAAGGAGGAGTATTGTACCTTATAAACTTCATGGCCAACTTTTGGCTACAAAAATTTCTGAACATGGCCACTCCCTTGGAGATCAAAGGGAGATTTTTTATCACTATGGGTGCATTCCTAAGGCACCAAATATATCTCACACTTTCATCCATAGTGAGATGACATGGGTAGCAAGTAAGTGGTGGGGAAAACACTTACCACATCTTGTTCTGATGCAGTCAGGAGATGCACTGCGCTGGTTCCATATGTGGGACTATGACCCACCTCCATATGCACAAATTTTTGTTTGGATGTATGTAGTTTTGATCCCATACATTGATGATGTACTTGTGATTTTTATTGGAATGTATGGAGGGAGGATGGGAGGTATGTATGTGCCCTATGGGATGTATATTCTCCATGTAGCTTATGCTACATGTTTCAGGGAGAACATTGGGAAAACCATGTTTGTTTCATATGAAATATTGTCTCCTTATGGGATGGACTATTTGCATCTCATGATAACTTTGGAGGAGAAATTCATGGAGGGATGGATTGGTGAACACTTAGCTTATGGAGGAAGCTTATCACATGTTGGTGACACCAATGGAGGAGAAGAAGAGCTGCGACACTCACCTTATCAGTTGCTTGAGGACAAGCAACAATTGGGAGGGGAGGACTGTAATATTCCTAATTAGTCCTAAGCTAATTGGAATATTCAATTTTGTTTTATTTCTTTGTTAGAAGAATAAAAGAGCAAAGGAGGTTCATAATACTCCTTAATAAAGAATAAATCAATGCCAAATGTGAAAAAGGCTAAATATTATCTATTTTAACAAGCACCCTTAGGTGTGAAAGGGGTTGGATATATTGACTGGGTCAACCTTGACCATATCTGCAGCGTTGTTATGGAGGAGTGGCCATCAATGAGGCACAACACAGTTTTAGATGGAGATGGCTTGTGTGAAAGAAGTGATCTCATTGGAAGTGGTTTAGGGTTTACAATATCTTAACTTATAAAAGGAAGAGGATGGCAACATTAGAAGGTTGTTGATAATATGATTATTTTTTGAGTATATGGTATGTTTAGACATATCTCATTCTCTTGTTGTTTAGCTGAGAATAATGTTGTTTAGCATTGGGTGTTCCTGATCGAGAATCCTAGCTCTTTCCTTGAGAGGCCTCTTGGAAGAGTCTTGTAATGCATAGTCCACTATCTGGTTGAAGGCCAAGCTTCTTCTTTCAACTACAACGCAGATCCTATTGAGGGTTTGGTTGTCTTTGCAAGCTGCAGCAAGTGGAGGTTAGGTCTATTTAGATCTAAGCCATTTCAGTGCTCCTCTTCAGTGGAGGATGCTTCTAATCCATTGGGAGGAGAGTATTGGACATCTTGAGCTCCTTTTTATAATCTTGGCATGTGGCCAACCACATTTTGACCCCTATAGTGCAATTTTACTTCCAGATATGCATTATTCCTGTAGGTGCAGTTGGAGGGTGTTTTGGCACACCATTTGGAGAGTTGGTTTTCAAGTGTTGGGGATCTTCCCTTCACTTTGGAGATCCATTGGAGGTGATCTATTTCTTGTTAATATCATATATGATCTAAATAGTTCTGAATATCTAAATATTTCTACATATCTACAGACTTAGATCTTAGATCTACTACTTGTACATGGTGTTTTTCTAAAAACCCCAAGGGGGATTGATAGAGGAGCCTATATAGTGTACGTATCTGTTATAGATCTGAATTTTCATGCACTTATTTGCCCTATATTTAATGTGAAATCTACAACATGTTGCAGACCAATAAAATAATGTTGTAAAGCAATTTCTAGTCTATATATATGGTTGCAACACCTCTTTTTGAGGATTTCCTTCTATTGGGGACTTATATTTCCTATTATGCATCTAATGGGCTATCTTGTACATCTATTTTGTTTCTGTAAATACATTTGAAAGGTCTCCATATTGGCCTTTTTCTTTGTCTTAGATGATCTATGTTATTTTACCGCATATATGCATTGTATTGTTCCATTCCCCATTTGGGAATACTACATATGCAACTAGGAATGTTGACATAAGAGATCCCCCCCGGCAACAATATACCAACCAGGGACAAGGAAACCAATATTCCCCCTCCTCGCACAAAACCTACCCCCGCAAAACAATGCACTGGTAAAATTTGTACAACCTTCTCAGGCTTAGCCACACGAGTCTTACAACCAGGAGAATCAGAGTAATACTCCTAACGCTGCAAGGAAAAAGCCTAAGAACAAGCAAAAGGGAAACTCTGGATAGGGGAGAAGTAAATATCAAAAACCTCTGTGATCTCAAGGTGGGGCCAACCCTAATTGAAAACAGAACCAGGAGCCAAACAACTCCCAAGGGCAGAACAAGAGGGCTAGTCTACAGAAAAACCATTCTTGCACTATATGTGGTGAGTATAGCCATTATACTCATCACTGTCCTGAGCTCCCTAAACTAAAGAAACTTGAGGGTAACCATGGACAAGGGAGGCCTACATAGAAAACTGATGTAATGTAGGAGCCCTTCCCCCACCAAGGAGTGGTTAATACCCAACAATAATAACCATCCCCAAACGATTTTGGGAGCAAAAACCACGAAATATACATGACTGGTGAAGAGATGTTCTTTCAGAAAAGGAATTGAAACTATGATGCCCCCCTAGACACCAATTCGTCAAGGGCAAGCACAAGTGCACCTACTGCACCATTGGCTATATCCAAAATACATATTAAACCCCTGCAAAACATGGCTAAGGGTCCAACTAGGCATATACGACACCGCTCCAAAGAAGCCCATAATTATAGCATCATGGACGATTTAGCTCAATATCACGCTGCCATGTCAGCTTTAGAGGTCTTGTAATCTTGCCTAAAAAAATGGAAAGGCTTACTTTCCGCATTAGGCGCCATCGACCCTTCCGTTTCACGCATAATGGATTTTAACTTAGACAAGGCCACAACTAGACTTCCTTCATGTAGAAATTATACGAACAATATGTATATCAATGGATTCAATCTGATCATGCGATATACTAAAGCAAGATATTGAATCCTTCTACAAATCAATTGTGGAAAATAAATACAATCACCAATCACAACAATTCAAGAAAGAAGCAAATCAAACCACAACACATATTTTCCCAAGGAAATCTGGCTGCTCAAAACCCCTTTATCTTATATTGTATATTAACCAAGGAATCATGAAACAATTACAATGCACTCTTCTCAGAAGAGTCTACTGCACTCTCAAAACTGTCTCATGCTGATTTAGACAAAATAGACCAAAACTTAGCCAATTTCCTACCTCTAATCAGCGGGCCTTGCTTGCACAATTCATATGGAATGCAATCCCTATTCTTTAGGAAATTCAACCTTCCAAAATTGTGCAATGCTCATGGGCAATCCTATGGTTGTCTTACTGCATGCGAGCAGCCTCCTAATGATACAACTGATAGTTAACATCCCTTTAACCTTTGCCTCAACTGGGTCTCCACAGGAACTGACATGCATGTAACTATTAATAGTAAATCATTAGTTGCATGGCAGATCACTGCATGTGAATTAAATCTAATTTATTTCACTTGATCTCTCACTAGTGCAACAAATAGTTACAACTAGTTCAACTGACTTTAACTCAATTAATTGAGTTAACTGATTTCTCATGCATTAAACTAATGCACTAACTGCAATTTGGACTCCATAACTAATAGAATCACTCTGCATGCCTCACCTACCACCCTCAAATCGAAAATCATGAGCTAACTAAGTTTATCACACTCAATTAACTATTACAAGTGATTATGAGATAAAATTACATTTTATTGTCCAATTTAATTAAGGGAAAATTAAATTCGACACACATTTATTGTTGACTTTTCAACACTCCCTCTCAACAAGAAATGGATTATCATCTGTCTTGATCCTACCTCTATGGTATTCGAATTTTCTCCTGGCAAGCACCTTCGTCAGAATATCTGCATCCTGATCTTCCATGGGAATGTACTGAAGTAACATAATGCGCCTATGAACACAATCTCTGAGATTTTGGTACCACATGTATATGTTCTTGGACCTATCATGGAATACTAGATTAACTGAGAGTTTAATGCAACTCTGGTTATCACAATGTATCACCATCGGATCCATCTGAGAACCAAACAAACCAACAAGAATCTTCCTCAACCAGATGGCCTCACATGTAGCCTGATTTGCTGCCATGTACTCTGTCTTGACTGAACTGAGTGCCACAAATCTTTGCTTCCTGTTGTACCAAGAAATTGTTGTCAATCCTATGCTGAAGATCCCTCCTGATGTGCTCTTTCTGTCTAATGGATTGAATACCCAATCTACATCGGTGAAGCCTTGAAGCTTCACTCCCTCTTTCCATATGTACCATAATCCATACTCTGTAGTTCCCCTGAGATATCTCAAGACATGCTTACCCACCTTCCAAAAGAGCTTGGTCGGCTTAACCATAGATTGGCTTAGCTGGTTAACTACGTAGCAAATGTCTGGTCTGGTGTTCTCCAAGTACATCAGTGAACCTCCCAGATGAGGGTGTTTAATACTATTGATCTGGAGGCAGGATTTTGGGCTGGCAAGTGGCACAGCCACATGGCCACCCACAGGCCCTAACGGCAAGCATTAAATTTCTCCAGCCGCTCTCACACTCGCCATTTAATTCAGTTCAGAAGCCGAGGCCGCTGCCATCCCTTCAATATGAAGGCTCAGAATCATCTTCTTCCTCCGCCTGGTTATTCTCCTTGGCTGTCTGGTAGCTTGCCTCCCTCGCCTCAACCTCTAGGATGCAACTACCCCCTTGGAGTTACGGAGCCGAGCTCCCGCACGCCTACAGGGAGACGTTGTAGTCTTCTATGCTGTATTGAGGTTCTCCCGGGACACCATTTCTCGTAGAATCTCCACTGTCAACTGAATTTCTCCCCGGCGGATAGCTTCACCCCAGCCTCTATGCCTTCGGCCCCTTGGTGCCACCACCCTACTGCTTCTTCGGCTCAGAGCACCCACCATCCTCACTGCTCCCCATGCCTCGTCTTCGGCACCGCATGCACTACAGACACGACATCAACAGAGGGTGGGCCGCTCGCTCATCTCCCTCATCCCATTCTGACACCTCTCCCTCCTCCCTAGAACATTCCCATGGCCGTTATCTAGCTACCCATAGTGGGCACGGATGAACTATAGGCCAGTCCCGTCCTTCTGCTCAACATACCTCTGCCACGACCACTTCTCTGCCTCTGCCCCATATGGAAACCATAGACTCTCCCCAGTCCACCCACTCGGCTCAATTTCACTTCCTCTGCACCCTAGACTGCCCACAAGTCACAGCCACCATCACTGTGTTCTTCAAAGGGGAATCCACAGAGGTGGCTGACTCCCGCCCGACAAAATTGCAGAAACTCTCCCACTGAGAAGCCACTTATGCATCCAAGAAGAGCGACCCTGGTTTTGGCGACCATAGTAATAATTATGACAGCAGCAACAGCAAAGGTTCTGGTAGCAGCAGGGATGAATGGAAGAGAGGAAAACAGGGTCAGGGCAAAGCTCACGTGACCAAGGTGCGCCAGCATGCAGAAGACGCCACCCAGGACACGAAAGCTAACGACACTGATGAATACAACTATCTAATTGTGGAAGAGCCACCTCCCACTCCAAATGACACCTAGGCTCTCAGGTTCTGTCTGTTTCATGGTTTTTGGTTTCAAGGTCCTTGGTTACAAGGATTTTTTAGCTTCTGGTTGCAATGTATGGCAAAATTTGCAAACAATTATCAGTTTTCTATGTATAACTCTAGTTTCTTTTCTCAAGGCAACGAAACAACCACTTATTGGACTAGTTTCCCCTTTGTGGGCAGTCCCATTTTTGCTATTTTTTGAGAATTATGCCTTCGAATTAGGCTAGAACTGCAGAGGCCTGTGCCTCCATGTATTTTTATGTTACACTAATAGAAAGTAGTCTTATTTAGAAAAAAAAAGTACATCAGTGAACCCACTAGCTGCCTATAAACAGTACCGTTTACTACCTCTCCTGAAGTAGCATTCTCCTTCCCCCATTTTCCTAGAAGAGGAGTCTCCATGGGTTTACAACTCTCCATGTGAAACTTACTGAGAATCTCTTTTGCATACTTGCCTTGAGAAAAAAATAGCTCACCATCCCGCTGCCATATTTCCAAACCAAGGAAATCGTGAAGGAGTCCCATGTCCTTCATGTTAGTGTGAATTCTAATCGCAAGCGTATGAAAAAAGCCGGCTTTAGCTGTGCATAAAAAACAACCCTAACATAAAATATGGCTGCCAATTTCCTTAGATCTGCAGTTAGTTGACCAAGACAAATGCTACAACAATCCAGATCTATTCAGTTAAAGACATTAAGAAAAAAATAAAAGAAAGAGTTGCTCCATGCATCCAATAGACAAGACAAGAATATTTTTAAAGAATTTTTGTATTTATGACACCTGGGAATGGAACATAGAAAGATGTTACTAGTCCCCCTCAATGGGATGGGTTCTTGTATGTCCTCAGCACTTCATATCTAAGATCCTTCTCTCTTGATGGTGTAGAAAACCCAGACAAAAATGGAACTCAAGGGGAGTTCACAAGAAAAAAGATATAAAAATATGACAATGATGGAGGATCAAAGTCAGACCAAGAGTATAGATCCAGAGTGATCTTTAGGCAGCAAAAGGTAGTGAATGAATGGAAAAACCCTTCTATTTATAACAAAATATTGAGTTAGACTAGATATTGGTGCATAATTAAAATGTTATTAACCAAATATAGTTCCAACTTTTATGGAATATTTTATTATATTTGCCGGAGGGAAAAAAAATTGAATTTGGTCAAATCCCTTTATTTGTAAATAATAAATAAATAAATTATTTATTTATTATTTTAAGTGTGTGGTTGAGTAATAATTAAATAAATAGTGATTTATTCAATTATTTATAAATGATTTAGTCAAATTTAACAAGGAATATTATTTAAATAATGTTTAAATAATTATTCCTAGAAAAGAATAAGATAAATAGTGACTTATCTAATTAATTTTCCTATTTTAGGTTAAATATGACCAGAAATATTAATAAAATTGTTGTTTAATTAATTATCCCATGAGGAAAATCAAACAAATATTGATTTATTCAATATTTCGTCATGGGGTTTCCTATTTAGACCATAAACAACATAAGAAGTTATGATTTACTAAGTTATTTTTCATAATGAAAGAAATTTTACTTAGGGTAAAATTGGTCTTACATGGTGTGCGTTGGTCCATCTAATAGTAATAGGTTAGATGACAAAAAATTGGTGTAACTAATTGCCCCCCAGTGTGCGAGCGTTAGGAGCTAATCGTATGACCGAAGTACGTTGTAAGAACTCAATCACTAGACACCGAAGGGGGAGTCAGAGAGAGAGAAATATAAGGTAGGCTAAAGCGCTAGAGGAAAAGACCTTGAGGAGGCAAGACTTACAGGTGCGACAAGTCTCTTTTATGAGCGAGTACCTGTTCTATAAGAGGCATGGGAGGCATACTTATGCCCGCTAAGATAACAAAGTACAAAGAATAATGCATCCAGTAAACAAGGGACTAAACTATATAGTACATGCTAGCATAAACATGGGCCACGATCCCACATACATACTGTGCCTGGGACAATAGCCAAGACGTATACAATAATGTCTGAGTACATGAGACATAAGTACAGCCAAAGAGGCCTTGTAAAATAGGAAAGGGCTCTGAAAATCTGAATGATACATGAAAACTAAAAGGCACTGCAAGCGGCTGAGGCCAGAACCATCAAATATATGGAGTTGCATCCAAGGCTATAATAGAGAAGTCATCCGAGTATGTGGGGGGCTACTTGAAGGGCCAACCCCTCATGAGGTCTGAAACATCTCACACACACCTGAGAATCACCGGTGCAATCTGCTGCAACACTGAACCATCAAGTATATAGATCTTGATCATGCCGCAAGGAGATAGAGTTGAGAAAAAAATCAAGTCAAAGGGCAATAAAGAGTCCTTTTTCCTGATCCGAGGCATCGAACAAGAGTCGAAGCTGGAACCAAGGTACACCGCTCTCTAGACCTATCTTCTGGAATGAATGATCTACGTCCATACCTCAGATCTTGGTTTTTGTGTACTCTATTATGGATGGCTGCGCCTATGCCACATATTCATGTATTAGAGATATCAGTTGTGTTTGTACTTGAAGGTCTTCCGACAGTGGTGTTTGGTTCGAACGCATTCTCGTAAAACATTTCCCCCTCCCTCTCTCTCAGACCTCATGGTTTAGGGGCAATCTGTTACATAACATTTTGTCACCATCCCTGCAATCCCCTTCCCGCACATTGGAGGATCATTTCTGTGACTAATAAGAAGTGCCATGCCTTGCAAAGACCATCATTGCTTCCCTTTCCATGAGGACAACATTCCTTCTATTGATAATTCCCTGAGCAGAACATAAAAAACACTTGTTTCTGCCTTGGCACTAGTAGCTCATTATGCCCTTGCGCCAATGGGGAAGATTAACACTAGACCCTGCGCCAATTCGCGCTCTGTCCCGATTAGCTACCCACGGCAAGTTGTTTATGGAATGTTTTTTAAATATAGAGGTGAATTTTCTAATCCTAACAACTTTGTGGGCGAGTTAGTTGGAGTGGTTCGACTGAATAACCATGGATTCCCTCCTTTGGCCTCTTGTTTCCATCCTTTATGGAAACCTCCCAAAGGATAAGGCCTCCCTTCCACCATTGTAGGGATTCCAACCTCCTCCTTTCCCTTTATAAAAGAAGCTATCTCTCATGCAAAAACTAGCTGAACAGTTGAATAAGGAATAGCTGAATAGTTGAACAGAAGGATGAAAATATTATAGCTGAAGAGATAGAATGAGAAGGAACCTTTCTTCAGAGAGCTTAGGCTTATGCCCTCACCCTGTTCGAATTCCTCGACGATCATCCGAGACCTGCTTCGGCTGAACCCCGCTGGAGGAGGCTGCGATGTCAAAGCTCCAGTTGTAACTCTTCCTTCTATTTATACATATACATGACTATCGTCTGGTTCCCATCTTGTGTTATATGGTTTTTTTGATGCAATATGCTTAACCTTATTTGATTGGTTAGTAATCATGAATGAAATCATTGTTTTGTATGCTGCTCTTGTAACCTGATCTCTGTGTAGGTATCCGAGCATCGTTGTAGAAGGATTGTGACTTGTCCAGACAGAGACCAAGAGGCCACTACCACTATAACTGCGACGAAAATGTTGGACTCTAGGTATATCAATCTACCCTGTCCTTTTCATTCAGTAATTAGGAACCTTCAACTTAGTTTGTCCCTTTGTTACTAGACCCACTCTAGGGCTAGAGGGATCATCTCTATCGACAGAGAGGATTTACCGACATAACAAATTGGCGACTCCGCTGGCGAATCAGTGTGAGTTTTTTGTTTCATCCTTGCTGGGTCGACTTCGGTTGTTTGCTTGCTTTTCTATCTTTTCCGACTTGATTAATTGTTTAGAATCCTACAGTTCAGCTCCAGAGTGTCAATATTGACTTCTGCTCATTGGTTTCCCATTTTCCCATAGATATCTGGCTTGGCGCGCTTTTTGTTTTAACAGTCGCACCAATTGGCACTTTTTGCTTTTGTTCATTAGGGGAATTTTGAGGTCTAAAATGGGCCTCCTAAGGAAATTATAAAATAATAGTGGAAAAAATCAAATAAGATTTGATGACATCATCAAATTTTAGAGAGAAAAATGAAAAAACTACTTTTTCAACTCATATTTTCAAATTATGTCCCAAAGTTTTTACTCAAATTTCGAGCAGGAGTACTCGTTGGATGCGAAATTTAATTCCTCATCCAAGGAGTACTCATGTTGCATACTTTCGATGGATCCTACTACACGAAAAATGAGAAATACATAAAAAACGTGATTGTACTCACGTTTTTTTATGTATTTCCAATTTTTCATGTAGCAGGGTTCATTGAAAGTATGCAACATGGGTACTCCTTGGATGAGAAATTAAATTTTGCATCCAACGAGTACTCCCACTCGAAATTTGAGTAAAAATTGTGGGAGATAAGTTGAAAATACGAATTGAAAAAGTAGTTTTATTATTTTATTATTTTTTAATATTTTTACCCTTTTATTTAAAAAATGGTAAATCATCCCCCATGGTTGACATCATCATCTTGAATCCTATTGGTTGTTATAAAGTTTATTTTTGTTGTACATTTTTCTTAGGAGGCCCATTTTAGACCTCAAAATTCACCTAATGGCAGTAGCGCCAACCCATGTTTGGCGCGGATTACTGCCTTATAGTCACGCCGAATCCTATAGGGTTTGGTTTGACCTCCCTGTTGAGTTTTTGGTTAGTTGTGCATGACTCTGGCTTGTTTTTTTTTATTTTCAATTGAGTCTTTTGGATTTTTTTGACTGCTGTAGGCTTACTCTTCTCAGCTATTTGTCCATTCTCTCATCGGTGCAATTTATGGACTTAGGGTTTCTAAGTCTCTTTTCTCACTGAGCCTTCTAATTGAAGATCGAGTCTTTTTTATTGTTGTCAGTCTCATTCCCTGATCGTTTGCATTTAGTCTTTATTGATCCTTTGAGTGTTTGGTTTGGTTGAATGATCATTTCAATTTTTGTTTGATTCTTCTTCTAGCCACTCTGAGCATAGATCACATTGCTCGTTTGGGTCGTTTTGAAAGCTTTCTCTTTGTTTGGAAGAGTGCGTCATTGGTTTGAGTGCATTTTTGTGTTTTTTTTGCTTTTAATTGAACCATTCAGTTTAGATCTCTACATTCGCAATATTCGAACTAGTGTTTGCTTTGTTTTTTAATGTAATTAGTGCATTTTGTGCTTCATTTCATTGAAAAATAAAAAAATTGCATTCTTTCGTTTGCATTGAAAGTGAAAAGTTATTTTGCATAAATAGCACTTGATGAACTAGGAAAGAGATTTTTGTTTTTCATTTGATTGTATTAGATGCATTAGCGAATTTCTTCATATGATTTCATTGTTTTCTATTGTCTAAAAGATCTCTATCCTTCTCTTAATTAGAATTCATTGAATGGAAAATGGTGTTATTTTGCATATAGCTTGCATTTAGGAAATTTGAGATCAAAATTTGGCAGGGCCTTGAAACTCAAACATTAATTCAAGATCAACTATAAAATCAATTGAATTAACCTAAGGAAGCATTCGAACCTAAGGAAAATTTTTTTAGTGGTCTATGCCAGAGACGTGTTCTGGCATCTTTAAACATAGTAGCTATCATTCGCCATCTGGCTTTAGACAACACTAGTATGGACTTGTGCTCCCTGTAACGTCGCGTATATAAAGGGAGACCCCTATAGGTTCAAATCCTTTTATCCATAGCAAGCCAAGTTTGCTACCCTGTAACCGTGATAAACCGAACACAACATTCAGGGAGACTACCTACAGGTACCTTAAGTCCTTGGTCATTTCTCTTTCATTTGATCACTAAGGTGTATATGGAAGTTCACAGAAACTTGGTACACCCTATTGTTTAGATTACCTGAGTAGTCATTTCGATCTTTTTGTGACTCCTTAAAAGAGAAGAGATCATCGAGCACTTGCCCTTTCACACTCATTTAAAATTGAAAGTGACTAGAGTCATATTTTGTCTGTTTCTCGACTCTTAAAACATGAAACAAAAAAGTACGGTTTCAATGTCGTAAAATCAATTACCCACAGTCACATGCCCGTTAAAAGTTTTTTTACTTGGCTTGTTTGTGTTTTTCCTTAGACTTTGATATTGAAGCCTTTTATTGGCTATCTCATTTTCCTTCCTGTGTTGAAATACTGTCACAGTGGCGGAACCACCAGTTTCGTCGTCTTCTTCACTGCTACCTACTGCTAGTTCTTTCCCTGACATTTCTTTTGAAACCCCTCAGTCCACTAGGTCTGCCATGATTTCACGGTCTATTCTCCCAACTGTCTTACCTCTTGCTACCCAATCTCCCCCTAAAGAGTCAGTTGAGTTCAATTGGCCTCCTCCGGGTGCTTGGTTTGGTTTTGGGGATCAGGGATAATTCCCTCCTCTTACTTCGGGATCACCATTTTTAGCTGCTGCTTTACCTCCTAGCCCTCGTAGTCTTTTTGAAGATCTTACGGCTTCATCAGACATGGATTCTTCGAGTCCTGTCAGCAGTGAAGGAATGCCTATTTCTACAGGGGAATATCAATTTTTCCCAAAAGATCTCCCATGTGTTTCTATTCAATCTTCTTCTCAATCGGTGTCACTTCCACCAGGTTATCGGTCTTTGGGTCAGATTATCTCTGGTGTTGTTTCCATAGCACAATCTAGTACATCTACTCCTTCAAGGAGTTCGATCCTTCCTTCATTAGGGCAGTCACCTTTAACACCTAGCTCATTGATCACTGTAACATCTGTCCCAGTCCAACCTACCGTTTGTGTGGCTTCATCTACGCCAGTTGTTACGACTCAGTACAAGATATTTTCACACTCACAGGTCTATCTTTCTCAATCCCACGTGGCTTGTCAATTATGGCCTAAGTAGATCACAAGCTTGCGCTCCGGAGGTCATGCCTGCTAGTGCACCTACAACTACCCCTATGGTTTCTACCTATAATTTTTATGAGCACATGTTGGAAAATCATCGACGATATGTTCCTTCTTTGGATACTCATGCTCTGGAGGCAATGTCTAACTCTAGTATGGCTTCGACTGCCCCTATGATTCCGGCAGCGTTACTTTCAAAGAGTATTTGTTGGTTGTTAAATAGCAGAACTCTTAGGGTTCTCAACAACCCCAAGCTACTGTCAATCCTTCGCATCACTATGATGCCTACGGTAACCCCTGTATTTGCTTCCTGTTGATCCCAATCAGGCTGTCTATTTTCCTCCGAAAAATCCTTATCTCAACAACCCTCGGGCTTACAAGGACAACCCTTTGGTCCACAGGGACAACCTTACGATCCACAAGGTCAACCTTCGGTCTAACAAGGACAACCCTACGATCCTTTAAGTTAGCCTCAACCATGAGCAGCTCATGTTCTTAGGAGGCAAATGTATCCACCACAGGGGCAACCTTTTGTGCAACAACAGCAGTCGTATGTTCAGTATGGCCAAAACTTTGTACAATAAGGACAACCCTACGGTCTTGCTCCGAGTCAACCTAGTTATTAGGGGCAACCTGTTCCATCGAAACCATCGGGCCACACTCTTCTACAAGGGAAACCTGGTGGTCCTAAGTATCCAGGCCCACCTACTCCACAGGGGCAGCCTGCCCAACCTCAGCAGCCGATTCAAGCTACTCAACTAGCTCAGCAGCTGGTTCAACCTGCTCAACTGCCAGTTCAATCTGTTCAGCAGCCAGTTCAACCTGCTCAAGAGCTGGTTCAACCTATTCATCTTGCTCAGCAGGGTCCACCTGCTCATCCCTAAGACACTTATTACCCTCCTCAAGGTCAATATCAACCGATATTTAGTGCGCACCAAGTTTTCACTTATTACCCTCAAAATCAATCTTAATTGGTGTACAATCAACCTCAAGACAATGCTTATATTCCACAATAGAATCTATACATTGCTCAATAAGTACCTCAATGGTATGCTCAGAATCAGTATCCTGGTCCTCAACCCCAGTATCAACATAATTATCAGGCTTATAACCCATATGGTCAAAATCCTCCAGGATAAAACATATGGGGGCAGAATTTCTCTCAGACTAGGTGGAATGTTAACACAGGTCCTTATCAGAGACCTCCAATGCCTTTTAATCCTCAATTACCATTTCTCGCTATGTTGGAACTACCTAATGTGTCAAATTTAATGAACGATCCAATTCTTCACAACCTGTATTGGCCTCCAGTTCCGACTAAGATTCCTGGTGATTTTCCTAAGTTTGAGGGCAAGTCTAGAGAAGACCCCCAAGCGCATGTTATGACTTAACACTTGTGGTGTTCCTCTAACTCTTGGGTTGATGATTCCATATGACTCTGTCTTTTCCAACGAACTCTTATTGGTGCCGCTGCAAAGTGGTACATTTAGCTATCTCGTGGCATATTTCAAGGCTTCAACTCTTTAGCCATGGTGTTTCTTACGCATTTTGAGTTACCGATTCACTATGAGACCGGGAAGCACCTCCTCATATCCTTAAAATAGGACCGAGCTACTCATATCTTGGATCATATTTATGAATGAAGATGTCGTCATCGCTTGATCAAGTTTGAGATTCCTAATCAGCTTCTGACTGATTGGTTCAATACCTCATTTTTCAATCAGATCATGAAAGACATAGCTATGGGGGCATCTGTAACGGAGGAACATGCCATTGCTCGTGCCTAGTACCTTGATCTTGTGTACTCTTAGTCTAGCACATTGTATGATATCTTTCCTGATGCTCCTCAACCTGGAACTTCTAAAGCATCGACGACGCCCTCCATCGATGGTATTATTGGTTATGTGTCTCAGAATTCTCGGAAATCTTCTCCTTCAAATCCTGGGAATCAAAAGTCTAATCCTTCCAATTATGCTGCTTCTCAGCCCACCCCAGATTCTGGTAAAACTGCAGAAGTCAATGTCGTTCAGGCCAATCCGGTGGATAAAATTCCAAGGGAAAAAAGAAGGGTAAAAGTAAGGCCAAAGCTAATGTCCCGAAACAGGATTCTCAAAAGTCTCATGCTGATGATGGTTCACAGTGCAAGCCGAAGTACCCTTTTTTGATCTGTGACGAAGAACACTACACCAAGGACTGTCCTCGATTGTCCGAAGTGATAATATTTCTCAAAGGTACCCAGGGAACTACAACTGATCTTAAAGAACCTTTTCCATCTCAGCAGACCCATATGGTAGAGCAACCTCAGTCCTCTGCCCCATTTGGCTCTCAGGTGTTCATGATGAATGGTTCTGCATCCATTTATATTGCTACTCGATCGAAAGATTATATTGAATCACCTCAGGAAATGGGGAAAGAGATCGCTGATGGTCCTCCTCCTCCGCCTGCTTCTAGCCCTCTTCAGATTGAAAGGCCCAGTAATAAGCCCGTTGTACTCTACAAGTCTTCGTACAATCCCAATGCCCATGCCGCTCAACATTACAGTATTGTTGAGGATTTGACTCAGGCGCCATCTGCAATGTTTGCATTAGAAGTACTTCAGAGTTGTCCATATCAACAGAAGGCTTTGTTATCTGTGATCGGCGAGGTTGATCCTGCTGATACTAGCCTTCTCGCTTTCGATTTAGAGAATTTCATGCCACGACTCCCGCACCAAATTGTGCTCATTATATAAGTTGGCATTAATGGTCTTGATATCCATCGACCAGTTGTGGACGAGGGTGCATCTACGTGTGTCATGTCATCTTCTTGTTGGAAAGCCATTGGTTCTCTAGCCTTGAATTCATCGCCAAATTCCCTTGAAACATTTGATGTAAGGGAATCAAAACCTTTAGGTGTTCTCGCTAGTTTACCGATTACCTTGAAAGGGAAGACAGTCAATGTCAAGGTAGAAGTAGTTGACGCCAAGCTCAATTACAATCTTCTCCTTGGTCGTAGTTGGACTCACGCCATGCTATGCATTTCGTCCACTCTCTTTCATGTCCTGAAATTCCCGCACGAAGGAAATATTGTTACTATTGATCAATTGTCTTTCTTCACTTCTTCTTCTGAGAACAACATTCCGTATGTGGATCAGATTCCTACTCCCTACGAGAGCGTTGGGCTGGGTCTCTTCAAAGATCCTACCCTCATGGGTATTTTTCTCCTTCCTCCACCCAACACTGTTTAGATCAATATGATCTCTTAGTCTGATGGCCCATGGATCATCCCTTCGCCTGAACAGATCAATGCTTTCAGAGATTCGATGCCATTGAGTCCAATCGAGATTGACTATTGTAAACTTATTGTGGCTTCAGAACCTCTATCTTTTGGTCATTCTCCTTTGAGTATGTCTCTTAACCTTATTCTTAATCCCCTTGGCTTGGTGATTCAGATTCACTTGATCCCTTGAAAGAGATATTTCCTTCTGATGAAGCCATTGTGGAAACTATGTCTCTTGAGGATTTGCCGTGGGACAATAGTCATCGTCGTTCCTCCTTTATGCCTGACCTCAGGGCCATGTCTTACGTGTCTTGAGAGATATTCATCTCAATTTTCTTCTCCTTCGCTTCAAAAGCCTATTCTAACAAAAAAAATTTATGGAGGGTAACTTGAGTAATATCACACAAACGATGCCTATCGACATTTCTGTCAAACCGGGAATTGTCGAGAACATCCATATTGGGGTCACTTGTTCTTCAGATGAAGTTTAGGTTTACACTATCCTTTTCCATGAGTTCAGTGACGTCTTTGCATGGTCTTACGAAGAAATTCCCGGAGTCAACCCCAGTATAGTGGTGCATGAGATTCCTACCTACCCTGGTTCGAAGCCTGTTTGCCAGCGTATTTGTCCTATGCACCCTAGAAAGGCTATCGCCATTAAGGGTGAAGTTGTAAATCTTCTCAAAGCCGGTTTTATTTATCCAATTCCTTTGATAGAATGGTTGTCCAACATTGTTCCTGCAGATGAGAAACAGGGTACCATTCAAGTTTGCGTTGATTGTCGTGGCATAAATCGGACCCGTCGTAAGGATAATTATCCTACTCCTTTTATCGATCAAATCATTGACGACTGTGCTGGGAGTGATATTTTTTCCCTCATGGACGACTTTTCTGGCTATAACCAGATTAACATTCTCCTAACTGATCAACATAAGATTTCCTTCATCTATCCCTGGGGTACTTTTTCATATAAGAAGCTCCCTTTTGGCTTAAAAAATGTTGGGGCCACATTTCAACGAGCGATGTTGTATGCTTTTCACTATATTAAGCACATCATTTAGCCTTATCTGGATGAGCTTCTGACTCATTCAGCTAAGCGTAAGGACCATCCTGACCATCTCTGTCATATATTTCTTCATTATCGATGCTACAACATCCTGATAAACCCGCACAAGCGCATCTTTTACATCGATTCTGGTAGACTCTTAGTGTTTATCGTGTCTGAAGATGGGATTCGCCTCGATCCGCTCAAAGTTGAGGCTATCATTAATCTCCCCTCTCCATCCTCATTACATCAGCTATAGAGTTTGTAGGGGTAGGCCAATTTTATACACCGTTTTATACCTAACTATGCCGAAGTGACTAAAGAATTTACGTGACTACTAAATCAGGGCATTCCATTCATTTGGGATGAGATTGCTCAAAAGTATTTTGATGCACTGAAGACGTTGCTTATCAATGCTCCTCTGTTGCGTCCTCCGAACTATCATCGTGATTTTTCCCTCTATTTAGTCGCCGCTTTTAGCATGATTTCCATGGTTATAGTACAAGACAATGATGACGGTGACGAGCATGTTATCTACTACTTGTCTCGTAACCTTCTCGATCTTGAGACACGCTATGCACACGTCGAGAAGTTGGCGTTGGCTGCCGTTCAAGTGGTTCAACATTTTCATCATTACATTTTGTTGTGTACTGTGACTGTGATTTATGAATGCAACCCTATGACCTACATATTGTCTCAACAATTGCTAGGGGGGAAGTACTTAAAGTGGATTGTTATCCTCCAACAGTTTTATTTGGATTTTACTACTGCCAAGTCGAAGAAATCATTAGTCTTTGCTGATTTGATCTGCTTCCCCCCCTTTGACTCTGCTCCATCTAGTTCTGAGGAATGCATTCCAGATGATATGCTTTTTCTAATTAGCACCCTCAATCTTTGGTATGGTGATATCATCGTATATCTCCAGACTTATACCTTCAGTTATGAGTTGATGAAGGATGCGTGCCGACATATATGCCATAAAATGCAACCCTATAGTATAGTTGGAATACGCTCTACCACATCGGAGTTGATTCCATTCTCTGCCGGTGTTTGACTCTCGAGGAGGTTGAGGAAGCCTTGAATGATTGTCATAGTGGTGCCTGTGGCGGTCACATGTCTAGTTATGCCACTGCACAGAAGATTCTTCATGCTAGATATTTCTGGCCCTCCATCTTCAAGGACTGCATTATCGCGGTTCATAATTGTCACGATTTCTAGATCTGTCAGCGCAAGATCCACACACCGCCTACACATCTCCACCCTATCATTACCATTGGTACCTTTGCAAAGTGGGGCATCAATTTTATGACGTGTAACCCTCACTCGACCAGGGGGCATGGTTATATTATCTTAGCCATTGACTACTTCACCATATGGGCTGAAGACATGCCTACACTTATGGCTAACGGTAAGACATCAGCTCAGTTCATATTCAATCACATGATTTCTAGGTTTGGTGTCCCTCAAGCCATTGTTACCGATAATGGTTCCCATTTTCGGCATTATATGGTGGCAGAGTTGACTTCCAAGTTGGGTCTGCATCACGACAGCTCGATGACATACCATCCTCAGGCAAATGGCCAGGTTGAAGCTGTGAAAAAATTTCTAGTCACCATGCTTCAATGTATGATTGGGATGCACAAATCCAATTGGCATCTCATGTTATTTTCGTCTCTTTTGGCATACCGAACCTCAGTTAAGGATGCGACCGGATTCACTCCATTTCAGCTTTTTTACGGTCTGGAATCTACCCTTACGATTGAGTGTGAAATACCTTCGTTCAAATTGGTTGTTGAATTACTGCTGAACACTTCGCTAGAAGAAGAGCGTCTTCTCTACTTAGAAATGGTAGATGAAACTCACCGCTTTTCTGCTTTAGTCATTGAGGCACAGAAGAAGTGGGTCAAAGCTCATTTTGACCAGTCAGTTTCCCCTCGCTCCTTCATATAAGGAGACCTCATCCTCCTGTATGACCAAGCTCATGATAAGCTGGGGGGAGGGAAATTTCAACCCATGTGGCATGGGCCCTACATTGTTAAACATGTTTTGCGGAATGGGGCCTATGAGTTCATTGATTATGAAGGTCATCCTCTAGATCAACCCATAAATGGGTTGTATCTCAAAAAATATTATGCATGAGTCATTCATGCATGTTTTGTGTACATAGGTGTTCTTTTCATTTTTGTACATTTTTTGGCTTGGTGTGCTTTGCGAGCGTTTTCCTGCTTATTGGGTTGTTGCTTATTGTGTAGATGTCTATTACTCCTTATGTTAGTTTCGTGGATGGTGCTTCCCGCAGTACCCGGAACTTGTCTTCAGTATCCTGGGTGATTTATGATCCTGTTGGTCGGTTGATAGATCTGCAAGGTATCTATCTAGGACGAACTACAAACAATGTCGCTGAGTATAGTGTTGTTATTGAACTGTTAACCGAGGTGATTACCGTCGGCATTAGTGCATTGGTTGTAAATCTAGACTCACAGCTTGTCGTTCTTCAACTTAATGGACATTATTCAGTTAGAAACCCGCACATTTTAAGATTGTATTTACGTGTTCATTTTCTAGAAAGACATTTGGATTATATCACATATCAACAGATCCCTAGGCGAATGAATGCATTAACTGATACAGTGGCTAAAATTGTATTAGATAGACATTTGCGTGAATCATAAGTTCAAAATATGTGTGTTTTTGTTACATCCTGAGACATCATGTATCTCAAAAATATGCAGAAATAAAACCTAGGTGTCTAATCGCCGTGATGCTCATGAGAGCATGTCACTACCTATTCAAGCCACCTTAGCAAGCGGTGAATAAGGCTTGGCACCCCTACAGTGTGTCTCTGATATGCACGAAGAGCATCGTTGAATCGTGTATAGTCTAGGACTCCACGGGTGATTCCCTCCAAGTTGCACACGATTTCCTCCTCCTCACTTCCCTCACCATGAGGGGCAATATCAAAGTCGCGAGGGATTTGCCTCGCTATTAGAGACATACTTGCAGGTCTCTCTGGGCCAACATTGGCAAACACATGGATTTAATGTTAGAACATACATAAAAAAATTCATAACACTCGTGAAAATAAAAAATGAGTCTTACCGAGTGCTTCAACCCAATCCTCTCCTTTTGGAGTGGAAGATCTAGATCACCAGTGAAATCTATGCCAGAGTAGGGCCAGTCCTCCACGAAAATCAGTTGTCAGTGGAACCAATATAAGAAATACGGTCTCCGGGACATCTGTTGACTGCCCCATGACCTTGGCATCAGAGCTGCCCATCGGGCCATCCATGGTTCCAGTGCTAGTGGTGTCGCGACTATCACCTCATGACGTTGAAATATTAGTAGTCATTCCAGGAAGAATGATACCAGGATAGACCCATAACCAAATTACTTCAATTTCGTCTTATTGCACTTTTTCAGTTGACGTTTCATGTTGATTGTCACTGCCTCTGCCCAGTTGTAGATGGTCAGTGTCAAGTAGTCTATAGCAAGAAGTAGTTGTGTCTTTGTTGCTTCGTGTGATGCTTGTGATCCCGCAGCTCGTGTGCTGGTGTGTAGCACTACCTTCAGTGCTAGATCCGGGATAGTCTGGATATCCACCTTCGCAATTCCTGATCCTTTTCGTGCCCCTCGACATACCCTATCAATTACCATGCTCATGTTCTCCATGCTACGCCAAGTACCGGTTAGGATTGGTGCTTCCTCCCTCTGCGACAGTCCTGTTATGAAGTACACATTGGAAACATTGATCTCGAGTTATTGATCCCAAAGAATAAATTTTTTCTAATCCTCATCCTAGATACCGATCAAGTATTGCAGCAGCTCCAGTTGAGCTCTGATGCATGGTGTCATGAAGAAATTTTTCAGTCCACAGTCTTTGAGAGCTTCCATGCATCTCTCATTATCACTGGCAAGCTCATCTTCTTCAATGTGTTCTTGTTATTTCCATTCGATCACCATTTCGTTGCTTTACACCTGAAAACATGTTCACATGGACAGTATTAGCCAAATTAGAAGCTTAGATTTGTAAAAATTGAGCTCATAAACTTGAATTTTGAGTTTGCAAAGGGTTGCATGGTTGGTGCGACTATTTTAGAAATATTCATGCCAATGGGCACACCCCAATTCAGAAAAGCGGGTGATTGGCGTGAGTCTGTGACCGAAACTCGTGCTAACCACCATGCCCCAAAATTTTCAATTTCCTCCTCATAAACCAAAATTGAGGATTGCAGGTAATGAAAGAGGACTTAAAATGAAGGGAAGGATGTCGAATCTTACCTGGAACTGATGGATTCAAGATTGGTTTGTTGGATTCCCTGCTATCGTCGTCGCAAATCGCAGTGTAAAATGGGTAACTATTGCTCCACAAGAAGTAAAAGTGAAAAGTAATTGTTTTTTTACTATTTTTAGCATTTTATAAATTTTCAAAGCCCCAATTAGGTTTTACAACACGTTTTTCTATTATTTCATTATGTTATTTCGAGAAATGGGTTTTACGTGCATCTCTTGTGTAGCGACAGGTTTTTAATGAGATAGTGATGAAGTTACAGTTGTATTTTATACTTTTTCGAACTCAGTAAAAACACGAAAAAGTCATTACTGGGGTCATCTTTCAGCTCTTTTATGAATCTCTAAAATTGAAAAGATCACCGAGACTCTTGTCATTTCAAACTCTTTAAATGGCTGCAAAATGATATCTACCCAATATACGTTTACTTCAGCTCACATATTCGCATGCTTGAATTTGTACTTGTTCGGGTCGAGATGGAGCGCAAGACCCTGGGTTTTGTCTGATAAGATCTAGGCTGCGGGATATTGTACTTTATCATGACTTTTTGGATGAATCTTTTGATTGGATGGCTGTGACCATACCTGAGTCTATTTATTGATCCTTATTGCTGGATGGATATGTCCATACCTCAGATCTCAGTTTTTATGTACTCTATTATGGATGGTTGCGCCCATGCCACATATTAATGTATCAGAGATATAAGTTGTATTTGTACTTGTAGGTATTCTGATAGTATTCTTTGGTTCGAACGCGTTCTTGTAAAGCATTTCACCCCTCCCTCTCTCTCGGACCTCATGCTTTAGGGGGCATCTGTTACACAACATTTTGTCACCGTCCGTGAAATCCCTGTCCTACACATTGGAGGATCATTTTTGTGACTAATAAGAAGTGTCATACCTTTCAAAGACCATCATTGCATCCCTTTCCATGAGGACAACATTCCTTTTGTTGACAATTCCCTGAGCAGAACATCAAAAACACCTGTTTTTGCCTTGGTGCTAGTAGCCCGTTATGCCCTCACGCCAATGGGGAAGATTAACACTAGACCCCTTGCCAGCTGGCGCTCTGTCCTAGTTATTTATTCACGCTAATCTGTTTATGGAATGTTTTTTAAATATAGAGGCGAAGTTTCTAATTCTAACAACTTCGTGGGCGAGTTAACTGGAGTGGTTCGACTGAATAACCACAGATTCCCTCCTTTGGCCTCATGTTTCCATATCTTTGGGAAACCTCCCAAAGGATAAGGCCTCCCTTCCACCATTTTAGGGATTCCAACCTCCTCCTTTCCCTCTATAAATAAAGTGATCTCTCATGCACAAACTAGCTGAACAACCAAATCCCAGAATAGCTAAATAATTGAACAGAAAGCTGAACATATTATAGCTGAAGAGATAGAAAAAGAAGGAACATTTGTTGAGAGAGCTTAGGCTTATGCCCTCACCCCGTCCAAATTCCCTGATGATCATCCGAGATGCGCTTCAACTGAACCCTACTGGAGGAGGCTGTGATGTCAAATCTCTAGTTGTAACTCTTCCTTCTATTTATACATATACATGACTATTTTTTGGTTCCCATCTTGTGTTATATGGTTTATTTGATGAAATATTCTTAGCCTTCTTTGACCAGTTAGTAATCATGAATGAAATCATTGTTTTGTATGTTGATCTTGTTTGTTGATCTCTGTGCAGGTATCCGAGCATCGTTGCAGAAGGATTGTGGCTTGTCGAGACAGAGACCAAGAGGCCACTACCACTACAGCTGCGACGACAGTGTTGGACTCCAGGTAGGTCAATCTACCCCTTCCTTTTCATTCAGTAATTAGGAACCTACACTTTAGCTTGTCCCTTTGTTACTGGACCCACTCTAGGGCTAGAGGGATCGTCTCTCTCCGCAGAGAGGATTTACCTGCATAACACCTTGTAAGAGCATGAAGGGAATGGATGACCTGGCAGGAATTGACACAATATTCAAGGGAATAGGGGATAGTATGACTGAAGGCCCCAAAGTGCGACATGAGAGAGGAACCAAGCAATGACGGATGGAGGACTATAGCAGGATACAAAGGGAATCGGGATAGACACCAAGGATGCAATGATAACTCAACTCAGGTGATCTAAACAAGGGTGACTTAATGATGTTTCCACACAAAATAGGCCCGATGGGAACCATAGAAACATGAGTACAAGATTGTTACTCATGACGGAAATTGACACGAGCTTGGACAAGTTTGAAGGTGAAGTGGTGCCCCAAGTACAAGTGTTGCAAGTGAAGAAATTTGATTTTGAGGAGTGGGTAAGTGACCCTTCTTTGAGAAAAGGTTTCTGGGTGAAGTATAAAATAAAAAAAATTCACAAGCTAACTACCTAAAATAAATAAAACATGCATTTAGGGAAGGAAATTCTAAGGGTAATATTTCTTAAGATAGAGTGCATTACGAGGATTAGGAAGAGGGTGGCCTTCGAAATCCTCTAAGATGCATACCCCTTTACCTAAATCCTTACTGATGATGTAAGGTCCTAGCCATAATGAGTCAAACTTCCCATGACCAAGAACATCATGGGCCTGGTCATATACTAGAACAAGGTCACCTTCGTGAAAAGTACGAGGGTGGACTTTTCGGTCATATTGAGCTTTGGTGCGTTTCTTAGCTGCTTCGGTGGTTTTCAATGCAACACGACAGTCTTGGGAAGCACGCTCAAGAATGATAATTCATTGTTCTAAAGGTTGGGTGTCAGGGAGAAGTTCGACGGCTACATGAAGGGAAGGGATTTCACACTCGATCGGTAAAACTGCCTCCTCGCCAGAAACAAGGTGGAAAGGAGTAAACCTGGTGGCGGTTTTAATAGAAGTTCTATAGGCCCACAAAGTAGGGAAGAGAATAAGGTTCCAGTTGGTTTTATTCTTATCCACCGTCCGTTGAAGCATGGTTTTAAGGATTTTATTGACCACTTCAACTTGGCCATTACCTTGGGGGCAATAGGAGGATGAATATTGGTGCTCAAAGCCCAACAGAGAGGATAGCTCACGCCATATCTCATCTTAAAAATGCCGGCCATGGTTAGAGACTTTGTTTCGGAACTCTGAATCAAGCGATAACATGGTTAAAGAAAAAGAGGGTTGCGGTAGCTGCTATGTTGTTAAACGTTGGCATGGCCTCAACCCATTTTGTGAAATAGTCAACCACCACGATGATATACTTGTGGTTACCAACAGATGGAGGTCGAAACTCCATAAATTCTATGGCCCACTTATAAAAGGGACCATCTGAGATGACAGGATGGAGGGGAGATGGAGGGGCTGGTGCCTTAGTGGTGAAATGTTGGCAATTGGAATAGTGTTTGACTACTTCAATGCAATCACTGAAGAGAGAAGGCCAAAAATACCCAGCGCGCATGATTTTTTGGGTAGTGGCGAGACCAGAGAGGTGGCCACCACAAGCGCCGCTATGGCAGGCATTGAGGACTTGCTCAGCTTCAATGTGCATGAGATAACGATGAAGGACAGTATCTACACCGCGACGATAAAAGTTGTCACCGATGAGAAGGTAAAGGGGGGCTTGGTGCTAGATACATCGTCGATCATCACGATCGAGATGGAGGGTGAACTTTTGGGTTCGAAAATAAGTGAGGATGTCACCATACCAAGGATCATCTATGGTAATGAAAAAAAAATGTTCATCAGGAAAATCATCATTAACTAGAGGATCCTGCATACCAGTAGGTAATTCAGAAATGAGTTCAACAAGGGCTAAACCTTTCTTACTTTTTGGTGTGAGGAATTCAAGATCGAATTCCTAGAGGATAACGATCCAACGGGCATACTTCCCATTGATGATCTGACAGCTCAATAGGAAGGCCATAGGGTTGGAATTAGTCACGACCTTGGTGGAATGCACGAGGATATAATGATGAAGTTTTTGGACCGAGAACACGAAAACTAGTGCTAATTTCTCTTCATGTGAGCAGGATACAGGGGGGGCCTACAAGGTTCTTACTGACATAATAAATAACATGTTCGATTCCGTTGTCATCTTCCTGAATAAGGACTTCAGCAACCGAATGGGTGGAGGCTGAGATGTACATGATGAAATCCCTATCAAAGTCAGGGGGACGAATCAAGGGAGTGGTTGTGAGAGTGTGTTTCATGGCATAAAAAGATTCTTGAGCATAGTCATCCCACACAAATGGAATGTTATATCTAAGGAGTCTAAGGAACCCATGCATGGTGGTGGCATAGTCAGGTACGAACCGTCGATGGAAATTAGCTTTGCCTTCGAGGTTTTGTAACTGGTGTAAGGTACGAGGAATAGGAAGCTCAAGGATGGCTTGAACTTTTAAGGATCAAGTGTTATACCATCTTTAGACACAATGAAGCCTAGAAGACGGTCGAAAGGAACACAAAAGACACACTTCAATGGGTTGAGGTGGATATTATACTTGTGACATCGAGGAAAGGCTATATGCAGATCATGGAGGTGCTGCACCCGATGTTTAGAACATGCAGTGAGGTAGTCTAAATAAGCAAGGATAATATGAGCCAAGTCATGCAAACAGTAAGACATGGCCCACTGAAAAGTGGCTCCAGCGTTCTTAAGGCCAAATGGCATGACGCTATAGGTGAAGGTTCCCCACGGACTGATGAATGCAGTCTTAAGCTAATTAACACGATGGATAAAAATCTGGTTGTATCCAGAGAAACCATCCATGAAGGATAGAACCTCATGCCCCGCACACTCGTCAATGATTTGGTCAATGAATGGTGTGGGGAAGTTGTCTTTGGGACAAGCTTTGTTCAAGTTGCAAAAGTCAGTGCAGACATGGAAGGTGCCTTGTTTCTTGAGAACGGGAACTAGATTGGACACCCAAGTAGTGTATTCAATGGGATAGATAAAACCAGCCTGCTTGAGCTTATCGATTTCAGCTTTGACAACTTCTCGTTTGGAAGGATTAATGGGTCTCAAATTCTAACAGACAGGATTGGCATTGGGCCATGTATCAATATGGTGTTCGACAATGGCGAGATCCATTTAGGGCATTTCTGAATAGGTCCAGGTGAAAACATCGCGGAATTCCTTGAATAGCTTCATGTAAGCCTCAATTTCTTTCAGGGTGCATTGGGCACCCAAGGTAATGTTTTCTGCTACCCCTAGCTCGTCAAAAATTTCAATTTAAATGGTAGGAGAGATATTGGCCATATTTCCTTCTTCAAAAGCATCAGGTGTAGGGATGGGGTTTCTAGACCAATCAAATTTATCAGGAATGAAGTATTTTGTTTCCACATTACATTGGTCATGGGACTACTATGAGAGGAAGTACGCACGGTGATGCATATCATCCCATGGAAATTCAGGGTCAATCATCGCTTCCATAATGTCTTCATTGGAATGGAAGATGTGGTGACTGGGGGAAGGAGGACTCCCTAATGCAGTAGAGCTACCTTACTCATCATCATGTGAAGAAAGGCTCACATGCGCAACGTCATGAGGGGTGACAGAAGAGTAAGAAGATAAAGGATCTAATGATGTTGAGCCCAAGATGATCGCTGAAGGGAGGTTAGGCGAAACAGGAGGGGAAGTCCCAGAAGGGTCTTCCACCATGGGTCTCATGGATCATGATAGGTAAAAAATGGTGGCCAAAGGCTCCATCATCTTGACATTGGGAGGTGGAATGTCAATGGGAGTAGGTAGGTCCTCTGGTTTTGCCGAAGAAAAATGCGCAAATAGGGTAGAGGTGAACTCGTTGCGCTCATCCTCAAATTTGCGGACCGCTGCTAAAGAGGAACGATAATCATCGCGGTGGGGATAGAGGTGGGTGTAGTGGCCATGGAAATCACAAAAATCACAAGGATGATTTGTGCACAAAGACTTAAGTTTCAGAACTGAATCGGACATAGTGATGCAGACCTCCGGGATATCAAACTCTGGGCTTGAGGCGAGGCAATTCAGGATAGGTATAGGTGGCATGACCGACAACATCACACAAAGCACATTAGGTGGTATGCTTTGGAGGCTGAGGAGGAGCAGGTTTTTTCGGGGCGACCTTGTCCTTAGGTGCCTTTCTGTGAGCTTTTTCCCCCTCACCTGAAGCTTTCACAACAAGAGTGGGTTCCTCTTGAGGTGGCTGAGGCACGGAAGGAAGGGGAGGGGTCATGGGGATTGGTTGAACTGGGGTCAAAGCAAAGTAAGGTTTGGGCTGACCAAGTGGGATATTGGCTGGGCGATCATTGTACCAAACTAGGATCCCTAGGGTCAGGTTAGGAAGGGATAAGGTAGCCATAAAAGGTACCAAAAATACTCTAGGGGGGGAGTTAGGAACGGTGTTTGACCGAAGGGGTAATGGCTAGGCATGAAAGCTCTGAGATGGTTAAGGCCAAGAGGAACCATGTTGGGAGGGTAGATAGGCTCATGGATACCAACTGCAGATGAGGGGCCTTGTGGAGGGGGTCCTGAAGGCTGAGTTGAGGTGCTAGGAGCAGGTTGCGGAGGGTGGGGCTGCTGACTAGTCAAACTGGGTCGTTTGAGGTCGGACCAGGACGATTGCATCATAAAAATGTTCAACGAGCTAGGATTAGAGATAGGAGGAGAAAGAACAGGGCATGAACCAAGCAAAGAGGAATCTTTGTAGACTTCAGGTGAAACACTGCTCCGACTATTTGTTTATTGGCCACCAAAGAGATGATGGACTCAGGGGAGGTCTGAGACTTCGGTTCGTAATATGACAACTGGTCGATGGTGATGATCTTTCCATTATGAGGAAAGCACATCTTACGGTGAACCATAGATGGGAAAAAAAACATCGCATAGGTGTAGCTATGACCCAATAGAATGTTGTAATCTAAGGGGGCATCAATGAATTCTACATCAACACAAACAATCTTACCCGCAAGAGTAATAAAGATGAAATTGTGGAATAGGCCTATGGGTTGGGAAGAGTGGCCATCCCATGCTCGTGAGGGTGATCGTGGAAGGGGCCAACTCAAAGAGATCTAAGTTTCTTCCAAACCGTTTTGCGATCACATTGTGTGGATGCCCCTTTCACAATGATACAATGGGAGACGTTGGCTCTCATCGTTCTGGACAGGATTGGGAAGGCGACGGAAGTAGGAAGGGGAGGATGCTTTGACCGGTCAACATCGAAGACAATAAAAAAATCATCTGAAGGATCCACAGTGCCCATGGAAGTTAGTAGAGCTTTTCATTGTGAAGGGCATGACTGGAGGAGTTCCAGCATTGAGATGGCAGTAAGAGATTGCGCCAAATCATCTACTATACTAAACGAATGGGAAGCTTTGCCAAAAGTAGCATTTCGGTGTAATGGTCCCTAAGGGATCTTGGTATGAACCTCTACCTTAGGCTAAGGGATCTGTAAAGGACCATTGGTTGTCGAAAGAGGCTCGGCGAGTCCTCAAGGGGGTTTGGGGCGGGAGTGTAGCGGGGAGGCTCGTTGTACTAACGGGACCGAGTCCGAATGTTGAGGTCAATTGTAGATTGAGGTCAATTGTAATGGGTTGGTCAGAGTTCATCAAGAGAATCTGGTAATTATAGGTACCAAATGGAGGAGGTTGAGTGGCCACCTGACCTTCAGGTGGTTGAGTAGCCACGAATCCTTGTTGAGGGAAAGGATTGGTAAACACAGCCGGCTGGCTAGGTGCAACATTGGGAGGAACCAAAGGGGAGGCTTGTTGTCCTCATGATGCTGCTTGAGTCTCCCACACCTGACACATCTGAGGTAAAAGAGGACAATCGTGGGTGTAATGACCATAGACACCATAACAAGAACAAGGCTTATTCATGTGAATAGGCCTGTCTTGATTGTGTTGAGTGCCCTGTTGCTGGTTAGCAGTGTTAGGTGCATTACCTTGGGGATTGGGTCCTATATTACCAGGGGCAGATTGATTTTTGGTGCCTTTCCTCTTATTTTTGGAAGTAGGAGGATTAGTCGTGCCCTGCTGTGCATACACCTGCCCCTGGGGGGCGGTGGCTGCTGTTGCAGGGGTTGAGAAGGCAAGGGAGGCTTAGGTGTTAAAGCTGGAGGAGGTGGAGCGCCAAGCTGTGGATACAGATAATAAGGAGGTTTGGTAACATTTTGGTAAACAGGATGGGAAAAAGGAGGAGGCATGTCGTATCCTAGATACATACTACCAAGAGGGGGAAAAGTGTTGGAGGAGCTGGCCCCTCCCTCAGGAAAACCATAACCCATGGGAGGATGAGTGTATGGATGAGAAAGGGCTCCAATGATACCGTTGGTAGCATGGGATGCCTCTGGTGCATTGGCACCTCCAGGTCTCGGGAGATCAAGTAAGACGATATAAACATAACTAGAATGAGCGTAGATTAGGTCATATTTCAATGCAATCTGGAGAGTGGCTTCCTCGATTTGATGGAAATGAGATGCAACATATTTTCCAATAGTAGGAAAAATGGATCTGAGAAACCAGTCCATGTAAAACACAACAAGGTAGGGGCCTCCGACATAGGTTCTTTTTCTCTCGGTTCTCTGTCGTTCTTGGACAGGATGGGATAGGCAGGTTGCAGACGATTGACAGAAAGAGGTCAAAATTTCGGTACCAGTGTCATAATGAAGGGGAATATGGAAATAAGACATAAATCCCATGCAAGAGTCACAAAAGTGGTATGAGAGGATGAGGCCTAGTCAACATACCACTTAGAAGCTTCTCCAGTAAGTGTATGTTGGAACAACCGAAGATGGACAGAGTCATCGGTGATGGAGTTAGATAAACACCACATGTGGAAAGATCTAACATGGTTTGTAGGATCTTCTCTAGCAAGACCTTCAAACTTGGGGATGTTGGAAGGGAGTTGCCATACAAGGTGCCAAACAAGGATCGTGGTGTATGGGGTTACCGATCAACGCAAGTTGTACTGGGAAGAGATCGAGACCTACCACATATGACAAGGGAGTAGCCGGGGATAGTTCCTGTTGCCGTCCCACAAGTGGTATTACCAGCATTAGGTTTGGGGTTACCACCAGCGTTAGGTCTTGAACCAGACATGGTGAAGGTGACAGGGGGAGAAATGGGGATGAAACCAGAAGGGGAACCCAATGAACCAGAATCGGAGTCGGAATGGGGACTCGGTGGAGGAATAACTTGAATCCTATGCCGAGGAGTAAGTCTTCCTAATAGAAACTGATGATGAAGGCCAAGAAGTCTCTGGGATAAATGCCTTGGGGGGCGCAATGATGGAAGAAAAAACATGGATCACAAAAGGAAGAGAGACCAACAAGGGCAAGGAGGTGTAGGATCAACTGATTACAATGTAGAAACAAGGGCAGAGAGGTGCGGGATAAAATTATTACAATGTTATAGTCTTAGCCTATTAGTGTAAACCAGGTGCTCTTCACTTAGGGTGTGTGTGTTAAGTGTGTTAATTTTAATTTTTAAACCTAGACATGTGTAGAGAAAAATAAAAAGTGTGATGTATAACTGTAGATAAATATGCAAATAACAATGAAGTAAACTGAATATAATTGAAAATAAACAGCTAAATATGCATCAATCTAAACCCAAGGAGGCAGGCTTCCCAACAAATAGTCTATGGGTGGGAAAAAATCTAGTCAAAACACACAAAAATAGCCAATGGATCTAAAGTCGGGAGGGACAATGATCTAGAGGTCAGATCTGCTGGAAATAGGTGCAGAAAACAACAAAAAACCAGAGGGAAAAGTGTTGCAAATGAGGTGGCGAAATGTTACAACTTGAAGGGAAATGGAGCGGACCCTAGAGGAGGACCAAAAAAAAATGAAAATAGGTGTTTTGGATGGATGAATAACCAATCTGAAATGCATCTGAAGGTACAGGATCAGATCTGAAAATGGCTGAACACACTAAAATCTCAGATGACCTGCTTCAGGTTAACTCCTCCTAGAAAGGTGGAAGCATACTGAAGCCCTATGGGGCTAGGTTCCTACTTCGACGAGTAAAACAGAGCAATTACAGGTCCAAAATGGGTGGAGACGGAGGTCAAAAACAACCCAAACAACCCTAAACAATAGTCTAGAAACCGAGAATAATCGCTTTAAAATTTCCAACAAAATGTAATGGTGTCGCAGTCGACATGTTTTC
The DNA here is from genome assembly GCA_034641835.2 of Pinus albicaulis. Classification (NCBI taxonomy): domain Eukaryota; kingdom Viridiplantae; phylum Streptophyta; class Pinopsida; order Pinales; family Pinaceae; genus Pinus; species Pinus albicaulis. The sequence continues at coordinate 1,586,645,188 of CM076579.1, forward strand.
TTCTGCGAGAGGTCATATGTTTGAGGTTGTTTTCTTCGCATCATGAAGGTTGAGGGCGGTGTTTTGGCTCCAAAAGTGCGACCTACACTTCCGACACTTTTGGGAGCAGGTTCTTGGGAGCAGGTTTCGAAAAGTGTCATCTCAAATTGCCATAAATGTCCGTCACCGCGCAACAGTCCGAAACACACAATGGTTAGAATTTTTATTGTTTTAGGGTTTTAAAGGTTAAAAATAAAATCAAGAAAATAAAAACAAGAAGTTGAAGAAAAACCCTAGGGTTTGAAGTAGTTGCTCATGCAGGGATCTGAAAAACGACAGTGGTCGTAATTATAAACCCTTGTGGAGTTACGCAATTGTTAGTGTGAATTCTAATCGCAAGCGTACGAAAATATCCCACTTTAGTTGTGCATAAAAAATAGCCCTAAAATAAAAGATAGCTTCCAATTTCCTTAGATCTGTAGTTATTTGACCAAGACAGATGCTACAAAAATCCAGATCTATGCAGTTAAAGACATTGAGCTGTAAATAAAAGCAAGAGTTGCTCCATGCATCCAATAGACAAGACAAGAATATTTTTAAATAATTTTTGTATTTATGACACCTGCGAAGGGAACATAGAAATATGTTACCAGTCCCCCTCAATGGGATGGGTTCTTGTATGTCCTCAACACTTCAGATCTAAGATCCTTCTCTCTTGATGGTGTAGAAAACCTAGACAAAAATGGAACTCAAGGGGAGTTCACAAGAAAAAAGATAGAAAAATATGACAATGATGGAGGATCAAAGTGAAACCAAGAGTATAGATCCAGAGCAATCTTTAGACAACAAAAGGTAGGGAATGAATGGAAAAACCCTTCTATTTATAAAAAAATATTGAGTTAGTCTAGATATTGGTGCATAATTAAAATATTATTAACCAAATCTAGATCCAACTTTTATGGAATATTTTATTATATTTTTTGGAGGGAAAAAAAAATTGAATTTGGTCAAATCCCTTTATTTGTAAATAACAAATAAATAAATGATTTATTTATTATTTTAAGTGTGTGGTTGAGTAATATTTAAATAAATAGTGATTTATTCAGTTATTTATAAATGATTTAGTCAAATTTAACAAGGAATATTATTTAAATATTGTTTAAATAATTTTTCCTAGAAAATAATAAGATAAATAGTGATTTATCTAATTAATTTTGTTGTTTTGGGTTAAATATGACCAGGAACATTTATTAAACTGCTGTTTAATTAATTATCTCTTGAGGAAAATAAAAAAATAAGGATTTATTCAATATTTCTTCATGGGGTTTCCTATTTAGACCATAAACAACTTAATAAATTATGATTTACTAAGTTATTTTTCATAGTGAAAGCAATTTTACTTAGGGTAAAATTGGTCTTACATGGTGTACTTTGGTCCATATAATAGTAACAGGTTAGATGACCAAAAATTGGTGTAACACTTCATTTTGAACTCTCTTGCAATATCTTCTTTTCATTAAGTTATCGGCTGCTCATCACTTGTCAAAATTAGATCATCAACATAAAGTACAATAATCAAGAGCTTACCATCAACTAAAATCTAGTACAGGTTTGCATCCGCTTCACTTGTTATCACAAAATCTAACCCTGATATACTGTTGTTAAAGTAGACTCTGAGTAACTCTTTCAAACCAATCTTTTGGCTGAGGCTTAGCCTCCTCGACCTGAGAGGGCTCTCTCAATAGGTTTAAGATTTTCAATTAATGATTAGATGGCTAACTCTAGAAATAAAAAAGGACAAAAAGTATAACCGGTTGAATCGTCGTATTAGCAAACACTCATTGGGCCATGGAGTCAAGATAGTCTTCAACAAAACATCATAATTTGTCAAACATGGAAATCAAGGCAATTCTGGAGGACCTTAGAGTTTGGGTTTATAAGTGAAACAGAAACACAGTGAATAAACTCAGTCTACAAGCATGTGAATGAAGTTAGAGCATTATCCAATGAATTCTAAATAACACAGGCTCATACCACTGCAAATAGGTAATTTAAAAAGGCCATAGAAATATCAAACACATAAATCCCTTGTGAATCTTGAGTAGTAAAACCAATCTCTGTATTAAGTTGAAACAACACAAAGTCTGCTACAATAACACAACTTCTTTTGCTAATAAAAATGCCAGCCTCTAATGAATTCGACCTAATGCTTCATATAGAGCCTTTAAAATATTGGATCCAATGATCCACCACTAGGAGAATTCGAATTCCCATACATGACACCTAATCTAACCATCAAACATACTTTTAATTACAAAATGACAAGTAAACAGTCTTTGAAGAGTCCTAATCCAAATAGGAGTGAAACTCCTAAATATGCTTACAAAAACCTTATCTAAACTTTAATGCTTCCTTTTCTAGCTGAAATCCCATGAGGTCGAATTTGGATGATGCCTCCACCTTTGATGTATTCATGTTGATCATGAAAAAAACTGCCCTAAAAATCAAGAGACAGATTTCCTGTTTTTTAGCCCTTATCTTCCATGTTTATCTTCAAGTAGCTTGTTAACATTGATGACTATTTTATATGTGTCACATGTGATAATATACCATTGAAACTTCAATATTCCACCTGTTCAAAAAGAAATATTCGAAAAATTGTAAAAGGAGATGAGATATGACCGTGCTACGAAAATAGCCTATTTTCGTAGCGTAGTTTTTATATCACTGTAAAACACTTCTTTTAACCATTATTTCTTATGCTTTGCAATTTGATTCTTCATCTATGATCCTCATATTTCCACCAGAAGCATAAAAAATTGAAACCCAACAATCCTTACCTCCAAAAATACATATGTAAAATGTCAAAAACTCATCTTCAGCAGTTTCATAGCGCGCTACGAAATTGCTGTGTATGCTCCCTTTAACATAGTTTTCAGAAATTTATAGTTTAAGGATATTTAAAATTATTCAAGTATTGGTGTCAACATCAAAAAGCATAAAATATTGACTTTAAAAGTGTTTTACCTCAAAATTGGTCTTCTTCTTAATGACAAACTGATTTAAGATTTATCATTTTTTGCACTTGTTCCATTTCCCTGTTTTACTATTTTTACCTGAAAAATAGGTGTCGAGACAGAACTTGTATCTCCTCATAAAAAAATTATTTTTAGTAACTGAAGGAGGCTTTTGGATACCAATCTGTCTTGAACAAAAACCTCTCTTTTTTTCTTGAAATACCTCTCCTACTGTCCAAAAATTGTCTTTGAACAACATGTGTAAAACCGGAAAATTCTGATTTCTGAAGATATGGCTTCAAAGAAAGCCTTGTATCTCCCAACTGGTAACACTTGTGAGACAAGTGAGATAGGTTATTGTATTTGGATATTTTATGAAGAGAAAAATCCTTCATAATTTCAAAATACCTTTTATTGTGGCTAGAAATGGATCTTGAAGTGAACTACTAAAACCAGAAAGCATAGTTTTTCTCTCAATGACTTTCGGTAGTTTCATAGTGCATGTTGAGTCACCAATTTCTCCCACCTCATAACGAATTTGAAGAAACTGAAAGAGGTTTTTGTAGTCAGGTATGTTAGGAAGAAAAATCTTTTTCAGTTTTCAAAAATTCATTTTCAGTTTCCCTTAAACCTCCTTAGATATTTACTACTAAAACCAGAAAATAGAGTTTTTTGATAAAAAAGGCTACTTCAGCAGTTTCGTAGCGCGCTACGAAAGTAGCAGCACTTTTGTAGTGCAAAACGGGTTTTTTACACTAGCTGCACTACGAAAGTGTGGTTTCGTGGCTAATTTCAGAAATTTTTTTGAAGGGTTTAAGATATGACTTCTAAAAAGAATATGAGACCTTTAAACCATGGAATAAGGTTGTCAAACTTTATTTGGATATGAAAATGACACTTTTGAGACTCTAAGCCTATTACTTACCCTTTCAATCATGAAATGACTCAAAACCTATCTAATACGCCCTTGAAATCATGACCAAAAGCAAAGTTGACACAATGATGTTTTGAAAATTTTTGGGTGATAACAGTGGCTCCACTCTGGATAGTGTGCCCCTATGGTACACTAAGAACCGGTAGCTCTGATGCTGCTATCCATCCTTTAAAATAAAACTCTGAAATTCTACCCAATCTTCTTCAAAATTTTATGGCTTTCACCTCAGACTGAAGTTTGATGATCTCTGCAAGAAGCACTCAAACTATACCTACTAAAAAAAATGCTCAGTCAACCTTGAGCTTATTTGCACATACTCCTACCTACCCTAGAAGCTGTAATCTCCATTTATATCTCAAGGAACATGAAACTTCCAATGTAGCCAATCAATTTTATTTTCTGATATATGAGGCTCTTGACTGAATTCGACCTCAAAATAACCATGATAGTGAGATGACCAAAGCAACTTATAATGTATCTAATCTTCATAATGCAAATGAAAATGAAATACTGGTGTGCAAAGCTTTTCCATGTATTCAGCTATAGCGTCAAAGAAGACATGGTTAGTTTGATGATCATCATAACATTCTATATCTTTAGACAAATGATTCTCAGCCACACAAGATTCCTTTGATATGCTATCCAACTGCTTTTCTGAATGATTCCCATAAACAATGTAATTTTCCTCATTATTATGATCATTCTTTGATGTAAGCTACTGCAAAGTATGACATAAAAAATCAACCTTTTCCTCTGCCTGAGGGTTATAAAAGCTATCTTCTAGTATTTCTTCTTGGTGTTTGCAATGATTTTCATACTCTTTATGATCAAAATATTGGCAAGTTTGCTGCATCTTTACATCAACCTTAGAGGATGTAACATGGTTTTCATAAGTAAACCCCTACTAATTTTCATGTTGCATTTTATGGGATATTATCCTTTCTTCCTGATGTTGAAATGTATTGTTATGAAGAGCCTCTAAAATTTCTTCATCCATGAATTCATCATCATCATAACAATCCTCCAAATATTGAATAAAACTCACAAAATGTTTACATCAATCTTTAACCAACAATAAGGAGGGATGACACTCTTTATACATCTAATAGAATACATCATGGAAATTAGCAAGAGAATATAATGAACCATTTGTCAAACCTTTATACCAAGACCATGCTTTTCCTTCTAAAGTGGTCATAAACATCTTCATGAGAAAATCTTCAGGGAACTGAACCTTAAGACTGTGTACATGCATATGGAACCTAACCAAATGAAGAGTAGCATTGTCTTTCTTTTCATCTTTGAATATTGGAAGATCATCTAACCATTCAACCTTTGGCATAGGATTTGGAAAACCAGGGATATGAGACCGATTCATAGGGGCATACCTGGCATTCATTCTTGCAATGGAACTCATCTTGAAACTTCATCAAGCAGCTGATATTTAAGCAGTGGAGTCACCTTCCAATTTTATTATTCGATGTGTGGAGTCGCCAAGGTAGTTCTGCAGCCTCGAATAGATTCTGAGCTCCTGCTACCTTCAGAAGTTCAGCTTCTTGATTTCGGGAATGAATAATCTTCAGGCTCCTGGAAGACGCACCAAAATGTTATCACAAAATCTAACCCTGATAGGTTGCTGATCAAGTAGACTCTGAGTAACTCTTTCAAACCAAACTTTTGGCTGAGGCTTATCCTCCTCAACCAGAGAGGGCTTTGTCAATAGGTTTAAGATTTTTAATTAATGATTAGATGGCTAAATCTAGAAATAAAAATGGACAAAAATGTATAACTGGTTGAATTACAGATTAGAAAGCATCTATTGGGCCATGGATTCAAATTAGCCTTCAAAAAATCATCATAATATGCTAAACATGGAAGTCAAGGCACTTGGAGTTTAGGTTTATAAGTGAAACAATAACACAGTGAATAAACACAGTCTACAAGCATGTGAAGGAAGTTAGAGCATTATCCAATGAATTCTAAGTAACACATGCTCATACCATTGCAAATGGGTAATTGAAAAAGGCCATAGAAATATCAAACACGTAAGCCCCTTGTGAATCCTGAGTAGTAAAACCAATCTCTGTATTAAGTTGAAACAACACACCGTCTGCTACAATAACACAACTTATTTTGCTAATAAAAATGCTAACCCTAATGAATTCAACCTAATGCTTCATATAGAGCCTTTACAATCTTGGATTCCATGATCCACCACTAGGAGAATTCGAATTCCCATACATGACACCTAATCTAGCCATAAAACAGAATTTTAATCACAAAATGACAAGTAAACAGTCTTTGAAGAGTCCTAATACAAATAGGAGTGAAACTCCTAAACATGTTTCAAACAACCTTACCTAAAACTTAAATACTTTATTTGACAGCTGTTAATCCCAGGAGGTCAAATTTGGATGATGCCTCCACCTTTGATGTATTCATGCTGATCATGACAAAAACTGCCCTAAAAATCAGGAGACAGATTTCCTGTTTTTTAGCCCTTATCTTCCATGTTTATCTTCAAGCAGCTTGTTAACATTGATGACTGTTTTATATGTGTCACATGTGATAATATACCATTGAAACTTCAATCTTCCACCTGTGCAAAAATAAATATTCGAAAAAAATGTAAAAGGAGATGAGATATGATTGCGTTACGAAAATAGCCTGTTTTCGTAGGGCAATTTTTATATCATTGTAAAACACTTCTTTTAATCATTATTTCTTCTGCTTTGCAATATGATTCTTCATCTACGATCCTCATCTTTCCACAAGTAGCATCAAAACTTTAAACCCAACAATCCTTACCTCCAAAATACATATATAAAATGTCAAAAACTCATCTTCAGCAGTTTCGTAGCGCGCTGCAAAACTGCTGTGTATGCTCCCTTTAACACAGTTTTCAGAAATTTATAGTTTGAGGATATTTAACATTCTTCAAGGATTGGTGTCAACATAAAAAAACATAAAAAATTGACTTTAAAAGTGTTTTACCTCAAAATTGGTCTTCTTCTTAATGACAAACTGATTTAAGATTTATCATTTTCTGCACTTGTTCCATTTCCCTGTTTTACTGTTTTTACCTAAAAAAAAGGTATTAAGACAGAACTTGTATCTCCTCATCCAAAATGTATTTTGAGAAACTGAAAGAGGCTTTTGGACACCAATTTGTCTTGAACACAAACCTCTCTTGGTTGTTTTAAATACCTCTCCTACTGACCAGAAATTGTCTTTGAACAACATGTGTAAAACTAGAAAATTCTGATTTCTGAAACTATGGCTTCAAATAAAGCCTTGTATCTCCCAACTGGTAACACTTGTGATAAATGTGAGATAGGTTATTGTAGTTGGATATTTTATGAAGAGAAACCTCCTTCATAATTCCAAAATACCTTTTCTTGTGGCCAGAAACTGATCTTGAAGTGAACTACTAAAGCCAGAAAGCAAAATTTTCTCTCAATGACTTTCAGCAATTTCGTAGTTCAAGTTGAGTCATCAATATATCCCACCTCATAATTAATTTCAAGAAACGGAAAGAGGTTTTTTTATATAGTTATGTTAGGAAGAAAAACCTCTTTCCGTTTTCAAAAATTCATTTTCAGTTGCCCATAAACCTCCTTGGAAATTTACTACTAAAACCAGAAAACAGAGTTTTTTTGATGAAAAAGGCTGCTTCAATAGTTTCGTAGCACACTAAGAAAATAGCAGCATTTTCGTAGTGCAAAACAGGCTTTTTACACTGTCTCCGCTATGAAAACATGGTTTCATGGCTAATTCCAAAAAAAAAATCGAAGGGTTTAAGATATGACTTCTAAAAAGAATATGAGAACTTTAAACCATGGAATAAGGTTGTCAAACTTTATTTGGATATGAAAATGACACTTTTGAGACTCTAGGCCTATTACTTACCCTTTCAATCATGAAATGACTCAAAACCTATCTAATACCTTCTTGAAATCATGACTAAAAGAAAAGTTGACACAATGATGTTTCGAAAATTTTTGGGTGATAACATCACTTTTAGTGAAGCCCAAACCTGTGAAATAGCTGTCAATCCTGGTGTACCAAGCACGAGGTACTTGCTTCAGCCCATAAAGTGCTCTCTTGAGTCTGCACACATGTGGCTCACTATCAAAGGTCTCAAAAACTTATGGCTTCTTTATGTACACTTCTTCCTCAATAAATCCATTGAGAAACACAGTTTTCACATCCATCTGTTGTATCTTCCACCCCATCTGCGCTGAGAGTGCAAGGATAGATCTAATCTATGAGTATGTTGCAACTAATGCGAAAGTATTCCCATAGTCAATCCCCTCAACTTGTGAGAATCCCCAAGCTACAAATATACCCTTGTAATTCTCCACACTCCCATCTGTCGCTTTCTTCACCTTATAGATACATCTAGATCCAACCACTGATTTTCCAACTGGTCTTCGGACAAATTCCCATGCACTATTCTTGATGATGGAGTCATACTCCTCACCCATGGCGTCAACCCAAATTGGTTGCTGCACTTCTTCCTTAAAAGAGGATGGTTCTGTCACAATACACTTGCTCATAAGAGCCATCTATCTAGTAAACATATCTTGAGACTGTCTCTGTCTGCACAGTGAAGTAGGTGCTCCTACATGTTCTGCCACATCAAGTCTCAATCTATCAGCTTCCATGGTGTGCCTTCTACTGAGTCTGGTGGATGGCTCTGCATGAGTGTTTTCTGCCACTTCATGATCCTCCATATGTGGCTGATCCACATCTTGAGGTTCATTCTTTGGAACCAAGAGTTCCTCATCTGCATGAAAATCCATCTCCCTCTCAAGGGACAATCGCATGGCTTTCTCCTCATCAAATTTTATATCTCGTCTCACAACAGTCATCCTGCTATTTGGAAAATACACCCGATAGTTGTGGGGAGTATCAGTGTACCCCAAAAATATCCCAGTCTCAGCTGTTGGTTCGATCTTCTTCCTGGAATCTTTGGTCACATGGAAATAGATAGATGAGTCGAAAATTTTAAAATATGAAACAACAGGTTTCTTACGAGAAAAATCCTCCTCTGGTGTACTCATGCCAAGTAACCGATGAGGACTATGGTTTTGAAAAAATACTGTTGCGTTGCATTCCTCTGCCCACAGATGCAACGGTAGGCATTGATCATGCAACATCACTCGTGCCGCACCCACAATTGTTATGTTCTTTCTTTCCTCACACCCTATCTATTGCGGGTGATGAGGCTTGATCAACTTCTCCGAATTCTTCTTTGCCATGGAATTTCTTGAATCTACTGGAGATGTACTTCTACCACCATTGTTGCTCCTAAGAGCATTCACATGCTTCCTCCGTGTCTTTATCCACTAGTGCTTTTAACTCACAAAATTTTGAGAACGTCCGATCTTTCTCTTTTCCGCATGAAGCAGATCTCGGAAAAACTAGAAAAATACATGTACATGTCGCTGTCGAGGAGGCATATTGGCTGTAAAATTTGCAAAAGAAAATTTTCCCACTGTTTTTCAAAATGCAAGCTGGAAATTGGTGGCCAATGCAAAGCAGCAGTGCGTGCAATGGGTGCAATGAGAGCACCGATGTCAGGGTGGCTCAAAGAAATGGAAATGGCACCGGGACTTGAGAGCTCTAGAGCAATGAGGAAAGTGAATAATGAAAATTTTTGGCCGTATTTTTTTTTTTTTATTTAACCCTGTTCTGGTGCACAGGGTTTTATAGGAGCACCGGTACGCTTGCATACAACAGCACCGAGCGGTGTCAAATTTGGCGCATTGTTTATAACACACTGGGGTGTTTCCCTAACAGCGCATCGGGATGTTTCAGTTTTGGCGCGAAATTTTGATGATGCACAGGGGTGGAGTAATCATAAAGCACCGGTTTTTTGGCCTTAATTTTTTTTTTTTATGTAACGTTATTCCAGTGCGTGCGGTTTATAGGTGCACCGGTGCTCTTGGAGAAGAACACAGCATTGTGTTTCTGTTTTGGCGTGGTGTTTAATGATGCACCGACGTGGAAGAGTAGTGAAGCGCCAGTGTGTTACAGTAATAGGACGCCCCGGAGGTGTGTGTACATTGCGCATGTTGTCTAGTGTGCCAATGTTCGGTGCGCACTGGTGCATTCTATGGTAGTGGGCGCACCAGTAATTGAGAGCTCAGGAGCACTGGAAAATTGAAAAATCTGGGTTTTTTGTCGTAATTGTTTTTTAATTTAACGCTTTATTGGTGTAGGCGCACCGATTCTGTTTCCTACAAATGCACCAGTCGATTTTTGTTTTGGCACGTTGTTTTATGATGCACTGGTGCGGTTTCTGTCTACTGCACCAAGTGGTTTCGGTTTTGGCGTGGTGTTTTATAATGCACCGGCGTGGAAGAGTTGTGACGCACCGGTGCTATAGTATAATACGACGCACCGGGCGGGTGTGTACGAAGTGCACGGTGTCTGGTGTGCCAATGTGTTGGTTCGCACTGGTGCTTTTGTGTTTCCAGAGCACCGGGCCGGCATTTAATGATAAGCGCACCGAGCGGAAAACGTCTGCAAAACCCTCTGCCCACCAACCTCCTCTAGTAACCTCTGCGAGAAACAGATGTATGGGGTATTTATCTGTGGGTTTCCTCAAAAACATCCACTAGAGGGTCTTTTCCTTGTAGTGCAAGGAGGGATTATTTTCTCTTGTCCCTTCCTCTTCTTCTTCGTGAGACACACGTGTCTTCACATTAACTGTTTTCTCTAAGCTTCCATCCCAAGCTTCTTCTTCAATAAACTACACATATATGCTTATTATAACTTTCTTGGTGGATGGATTATAGAGTTTGTATGCCTTGGACTCATCACTGTATCCAAAAAAGACACACTTCTCCCCCTTATTGTCAAGCTTCTTTCTCAATTGATCTGGGACATGTGCATAAGCCACATATCCAAAAACTTTCATGTGAGTGACAAACTGCTTTCTTCCACTCCATGCATCTTCCATAACTCTGTTCATGACAGCTTTGGTTGGGCATCTATTCAAGATATATGCTACACAATTGACAGCTTCAGCCCAATACTCATTTGGCAAATGTTTTTCCTTCAACGCAATTCTGACCATGTCCAGAATGGTCCTATTCTTCCTTTCTGCAACACCGTTTTGCTAAGGTGTGTACCTTGTGGTAAACTGCTTATGTATGCCATTCTCCCTACAGAAATGTAGGAACTCTTTCGAGATGTATTCCCCACCTCTGTCAGTTCTTAGCACTTTGATGTAGTGCCCGCTCTACTTCTCAACAAGAGCTTTGAAGTGGCAGAACTGTTCAAACACTTCACTCTTCTATTTCAAGAAATACACCCATGTCTTTCTAGTGTAATCATCTATGAATGTCAATACATATTTTATGCCAGCTAAAGATGGCGTTTGCATTGGTCCACACAAATCTGAGTGGAAAATATCTAAGGGTGTCTTTGCCCTTATGCTCTTCCCTGCTGGAAAGCTTTCTCTGTGTTGTTTTCCCAAGATGCAGCCTTCATAGAGGTTTTCCAGTTTCTCAATCAGTGGTAATCCTTTTACCATTCCATTTCTTTGCAACAAGTTCAGGCCTTCGAAATTGAGATGTCCAAATCTCAAGTGCCCTAAACAGCCTTCAACTTTCACTTCCTTTTGAAAGACCTATTGTGTTACGACTGCCACATTTCTTCATTCCTTCAAGTCTATTATGAGCTTGAGAGGAAACATCCTATGGCTTGTCATTTGCACCTCTGCAATGACTTTTTTGCTTGGAGGTATTTCCATGAGTGTGCACACATCATCTTTAAAGAATACATTGTAGCCCTTGTTTATGAGCTTTCCAATGCTCAAAAGATTACATTTCAAGCCAAGTACGTAATATACATCTGGCACAAACTTTTGTTCTCCTTTTCTTGTGAATATTGATACTCTTCATTTTCCCTTGACAGAGACCTTACTATCAGTCCCTGTTGTTACTTCAGATTTAACATTTTCATCTAGATTGGCAAACATTTCTATGTTTCCAGTCATGTGGTTACTACAACCTGAGTCTAAGAACCATACATCATCTTGTCTATCTTGTGCTACGTTACATGTTAACAACACATTCTTCTGGTTCTTTTCTTCTTTTTTGAAATTAACATTCTGCCTATTATTCAAGTCATTTTTATTTTTCCTACATTCATTGGCATAGTGCCCATATTTCTTGCAATAATGACATTAGACTTGGGATTTATCATACCTTTTTCCATGAGCTTGATGTTGGCTTAAGCCTTCATTCTGGTTCTGATTGCTGCCCCTTCCACTCAAACTTGCAGGGTTGTTTCTTCCTCTGTTTTGGCTTCTACCTCTTCCTTTGTTGTTTTCTCTACCTTGACCTATGCCTAGAACAAAATACATTTAAGTCTTGAAAGCTTGTTCCAATGAGGAATATGTTCCTCTGTTCAGTTTGTGTTCATGAGACATCAAGGATGCACTCAACTCATCCACTGTAAATAGTGAAAGATCCTTTGTCTCTTCTATTGCCACTACTATGGCATCAGATCTTGAGGGTAGACTTCTCAATATTTTCTCCACTATCATTCTTTCTTCAAGTGTCTCTCCATGAGACCTTATTTGGGTAACCAACCCAATAACATGAGTAAATAATGAGTTTATAGTGTCAAACTCTTTCATACAGAGAGTTTCAAAATCTCTCCTCAGCATTTGGAACTTTGTTGTCTTCACCTTCTCCATGCCTTGATAGGTTGTTTTGAGAATATCCCATGCCTCCTTAGACTTTATTGTTGCTGCAATCCTTGGGAAAATACTCTCGTGCACCGATTGAAAGAGATAGAAGAGGGCTTTGGAGTCCTTCTTCCTATTATCTCTTATCAAATATCTTTCTGTTGCTGTCAAAGCAGTTAGCGCTGCTGCGTCTGCTGGTTCTGGGTAGCCATTCTCAACTAGCTCCCATATGTCCTGTGAAGCAAATAGGGCTCTCATCGTGATTGCCCAGTATGTCATGTGAAGAAAACAGGGCTCTCATGGAAAAGTATTGCATGAGAATTTTAAACGATACCATCCGATACCATCCACACTGTTAGCCACCTGCAAAATTTGATCATACCAAAGGTGGCTAAATTTGTTTTGAGCCTTCAAGGAACAATTTTTTCCTATTAAAAACTGTTGGCTCTTGAAGACTCTTGAAGGCCTCAGGCCTCTGTCCAAGTTTCCCACACTACTGTTTACATCCTAAAAGCCTCTGATATCCTACAAAAATCGAAGTCAAATATTGCTGCATTCCCCTTCCCCCCCCCCCCCCTTTCTTCCAACTTTCATCATTCTCCTTTTTCCTTTTTTCCATAAAAACCCCACAAAAACATATGTTTTCCCTTTATCCCTTCATAAAATCCATTCCCTAAGGTTAAAAACTCACTTTTTGACCTTATCTGAACCTTGATTTCCCTTTGAAAACATTGAAAATCCTATAAAATGCACATTTTATGTGATGTTAAGGTTTTTAGCCCCCTCGGGCTAATCCCCTGGCTTTTTCCCCCATATACCCAAGTGTCGGGACCAACTGCTCAGTCCTTAGGCACTAAACCAAAAATACAACCTTTCTCCGTCCATTTTCCTTTGAAAATTCGAAAAAAACCCATTTCATAAAGTTCTAACGTGAAATATTAAAGTCACGTGGTTTACTGCGCGATTCAGCCTGGGCCGTCGATCTGCTCCACAGATCCGACGAATGGGCTGGCTTTACAGTGGACCCCCCTTTTCCGTATTTGGATTCAAAAAGCCGCAGGTATCATTATGCAGCCTCACGCCGGTTGGTGGTTTTCCATCGGCTTCGACAATTCCATATCTTTTAGTAGATGCGTGTCCAAACACTGTTCCAAAACCGCCGCGCCACCAAATCATTCCGCGCGTTAATCTTCGTACCATAACCACGTAGCGGAATCCACCTCCACCGTCCGATCTGGGCCCTCCCATCCGACGACTGTCGATCTTCTGACCTACTCGACCTTTAACCAACATGCACGCACGTTAACACAGTCATCGCGCGGCCGAGATTCAATCTCCGTCGTCGATCTTTGCAGATCGACGGCTCATATTCAATTTCCCAATTTCATCGCCAGGTCAACATTTTTGTGAATCTCATTTGCACGATCCGTGCGCGTCCGATCGCCGCGCGATCGGCAGAAGCTGTTCAAATCCTCCACCATCGATGCGCCCTGATTTGTCTCTAGCGTTGGATGATGCCATCTGACAGCCCACGCTCCTCTGCACAGTCCCCGATGCAGATTGACCTATACGCAGGATTATATAACGTTATTTCATGTTCTTTGTAGGTTTAAATGTAGTTTCTGTCATTTCAAAAGAAGATTTGGCGACTGAGGGTGACGACCCTCCCTTGTTCGATTCCTCTGATGAAATCATCCTCAAGGTTTAAAATCACGTTATATTGGTGTTTTCACAGGCATTGATGCCTTACATACCCTGCGCAGCCCTGCACGACAGAAAAACCATGAAGATCAATGCGGAGAAAGAATATCAGATGTTGAAGACCAAAAATGAACCAGAACAGCAGATTAGTGGACAGATTTGTGGGGATTAAGGCCAAGACAGTTATCAAACGCCTAAATCCCCGGATCTGAAACACAGATTAAAGGAAAACCCAAAGTGTTTTATCAGGAAAACGCTCGACCGACACAGATGGAGGCGAATTGATTCCTCCCAACGACTACAGTGCCACTTGTGCCTCAAAGTATTCAATCAAGAACAAAAGTTATTGATTGGGATCAGATATTTTACCCCGACGCAGCCAAAGAGTTATCTCTGTGAAGCATTTAATGAAAATAGGTCGGCAGAGTAACCCTATCATCGCACAAAACTGCAAATGTCAACATGAAGCTCTCACCGAGCTAAATTCATGAGTGTAAATCATTTAATACAGTGGAGCACCTGTATAGTTCTTCGTTGAGCCCCTCGAAGGCTAAGAAGGCATTAATTTCTGTATTAATTGGTTTTTGAGATCTTTTCATCAGATCTCACCTCCTCATCTTTCTATAAATACTTCAGTAGAAGATGAGTGAGGGGTTGGTTGTTAATGTAATTGTTGAAGCATTGTAATTGTAACTGAGCTGAAGATTCTTGATTGTAGATAGGATTTCGCTGGCTCTTGGAGCTCTGCTTGTAACAGATAGGTTAGGTTGTGAAGAAAGATGAATTGACACACTGGATTTGAAGATTGTAACTGGTTTGGAGCATCAATACAAGCTGATTTATGGGATCCTGGTCTATGCTGATGGTGATGTTATTCTCACTGTAACTTGTATTTTGTTTCTGTTTTCAATTTGTTTCATTTTCCACTATAAAGAACAGTTTAAACAGGGTTAGGACCTACTGTATATCAGTAACCTTCTCTGGCTGAGAAACCTTTATTTAAATGTTTTCTTTCAACTGTGTTATTTGAAAATGATTGAATTCAGTTTAAGTACAGGGATGCTGGCGTTCCCTCGTCTTATTGTCTTAGCTGAATGTTATTTTTAAAATGTTACTTTCAATATATGTTGTGTGAAGATGAACTAAGGAAATTAAGGTTAGCCCTGAGTCCCTTTCTTATTTTCTCAACTATTTGATTGTTTCCCTTAGGATGTGCTAAAAGCTTACTAGTTTCAAAGTACTTATCAGATCTTAGGCCATTATGTGTTATCTCTGTGACTGTTTTGAAAGTAACCAAGTAAAGAAGAGCTAGGAGAGGATTTGTGGTGAGCCCGGCCCGCTAGCTTCTACTCCAAAGGTTGCCTTCAAGTTTCCCTTTGTTTTTTATGTGTTTTCTATTGGAAGTGTATCAAAGGCTGGCTAGTTTCAAAGTACTTACCAAATCCTAGTTTTCTTTCATGTCTTTCTTAAGTGCCTGGTCAAAGGCTGGATAGTTTCAAAGTACTTACCAGATCCTAGGCTGCTCTTTGTTCTGCATCCGTTTATTTTCCCCTTCTTAATGTATCACTCCATTCCATAAATCAAACCTTAAAGAGATCCTGAGGCATATATGACTTGCCCCATAAGACCACTCTTGAACCTGATGGTTTCAATTAAATCCCCTTATGACTCCATAGCCCAATGGACTGAAAACCTGCCATCATCTTTCATCTTAGCTAAAGCTTACTCTTTTTGCTTGCAACTTCTCACTTTTGAACCTATTTGCATATAGATCTTTCCGCCTCAGACAACAACTATGTTCAACCATCCAAAAAACCAAACAAACCCTTGGACCTCATAACTAGCCTAATATCATTACCCTAAACTTCAAAGACAAATCCATCTTTGTACATATTGGAGAGATCCCTCTCCGGATTCAGGAGGGCTAGATCCTAGAATCCCAAAGTTGGTTGAAATGATGTTAACTTTGTGATCGGACTTTTGCCAATCTTGCTTATTACAGAGACCTAACATGAAACGTGGGACACTAACCCCATACTCGTGAATCATCATGAAAATGCATCGAGTCTATGAAAACGTCTGCATGTCACTCTTAAAAGATAAATCAAAAGTAGTCGTTTCGTTTATGTTCGAAAGATTTACTAGTTAGGTTAGACAAATTTAAATCGTTCAATCATCATAATTTGAATATTTTAGAGAAATTTTTTAGCAAGCTGAATTTATTTTGCATCTAAAAATATAATTAGGATATTATAATTTTACCTCAAACAAAAAAGTTGATAAAATATAGTGCAAAATTTTAACTGAAAAATTAAAAAAATCACTCACTTAAACAAGAATTAACTTAAAAAAAATGTAAGACCATATTTATATGAAAAACTTTATTTAGAGAAAAACCAAAACCATAAATAAAGGATTTAGTAACAAAGAAACCTTATTACATTTCACTGGTTTTATATTTCTCTCATCAATAAATTTTTTTTATTCATATTTTTTATAAAATATATTTCATTACAATACTATAGACCCAATATTATAAGTTAAAAATACATAAACACTAACCAATTAAATTTGATTTAATCTTCTCCAACGAACGTCAAATTACCTCCTATTAAACAAAGCTTAATAATAAAAATGGGAAATTCTAAGTGAATTATTGGTATTTTTTCACGGGAAACTAGCAACTGGATGGCGGTGAGATCACAATGTTTCATAAAACTGTTGAATTATTTCAATAACTGTAAATTACAAATTTTTCATTCTTTCCGATCGAACAAAATCAACCTGAAAAAGTAGGAGTAAAAAGTAGGCAAGCGTTCACATCAGTGACCCATACTAAGTTACTTGGTAGAATTAATCAAAATGCATTAATTCTACGAAAAACCCGTGTATGTACAAATTGCCAGGGATCTGATTTGTAACACATAATGTTCAATCAATTCAAGAAATATAAAGATAAAGTTAAGACTTACCAATTTTATAACAAACAGAGTCCACCACACTCAAAACATGGCCCAACTCATCCTTGAATGCACCCATCCACTAATCACATGACCTTCATCCTTAAATGCACGCAACGAATAATCATATGACCTCAAGGAGATGACAGGTGGCATTCTCGAGCCATATACGGATGGTTTAACCTACGTACAACTTCCAAATATCCTCCAATCATTGTGTCTGACCTAGTAACGTATGTGTTGGATGACTTGCATTTCTACTGCAATCAAAGAGACCATGATCATGCGGATTACGCATGTATTGCGTATATGTTGGTTTATTTCCTTATGGTCCCAAGAGTGAATTTTTTTATGGTTCCCTTTTATCTAATTTATAAATTTAGTTATTAAATAGCAATATCTTTCTCTCGACAACCTTTCTTATTTCTCAAAGTAAAAGGATTAGTGCGTAATTCGAAGTGGTTGATGCTCTTTGTGCTCTGAATGAGTTTCCAGGAATGAATTTGAATTGGACTTTGATGCTCCCTCATATTCATATCTATTGAAAAGAAATATGGACATATCTATTGAAAAGAAATATGGACATATCAATATTTTAAGTTTTTTTTTTTACTTTGTGATCAATTTTTTACCAAGACTCACCAGATACTCTTTGAGTTCCAAGCACCATGATTATTAAAAGAGGCAAGTTTTATTGTTAGGGGAATTAGGAACTCGTACTATGAAAAACATTATACATACATCATATTATTTGGTTGCTCAACACAACCACACTTAATTCCTCAATTTGTCCCCGACCGACAGGTAATTCAAGAAAGTGTATATGAGACAGTGGGAGTTGGAGTGGCGTCAACTTTGGCAATTAATAATAAGATGTCGTGGCTAGGATTTCCAATAAGGATAAGTCATTATGTCTTCAGAAATTTCCCATAGGTCATCAAAAAAGAAGATAACATTAAATAATTAAAGCTTCTCATAAGTACTCTTAGGGTACATGACGCCCATAGCATGGTGAAGGAACATTTTGTGTTTGTAAGGATTACCTAACATATGAGCATGGATTTAATCTCATTAACTTGGTATTTCAAGATGTATTCACATATGAGGAAGCAGAGACGAGAATGCAAATTACGAAAATAGAACACTTAACAAACCTCCAACTTATAGAAGCAAAACAAAAAGGAGAGACAAAAGGAGAAACATTGCTCTTAAATAGGGGTGCTATACGGAGTAAAAGATGAAGAAAGGAGGCTTATGGATGAGGCCATGTAAAATAAAAGGATCAAGGCTTATACGAGACTCTTGTAACAAAATTTAACCTAATTCGAAACCTTAATCATTGAGAAAATTACTGTTGACGACAATGAACTAAAGGAAGAGGCATATGTGTTGGGTAAAAATATAAATGAAAGAAAAGAGGAAAGTCATTCTTTAATGCCTCCCCAATAGTTAGAAGTCCTAGAAATATAGGTTCTAGTAGTTACTGTGGTACAAGGTCCTATCACAACACAACTTTTGATCTCCTTTATCCCTTCGATCACCAAAAAACAGGTATTGTACCCCCTTTGGATCACCATAGGGTTTGATGATAAAGTCTTCAACTTAGGTGATTATTATTATAGTAAATTTAGAAAGGCATTTATTCAAAGTGTACCCAAAAGGAGACAAACTATAGAAACTGAAGAAGAAGCATATGTATTAGTGTTATGAACTTGACCTGCGAGAAAGCTAGAATACCAGAAATATGACATAATATAGCCCAAAACATAGAGATATCACATGAAATGAGACAAGCTGCAAAGATATTTTATTATTTACAATCATGATACAATGTTCACTTGCATCTTTGAGGGGGCAACCTCCAACAGAGTAGATTTCAATTACATCAAGACAGTACAATTATTCCCTTATATCTAAGACTATTTATAACTAAATGACATCCAAAACCCTAACTACTAGTGATCCCTTGCATAACACGGGTTAACCACTTTATTTATTAACTATCGTTAAGTGTTGTACATGCTTCTTTTTGACTTAAGAGTCAATGGTTTGAAGACGCATGTTTTTTCGACTTGTGTTTGGTCGATGGGTTTGTACACCAAGATGTAAGAATGCATGGCGATGTTCATAGGATGTGACATTTGTTTCTTTGAAGGAGAAAAAGGAAGAGGTCATCAAGTTGTATTTCTTGCATGATGTGTTTTTCAAGTTAATGGTTTTGCTTGTGACAATATGTCTCAGGATTTTGGAAGGTCCACTCTTGAGCGAGAGGCTCATGATTAACCTTCATTATGAAATCCATGGCATGAGCATCATGTCGAACTGGAGGATGATGGAATAAAAAAGCTAAAAGTGGACAATAATGCAAACAAATTTGCAGCAAAAACAACAGCCATTATAGACCATTTCATGTTTTGATGCCATGAAGCGAAAGAGATGGCGAATAAATTCTTCCAGATGTGGAATTTGGTACCGTGGAGGTAAAAGAATAATCATTTCATTTATAGTGATTTGAATTATATGTTGTAGTTCACTTGGATGAGCTTAACTTGGAAAAGTGGTTTCCAAGGAGAAGCTTGCTTCAAATGCATGTTTATGCAAAGGAGGAACAAGATTGATCAGGAGCTCAAATCTGAGCTATGGAAAAAGCTCAAAATTGAAAGTGTTCAAAATCACTTGCAACCTAAACGACTGGATAAGCCTCGTCGATACGATCCTGGCGTCGTGAACGGCACTCAAATCTGACATCGTATGTGAAAATTATGCAATTTTGAAATTTTCAGTAAACTCCAAAAACTGAGTTGACCAGGTTTGACTATCGAATTTTGAAAAATTAAAAAAAGTAATATTCCAAGGAATATTCTTAGAATATTCCTCAAAATATTCCCTAGAATATTCCATTCGAGCCAATCATTTTGTGACAGGTGGCAACTTAGGATTGGATGGTGGTTTGACTCGTGGCCCCAGGCCACAGAAAATTTAGCGTTCAAAATTTTATTACAATTGGCAGGATTCGACCATGGGTTGCCCACTTGCAAGCGCAAAGGCCCTACTGTTTATGCTGTCAAGTTTTTCTTAACATCTATGGTCGACATTTACTATTTAAAGTTTATAAAGGTTTTGGTTGGCAGCAAAGGGGGCCAGCCCCCATACCATATGTCCCAGCTCCCAGGACTAGCAGCCAAACATCTAGTGGTTATGACAGCGGCAGGTTTGAGCCCCATGTGGCCAGCACTTCCACATTTTATGACACGGTTTTAAAACCATTAAGATCAACATTTATTCCTACGGTTTCGGCAGGGGGTCATGTGACCACCCCGCCCGACATTAAATGCTAACAGTTATTTTACCGACGAATTTGGAGGAGCGCACCAAAGTTGGCGGGATGGCCATTTTGGTCGGTCTAACTGTAGTTCTCCCACATTTAGTGGGGTTTTCACTTGACATTGGGTAGAAATCTTGTTTTCATCATAACTTCTCCATTATTGAACCTTTTTGGAGGAAATTTTAGACAATTTCGACTATTCTGAGCTTTATGGAGTGTTTGGGATAGGTTCCAGAGGTAGTAGAGGTGTTCTACAGCTATTTTAGCTTTAGGGAAGCTTGGAGAGACATCAGGGCCATTAGGGAAATGGAGTTATATGGAGTTGTACCTCACTGTTTGAGGTGAACCAAAAACTATTTTCGACTATTTTCTACCTTCTGAACCTAATGGGAGAGGTTTCCAAACTGTTTGAGGACTTATACAGACCGAAAATCTTCAGAGGAGTTCAAAGAGCCATCAGGACCTTGTTGAAGAAGGCACTATATTTGGTAATTTTTCACTGTTTAGTGAATATGGAAAGGAATTTTTAGCATTTTCATGTCTTATAAATCTATTTTTACATTCAGATTTGAATATTGAGGCACTTTTAAACTTGTATTGCATATTGAAGCATTTTAATACAAGAGGACAAGCTCTTTTGGGGAGGCTTGATCCAGCAGATGTAGCCCAGGAGGGGTGAACTACTCACCAAATCTCTGTGTCATGTTATGTTGAAGTTTATCTGCTGTGTTTTTCTATGGTGACATGTTAAACAATGAAATTAATTAACATTCCCTCACACATAAAACTCAGAAACAGTTACCAAAAACACTTTGTTTAACTTGAAATACAAGGAGAATTTTGCACACATTTAATTAAATGGAAATGGATACTTTTCATAAAAAAATACTTCCATTTTCAGATCAGATGGTATCAGAGCATAGGTTGAGCTTAGGTTGAGCATTTGTTTTTGTGAAAAAGGTGTTAAAACAGTGTAAGAGATTAGTTGTTTTATTGGTTGCAAAATGGTTGATTGTATGAGTTTTCTTGAGTTGAAAAGATAGTTGTTGATAGCTAAGTCTTGGAAAGAGTTGAAGACTATTTTCATTACCCCAAATTACCTCAAGATTACCCTTGAAAAACAAACCCATTTTATTAGTTTTTGCTACAAAAACTATTGGAGTTTGTGTTTTATGGCTGCTTTAATAAGAAGGGGTCTTTACAGCCATTTGGTTAAAAGCTTGTCATTTGTTTGAAAGCTTTGAGAACTTTTATTTGAAGTTCCTTTTGTTAATTTGACCATTTACATAATGTCAAATTCTTCCACAAGTGAAGTTTCCTCCTTCACGAGATTCTTCAATGATGAAATGAAGAATGAGTTTATTAAAGTGAAGGACATGGTGTAGATTTTGATTAAGGATCAAAGAGAAAGTGTTAAGCTTCATGCACAATTGTTGGCCATGAAGGAAGAGAAGGAAGCAATTCTCCAAAGATTGCATGACATGGAGAAACAAATCCTTCAAGCTCAAGAAGCTTTGTCCAAGAACAAGCGTGAGGATGAGGTAAACCATTCCAACTTGTCTTCAATTTCCTCAATTTAAAAGTGTGCTGGTTCTTTTGAAAAACATACAAGGGTATAGGGTCCAAATTAATGTTTAAGATGGGCTATCATGAAGCAAAATTTTTGGGCAAGCATGCACAAGGCATGGTTGACCCTATTTCGGTTAAGGAGCGACCCAAGAATGTTGGTCTTGGATATGGGCAGTTTAATGGTGAAGAATCCAAATCCTTGAATGCATGTGATGCAAATTTTAAGAGAACATTTATTCCAAGTTCTAAAATGCATATATGTCAAAATTGTTTTAAGGATGATTGCCATTGTTTTAAGCCATCATTGCGGCAAGTAGAGGGTAAACATATTGCTTATGGCGAGAATGCAAATGTAAACAGTTTTCAAGACAAGAACAATGATGAAAGTTTGAAAAAGAAAGTTGTCTCCTCTACTAGTTCATCGTCTTTCGAAAACAAAAATGATGGACATTATAAACAACAAAAGAGGTATAATTATTCACATGATCAATTTGATTATGTTTCAGCAAAGAATGATAATTTTGCTTGTTCAAATGAAATAAATTTTTGTTGCACATTTTGTGGTGGATTTAACCATGTTGCTTCAAGATGCTGGTTGAAGAAGAAAGCACACAGGAAGCAGAAGAGGCAAAGAAAAATTTCTCAGAAAGTGCTTAAGAGTTGCACATTTTGTCAAAAGAAGGGACACGATGTCTCTCATTGTTGGACCTTGCATCCAACAAGCTGTCCAAAGCACATGTAGCTAGAGGACAAAAAGATTGGCGCAAGTGGAACTATGGATTCCATTATTGATGTGAATATGGAATTCACATGAAGAAGTATTGCAGCTGCAAAAGACGCCATGGAGGTGGCTTGGTAGGAAGCGGATTAACTTCTTAATGTAGTAAGTCATACTCATTTTGTACATGCAAATTTCAGATTTGTATGCATGTATTTCTTTTGAAAAGTTTGATGCAAGATTGCATGTAAAAGCAGTTCATTTGAAGGAATTTCTTTGTTGTTGCAAAATTTCTCCATGGAGGTGTAAAAGATGAGTATGATACTCACTTATATTGTAGCAATGTCTTTTAGTTCAGCTCTTAGTCACCCACATGTTTTTTGGGATGATGTACTTGTTGGTATTTGAAAAGAAGAGTTGAAGTTGCACATGTACACAGAGGTTGTATGTGTAATTAGCGAACTGTAAATAGTTCATTGTACATGATACATGCACATGTGTTTGTCAAGATGTATCTTGTTGTTTATCGACTTGTGTCAATTGTGTCACACTTGTTTGTCGACTTGTGTCAATTGTGGGCACACTTTTTACATTGATGGTTGTGTCAATTGTATAGCACATTTCATGTCAACTTGTTGTTGATGTTGTGTGTTGCATGACCTATGCTTGAGTCAAAGGTGTTGTCAATTGGATCGATAGATGGATACACCATTGTGCAAAGAATATTACCATATATTTGATGTTACAGGAAGCTGACAATCAAGGCTTTGAAGGAGCAAAGAGGTGATCTTCATTTCAAATTTTGCATGAAATTTTCATTTCAAGTTTGATGTGCATTCTTATGATAGGATTTTGCAATAAGCTTGTAGTCCATTTAGGACTTGATGTTTAGATTCTTTCTACAATTTTCTTGCCAGTAATTTGCTGAGTGAGTGCAAGAAAAGCAACTCTTGATAGGAGGATAAGCATCAGTGAAGGGAAGAGTGAATTTCTTTCTAGTTTGAGTTCAATTTCATTTTCCATGCAAAGCAAAAGTTTGGAGGCTAAAGAGAAGAGGATGTTGTTATTCTCTCATTTTCTGTATAGTTTAGTTTCAGCATTTTAGTGAGATTTTGGGGTCCAAAAGCTTCTCATTTGGGAGGTGTGATCAGGAGCTCAAATCCGAGCTATAGAAAAATCTCAAAATTGAAAGTGTTCAAAATCACTTGCAACCTAAATGAATGGATAGGCCTCATCGATAAAATCTTGGCACCGTGAACAACACTCAAATTCGACATTGTATGTGAAATTTATGCAAGTTTCAAGTTTTTCAGTAAACTCCAAAAATTGAGTTGATCGGGTTTGACTTTCAAATTTTGAAAAATTTAAAAAAGGAATATTTCTGGAATATTCCTCAAAATATTCCCTGGAATATTCCTCAGAATATTCCCTGGAGTATTCCATTCGAGCCAATCATTTTTTGATAAGTGGTAACTTAGGATTGGATGGTGGTTTGACTTTTTTGAAACGGACCAATCAAACGGTGCCACGTGGCAAGCCCAGAGGCTGCACCCAGAGGCCACCACGTGGCCCCAGGACGCAGAAATTTTGGCGTTACAAAATTTTATTACAGTCGGCAGGATTCGACCACGGGTCGCCCACCTGCAAGTGCAAAGGCCTGACCGTCTACGCTATCGAGTGTTTCTTAACATCTATGGTCGACATTTATTATTTAAAGTTTACAAAGGTTTTGGTTGGCGGCAAAGGGGGCCAGCCCCCATACCATATGTCCCAGCTCCCGGGACCAGGAGCCAACCGTCTGGAGGTTATGACAACGGCGGGTTCGAGCCCCATGTGGCCAGCGCTTCCACATTTTATGACACATTTTTAAAACTGTTAAGATCAACATTTATTCCTACAGTTTCGGCGGGGGGTCATGTGACCACCCCACTCGACATTAAATGCTAAAAGCTATTTGACTGGCGGATTTGGAGGAGCGCACCAAAGTTGGCAAGATGGCCATTTTAGTCGACCTAACTACAGTTCTCCCACATTTAGTGGGGTTTTCACTTGACATTGGGCAGAAATCTTGTTTTCATCATAACTTCTCCATTATTGAACCTTTTTGGAGGAAATTTTAGTCAATTTCGACTATTCTGAGCATTTTGGAGTGTTTGGGACAAGTTCCAAAGGCAATAGAGGTGTTCTAAAGCCATTTTAGCTTCAAGGAAGCTTGGAGAGCCATCAGGGCCATTGGGGAAATGGAGTTATATGGAGTTGTACCTCACTGTTTGAGGTTTACCAAAAACTATTTTCGACTATTTTCTACCTTCTGAACCTAATGGGAGAGGTTTCAGAACTATTTTAGGACTTCTAAAGCCCAAAAAGCTTCAGAGGAGTTCAAAGAGCCATCAGGACCTTGTTGAAGAAGGCACTGTATTTGGTAATTTTTCACTGTTTAGTGAATATGGAAAGGCATTTTTAGCATTTTCATGTCTTATGAATCTGTATTTACATTTAGATTTTCCTATTGAGGCACTTTTAAACTTGTATTTCATATTGAAGCATTTTAATACAAGAGGATAAGCTCATTTGGGGAGGCTTGATCCAACAGATGTAGCCCAGGAGGGGTGAACTGCTCACCAAATCTCTGTGTCATGTTATGCTGAAGTTTATCTATTGTATTTTGCTATTATGACATGTTAAACAGTAAAATTAATTAACATTCCCTCACACATAAAACTCAGAAACAGTTAACAAAAACATTTTGTTTAACTTGAAAGACAAGGAGAATTTTGCACACATTTAATTAAATGGAAATGGATACTTTGCATAAACAAATACTTCCATTTTCAGATCAAATATTCTCAGTGGGAAGGCCATTAGTCAAGCTTTCCAAGCACAGAGAGATCGCTTTGTTACAACGAGATGTTTTTTAGTAGTCAGCAAGCATCGAGCAAGGTTCAACAACGAAAGAAGGACATTGGTTGAAGTGCCAAGCCATTTGCAAGGCAAAGCATGTCAATGAACCAAAGCGGTTGACATGGAGAATTTTTCAAGTAGAATCAAGTTGATAGAACTTAGAAAAGAGAAGGGTATTAAAGTCTCATCAGATAACCAACTTTTGTGTGTCCAAAAGCCTTTTAGTGGGAAGGAATGATCAAAAACTAAATTGGGGGCAAAAATTTGCTAAAAAATGAAAGTGCTCGGAATCACTCGAAACTTGAATGAACGGATAGGTCTCATCTTCCTGATTCCGACGCACTTATTTTCATCAAAAAATAACTCCGTATGAAAAAGTTAGAGCCTGATGTCCGCTTTGGCAAACACGCGAATTTAAAAAAAAAAGTCAAACAGGGTCAAAGGGGTCAATTTTTTGTCAAAATTTGGTTTTCCTGTGGCCAATGGTGTGTTGACACTTGTCACCTTATGGTTGGACCAAATTTCTAGGCTACATGTTAGTTTTTGGTTGGGAAGGAATGATAACCAACTTTTGTGTGTCCAAAAGCCTTTCAATGTGAAGGAATAATCAAAAACTGAATCGGGGGCAAAAATTTGCTAAAAAATGAAAGTGCTCAAAATCACTCGAAACCTGAATGAACGGATAGGTCTCGTCTTCCTGATTCCGACGCACTTATTTTCATCAAAAACTAACTTCATATGAAAAAGTTAGAGCCTGTTGTCCGCTTTGCCAAACACATGAATTTAAACAAACAAACAAACAAAAAAGGGGTCAAACAGGGTCAAAGGGGTCGATTTTTGGTCAAAATTTTGTTTTCCTTTGGCCAATGGTGTGTTGATACTTGTCACCTTGTGCTTGGACCAAATTTCTAGGCTACATGTTATTTTTTGGTTGGTTTTGGGTCAGACCAATGAGGTCACGATACATGGCAAGCCCGGAGGCCGCCACGTGCCCCCTAAAGTCGAATTTCATTATAAAGTTGTTGGCCAAAATTTTTATGGAGGCGTTAGGGTTCGACCCCGTGACCTCCCCTCCACCAACGCCAATCTCTACCATTTATGTTGCGTGTTATTTCTTACATATATATGCAAACGTTTTATATTTGTTGTAACACAATTGCAATGGCGTAGGAAAGTAGGGCCAGACCCATCACATACAACCATGGCATATAATCGTGGTTGGAGCTCCGGTATAACCACGCCATTAGTGTGCTTGACCTCCATTAACTGTGCTTAACCCTTAATTAATCAACACCTATCCAAATTTTAAATGCAATTTAAGTTGGCAGAGTCTGCCAATTTTAGCAGGAACTCCAGATTTGGTGTAGCTAACTGAAGTTGCTCTAGTTTTAGAGGAGTTTTCCTAGGAAAAATTCAAGAAGCCATAACTTGAGCAAATTTCAACCAAATTGGGCTCAGAAAGAGTCTATCATAGCAGATTTGGATGCTCTAAGCATGTTGGAGCAGGTTCCAGGAGCTGTAGAGGATTGTAAACAACACTATTTCCATTTTGCGCTCCTAGAGAGGCCCAAGCCAAGGTTAATGAAAGAGGCACAACTTCTGCCCAGAGAGTCAGAATTCGACTCAGTCAAAACAAAAATAGGGGTATTTCAAGTGTCCCAGAGCCATTGGAGTAGGTGTGAGAGCCATTAGAGCTCAGGAAATGGCTATATTCATATTTTTTATCAGTTAATAAAAGAGGGCCAGGCCATTGAAGCTGGCCCAAGGGGATGTATCCCAGGAGGGGTGAACTCCTTCATCACTAAAGTGTAATGTGCTTGTTGTGTATTGTATTGTCTGCAATTTACTTGTTGTTTATGTATTTTTAAAGCTAATTTACTTCATGAATTGGTCATAAAAGACACAAATTTAACACATAAACCCTCTCATAAACTTGCTACTAAAACAATCCTTCCTTAAGCACACTTTTCTTTTATATTGATGAAGAAGCCAGCACATCAAAATTCAGTTCACATCTATACCTATCACTACATATGAAATATACACACATCAACATATATACACAACACCACATGCCCATAACATCATAGGTGCAACATGTACAACATATATATAGCAGTAGTACTAGTGCCAACTGATTGCTCAGTTTTCATTTTGCAAATATCTATTTAAATGTAATTAATGGCTCTATTTCCATTTAACAAAACATATAAATCATTTGCATTCTCTCCTCCTAGCGAAAGACATTTTGAGGGTAAAAACACAAGAATAAATAAAGAGACTTAGGGTAATGGGAAGGCCAACAAGAAGAACCTTTCATTTGCCACACCTTGATCTTTCATTTCTTGTTTTCATTTTCTATTTTATTAAATTCATGTTTTCCCTTATTTTTCTCTTCTCATTTACTTTTACATTTGCATTGTCTTTAATAGTTTATATAATATTCATTAATTACATATTTGTATTTATAGGTATTGGTTTACATTTATAGGCATTAGTTCTATATGTTTTTTGGAATGATAAATCATAGTCAAACATAGTTGACCATTGCTTACAATAAGGCAAACTATAATGAATCATGGAAAACCATGATATACCATAGTCAAACATAGTTAACCATTGCTTACAGAGTAGTCTTAGTGCGACTTTTTGAAGGCTTTTACGGAGGCTTTTTTTGGTCTAATTTCTCTAAAATCTGGTAGGAATTTATTCAAAATAGATGTTTTATGAGTAACCTTGCACAATCTAAGTGCTCTAGAGGTTTTTTAGGGTGTTGAATCCATATATACAATAAAAAACCAGTTTAAATAACATAAATCAAGATTTTACCTCAAATTTTCTCACCGACACGTGAAACTCCAAAAAGTCACACTAAAGACAACTTCATTGCTTACTATGTCAAGAATAATTGTGCTTTGTTTCGAATCTAGATGGGATTAAATAGGTAAACCATAGTCAAACATAGTTAACCATTATTTACGTTGTTGAGAAGGTTGACTTCATTGTAAGAGATCAGGGGTTCAAATCCATAGGGGATAGAGTATGTATGGCTCACTAGGGGCCAATATCATAGCTTATCAATACCACATGTCCATATAAACATAACTCATTTCATATGGAAAAAAAAAAATTAATCGATTTAATTAAAAGGGTAGAAAGAAAATAGTTAGTTTTAAGATAAATCTCAACTTTTGATTTGTGACTATTAGTAAGAATATTCTAGAATATTTAGTGGAGGTTAAATCCTTACCATCCACCTAAGAATTATTGATAATTAAATTAAAATTATGGAAGCTCTATTCTATAATAGACTCTCATATTAACATAATTATCAAATTATTATAATCCATAATCAATATGTTTAACCAAATTCAACCATCATATACTATGGTGAGTTAAAGTCAATCATAATAAAATATAGTGAGCTGCAATTAACCATGGCCAAACAATTTTCAACCATCATCAAACATAGCCATAATAAAACATAATGAAAGATAATGAATCATAATCAACCATATTAAAATATCTTAAATATTTTAATAAGAATAAATTAATATTTCAATTTAATAATAATAATAATAATTCAATTTTAAGGTCACAACCAAGTCACACCAAATTGGTGTATGAAATACCGTTGTTTGTGGAACAACTGACCCATAAATTAATATTTCAAATTTTTAATAATAATAATAATAATCTAGTTTTAAGGTCACAACCAAAAAAGACACCAAATTAGTATATATTTCTTTTGGATTTCAATATTTGAAATCCATGACATTTTTACATAAAAAACATATATATTTCACAGATTAATTTTTATATCTAAGTTTTTAGCATATATGTTTTGGTTATTATATATGGATGCAAGAGATGAATTTTCTAAATATTAATATTATTATGAGAAAGATATATATACACTTTTTTTATCATTTGAATTTATGATTTCTTATAAAAAAATATTCCCTAACATCATTGATTAAAATCGCACACAGGTCAAGACGGCATGATGCTGCAATATGGATGTACTTTATAGGGTTGTTTTACAGATTGTCATCTCATAAAATTATGAAAGAAGCAAGAAGGATCTTAATAGCGTTTGCCAACGATTAAATCAAAGTGCGTGGCCCCGCCCAACTCTTTTGCACTGTTATTTAAATTTTATTTTAAGAAGGGTTTTTATTAATAAATTTGTTTATTATTGTTGGAACTATGTATGAAATTGTAGGTGAATCTGTGAATAAAACTCGCAATAAAGAAAAAAAAAGTTCATAAAAAAAAAAAAAAAAAAAAAAATATATATATATATATATATATAATTCAATACAATATATTTTATATGGCTGAATTAATATAATATCAAGATAAATACCGAATTTAGAAATGTGAATATGCACTAAAAAAACTAACACCTGATAACTATCTAGCCATGTGGCTATCACATAACTATATGATGAAAATATTAGTTAGGTTCTACATGAGGGAGGCACTGCCACTGATGTTGAGTACACGTCCAGAGGAATTTTGATCTTCATCCCAGGAGAAAATGACTGGACTTTCATCACAGGTACGAAGAGAGGGGGGAAGTGGGGGAAGAGCGGGTACTTCTACAATGCCTTCCAATATCTGCAACACTTTACTCATCGACGGCCTCGCGTCTTCTGTTGGAAAGGCAGCGGATTCAATCACACATATAACACAGATTTTTACACATGAACAATGAGTTGCGGCTCTTCAATTAATCTAAAACTCTGAATCATAAAACTCTCTTAATACAATGAACCCATGAAGTGTATTTAATCTAATTAACATGCACACACTGTCACTCATAACTGAACTTCATCAACTTGCTTAACTTACTGTCTAACTCACTCACTAAATCTAACTGTAACTCAACTCAACTAATTCACCTAACTATCTGTCTAACTTCTGCATGAGGAAGTAATTATATATTTTAACACTCCCCCTTAATTACGATCGCTAAACTAAAACATAACTCATGAAAACTCAAACATGCCTGCTGGTCTATGTCTCAGCTAGGCTTACCACACCCAAGTTTCTTTTGTGAAACTCAAACAAATCTACTACTAATGGCTTTGTAAAGATATCATCCAATTGATCACTCGTTCTACATGGCTTCAAGTGAACTTCTCCATTGCTCACAAGTTCTCGAATAAAGTGATATCTAGTATCAATATGCTTGCTCTTTTGATGAAACACACTATTCTTGGATAGTGCAATCGCTGATGTGTTGTCACAGTATATCGTTGTTGATCGTTGTTGTTTCTGCTTGAGTCCATCCAATACTCTTCTTAACCATACTGCTTGACATGCTGCTGAAGTTGCTGCTACATATTCTGCTTCTACTGATGATAGTGTAACAATAGGCTGCTTCTTAGATGCCCATGCTATCACTCCTAAACCGAGATGGAAAACATAACCAGATGTGCTCTTCTAATCATCCAAACTTCCTGCAAAATCACTATCTGTATATCCAATCAATTCTTTCTTTTCTGTACTTGCATACATTATGCCATAATCTCTGGTTCCTGCTATGTATCTCAAAATTCTTTTTCCAACACTCCATTGTGTGTCTTTTGGAGTCTACGTGAATCTAGAAATTAGACTCACTCCCTGCATAATATCTGGTCTTGTAGCTGTGAGATACATGAGGCTGCCAACCAATATTTTGAATAGAGTTGGATTGACATCTGCCCCTTCATCATCCTTACTTAACTTTGTACCCATTGCAACTGGTGTAGGTACAGGTTTGGAATTATGCATCCTAAATCTTTTCAGCAAATCTGTTGCATACTTATTTTGACAAATAAAAATGCCTTTTTCAGATTGCTCAACTTCAATGCCAAGAAAATATTTCATGAGACCTAGATCTGTCATCTCAAATTCTTTCATCATGGCTGCTTTAAATTCATCTATTTCAAGATCACTTGTAAAAATCATATCATCAACATATAAGCAAACTATCAAAATCTGTCCATGCTCATTTACCTTTGTGTATAAGGTAGGCTCAATGCTACTTCTGCAAAATCCATTCTTGATCATATAACTGTCGATTCTGCTATACCATGCTCTAGGTGCTTGCTTCAGTCCATAGAGCGCTTTCTTCAATCTGTAAACTTTATCTTCTTGTCCTTCAACTTCATAACCTGGAGGCTGCTACACATAAATTTCTTCTTCTAAAATTCCATTCAAGAAGGCTGATTTGACATCCATCTGATATACTTTCCACTTGTTCTGAGCTGCTGTCGCTAGAACTAGTCTTATAGTATCCAATCTAGCTACCGGAGAAAATGTTTCCCCAAAGTCTATTCCCGGTTGCTGCGAGAATCCTTTAGCTACAAGTCTTGCTTTAAATCTGTCAATATCACCTTTCTCATTCACGTTAGTCTTGTATACCCACTTCACACCAATGAGATTTTTATCGTTTGGTAAATCAACCAAATCCCATGTATCATTCTTTTCAATTGAATTCGTATCTTCATCCATGGCTTGCACCCAATTCTCATCTCTGATTGCTTCTTCAAACGAAGAAGGTTGGAATGCCAACAATGAAAAATTTGAACTAACATCCAAATCATCATAAATATCCGTCAAACTTCTCATATTTTTCTTACCTAATTCGCTGCTTGGAGAATTCTGATCTGTGGATCTGCTTGAAGATCCATGCTGCTCTGAAAATCTGGGAGTCCTTGCTGGTGTGACTCTGTTTGGTGTCTACTCTTTTGGTTCTTGCTGCTCCTCTTCTTCTACAAGATCATCCTCCATCAATGGTGTTTGAGCATCGGTTAGTGTGTCTACAGTCCCATTCCATGACTCTTGTTCTTTGAACACAACATCTCTGCTAATGATTGTCTTCTTTGTGATAGGGTTATACAATTTGTAAGCTTTTGACTGCTCACTATAACCAGTAAATATACATTTTTCACTTTGACCATCTAATTTTGCTCTTATTTTCTTAGGCACATGTGCATAGGCTACACATCCAAAAACTCTGAAATGAGATACATTGCAAGACATACCTGACCACGCTTCTTCTGGAACTCTATTCATCACGCTCTTTGTAGGAGATCTGTTTATCACATAAATAGCACATGCAACTGCTTCTACCCAATACTCATTAGACAAGTGTCTTGATTTCAACATGCTCCTTTTCATGTTCATGATTGTTCGGTTCTTCCTCTTTGCTACACCATTCTATTGTGGTGTATATCTGGTCGTAAACTGTCTTCTAATTCCATGTTGTTTGCAGTATTCATGGAATGCCTTCGAATCGTATTCTCCACCACGATCCGATCTCAATACCTTGATCTGTCGATCACTTTGGTTCTCCACCAAAGCTTTGAACTCTTTGAACTTTGCAAAAGTTTCAGACTTCTACTTAAAAAAGTAAACCCAAGTCTTCCTACTATAATCATCAATAAAGGTGAGGAAGTAACAACTTCCACCAATCAACTGTGTCCTCATAGGTCCACAGAAGTCGGTATGCACCAATTCAAGAGGTTTCTTTGCTCTGTAAGAAACTCCTTTTGGAAAACATTCACGGTGTTTCTTTCCCAAGATGCAACACTCACAAGTGCTAGCAGGTTCTTTGATGGGAGGTAGACCTCTCACCATCTGTTTCTGTTGCAATAATTTTAAACCAGAAAAATGCAAGTGTCCAAACCGAAAGTACCATAACCAGTATGCATCAGAACATGCAGTTGTAAAAGAACTAACCTGATCATTATAGTTCATAATAAGAGGAAAGAGTTTGTTCCTCGTCATCTGCACCTTTGCAATCAGGTGCTTGCTTGGGGATTTGTCGTAAATAACACATTGTTGCTCCTGAAAGATAACTTTGTAGCCTTTCTGCATCAGTTGACCAACACTAATCAAATTGTGTTTTAGTCCAGGGACATAGTATACCTCTGATATGGTCTTTGGCTCCCCCTGCTTGGTCACAATGTTGACCACTCCTTTGCCATCTATAGCCACGGTCTTGTCAGTCCCCAAATTTACCTCTGTCTGCACTGAGACATCCAAATTAGCAACCAAATCCTTGTTGCCTGTCATGTGGTTACTGCAACCACTGTCTAATAACCAGACCTTATCAGACGGTGCATGCATGGTGTTGCATGCTAGAAACATAGAGTCAGTATTTTCTGTACTAACATTAGCTCTCTGATTGCCTTGATCTGCAATCTTCTTCCTACAATCACGAGCATAATGACCAAATCTATTACAGTAATAGCACTTTACCTTAGATTTGTCAGACCTTTGATTGTTATGAAAACTTCTGCTACTACTGCTTCCACTTTGATGCTCATGATCATCTCGGCCATCTCTGTGACCGCCATAGTTGCTACCTCGTCCTCTACCTCTTGATCGACCTCTGCCTCGACCTCTGGAAATATAGACTTGACTTTGGAAGGCAGTTTCCAATGTGGAATCCTTATTTCTGTCTATCCTTGCTTCATGCGATAGAAGGGATCCCATCAACTCATCAATTGTGAGTTTTTCCAAGTCCTTTGCTTCTTCTATGGCTGCTACCACAACATCAAATTTGGTAGACAGAGATCGAAGAACCTTCTCGATCACTGTTTGATCTTTAATATCTTCGCCATAGATTTTTAACTGATTGACAACAGACATGACCCTATTCATGAAGGAATAAATGTCTTATGTCTCCTTCATCTGCAGAATTTCGAAATCTCTCCTAGAATTCTGCAATTTAACAATATTAACTTTTGCCATACCTTGATAGCTTGTCGCCAAGGTGTCCCATGCCTCTTTTGCTGACGAGGTGATCATGATCTTTTGGAACACAGCTCGATCTACTCCCTGCTGGATCAGAAGCAACGCTTGCACATTCTTCCGCTTATCTTTCTTCCACTGTTCCCTCTCTGCATTACTGAGGGCTCGTTCTTATGCCTCATCTTGAGGTTCTGCAAACCCATACTTGACATGATCCCAAACATCATGCGCTTTTAACATGGTCTCCATCTTAATGGCCCACACATCATAATCCTTCCCATTGAAAGAAGGAAGTTGTGGCTGAAAGCTACTTGAAGCCATCTTTCTTCAAACAAACGTTCACTGCTGAAACCCTAAAAAAATTGATATGCTTTGCAAAGCTCCAAAAAAACAACCTTATAATAAAACCCTAGGTTTTATTATTTTTTATTATTTATATAAAAATTTCTTTAGAAAAGAATCTTTATATAAAAAAAATCCCTTTTTAAAATAAAACTTATTATAAAAAGTCCACCTCTTAAAGCCTTTTTATAATCTCCTTATGAAACGTCCCTTTTAAAAAACTCCTTTTCAAACCAAAACTCTTCACGTGCATTTATGAGAGACTCATATAAAATTAAAAGAACCTTTCTATGAAATACTTCAAACCTGAACCGTGGAAATTTTATTGACTTTCGAAAGTGTTGTATTGGACTTTCATGCTTTTCACAAGACTAACGTGTCCGCTCTTCAATACGGCCGAGTGCTAACACATCTCCCGATCTATGGTGCTGCGTTAGTGCCTTAACGCACCGGAAGCTCAAAATTCCCGCGTGCTTTAAAATCGCAGTAATTTTATCGTTTTTAACGCGGTTCTCTGCAGTGGGAACCAGCGTTATAACGCACTATCTTTAATTAACAGTTGCGTTATATCGTAAAAACGCGGAAAAAAAATTCCTTCTCACCCACGGATGATTGCTAATCCGTTTTTCTTCCGTTCTCTGTGACCTCGCTCTGATACCAATCTGTTGGAAAGGCAGAGGATTCAATCACACATATAACACAGATTTTTACACATGAACAATGAGCTGCGGCTCTTCAATTAATCTAAAACTCTGAATCATAAAACTCTCTTACTCTCTTAATACAATGAACCCATGAAGGTTATTTAATATAATTAACATGCACACACTGTCACTCATAACTGAACTTGATCAACTTGCTTAACTCACTGTCTAACTCACTCACTAAATCTAACTGTAACTCAACTCAACTAATTCACCTAACTATCTGTATAACTTCTGCATGAGGAAGTACTTATATATTTTAACATCTTCGTCGTCCTGGATGCACCATCCTCCCACTATGGCAGCCCTCTGCACTTGCTCCACGTCTGCTAATTCGTTCAACAATTTCTTGTCGAGCACTTCCATGGCGTTTCCGCTGTTTATCTGACTTGCAGCCCACGCTGGAAAGAACAGCTCACCGGATTCGAAAACTCTGTCCAGGATTCTTCGCCCTACAATTATTTCGAGCAATGTCATGCCAAAGCTGTAGACGTCAGCCTTCACAGTAATGGGCAGACCAGAGATCCACTTGGGGGCCAAGTAACCTCTGGTTCCTCTGATGGTCGTCAGAACCTTACTATACTCTCTACCCAGGAGCTTTGCCATTCCGAAATCGGTAACCTTGGGGCAGAAATTGGAGTCCAAGAGGATGTTTTAGGGCTTGATATCACAATGAATAATGCAGTCTTTTCACTTCTCGTGCAGGTAAACAATTCCGCGGGCAGTTCCCACTGCGATGCCGAAGCGTGTTTTCTAATCCAACAATTTGTGCTGATCATCATCTCTTGGGGATTTCTTGAATAGTAAAGAGGTGAGGGAGTTGTTAGGCATGTATTCGTACACCAACATTCTTAGAGATCGCTCTGCGCAAAATCCCTGAAGTCTAATCAAATTCACATGTTGCGTGACTCCGATTGTACTCACCTCCATGCTAAATTGCTTCTCTCCTTGGTTCACACCCTCCAACTTCATAACTACCACCGGAGAGCCATCTGTTAAAGTCCCTTTGAAGATGGACCCGAAACCCCCGCCTCCCAGACGCTCAGAAAAATTCTTCGTTGCACTCTGCAGCTCTTTGTAAGTGAATACAGTAAGCCCAACTGGCACGCAATCTGTTGCAGACAAGACGAGTCGCTTTCTGCAACACCAGAGAAACAATAATAAAAAGGCCAAGATAGCAACCAGCCTGCCCATGACGCTGCCCATAACGCCTACTACAGTCGTCTTCTTGATGGAATTAGAGGTACAAGGCACATCAGCGGCATCTAACCGCAGAAACAGAGAGATCTCGTTGGAGGTATCGTAGAGATTTAGCAATTCATCGAACCACATTACACAACTCTGCGAAGTGCTGTTAGCATAAACATATGCGGTGCACGAGCAATTGCTGAGACACGTTGCCTGGCACTGCTTTGGCCCTAATTTGTATACAACAACCCCGTGAGGGGGCATAGTTGTGCCACTTAATTCTACAAACCCGTTTGTGGTGGTCTCGTTCGCCGCATCAGTACTGCATCGTAACGAGGTCTTCCTCACACAGCCGCTGGACCACTGTTGAGAATCCCATTCTCCGCTGTCTCTTGGGACAAACCCCGACACACAGTTACAGGACTGTAAATTGTTATTGTTGCAGAATCCATAAGGCCCGCATACTGCATAAACCTGGCACTGAGTGGAGGGTTGTTGCCAGACCAAGCTCCATTCTTTATTTTCCAGCATCTTGTATATCCGAATTTGTCCTGACTTATCCATAACTACAAGGAATCCCTATGGTATATTTACATTAAATTCCTTGTACGAACCATTACTGAAATAGCTAAAACTGATCCACCCATCTATAGGCGACTCGGGCTCTTGGCTGAAATATTTGCCTTTCCAAACACCGTCGTTCCAATATGTGGTCTCATTCTTCCACATCAGCACGAACTGGATAATTCCGTTTGGATTCATCTGAAGACTGTACAACCTAGGACGCGGATCCCAAGGGCTCCTCCAGGACGACAGCCTCTGCCTGTTGCTAATTTTCATGTTTGGCATCCATGTATTTTGCGGATGGTCGAAGTTCTGCCAAATGATTTCAGAGTTATTGGTTGCACTCAGAACGACCAAGTTACCAGCATCCATGATTACAGCTGAAGAAGGTTTCTTCCCGTTTCCCTGAGTGGTCCAAAGGGTGCGTCCCCCATAGGACAGAAGGAGACGCCCATCCTCTGTGAGATTAAAAACGCTAGACGCGTTCTCCAGCGGCTGCTCCATGTTCGCTACCCAAATGATTGTCTGCTCTGCAGTCTGGGCATACCAAATACCCACATACCAGATTTTCACGTTGTCGTGGTTGAGATGGAAAAATCCGAATTTGAAGAGCTGGCTCTTAGAAATCCTGGTCTGATTACCAGTGAGAGAGGTACCCAACTCTATCCTATCCGAAGCGGTGTTTTCTGCATCGTCGAGCTCTATTTGAAGCAGCAGCAACATGACAAAGAAGAGGATAAGAAAAGAAGATCTAATATGTGGGATTTGTTCTGATCTCATGGCCCTTTCGCTCCCCATTCTAAAATCATTGAGTTGCCTTGCTTCCAAACAATACTATGATGCCCATTATAACGTGTTCATCAGTGCGGTCCGGCCTTTGTTTGTTGTCCTGTGTTCAACTTGAACGAGCCAATACGGCATATACCCATTTCATTATCCTCATTAAATGTTGTCAATTCAATTTGAACAATTCGACAATGATGGCAGTTTGACTGTCGTTTGGCCTTTGAATGTTATCCATTCAATTTGAACCGAGTAGTCTATAATGCGACTTTTTGAAGGTTTTTACGGTAGTTTTTTCTAGTTTAATTTCTCTAAATTTCTGTAGGAATTTATTGAAAATAGAAATTTGATGGGTAATCTTGCACAATCAAAGTTCCTTAGAGGTTTTTTTGGGTGCTGAATTCATATATAGAATCAAAAAACCAATTTAAATAACATAAATCAAGATTTTACCTCAATTTTTTTCACCGGATTCCAACACCTGAAACTCCAAAAAGTTACAGTAAAAAAAACTTTGAACAGTCTCATAATCACTGCGGTCCGAGTATTGAAAGTTGTCTGGTCCACTTAGACGAATTCGGTTACCATAAACTGCAATTCACCTTTGAATATTATCTGTGACGTTTGTATTGTTGCATATCGTTTCTTGAACAACCATTTTTTATGAGAGAGGTTTCCTGATAAGAATTTTTATTTTATTTTATGAAAATGGAACGATCTAAGTTTTTTTGAAAATAATTGAAATTCTACGTATAAATGCCTATTATCCCACATGTCGTTGTTGCCCATCACCCCAGTTGAACAAATGGATATGATATTGCTAGACTTGAACAAATGAATAAATTTAATATTTTATAAAAATCATGTACTACTCTAATTTTACAGATTAAATAATTTAAACTTATAATTTTTAAAAATTTCTACTTTATTATAACATAACCATTTACATAGATTAAATTTATATTTATATTCATAATATTAAGAAAAATAAAAATAATATATATATATATATATATATTATATTAATTCAATTATTATTTTTTAATGTTCATATATCTTATTATAAATCTATTTATTATCAAAACCACATTTAATTAATTAAATGAAATTGATATAAAGCTTCATTTGTATCTACCCACACACAAGTGAATGATAAATATATAATAATAAAAATAATATTAAAAAAAACTATTACAATAATTAATAATATATATTTATTGTTAATAATAAATATTAATTAATAATAATAATAAATATTAATTTATTAATAATAAATAAATATTTATAATAATAATAATTATTATTACTATTATTATATTATAATTAACTATTAATTATTATTTAATTATTATTATTAATTAAATAATTAATAAGAAATTATTATTATTAATATTAATTATTTATGAAATTTATAATAAGTATTAATTAGTATTTATTAATAATAAATATTTACTTATTAATTAATATTTGTTTATTAAATAATAATAATAATAAAATTGCTAAAGACATCGCGCTCTGCCCTTCACTGCGCATATGGTTTATGGCTCTGCATGGGGTGCTCGCCTTGGCTACGGCTCGGCCCAGTGGCGGAATCTCAGGGCCCTCCTCCACCTCTTCCTCCTCCTCCTCCTGAGGTCGAGGCGTTCAAGCTACTGATCGCTTCCCAACCTAAGAAGAAGTAGCAGCTCGCCTCCAAATTTGTCAAGCGACTGGATGAGATTCCCTTTGTGGCTCTCCCGCCTGAGGGTCCGATGAAAGTGGCCCTTTCCCTTGCAGACTGCATGCTGGTCGGACAGTTCACGAGCTTATGGCCCTCACCAAAAACTACAGAGGCCTGCATCACTCGAAACTAGAAGCCCCTTATTGCAAACAACGTTACCTCATACTTCCTGGGGCGGGGGTTTTTTCTATTCGAATTCAACACAAAGGAGGATAAGGACCTAATCTTTGGAAATAGACCCTATTTCATGGGTCCTCAAGGGTTGTACCTAAATCACTGGTCTCCAGACTTCGACCCCTCAAAGGATGTCCCATCTGCCATTCCAGTCTGGGTTAGGCTCCCAAACTTGCCAGTGCACTGCTGGAACTTAGAATCCTTACAAAAAATCAACAATTCCCTTGAGAAATTCATAGACAGAGCTAACAACAAAGACCAATATGACTGCGCCAGAATCTGTGTGGAGGTGGACCTTGAAGTTGGGCTGCCTGAAGCCATCAAGCTAATGGTGGGAAACTGGTCCGATCTGTAGAAATTAGATTACGAACAACTATCGTTCAAATGCTGCGGATGTCATGAGTATGGCCACTTCGCCAATAATTGTCCCAAAAATACAGTCCCAGAAAATGAGAAAGAAGAAGGATGATAGCAAGCCAAGAAACCTAGAACAAGCCTTAAGCCAAGGCCAACGGAGAAAGGAAAGGGAAGTCAATCACCCACGGGAAGTATTCCTAAAGCCAAACCCTCCCAGAAAGGCTAAGAGAATAGCTTTGCGGCCTTGAGTTCAGAGACAGAGGAAGTTCAGGAAATCGATCCACAGAACATGAAAAAGGACCTCCAAATGCAGGAAACCCTAACACCATTGAAGATTGGTGAATATCCTAGAGGAACCCTGAAAGACAAAGATTCTGTCACCGAGGGGGAAGATCAGGATTCCGAGGAGTTGGAGGAAGAAGGAGAAATTGGGGACTCCCAAACTTCGGCCAGAAGATCTACCAGGGGACAGAAATCCTCTAGGGAAAAGAGATAACAAGAAACCTACAAGGAGAAGCTGCAGGGGACGCAACCGACCCTAGAAAAGATGTTGGCAAAAAACCCTAAAGCACACAAAAAACAAAGCCAGGGCTCTAAAGGAGCCCTCTCATCTCAAAAAAGGAAGTAACGAAGATCATCTCCTAGAACTGTAGAGGGATGGGTAGCAACCTAAAAGAAGAAGCAATGAAAAGCCTAGTAAGGTTGGAAAGGCCCAACATTCTTCTCATCCAAGAGACCAAAATGGAGGAAATGGACTTTCTCCATAAAAGAAAACAATTTTTGGGAAAAGGGGGAGGTGTCGTAGTCTCCTCTAGAGGCGCCTTAGGAGGGTTGGGAATGCTATGGGATGACACATGCTTTGAGAAAATCCAGGTTAAACTTAACTCAAATTGGATTTTTGCTCAGCTTTTTCATCTTCACACCAAAGAAACTGTGAATCTCTTCAATATTTATGCTCCAGTCTTCTTGGGAGGCAAAAAATTCTGCTGGGAATCCATTAGGGAGCTAGCAAATGAGATTCAGATGGATAATGTCATTCTCACTGGAGAAATGAACATCACTTTAATTCAAGAGGAGAAGCGAGGGGGAAGCATTATAAGGGATCCAGCCAGGGAATGGGTGGAAGACCTCATCCAAGACTCAGATCTGTTGGACGTCAAGCCACCCAAGGGAAAATATACTTGGACCAATAGAAGATCAGGTCCAAGCCACATTACTGCAAGGTTAGATCGTTTTCTCATCCAAAGCTCCTTCTTGATTTTAGGTATTGATGTCAATTCTGATATTCTTTCTTCTTTGGTCTCTGATCACAAGCCCATTAGACTTGAGTTGAAGATGCAAATGAATCTGGGACCTATTCCCTTCCGTTTCAGTGCCCTCTGGGTGCAGCAATCCGACTTTTTGGACAATGTTGAGGAAGTCTAGAAACAACCAATCAGTGGATCCCCCTTGTTTGTATGGAAAGAAAAGCTGAGGAGAATGAAGAGTCCCCTCAAAATTTGGGCTAAAGCCCTCCCCTCTCCGACTAAGTCAAGGCGGATGACCCAGGCCTGTTTGGAAATTCACTAAAAATAAATGGAAGAGATGGACATCTCGAAAGGCAACTTAACCCTAGAAGAGGATCTCCAGGCTAATCTCCATAAGGCTTGTATTCTGGAGGAGGAATATTGGAGGCTTAAATCTCGCTGTTTGTGGCTAAAATATGGGGACAGGAACACCTCCTTCTTTCACAAGCACACTCAGGCCAGAAGAAGCTTTAACTCTATAGTGGAGATAACCTCAGGGATCAAACCTTCTCCGGTCCCACCAACATCAAACATGCTGCCTATCAACACTTCAAAGATATATACACAGAGGACAAGCAAGCAAGTCTCAACTCCAATCTGCTCGAGTTGGTGCCTCTAAAGGTCAATGCCCAAATGAACGCTATGCTGACTGCTCCTATCACGGTCAAGGAAATCAAGCAAGCTTTGGATGAAATGGATCCGGACAAGGCTCCTGGGCCAGATGGAGTCACTGCTCGATTCATTAAAACTTGTTAGAACATTGTCAAAAAGTATCTCTAAAAAATGATCTTAAAGTCCCAGACTTGCCACAAGATTGGGGGTAGCACCAACTCAGCCTTCTTGGCCCTTATATCTAAACATAAGGGTGAAAGTACTTTCAACAGATTCAGGCCAATCTCACTCTGCAACATTGGCTACAAACTCATCACCAAAGTCATGGCCAACAGACTGAAAGGCCTTCTTCCAAAAATCATCCCCGACAATCAAGGGGGATTTGTCAAAGGTAGGTAGATAACTGATAACTTTATTCTAGTTCAGGAAGAAATCCATTCAAGCATCCAAAGATGAGAAAAAGGCACAACTATCAAACTCAACCTGGCTAGTGCATTTGACAGAGTTAGGCACAAATTTCTCTTTGGGGTCATACAGTGATTTGGGTTTGACTGCCACTTTATAAACTGGGTCAAGGCCTACATTACGAAACCATGGATTGCTCCTCTCGTCAACAGGCGTGTTGTAGACTTCTTCAAGGCGATTTGCAGGATAAAGCAGGGATGCCCCTTATCCCCTCTTCTCTTTACCATTCAAGCTTTTGTCCTCAGTTTTATGTTGGAGAAAAGGAAAATCAAACAAGAGTTTATGGGCCTTAGGATCGCCAGGGGAGTCAGAGACATAAATCATGCTCTCTTTTCCAATGACTCCATACCCCTGGGGGGTGCTTCCGCCATCTCGACCTCCCGCTTCAAACTGGAGCTAGATCGCTACTGCATTGAGTCTGGCAGTGAACTCAACACGGGAAAATGCTTTATCTATGGCTGGAACCTCACTGACCTCGAGCTAAGCATGATCACTAGAATTTTAGGCTTCAAAGGTTCCACGAAATGGGGTTCTTTTAAATATCTCGGGCTGCCGATCTTCCGAGGACGCTCAAGTGGGAGGGAATGACACCCTTTTTGGGGAAAATTCAAGCCTGGGGCATGTTGTGGCTCAATTTGGGAAGTAAGACTGTTCTTATTAAATCAGTTCTTAACAGTCTTCCAATTTTTCAGATTTTTGTTTTGTTGGCTCCGATGGGCATCCTTTGCAAGATGGAGCAATCCATTCGCTCCTTTTTCTGGAAGGGAGGGAAGAACAATGCAAAGAGAATTTCGCTAATCATTTGGAATAAAATCGCCATGCCGCTGTTGGAAGGTGGCCTTCTGATCTGAAAATGGATTGTACTTGAATAA
Organism: Pinus albicaulis; assembly: GCA_034641835.2. NCBI lineage: Eukaryota > Viridiplantae > Streptophyta > Pinopsida > Pinales > Pinaceae > Pinus > Pinus albicaulis. Next base: position 1,586,688,817 of record CM076579.1, read on the forward strand.
AGGGTGCAAGGTATCCATTTCCAATAATTCTAAATGTGCAAACAGTTCTGATAACAAATCTGATCTGAAATGTGTGAACAAAATTATTTCTTATACATAGATAGACTATAGAGGCTTTTACTAGTTATTTCACCTTTCAAAGAAAGGATGAAACCAGAGGCTACCTGGCCCACAAATAGACTCTGCCTAAAGAAATAAGAAGTAAACACTAAGCGATCTGGTAATGAAAGTATTTTTTTTCTGATTGCAAAGTATTCATTAACCAATATTATGAGTGTGCAAGCATGTTAAGGTGTTCTGCAATGGAACAAATGTGTTTTGGAATGGAGAAAATATGTTTTGATAACTATATAAGTCTTTTTGTGTTAAGAGGACTTATTTCAATTTACTGTTTAAGGTATTAAACTCTGGAAATAAGCAGCAAGAATTCACAGAATATAAACAAGCATCGGTTTTCAGTGCCATTCGCGGCTATAGGATCATTTTTTCGAGCTCCTTCTTGTCATTCTAGTTTGGACCATTTCTGAGCAACTAATGTTTTGAGCATTTTTCCATTAAGGAATTGATCACCTGATCACCTTCACATAAAATATCTCAGGGAGCACAACATCGCTCTGGGGGCCAAGATCTTATGGCGGCGGGTAGCAAGGAACCCAAGATGGGCGCAGGTTGCCTTGTGGAAAAAATATAGCTTGAGAAGGCACCTTTGCAGCTTGGAGAATTTCCAGTCTAATTGTCAGGGCTCCCAAATTCATCAGCTATGTAAACGTGCTCTTCCATTGCTGCGAGAACACCTGTATTGGATTCCAGGCAATGGGAAACGGATCAGACTGTGGGAGGACATGATCATGGATGCAGAGGCTATTGGGGAGGACTCTGAGTTGCTAGAGCTAAAAACGTGGATGGTAGCAGGTGGTCGATGCACGATGTGGGACATTTCAGATTGGGATAACAACAACTGGGAAGGATGGCAAAAAATAGAGATTCTTGCCCATCTGGAGCAAGCATGGGCTAAATTCATGGAAGCGTTGGCTGGGAAAGCCCCCCTAAATGTAAGGAAAAAAGACAAAAGGGGATGGGGTTCCTCGAAGGGATGTTACTCTGCAGCAAAAGGCTACATATGTCTTAAAGCCATTCCCACTATCCCCCGCAACCTTTCGATTTGGAAAGGGATCTGGTAGGTTAAAAGCATTTCGAAGATTGATATTTTCATCTGGAAGTTGGGGTAGGGCAGTATCCTCACAACTGAAAATTTGCAGCATCGTGGCTTCCATGGCCCCTCTCGGTGCCCACTCTGTCAACAGCAGGAGGAAAATACGGTTCACATCTTTCTTGAGTGTCGCTACGCTTGTGACATATGGAATGAAACTTTGCTAATTTGGAACAACATCCCCACCCTTCCATCCAACATCACGTGTTTGTTGTCCTTTTGGGGAGACCTGTTCCCTAAATCCTTCCCTGGGAGAGGCTTGCCTTTTGAGGGGTGGATGATTATCCCAAAGCTCATTTGCTGGAAGATTTGGCTTGAAAGGAACAATCAGATATTTCAAGAGAAGACCCTTAAAAAACAACAAATTAGTGTGAATATAAAAAGCCTATTCAAAGAAATAATGCAGGCCAAAGTGAACCAGAAGCAAGCTTGTAGCTTAAACCAGCAAGGCAGGGAGTGGTGTCAGCAACTGGGGCTAAATCTCCCCACGAGACAAAATATGGAGAAAGGCAGAGAAGAATGGAAAATCAGGTTAGAGGATGAGGACTTCGACAAAAGGAGAAGCAACACAAATATCCACATTATGTTTTTTGACGGCGCAACAAAGGGGAATTTAGGGAAGGCCGAAGGCAGAGGAATTATCCGCTGCCCTTCAAACCAAATCATTTCCCACTTTGCCTGGGGTTTGGGGATTACCTCGAACAATCAAGCAGAAGCCATGGCTCTTCTCCAAGGCTTGAAACAACTGCAAAAACATGGAATCAATGAGGCTCGCATTATTGGAGACTCACAAAACCTCATTGGCCTGATTGTAACAAAATCGGCCCCCAAAGATCTCCACTTGCAACGACTGTTCGATCGTATTAATAAGTTGATCGTGTCTTTTGACAGACTTCAGTTTTTTCATGTCATTTGGAAAAATAATACAAAAGTGGATCTTGAGGCCAACATCGTTGTTTCTTTACATGCAGGATTTCTCCTCTACGATGGGGGGATTCATGGGACCCTCTGCTTTAGCTGACCTCTCTCCCTGTCATGTATTTTTGTCTCTTGTTGCAATGATTTGTTTGTATTGGAAGGTATGCTAGTCAATGGAAAATTGCTAGACTGAATATAAGAAGCAAAGTAGGTGACCTTTGATGTTTCGAAAATCCCCTAGACTTTGGATCTTCAGATATAAAACCATCGAACATAAGCCTCAAAAATTTTGAAGCAATATAAACATACCCATTTCTGTAAAATAATAATAATAATAATAAATATTAAATTTATTATTTATTAAGAAAAACTTATTAAATTTACTAATCTCTAATAAATAAAATATTATCAATATTAATATTTAATATATTGACTTATACATTATATATCTTTTATTTATTTTGTTTATTAATTTAAATCATATTATTATTTTCCCCACTTAATTATTGAACTTATCTAAATCATTTCTAATCAGAGTAATATAATCTTTATTAATTAATCTTCATTATTATAAGCTATAAAAATAAAATAATCTTTATTATTATAACCTATAAATTTATTTCTAAACATTATTTGTTTTATTTTTTATTATTATAGTATTATCATTAGTAATTAATCTCTATCTCTTATTATAGCTTAATATATTTTTAACTTTTTAAATTTTTGGCCTTTTGGTTCTGGTTCCTTTGTCTCCTGAGAGTCACTTAGATAAATTAAATTATGAGGTAATTAGTCATTGAAAATTCAGGAGCATGTGCAACTGATAAAGCCAAGAGTCAGCACCCAATGCACGCGTTTATGAAAACGCAGTGCATTACACTTTTCAATGGCGACTATTATTTTCAGGCTATAGTCTCAATGTGGTTGGGTACAGTTAGACATTTAAATTGATTGTTTAAATTTTAAATTTAAGAGTGGACATGTATTGCCCAACAGTATTAATAAACTATAGTCTTAAAAATATGTAGGAGTAAAAGTAGGCAAGCGTTCACATCAGTGACTCGTACGAAGTTACGTGGTCGAATTAATCAAAATGCATTAATTCTATTAAAAGTTGACATACAAATTGCAGGGATCTGATTTGTAACACATAATGTTCAATCAATTCAAGAAATATAAAGAGAAAGTTAAGACTGACCAATTTTATAACCAACAGAGTCCACCACACTCAACTCATCCTTGAATGCACCCAGCCACTAATCGCATGACCTTCATCCTTAAATGCACGCAACCAATAATCATATGACCTTAACCATCCAGCTATATATGGATGGTTTAACCTACAATCAAAGAGTGCATGATCATGCGGATTAAGCATGTATTGCGGATATGTTGGTTTATTTCTTTATGGTCCCCAAGTGAATTTTTTATGGTTCCCTTTTATCTAATTTATAAATTTAGTTATTAAATTGCAATATCTTTATCTCGACAACCTTTCTTATTTCTCAAAGTAAAAGGTTATTAAATTGCAAAATCTTTCTCTCGACAACCTTTCTTATTTCTCAAAGTAAAAAGAGATTAGTGCGTAATTCAAAGTGGTTTCTATTCATATCAAGAAAGAAAAAATATTTTTCTAACATAATCTTTCCAAATACAATCAATTAACGATAAGCATAGATTTGCAACCACGGGTGATGTAGATTTCTACGTGTTTTTCATTTGTTCATAGACAAAGAAACCATGAAGGAATATACATGGGTACACTTTTGAATGGGTTCTTATGCCATCATATTAAAAGTCAAAAACAATTTAAATACATAGTAGTCAATATACTCATATTCAAACTTAACATAGAAGATTTGTTCATCCCAAGATCATAAAAATTATAATGAGCTCGTGGTGGGACACATAAGACTTCAAGGAATGGACCAATAAATAGTACCCTACCCAATATCTACGAGAACCCTTTTTCCACCTTATAATGATGGTCAATCAACCCTATGGAGAATTCAATGCTTCACATTTTAAGATTGAATGGCTACCCATGGAATCAAAGATAGTCTCCAAGGGACATATATTCAATCGGTCTAAAATTCTCTCTAGTAATGTACTGAAGACTTTGTCCAAGGTGAAAGATGTCGTGGAAAATAAAAGAGCATCTTTTAACATGTAAGCATATTTGGTTGATGCCCTTTGTGCTCTGAATGAGTTTCCATGAATGAATTTGAATTGGACTTTGATGCTCCCTCATATTCATATCTATTGAAAATAACTATGGACATATCAATATCCTAAGTTTCTTTTTGAACTTTGTGATCAATTTTTTACCAAGACTCACCAGATACTCTTTGAGTTCCAAGCACCATGATTATCAAAAGAAACAATTTTTATTATTAGGCGAATCAGGAACTCGTACTGTGAAGAAAATTATACATACATCATATTATTTGGTTGCTCAACACAACCACACTTAATTCCTCAATTTGTCCCTGACCGACAGGTAATTCAAGAAAGTGTATATGAGACAGTGGGAGTTAGAGTGGCGTCAACTTTGGCAATTAATAATAAGAGGTCGTGGCTAGGATTTCCAATAAGGATAAGTCATTATGCCTTCACAAACTTCCCATAGGTCATCAAAAAATATGATAACATTAAAGAATTAAAGCTTCTCATAAGTAATTTTAGGGTACATGACGCCCATAGCATGGTGAAGGAATATTTTGTGTTTGTAGGGATTACCTAGCATATGAGCATGGATTTAATCTCATTAACTTGGTATTTCAAGATGTATTCACATATGAGGAAGTAGAGACGAGAATGCAAATTAGGAAAATAGAACACTTAACAAACCTCCAACTTATAGAAGCAAAACAAAAAGGAGAGAAAAAAGGAGAAACATTGCTCTTAAATAGGGGTGTTATAGGGAGTAAACGATGAAGAAAGGAGGCTTATGGATGAGGCCATGTAAAATAAAAGGATCAAGGCTGATACGAGACTCTTGCAACAAAATTTAACCTAATTCGAAACCTCAACCATTGAGAAAATTATTGTCGACGACAATGAACTAAAGGAAGACACTACAAAGAAAAGACCCTCTAGTGGATGTTTTTTAGGAACCCCACAAAAAAATACCCCATACATCCATTTCTAGCAGAGGTTACTAGAGGAGGTTGGTGGGCGGAGGGTTTTGCGGATGTTTTTCGCTTGGTGCGCTTATCATTAAATGTCGCCTCGGTGCTCTGGAATCGTGAAAGCACCGGTGCGCACAAAAACATTGGCACACTGGACACCGTGCAATCCGTACAAACCCACCCGGTACGTCGTATTATTCTATAGCACTGGTGCGTCACAACTCTTTCGCGCCGGTGCATTATAAAACACCATGCCAAACCGAAACCACCCGGTGCAGTAGACAGAAACCGCACCGGTGCATCATAAAATAACGCGCCAAAACACAAACTGACCAGTGCATTCGTAAGAAATAGAACCAGTGCACCTATAAACCACGCGTATCAGTAAAGGGTTAAATAAAATAAAAAATTGCGGCAAAAAACCCGGATTTTTCATTTTTCCAGAGCTCCTGAGCTCTCAAATAGTGGTGCGCTCTACCATAGAATGCATTGGTGCACACAAAACATTGGCACATCGGACAACGTGCATGACGTACACACCCGCCCGGGGCATCCTATTACGGTAATACACTGGTGCTTCACTACTCTTCCACACTGGTGCATCATAAAACACCGCGCCACAACAGAAACGTGTCAGTGCGTTCTTATCCAAGAGCACTGGTGCGCCTATAAAAATCACGCACTGGAATAACATTAAATAAAAAAAAATCAAGTTCAAAAACCGGTGCTTTACGACTATTTCGCATCGGTGCTTTATGAATATTCTGCCTCGGTGCATCATCAAAACATCACGCCAAAACTGAAACATCCTGATGCGGTGTTAGGGAACTGCCCCTGTGCATCATAAACAACGCGCCAAATCTGACACCGCCCAGTGCGGTTGTAAGTAAGCATACCGGTGCGCTTATAAAACCCCGCACACTGTAACAAGGTAAAATATAAAAAAAAATGACAGCCAAAAAACCACATTTTTCACTTTCCTCAGTGCTCCAGAGCTCTCAAGCACCGGTGCCATTTCCCCTTCTCTGAGCCGCCCTGACATCGGTGCTCTCATTGCACCCATTGCACACACTACTGCTCTGCATTGGCCACCAATCTCCAGCTTGCATTTTGAAAAACAGTGGGAAAATTTGCTTTTGCAAATTTTACTGCCAATATGCCTCCTCGACGGCAAAATGTACAAGTATTTTTCTATTTTTTCCATAATTAAGCCTTTTAGTGGATTATAATATGAAATAACTTTAAAAATAACCATTAAAAAAAAAAAAAAATTGTCGCATGGTGCACTTGAGCCATTCGGCTCACACCGGATAGTGGTGTTGCCTATAAAATTTACAGGCCGCATCGCCACCGGTGCTAACGGTATTCGAACCATTTACGGGGTGGTACCGTAAGGCGCCCCGCATAATTTTAAATTAAAAATAAAATAAAATGCGGTGCGCTCATTTAGCCAGGTGCACCGTTGACCATGGGAATCGCAGTGCAGTGTGTTGATGGAATTATCCGCCCCAGTGTATGCCAACGCATTACATTCAACATTCCGAGAGGGTCAACGGTGCGGCTGGGTAAAAGATTGCATCGTCGACTATGTAATTGTCATGAAGTCAGTGCACTGACACGACTATACGCTCCGTGGCGTATATTTCAGTCAGTGCACTACTATTTTGACATTAGATATAGTCAATGGTGCTTGAAAAAAATATAGTTGCACCGAGGCCGGTGCATTGTATTTCATTAGGGGCACCACCACTGGTGCGCTACAAACTGAAGCTGCATTGCCACTGATGCGTGACTATTTTTGTGGCGCACCGACTAGTCTATTTTTTTTTTTCATAATATATATATATATATATATTCGTAAATACATGTCTATTTTAATAAAAAAAAATTATTTAATATGTCAATGATTCAGAGAGAAGAGGAGGAACAACAACAACAGGCGGAACAATATGACATGATTCGCCAATGGGAGGCCCGAGAGAGGGAGAGAGATGCATACCCTCGCCCTATTACAACAGATACCCAAGGGTCCTTAGGCAGGTAGGCCTCCTCAAGTTCTATGAGGAGGCTACTTCCCTAAAGGCCCATAGCGTGTTTCTGAGATATCTTATCCATAGGTGGATTGCCTACCGACAGGATTTCCAAGTTGTTCCTCACCAGTGGTACACACCCACTAAGGAGGATATTTATTTTATTACAGGACTATCGAGGATAGGGGTGGATTTTCCCTCATTCCCAGACGTGCCAATTGGTTGTGTAGTAGGGAGTCAGTTAGTTTTCTCCTAGAGATACATTGGAGCACATGTACTGTCTCCTTCAGAGTTTCAGGTACCTGGAGGTCAGTTACGTTTAGGTGCATTTGGTAGACAGGACGTGCAGTGCCTCTCACTTATCATTTCGACCATTTTGCACAACACCAGTGACGGGCAACACATTAGTTGCTCGATTTTATATTATGTTGATTCTTTAGTACAACAGCCATGACTTGTCAGGTGGTCTGCCATTTTTTTGCGGCAGTTTTGTATGACCTTAGATAGATGTCATGCTCATGCACAAGGGAGGGTCAACTTCCCTTTTGCTTCAGAGATGTTTTGTTTATTTTTTGAGAGGTTTCCAGAGATGAGACCTAGTTTTGTTTGACAGCCTTGTAGGCTGATGTTCGAGGCCCGAATGCACATGTGGGGGCAGATGATGCCCAAGAGGGGAGACACTATGTTTCCAACCAAGATATCGCATGATGCACTGGACTTAATAGCTAGTGTTGATGGGCTGCATCCCTTCATTATGGTCTCATGTCCTTATGCTGGATTAGATTGGCGAGGGTGTCCCAACATCCTCTTCACAGATGATGAGCCAACAGATGATAGAGGTAATATTACTGTTTTATTTATATTTATTCTAACATGTTCTTTAACTTGTTTTTATTAAATTGTGTAATGAAATTGTCTAATCATTGTTGCGTACTTGTATATATTTTGTAGACATTGGCTCTTTTGATGGCGAGGAGATGTTGGATCCACCACATGATGCAGGTGTGGATCCTGATGACGATCAGGACATGGCCGATGTCGAGGATGAACATGATCAGGATGAGGCCGGTGCAGTAGAGAGACATGCTCTTGCCCATGGTGCACTGGTACCGCCTTTTGCTAGGCGCGGTCGACCTGAGACTAGATATAGGACGGAGTTGGGCAACCAACTCAATGCATTGATTGTTGAGGCGGGCATCAGGCCCACTCATTACAGAGACATACAAGCTGATGATAGGCTGTTACGGATGTGGAGAGGCATGCTGCGTGACATGTACAACCTGATGTGGCATGTCGTAGGAGATACGACAACTATTACACAACTGAGGAGGACTGTCCATAGCTATAGGCATAGTCGAGCCGTGGCACATGATGGACAGTCTACGAGCAGCGACTCACATGCATCTCATGATTGTTCACCTCGCGCCGCGCCTGATGAGAATGAGGCTCCACTAGCAGCATCTGGCAGTCATCATGGAGATGAGGCTAGACCATTGGCCACGTCCAGTCAGCAGCCTGCAACATCCATCAGTACTAGTCATGATCATGAGCAGGCTGGACCATTGACTGTCGAGGCTGCACTATTGACTGAGTAGGCCTCCACTACTACTTCTTATATTGATGTTGTACTACCACCAGTTGATGCATCCATCAGTACTAGTGATCATGATCATGAGCAGACTCGACCATCGACTGTCGAGGCTGCACCCTTTATTGAGCATGCCTCCACTTGTACTGCTATTGATGTTGTTATACTACCACCAGATGATCCATGAAATTTATATTACAGTTGTATATTTTTAACATTATTCAGTTATATATATATATATGGTCCATGTAATTTATGTTCATGTTGCAATTGTACTTAATTTACATGTTGGTGATCATCATGATGTGGCGCATATTGTTAGGTCATGTTAGATATGTTCATTTAATGTTTAGCTTGCAGATAGATGTGTATATGTGATAGCATGAGTTATTTGACATGAGATGCATATTTGATGTTTGTGTTGTGATGATGTTAATATATAATGTTAATTTGATGTTTGAATGTGTTTTTTAGTCGAAAATGATGCTTGTATGATGGTTATCATGATCGTGATGATGTTTATTAATTAATTTAATATTAAATGACCATGATATTTATTAAATATTATGTCGAGATTGTAATTGAAATTGAAATTTTAATTGTATGTAAAATTGTAAAATTGTGTTTGTATTTGTACTAATTGTAATTTTAACTGTAATTGTATGTAAAATATTTAATGTAAAATTTTAATTGTAATTGTAATATTTAATTTATTGTGAAATGATTGTAATTGTATATATGAAAAATTGTAAAATTGTAATTATAATTCTAATTGTATGTAAAATTCTAAAATTGTGATTGTATTTGTAGTTGTAATTTTAATTGAATTGTATGTAAAATATTTGTAAAATTGTAAATGTAATTGTATATAAAATTGTAAATGTAATTGTATGTAAAATTGTAGTTGTAATTGTAATTCTAATCATAATTCATGTATGTGAAATTAATGTAAAATTGTAATTGTAATTGTATGTAAAATATTTGTAAAATTTTACTTCTATTAATGTGGAAATTTTAATTGTATTAATGTGAAATGATTTTATTAAAATATTTAAATTTGTAAATTTGCAAATAATTGTAAAATAATAAATCTAGAATAATACGATTTTTTATAACATAATAAAGTTTAGAAAATAATGAAAATAAATTCATGTACTTTAGAATTATCATTATTTTATTATGATTTTACATACAAAAAAAAGAACTTTATACAGTCCTGTGCGCTTATCATCATAACATGCACCGGTGCATCGTATTACGAAGACACATCGGTGCTTCACAACTCTTCTGCACCAGTAACGAATAAACACAACTCTATTTTCTTTAAGTGAAAAAAAACAGCAATTTGAAAAATGGGCGGCAAAATATTTTCGAAAATATAATTTCATAAAATAATTCTTTAAATACTAAACATTTTTCATTATTTCACTATTTTTGCTAAAATTTTCAACTAGATATTTGCAGGAGACAGACTTGGAGCAAGAGAGCACGAGGGCACTATGGAGTAGCGAAATACGTTCGAACAAAAGTATTCAGAAAATCAGAAACCAAACCTTTGAAGATTCAAACCCTGTATCATAGAATTTCGAACCATCTCGTGATTAAATTTGATTAATTTTTTAAAATTTTCTACAGTTTTATCCATTTTTACCCTAAACCCTTCATTTTTTTTCTTTTGCCCTTTCTTCTCTTGGTTTCTATGATTTCAGAATTAGGGTTTTTCATTTTAGATTGATGTCCAACCCAAGGGACGACTTGCATATTCGGATCCCAATCCATTCGGCCATTACATGAATTTTTGGAAAAAATGGATTTTTCTTTATTGGTGCGCCCTGCGTACCCTACCACACCGATGCGTTGTATTATATAGCACACCGCGCAAATACTGTGTAATAAAAAAATTGAAAACATTTTTTCTAAATCCGTGCGCCATATCTGAAATAGGGCACTGGTGCTCCATTTAACGAGGATGGCACCGTACGGTGTATTACACTATTTTTGCACTGCATTTATAATACCCCATGCATCGTACGGTCTATTACACTGTTTTTTGCGGTGCATTTATAATACCCAACGCACCGTATGGTCTATTATACTGTTTTGTGGTGCATTTTTAATATCCCCACGCACCGGCTACGGTGCATACCTCATGAAAGACGCACCAGTGTCTTGATATTTATTTTATACCTGAAAAATTGATAATTTATTTATAAATATATTAATGAATGATATGGTACATGTTTCAGATTGATAAAGAAATGAATGACAAAAGATCAAGTAACAAAAATACTGATAACACATCAAGAAAATAAAAAAAGGCAACTTCTTTGTAAATTCTTTATAAAAAATATTATTTTTGAACTATATGTAAGTTTAATTAATATGTATTGTTTACTATGTATCATGCAGAGCCACAAAATGATGAATCTCGATATGATTATTTCTGATCTAGGACTAGAAGAGCGTAGAAGTTTAATGGAAAAATTGCAAAAGGATGAATCAGGTGAATGAAAAAATACTATCGATCCAATATGAGTTTTTTTTTTTAATTATCATTAATAATATACTTAAAATTATTAATTTCATGTGTTAAACAGTCTACTAATTCACATGTGTTTAATGTTCTACAGGGACCAACAACTCAGAAAAATAATGTTGTTCTAAGAAAAGAAAAAAAATAGAACATGCAAATGAAAATGAATTGCTCCTTAGCTCATCTGGAGTGGTGCTGGAAGTTAACAAAAGGGGGAAAAACTTTTACAAAAGTTTGAGGGATCTAGTGGAATGAATGTATAGATGTTCTTTCCACTTACAATACAAAAATCAATCCAATGATTCCAAGAACCAAATTTTATCTAAACTATAGGAAGAGTTTCCAAAGAATTGTTCAATGAGACATGTCAGACTTTTAATAGCAAAAACGTACAACAACAAAAGATAAGGAATGAAAAAGTAATATTCCTTTAAATGTTTGTCTAGAATTATTTATAAATATCACAATGTTTGTCTAGAATTATTTATAAATATCACTTTTGTTATATTTACTTTTCATATATCTATATAAAAATTAAATATTTTATTGTCATGTTACATTTTCAGGAAGATTATGAAAATCTCAAAAGATGAACGAGCTGATATCATAAATATGCCAGTAGGAATGTCCAAAAAGGTGTACAAGGAGATGGTCAAAGAAATGGACAAAATTGCATCGTAGGAGGAGCCATCTCAACAACAACGTGCTTTAAATGTAATATGTAATCATTGAATTTTTTTATCATTAGGTACAATAAATAAACAATTTAGCATTAAATATTAATTTTCAAGAATTTTCTTGCAAAAAAGAAAAGAAAATGGAACCCATTCAGCACATAAAACAAGACGACAAGGAAGAAAAGGGTTGATCTCTAAGTTTGTGAGTAATTGTTACTTCCTTATAACAACTTAACTAGATTTCATTTTCGTATTTTTTAAGTTGTTTTACAAAAATAATCATTGAATGTCTTCAAATAGGTGCTAACATACAAAGAAGAACCATTAGACGAATTGATTGAAATTGGGTTAAATATGGATTGTGAGTATATGTTGGCATATCAGAATTTAATTGTGGAATTTGTAAGCATCTATTGATCTTGTTTTACTTAGCTTCGTCTATAATTAATAGAACAAACACATCTTTTATATTAAATATATGATTTGTTATGGGGTATAAAACTTGCAGGAAACAAAGTATGGAATTGCGCCAATAGATGAAATTTTGAAAGATGGCATCGTACATGGTTTTGAAAGAATGTGTATAGTTTATGAGTCAATTGTTGTTATGGTACGTCATTTTTCTTTTAGATTTACATTGATGTATATTATTTAATCTTGTAATTTTCATTATTCTCACCAATGTATATACACTCATTTCATTTTATTTTTATGTTTGTAGATGGAAGGTGAAGAAGAAGAAAACAATCAACGTCGTGAACAGAACATTCGTGAAAATAACCCAAGTCATGGAAGTATCTCTAGCAGTGACATCGGTTCAAGCGAAGAATGATGATCACTATGTTTGGATATCTTTTTTTTTTCTAAGTTAGAGTATTCTATTAACAGTGAAAAATATAGTACATCAGGCTGAGGCCTTAACAGTGCCTTCGTGGAGGCAATTTGAACTGACAGAGACTAGTTTTTGGCTGCCCTGCGAGAGGGAAACCAGCCTGAAGAACCACCACCTGAAAAAATCCCACGCAGGGGATCGGACTAGAATGTCTGTGACTAAAACTAGGAACATAGACATTATATAGCAGTGAAACTGGACCATAACAAAACTGGACCATTGTAAAAACTGAGACTGGTCACTGACAAAAATTGGACCATAGCTAAAGGAAACATAAAAACAACATAACACGCCCTCAGAGAGGGCAGAGAAATAGCATAAGAAACATAAAAAGAGGGCCGAGTTACTCATCAGGAGCAACCTCCTCGATCCTGCATCCGTAGTCTTCTGGTTCGTCTTGATCATGGGAGAGTTCTGCGTTGGAGTGGACCGCTGAAGGAGTTTCCGTCACATTAGCCTGAGCGCGCCCCGAGTCCTCCTGCATAATCTCCTTGCTCCCGCTAGGCTGTCCCCGCGAATCTTGCTGCACTGCTCTCGTGTTTGCTCCTTCGGCAGGACCCTGCTCTTCCGGCGTATTCTCAGGCTGGGGCTCCTCCAGGAAGACAACAGAGATGGCCACAGAGACTCTCGGTCTGTTGAGTGCACAATCGAACGAAAAGAGAGCTGTATGGGACTGTGCAGGCAGCGCATCACCGGAGGGCGAGTCCAGCCTGCGGCCTAAGCGGAACAGGCGTCTATGGAGGAGGCGAGAGAGGCTGTCAGAGGGCGCAGATATTTCTGATGGAGAAGTGGAGGTGGAGGGCGAACGCCTCCTGGCACTGCGAGAGGACCCCCGCCTGCAACGCATCCTCTGCCTTAGCCGGGGCATGCTTGCAGCCAAATTGGAGCTAGAGCTCTGGAGTGCCGGAGAATTGATAGGGTTCCGTGCAGGAGGAATGCCCAAAACAACCGTAGCAGACATGCAAGAACCTGCAATGGAAATGTGAAGACTGTCGGCGGGCTCCAAGCAGCAGGTGCTGCGACTGTGTTTCTCAGTGATGGTGCGCTCGCTGGCTTTGCCCGCAACAGAATTGCACCACCAATTCATCGGCCCAGGGGCGAGCGGAGCCATAGCATATAACAACCTGTTCCTGCAACAATCAATCCTCAACATTGAATGACCAGACCTGTTAACCCGATGCGAATCGCTGTTGCGGCAGTCGAGACTGCCTCGAACAACAACATTCTTATTGAGAAGCGCCTCCATTGCAAATGCCATTAAGAGCAGGTGGGGGGTATTTACTGCGATCAGGTGGGCTCGATGGTCCCATGCGGGAAGGCAGGTGGCCTCCCGTCCAAACGACCTCCGTCCCATCGCCAACATTAACTCTGCCAGCACCCGCATCCGAGGCACTATGTTTGGATATCAAAGCAAGGCATTTTATTTTTTGAAATATGTCTGTGAAATCAAACATTTTGTTTAATGTAATGGACATAGTGTCCCAATTGAAAGACAAAGGGATACGAATAAATGTCCCATTTTGTATGATAAGACTGTCTTATATATATATATATATATATATATATATATATATATATATATATATATATATATAAAATATGTTTTAATTTATTCTATTGCATTCTCCATTGTCATTCTCAAATGCACTAATAAAAAATTAATTCATATGAATATTGTTATAAGATATATATGCGTCGACTTTTGATGAATAATGAATTTAAAACAATCACAATAATTGGACTGTCACAGGTCGATGTTTCTAAAAAAAACAAAATGAAAACCGGCGCGTGTCAGTAACTATCGACCGGTGCGTTTATGTGTCTATATGCACCGGTGTCATTGTACAATCTATGAGCACCGCACAAATACCGATACCAGTTATAAATATTGGTGTGTTTGTGTGATATTGCGTACCAGGGCGTTTATGTATCTATAAGCACCGGTGCATTTGTACGATCTATGGGCATCGCACGAATACTGATACCAATTATAAATCTCAGTGCGTGTTTTCCAATCCAACAATTTTTGCTGCTCATCATCTCTTGGGGATTTCTTGAATAGTAAAGAGGTGAGGGAGCTATTAGGCACGTATTCGTACACCAAAATTCTTAGAGATCGCTCTGCGCAAAATCCCCGAAGTCTAATCAAATTCACATGCTGCGTGACTCCGATCATACTCACCTACATGATAAATTGATTCTCTCCTTGGTTCACACCCTCCAACTTCTTAACTGCCACTAGAGAGCCATCTGCTAAAGGCCCTTTGAAGACGGACCCGAAACCCCCGCCTCCCAGACGCTCAGAAAAATTCTTCGTTGCACTATGCAGCTCTTTGTAAGTGAATACAGTAAACCCAACTGGCACGCAATCTGTTGCAAACAAGACGGGGCGCTTGCTGCAACACTAGAGAAACAATAATAAAAAGGCCAAGATAGCAACTAGCCTGCCCATGACACCACCCACGATGCCTGCTATAGTCATCTTCCTGATGGAATTAGAAGTATGAGGCACATCAACATCATCTAACCACAGAAAAAGAGAAATCCCGTTGGAGGTATCGTAGAGATTTAGCAATTCACCGAACCACATTACACAACTCTGGGAAGTGCCGTTAGCATGATAAGTATATGCGGTGCACGAGAAATTGCTGAGACACATTGCCCGACACTGCTTTGGCCCTAATTTGTATACAATAACCCCGTGAGGGGGCATAGATGTGCCACTTAATTCTACAAACCCATCTATGGTGGTCTCGTTCGCCGCATCAGTACTGCATCGTAACGAGGTCTTCCTCACACAGCCGCTGGACCACTGTTGAGAATCCCATTCTCCGTTGTCTCTGGGGACAAACCCCGCCACACAATTACAGGACTAAACATTTTTATTGTTGCATAATCCATAAGGTTCGCATACTGCATAAACCTGGCACTGAGTGGGGGGCTGTTGCCAGACCAGGCTCCATTCTTTATTTTCCAGCATCTTGTATATCCAAATTTGTCCTGACTTATCCATAACTATAAGGAATCCCTATGGTATACTTACATTAAATTCCTTGTATGAACCATTACTGAAATAGCTAATACCGAATCACCCATCTACAGGCGAGTCAGACTCTTGGCCGATATATTTGCCGTTCCAAAGACCGTCATCCCAATATGTGGTCTCATTCTTCCACATCAGCACGAACTAGATAGTTCCATTTGGATTCATCTGAAGACTGTACAACCCAGGAAGCAGATCCCAAGGGCTCCTCCAGGACGACAGCCTCTGCCTGTTACTAATTTTCATGTTTGGCATCATTTTATTTTGCAGATGGTCGAAGCTCTGCCAAATGATTTCAGTGTTATTGGTTTCACTCAGAATGACCAAGTTACTAGCATCCGTGATTACAGTTGAAGAAGGTTTCTTACTGTTTCCCTAAGTGGACCAAAGGGTGTGTCCCCCATAGGACAGAAGGAGACGCCCATCCTCTGTGAGATTAAAAAAACTAGACGTGTTCTCCAACGGCTACTCCATGTTCGCTACCCAGACGATTGTCTGCTCTGCAGCCTAGGCATACCAAATACCCACATACCAGATTTTCATGTTATTGTGGTTGAGATGGAAAAATATGAATTTGAAGAGTCGGCTCTTAGAAATCCTGGTCTGATTACCAGTGAGAGAGGTACCCAACTCTATCATGTCCAAAGGGGTGTTTTCTGCATCGTCGGGCTCTATCTGATGCGATGAGCTATTATAAGCTCGTTTTTATATTTTATCGCGTGCGCATTTCATTACGTCAACAACCCAGATTTGTAACGTGAAAAGGCTCGATGTATTTTGGTTGAATCCACTTTGAAGTCTAGAGGTTTATTGCGCGACGGAGGTTTGAAGTTTTACAAAGGGTTTTATGTTATATATGTTTTATTATATAAACATATGTTTTTAACATATGTTATATAAACATGCACAAAATGTAAAGTGGGCTCGACAGTTGTTTTAGTTCATAGATTTTATTTTAATAGTTTTATGTTATGGTTTTATGTTATGGCATATAAAAACAAAAGGCTCGTGAGGCTATTTGTATGTAATGTTATTGTAAGCACAGCAGAGTGCGAAAAGAAAAATAGTAATACATAGTAGTGTATCAAATAGAGACAGAGTATTAACAGAGTGTATTCTCTGTGGTTTTTTTTTTTAGTAGTGACAGAGAGTGTTGTTTTAGCACCGCGTTTTGCAGCAGTCAAGTGTTTTTGTAATCCCTCTGCGTGAGGAAGAAGAAGCATTGTAACGGTTTTTGTTTTAAATGAATAGAAGCTTTTCATAGTGTTGAAACTCTGTCCTGTGAAGCAAAAAATTTATTTTATATTTCTCTGTGTTAAAGAGGAGAGTATTATTCTCTCTAGTTTGTTCAAGAATTCTCAAAAATTTCAACATGGTATCAGAGCTAGTCCAGGCTCTTTGAAGGTGTCAAAGAAGCTAAAGGAAGGATTTCTTTGTTGCAGCAGCTTCTCCAGCAAAGTGAAGACTCAGTCAAGAAGAATCCAAGGTATTTCTCAAGTCATTTTTTTGTGTTACTGTTGAAGACAGTCAGTTTTTTAAAAAAAAAACATAGTCAAGTGTTTGAAGCATAGTTAGAGTGCAAGAATGGCTAGAGCCAGCACTAGCATGGGTATTGGTAATACTAAGCTCCCACAATTTAATGGGAAAAACTATGACTACTGGGAAATAACCATGAGCGCCCTGTTTGCTTCCCAAGACTTATGGGAACTTGTTGAGGATGGCTTTGATGAGCCAGTAGATGAAAATGAGATTGATAATTTAACTCAGGCAGAGAAAGAACTGTTAAAGAGAAATAAGAAGAAGGATTCTAGAGCCCTCTACTTTTTGTATCAAGCAGTGAATAAGAGTGTGTTTCCAAGGATAGCAGTAGCTAAGTGATTCAAAGAAGCATGTAAAACTCTCAAGACAACCTATTAAGGCATGGAGAAAGTGAATACAACAAAACTACAATTGCTGAGGAGAGATTTTGAGACTCTCTGCATGAAGGAGTCATATAACATTGACTCATTCTTCACACATGTGATTGGAATGGTCACACAGATAAGGTCTCATGGAGAGACTCTTGAAGAAAGGAGGATTGAGGAGAAAATATTGAGGAGCCTACCCTCAAGGTTTGATGTGATTGTCACCACCATAGAAGAGACTAAGGATCTCACAAACTTTTCAATTGATGAGCTACATGCATCACTGATGACACATGAGTAGAGATTGGGTAGAAATGAAAACTTATCTCTAGAGCATGCCTTTAAGACCCAGATGTCCTTTGGAAAAGGAAGAGGGCAAGGTAGAGGAAACAAGAGAGGAAGAGGCAGAAGCCAAAACAGAGGTGGAAGAAACAGTCCAGCAAATGCTCAAGGAAGGGGCAGCAATCCAAATCAGCATCAAGGCCAAGGCAGCAACCATCAAAGTGGTCAGCAACATGCTCAAGGACAAAGGTATGATAAATCCAATGTCCAATGTCACCATTGTAAAAAATATGGACATTATGCAAATGAATGTAGGAAGAAGCAGCATGATATGAGTAATAGAACAAATGCAAGTTTCACTAGAGAAAATATCAGCCAAGATAAATTGTTTTTAGCTTGTAATACGGTTGAGGAAAAGAGTGAAGATTTATGGTTTCTAGACTCCAGTTGCAATAACCATATGATAGGAAACATAACCATGTTTTCTATGTTAGATGAGAATGTGAAATCACAAGCCACATTAGGGACAGATAGCAAAGTTTCTGTTATGGGAAAAGGAGATGTAAATGTTTTAACAAGGAAAGGTGAAAATAAATCCATAGCAGATGTTTATTATGTTCCTGGAATGAAATGTAACCTATTAAGTATTGGATAGCTTGTTCAAAAGGGGTAAAATGTATTTTTTGAAGATGATGTATGCACCATCATGGATAAACCACCCAACAAACATTGTATTTCTAAAGTGAAGATGAAAATGAACAGGATGTTTCCTCTCAAGATGAGAGTAGATTTTAAAAATGGAGAAGAGATAGCAGCAGTGACACAAGAGGCTTTCCAAAGCGAACCAAAATATGACAATTGGTTGTGGAACTTGAGATTTGGACATCTCAACTTTGGAGGTCTTAACTTGTTGAACAGAAAAGGAATGGTAAGAGGTTTACCATTGATTGAGAAACTGGACAGTCTTTGTGAAGGTTGTATCTTGCGGAAACAACACAGAGAAAGTTTTCCATTCGAGAAAAGTATAAGGGAAAAAGCACCCTTAGATATTGTCCACTCAGATTTATGTGGACTGATGCAAACTCCATCACTTGCAAGCAACCACTATATGCTAACATTTATTGATGATTTTACCAGAAAAACTTGGGTTTACTTTTTGAAAAACAAAAGTGAAGTGTTTGAAAGATTCTGCAATTTAAAAGCACTTGTAGAGAAGCAAAGTGGGTTGCATATCAAATTCCTAAGGACTGATAGAGGAGGTGAGTATATCTCTAAATATTTTCTACGTTTTTGTAGAGAAAATGGGATTCATAAGCAGTTTACAACTAGATATACTCCGTAGCAAAATGGAGTTGCCGAAAGGAAGAATAGCACAATAATGGATATGGTAAGGAGTATGTTAAAGGCAAAGCATTTGCCTAATGATTATTGGGCTGAAGCTCTACATTGTGCAGCATATATCTTGAATATATGCCCTACAAAAGCAGTTATGAACAAAGTGCCAGAAGAGGCATGGAGTGGGACAAAGCAAGGAGTCACTCACATGAAATTTTTTGGATGTGTGCCTTATGCACACATTCCAGATCAGCTAAGGAAGAAGTTGGACAGCAAGGGGGAGAAATGTATTTTCATTAGATACATTGAGGAATCCAAAGCTTATAGGTTGTATAACCCATCCACCAAGAAGTTTATTGTGAGTAGAGATGTTCAATTCATTGAGGAGGAAGCTTGGGATGGAAGCATAGAGAAAACAGTGAATGTTAAACATTGTTTATCTCATGATGAAAATGATGATGATTTGGCTGAAATACATCCCCAAACAGCAGCACCAACACAAGGGCAGCAAGAGACACCCTTGAGGAGAAATAAAAGTGCTTCTCCAAGCACACCACAAGGAGGAGATTCGAGTGCTAATTCAAGCACTCATACACCAAATGAAAGAGGAAAGAAGTTCAAAAATTTAAATGACATTTATGAGCAAGAGGCAGAAAATGAAGGTATGAATTCTTTGTTTGCTTTATATTGTCATGTTGATGATCCTACTCATTTTGAGGAAGCTATTAAAGATAGGAAATGGATAGAAGCTATAGATGAGGAAATTAATGCCATAGAAAGAAACAAGACATGGGATTTGG
Organism: Pinus albicaulis; assembly: GCA_034641835.2. Taxonomy (NCBI): domain Eukaryota; kingdom Viridiplantae; phylum Streptophyta; class Pinopsida; order Pinales; family Pinaceae; genus Pinus; species Pinus albicaulis. The sequence goes on from CM076579.1 coordinate 1,586,709,160, forward strand.
TTGAACTCCCAAAAGTAAAAGAAGTTATTGGAGTTAAATGGGTCTACAAGACCAAGAGTAATGCTGAAGGCAAAATAGAGAGACACAAGGTCAGACTTGTTGTCAAAGGGTATAAGCAGAAGCATGGGATAGACTACGAGGAAACTTTTGCACCGGTTGCTAGAATGGAAACTGTGAGAGCAGTGTTGTCCATAGCAGCACAAAACAAGTGGAAAGTTTACCAAATGGATGTGAAGTCAACATTCCTAAATGGAGTGTTAATGGAAGAGGTTTACATTGAACAACCTCTAGGCTATGAAAAGAAAGGCCAAGAGCACAAAGTGTGCAAATTGAAAAAAGCTCTTTATGGGTTGAAGCAAATGCCAAGAGCGTGGTACAGTAGGATAGATTCCTATCTACTGGAAAATGGATTTGAAAAGTGTGAGGGAGAACCCACCCTCTACATCAAAGAAAAAGATGGTAAAATGCTAATTGTTGTGTTATATGTTGATGATGTTATTTTCACAGGTAAAGATGATTACCTTATTGAAAATTTTAAAACAGTCATGAAAGAAGAATTTGAAATGACTGACATGGGTTTGTTGAGATACTTCTTAGGAATAGAAGTAGAAAAAAATGAAAATGGGATTTTTATCTCACAAGAAAAATATGTTAATGAAGTGTTGGAAAGATTTAATATGCAGGAGAGCAAAGCATCAATCACTCCCATAGTGATGGAATTAAAACTTAGCAGAGAGGACAGCAACAAGGATTTTGATCCTAGTTTGTAGAAGAGCATAGTTGGCAGCCTCATGTATTTGACTGCAACTAGGCCCGATATAATGCATGCTGTTAGTTTGATTTCCAGATTCATGAAGAGGCCAAAAGAAGCACATTGGCAGGCAGCAAAAAGGATTCTGAGGTATGTTAAAGGTACTAAAAGGTTTGATATTTTATATACTGCTTCAGAATGTTCAGATTTAATTAGAATGAGTGGTGAGTGAATGTGGCTCAAGGAGGATGAGTTCTCTTCTCTTTATAGGCTCTTCAAGGGTCGACACAACTCTTCATTTTAGGACAACTTGCTAGCTACCAGGCCGACTTGGTCTTGGAGGGTATTATAACACTTTTAAAGAAAAAAAAAATTTATTTACAAGTTATAATTTTCTCGATGGGGTCTTCAACTTATGACAATGACTCTTTTGACTTCTTAACCTAGGAAAAACCCTAAAAGCACTCAATGGGTGCTTGATATATAAAATAAAATAGAAAACGATTCTCCAATAATAATAAAATAATGATAATAATTTTATTTCATTTTAAAATTTACAATAATAAAAATTACATTTCATACTTATGAAGACCAAACCCAGTTACACATTTTTCAACAAAGAAAACATTCCACATTCTGGAATTAGAGTATTAATTTACAAGTAGACTAATGTTTCCATTTTTGCAATTAGGTTAGTGTTTGATTTCATGATATTCCCTTCATTGCATCATATCAACAAAATTAGGACACATTGCATGTTGCACATATAGTTCCGACACCTCTTAAGTTTGTATGAACCCTAGGTTGGTAATTTAAGTTGTAGCCTTGGGATTTGCAACATTCTTGTTGCAATACTGATGCTCATAACATAGTTCATTTCTTGTTTTCCATTCAACTAATCCAAAAAAGCCATGATTCATATAACTAAATGAAAGAGTCATAAGAAGCAAACAATATATGAAAAGCCTAAAATGTACGCCAGAGGCAACCTAACGGAGTATACAAACATGAAGATCTAAAAGGACAGAAAGAAACAAAGAACCAGATAGTCGACCATATATAATGAGAGCGAAAAAAAATAACCTCCTTCACAATGCATCGAAAAAAGTGGATCCTAAGGAAATCTTTCATTCTTACACCTCAAAATAACCATCACTTCAAACAAATTTGTGAACTAGATGTTTGAAAAATATAAATCTAGCAAAGATGGAGATTTCATGCTTAGACAAAGCATATGCTTGCTTATTTTTCTCTCTAAACACATGTTGGAATGTGATTGCAGCAAAGGAGGGAAGAAGATACCTAGTGTTCTCCATGAAATTAACCAAGGAGAGGACCTCGAGAGCATTGCACCCCTGAATCCATTGAATGATTGACAATGCGTATCCAACTACTAGAATATTATCGATTGCAATATAGAGGGCACACTGTAACACCCCCCTAGACAGACACCAATTCTACCTTGCAATTGGAACCAATCCCTCCATACCAGCAAAAACTATATGCTTCATAAGTGCTGATACGAATATGGGCCCTGCATCCACAACGACCCTAAGAAGAGGCCCCATGAAAATGACTGATAAAAAACTTATCCTCCAAGTCCAGATAGGAAAATAACCAAGAATGAGACAGGGGAGACTAGGGATCTATCTCCAAGAAATATGAAACGATCTGGAGGCTGGAAGTTTGTATGTCAATGTATGAATTATGTGTATATCTAAAATTTCTCATGAAAATTACGAAATAACAAGACTCAAATCTACTTTACTGCTCTACATAATTCAATTCACAATCTAGAACACATATCATAAACATGCATAATGAAATAACAAAAATACACAGATATTTATCTAGGGAAAAGTAACTACTCAAAACCCCTCCCTATCTGTATTGCATTAATAAAATAATAGATATGAATATATATTATTTCTCATTTTTCATGTAGCAGGGTCCATTGAAAGTATGCAAGATGGGTACTCCTTGGATGAAAAATTAAATTTTGCATCCAACGAGTACTCCCGCTCGAAATTTGAGTAAATCCTTAGGGAGATAAGTTGAAAATACAAGTTGAAAAAGTAGTTTTATTATTTTATTATTTGTTAATATTTTTACCTTTTTACCCCAAAAATGGTGAATCATCCCCCATGGCATACATCATCATCTTAAGTCCTATTGGTTCTTATAAAGTTTATTTTGGCTGTACATTTTTCTTAGGAGTCCTTTTTTAGACCTCAAAATTTCTCTAATGCCCTATTCCTCAACTTGTGGTTTGTCCACAACTTTGGAGGCTCCTCCTTTTGAGCTAAAACCTCCTCTCTTGGTGGAATCTGAAGCTCCCTCTCAATAGAGCACCATGTCGCTTTCTCCTCATCAAAATTTATATCCCTTCACATAACAGTCATTCTGAGGGATGGTAAGTACACATGGTAGTTTTGAGGAGTTTCTGTGTAAATCAGTTGTTGGCTCAAGCTTCTTCCTAGAATATTTGGAGACATGGAAGTAAAAAAATGCTCCAAATATCTTGAAGTGAGACACCTTCGACTTTCTTCCCAAGAAATCCTCCTCTGGTGTAATCATTCCTAAAAGGGTTACATGTCCCTTCTAGAACACAGGTTACTCTTCCCTAATTAGAATCGATCACCCATGAATTCCCATGTTGAATATCCATATCCCATGTCTCTGATTTGTTTTGAAGAGGGCTTCATATACCATCATAGCTCAATAATTGATGGGAAGAGACACTTCAACCAAGAAGTTTCTTCATTGAATGTGTTGTGGAGAGGGGAAATGAATGGTTTATTTTTCAAATTTAAATATCAAAACCAATTTTTTTTGGAAAGGGTGTCTTAGACTTGTTTACATAGTGAATCCCCCAACCAAACCTTCTCACTATTCCCTTCTTGTGATACCATGGTCTGTGTAGGCACTCATGCCTCAATCAACTATTTTGACATATTCATAAATTTAAATTAACTACATATGCATTGTATTGATTTATCCAGTTCAATCTAGCATGCTAATGAAATGTTCACACTAAAACACAATTATGCTAAGCATAATTAATCACAATTTTTTAAGTATTTTGATGAAAATTTGAGTTGGAACACATAATGTTCAATCAATTAAAGAAAGATAAATTTAATAAATTGGAAATATTACAAAATTTGTAACAAACAAACACCACCACTCAACACACAACCCAACTCATCCTTGAATGCACTCAACCACTATTTACATTACCTTCATCCTTAAATGCACTCAACCACTGATAGTATGACCTCAAGGAGATGACAGGTAGTCTTCTTGAGCCACATAAGGATGGTTTTGTCGGGCCAATAAATGTGGATGACCTAGTGAAAAAACCTATGTTCTATATGATTTATAGTTCCACTATAATCAATGTATGACCATGCAGATTAAGAATGTGTTGTGTATATCTTGATTTTTTCCCTTAGGTGTCGAGACTTAATTTTTATTGTTCATTTTTATCTAATTTAGAAACTTAGCTATTACATTGCAATATATTTCTCTTACAATCCTTGGTCTTATTTCTCAAAGTAAAAGGATTAGTGGGTAATTCAAAGTTGTTTTTAGTCATACTAATAAAAGGAAATACATTTTCTAAATATAATCTTTCCAAATACAATAAATTAACAATAAATATGGATCTTCAACCATGGGTGACATAGTTCTAGTTGTTTTTCATTTGTTCATAGATAATGAAACTAGGAAGGAATATACATGAATACATTTGATAATTGATTTTACACCATTATATTAAAAATTGGAAACAATTTAATCACATAATAGCCATTATACTCACATACAAACTTAACATAGAAGTATACATAACACTAAAATTGAACACACCAAGAACTTGGAGATTTTATCTTAAAAACTTAAACAAAAAAACTAGTGTGAAGTACTGATTTCCCTATTTTGATTTTAGCAATACCTATTTAACTTTAATTCATAGCTCCATTCCCATTTCGAAATTCACTCACTTCTCTTTTTCATTTTTTTCACCTAGCCAAAAGACCCTTTGAGAGTGAAGGTACAAGAATAAATAAGGTGACTTAGGGTAATGGAAGGCCAACAAAAAGAACCTCTCATTTGCCACACCATCTTTCTTTTTCTATTCTATTAAATATTTGTTTTTCTTTGATTTCTTCTGATTTAATTTTACATTTGCATTGCCTTTATTAGTCTTTATAATATCCATTAATTAATTCCAATAAACATGGACAATTGTAAAACTAATGTCAGCTATAGTTAATCATTGTAAAAAATGATAAATGATAATAAAATATAGTTAAAATTTCTTACTATGTTAAGAACATGTAGTCATGAGTTCAGAGGAGGGTCATTGGGTGAAGATTGAATCATGTTATACAAATAAAAAAATCTTATATATTAATTACATCGTAAGGCATTCCCCTCTGAGAACAACTCCCCCAGTTTCCACTATGTACCATCATGCACCATTCGATGGGATGTTAGATGATTGAACATTTTCAAGCCATTGGATTAACAGTTAGAACAAAAAATAACAGCGAGGGCGTGAAAAATCCCTAATAGTTAGGACAGGAAAAAAAGGGAAAAATTGTATACAGTCACGGTTTCCACCTTTGTCCAGCACACCCATCGCAATGTACATGTAAATATTCCTTTTTGTCTTCTAGTTTTATATTTCTCTAGTATTTTCATAGCCTTCTCTTCATTGTTTTCCGTTCTTGGTGATGATGAATAAAAACAAGGAGTGTTGCAGTTTCGACAGGGGTTTCAACTTCAGTTGAGAATGCAAGGTTGCCTTCTGGGGGTTAAACCTTGCATCACCAGTTTTCAGGTAATCTACAAAATATTCTTATCATGAATTTTCTTTCCATATCCTCCTCTTTTCCTTTAATTTTCGTTACCTAAGTTCGCTTCCTTCTAATTTTGTGTAGGGGTCGCTTGACACCCTATTGTGAAGAGACACTATAGTCAAGCTTTTCTCAAGTGAGAAATTTCTTCCTCTAGCAGGGTTTACTTAAATGTATGTCTTTTCTTTAACTTATTTTTGGTCACATAGAGACTCTTCACTAATATTATTGCTCTTGTGTTCTTGCTGTGGTCGTAACTTTCAAGGAACCCAACCTGCTGCTAAGTTGGATATTCAGACTTGCACCCAACCTTAGTCCCATATTTGGGTTTATTGTTTATGGTTGCATTGTTTTCTTCCAGGTTTGCCCACTTTAACATTAGATTTAAAGGAATCTGAATGGGAAGAAAACCCTAACCTTGGTTTTGGTTTCACAATTTTAGGATTAAGCTTTGGGATATCGACTGTTTTCTTGTCTTTTTTGGTTTAGATTATACCTATATCAATGCACATATGTCTTTTATTATTCTGATTGTTTGGTTTGGCTATCTGTACCTCCAGTCGTTGAGACTTATAGCTATAACCACATGGTTTCGATGGTACTCTTGGCATATGAAAGTACCATGGAGTGACTCTTGGTTCTTGATGAGCATAACTTTGTGATCAAGCATGGAGGTGCCTAGGTGACTTACTGAGATCTACTCACTGCCTTTATTGTTCTTATGCCATTATTCATCTATCAAACCATAGAAATAAGTTCTACTTCTTAACAAACAAGGTTCATATACACAAAAGGTCCATTCAATACAACACTGTAAAGAACTCCCAAGTTGGTGTCAAAATTTTCTAGGACATCATCCATAATTTGGTCTCCAAATAGAAGAACACAAAAAAAACTTGTAGCTATGCATACAATTGAGAAATTACAATGACTCATATACTTTTAAAATTCCAGTTCAGTTAATGAACTCTAAGATATGACATTCAGGTGCAGGACCAGAGATGAAAGGAAATAATCCACACCATTTAAATGACATATGTAAGCAGTCACAATGACTAGGACCACAGTGAAAAGCTTCAAAAACGAAGTATGATCAACAATATCTAATAGCCATCTTGTTGCTTGGATGGTGCCATTGAAAAAAATTATGAATGTAATACCAACCATGATCACAAAAAATACAACATCGAGCACAACTGATAATGCAAAAGTGAATTTCAAAGAATCTGCAAATTCGGGGAAATAAACCCATTAATATAATCATAAATATTTCAAAATCTTAACTCGTTAAGGAATCAAGATCCACACCCTTGAATGCATATGGAATTTCCAACAAGGTAACATGAGAAGTTAGAAAAATGGTCTACGCAAATGTGATCAGTATGTGACATTCCTAAGATACGTTGAATCATTTTCATATAATTATATAAGTTATTATACATTTAAATCCATGATAGTTGTGAAATGGCACAAATGAAATATGAATTTTCTGAAAATCTCAATGCTAAAATATGCTTACGAGAATGATCAAAGCAGACTTACCCACTTTCTTGAAAGATACCAACAAAGCCAAAATAAGGACTATGGTGAGAACTATGATCATAAGACATCCATTCCATCAATGAAATCCAAACAATTATTCAAGTATACTATCATGATGCACACCATTAATGATGTTCCAGATAGCACATCACCTTCCCAAATCAAAAATTATCTCTATCAGACAAAGATTTATAATTCCAAGCCATATACGATATGAATCATGCCTTAAGTAATATAAAAGTGGCACTGGTCCAGGTAATTGTCCATTAAAAGACATATGAAAGGAATCTAAGAAAAAGGGGACACTCTTGAGGCATGTTAAGTCATGCATGCCTCATAACACGCTTCAACTTTATGAAATAGTAAAAAGTTGCTACTATTTCAACTTTCTATATTGCTCACGATACAATAATTGGGTTGAAATTTCAGAGGATTGTACTTTTCCTATGACCTACCCGTCGATAGTATTGCTCTATTTTGTGATGGCGAATATCAGGTCTAAAAAATAACTCGATGCTCATTGGGGATGAGCATTTCTTTGGAGGTCTAGAACAATTTCCTAGAATCACAATGTAACCCAATCAATTTTACATAGAGAGGAAGCGATATGGGGATGCGGTTCTTCAAAACATGAAGGCCTAAATCCCTACAACTCAGCTAGAATTTATTCTTCCTTAGAATGTGAAAGCCTTCAATATTTTTATTTTGTAAATTGATGTTTTCCAGCACTTTGTAAAGACACTTTGTAAATTTTTATTTTGTAAATTGATGTTTTCCAGCACTTTGTAAGACGTAGACCCTGCCCGCTAGGCGCCGGGGGCTGGCCGGGCGGCGCCACGGGGGCAGCCCAGCCAGCCTCACGGCCGCCCGCCGCCCCCACCATCACCAGCGGACTGTATTTTAAAAAAAAAAAAAATTGTTGTTTTTTTTTTAATTTTTTTTTTTTAATTGATTTTTTTTTTAATTTTTTTTTTATTTCAATTTTTTTTTTTTTAATTAAATTTTTTTATTTAAAATAAAATTTGATTTTGTTTTTTTTTTTTTTTTTTTTTTTTTTTTTTTTTTTTTTTTTTTTTTTTTTTTTTTTTTTTTTTTTTATAAATATATATATATATATATTGTTTTTTGTTTTTTTTTAATAAGTTAGAAAAAAAATGTTTTTGATGTTTTTTTTTTAATTTTTTTGGTCAATTTTTGTTTTTTTTTCTTTAAATTATGTGTTTTTTTTTTCAAATTTTGTCATTTTCTTTGATATAATTTTCAAATATTTTTGTTTTTTTTATTTATTTTTGTTTAAATTTTTTATTTTTACGAGCTATTTTTGTTTTTTTTTACATTTTTATTGGTTTTTTTTATTGTTTTTATATTTTTTTTTTATCTAAGTTTTGTGTTTTATTACCAACATGAAAATCACCACTCTAAAAAAAAAGGTTGATGCAGCATCAATACGTTTCGAAATTAGCATGAAAATCACCACTCTAAAAAAAAAGGTTGATGCAGCATCAATACGTTTCGAAATTAGCATGAAAATCACCACTCTAAAAAAAAAAGGTTGATGCGACATCAATACGTTTCAAAATTAGCATGAAAATCACCGCTCTAAAAAAAAAAGGTTGATGCTGCATCAATACATTTCAAAATTAGCATGAAAATCAGTAACATTTTAAAACAAATATTCATACTTCATAAATAAAAATATTAAAGTGTCAAAAATGTGCACCAAAAAAAAAATGGTGATTCTGCATCACCACTTTTCAAAATCGGGTGCTTTTTATGCTACCAAAAAAAAGTAGGTAACATTGCGGTTACCTATTTCATCGGTAACATTGTTTTGAATTTTTTTTTCTTATGTCTATGCCTTCCTATCCTATTTAAATTCACATTGACAATGTTTTGTGGAAAGCTCTCCATGAACAACTTTTTTCTATCACTAAGGTTTCTTATCACTGCAAGTGACGATGGCAGGTGTGATGTTGTTGCGTTTGTGGTACAGAAGCAATGAATCTTTTAAATAATGAAATGTATGATAAGACAGATGACAAGGAGAAACAAATGAATTTTATTCAAAGTGAACAAGATAGAGGAGATATGTGGTGGAATTCCAAAGTTTTCATCAAGTCATCAACATTCATATTCATATGTCACTATGAAGACAATAAAAATATGAAAAAAATTAAAAAATACAAATACAAATAAAAATAAATTTATTTATCATATATTGATGCAAGGAAAAAACAAATGGAAGACATACGTTTCCATGAAGTCATACAAAAAATGGTTATCATATTGATGTAATAAAAAAACAAGTGGAATGCTACTACTTGGCTCACTAACTTCATATCCATTTCTTAAAACATGTTCATTTGCGGAAATAATAAGAGCTTATCATTTGTGGAAATGATGGAATAAATAGAGTACTTGTCACTAAATAGACAAACATTAATGTTAATATTGCTTCAAAGGCATATGGAAATAATTTGCGAGAAGGAGAGGGAAAGAGATCCAAATTTTTACAATCAACATGAAAATGGGTTGCTAAAAGGATATGGAAGGAGATTCAAATTTATGAGTGCAAGTCAAGTTTTATGCTAATATTACATTTGTGAAAATATGTTATTAAAAGTAAAGGAAAGGAGATTCAAATTGACAAGTTCAAGTTATGTTGGGGACTTTTTGGAAAAAAGGTACCTAATTTGTTAATTTGAAAAGTTTGAAAGCATAAATTTGTTTCATACTATGATATTCTAATTTTTTACTCAATTAATTTGATAATGACATGCAGTTAAAATTCAAAAGGTCAAACATATTTGTTGAGTGAAAATGACGATCCATTGTATTAGAGTTTGTATCTCATTGAGAATTCTTAGACTTATAAAATTAATAAAATTGGAAGGAACATGCAATAAAATATTTGAGTTGTATTTTTCAAAGTGTGATTTACATTCTTCCTTTCCAAAGCTAAGGGGTTGAGACATGAGTTTTATTGTCCAACGTAAAGGAATTGAGATACTTGAGATAAGTTCGCGAGTTAATGGATTTTGTTATGAACCTTTGGTATTCTTGTCAATGAATTTATCGGATTTGGTTATGATCCTTTGGTATTATTGTCAATTTAGGTTACAAACTCATGAATTAAAGAGGAAATTGTGTTTCACATATGTAGTCCTTTTTTCTTCTACTTCATTTGTTGATATTTTTGAATACATATAGGGCAATGTTTCATTAGTTTTAATAATTTGATTATGATTTTCACATGTAAAGTTGTGTATGCCTTTCAATATGGAGCATATGGCATTAGAGGGAAAGTTACATTTCCATGTCTTGGAAATCTCTCCTTGTGAGCTTCTGCTGCTCCATAATTTTCTTATTTCTGACCACTAAGAATGATAATTTCTAGAGTAAAAATCTCTCTCAAGAGTTGGGTGACTTGATAAATGTATACATTGGTGTATTTGTTAATGATAAGGCTATTGCAAATACTTCCATGATAACCATTTCATTCTAACTGATTATTATACTATCTTAGCCAATGGATTTTGTCCTGCATTTTGGACTACATTTCCACAAGAGCATAAACTGTAGGATTTTTGTTTAATGTAGGCTACATATATTTATTGTAGAAAATTTTGAAATGAGTCCCATGCCATCATATTTTTTGGATGGAAGCTCGGAAACCAGAGTCTCACATCTTGCCTTCTTTGCTTACAGATCATATGTTGTTTCAATTTCATTAATATTTTATTTGTTGTAATCTTATTTTCTACTGCTAGCCCGAGGAATTTTTTATTGAACTTCATTGTCTTGGAAAAATCCTTCTAGTTACTTACATTTTATCAAGGTTGCATCCTTTGCAGGCTAACTGAGCATAGGCCAAGAAGGCTTCCCACTTGATTATTTCTATCTAGTGTTGCAGATATGCCATTGAATTACTATAATTGGAAATTGTAGCCACACTTGCATTCTCAGGATTTTCCTATGGATATGTTTTTTCTATGCCTATAAAGGGTTACTTCAAGTGATTTTGACAGCATACCTAATTGGGGAGGAAAATGCTAGATCCTACAAGTATTGACCCTAGTACTCATCGGATGTTTCTAGACAAACTATTGTCTCGTGCCATCATGATGTTGATGCTGTTAGCTTGTCGTAACAACTTGTATTCTCACTCCCCTTATCCTGGATTTTTCTGAGGAATAATATAGGGACTTTCAACCTCGTAATCGACTCCCCAGATGTTTGCGTGGTAAATAAAATGCTCTCATATCCATACAAACAATGCACATATTCTAGGTTAATGTATGTTGAGGATTTTGTTTGTTTACTTCCTCTGCATGAAAGTTGCTCTTAAATTTAACCAAAATCATTCAATGTTTGTGCTGGAAAAAAATTGAAAATCTTGAAACATTTTCCTAGAGGATTTTTCAAGCAAAATTCATAGAGGAATGTACCAAGAATCAAATTTTGGAATGAAAACTTCCACCGAATATTGTGGGAAAGCCATTATACTTTTGTTGGGATTTTTATTATGCTTTGAAATTAGTGGTGATGAGATCTTAGGACGCAAGTTTGGAAGTAGTGGCTAGGAAGGGCAAGTTGAGTGAACATAAAGTCTTGTGAAATGAAATCTAAACTATGCTACAATGGCTGCCATGAAATCACTGAATCTGTATTTCTCATGCACTCATTCAACACCCTTGTTCAATACTTTCATAATCACTCGTTGAACAACCTTTCTCATTAGTTTCTAATGGTGCATATTGTTGTCTTGCAATGTATTATCTGGTACACAATTTTGTTATTTTTGTTTAAATTGTTGAAATTTGCAACAAGAAACAATTAAATTGGCGTCCAGAAACAAAATCCAGAAAATGGCACTCGGAAATGGCTACCATGTGAGGATTTTGATTTAATTATCCCTTAATTAAATTGAAAGTAAATTGTAATTTCATCTCATAACAACTTGTATCAGTTAACTAAGTGAGATAGACTTAGTTAGCTCAAAAATTTCAAGTTGAGGGTCAATGGTGAGGAATGTAGAGTAATTTTATTATTTACAGGGTCCAGTTGCAATTGTAGCACTAGTGTGGTGTGAGTGTAATCAATTAACTAAAATTAATTGAGTTAAAATCAATTTAACTAGTTCTAACTGAGTGAAGAATTAGTGAGAGGTCCAATGAATTAATTATATTTAATTCACAAGTAGTGATCTATCAAATAACCGATGATTCATTATTAATAGCTGCATGCATGTCAATTCTGATGATGAGCCAGTTGAGATAGAGGTTAAAGGGAATTTGACTATCATTTGTATTCTTAACAAATTACTCAGGCGCAATTATAATGTCACGGGAAGGATCATGATGGATTGCGCAGTCAAGGAAGGTTGATTATCCTATTTAATAGGGATTAATTGCGTGGGGATTGCATGAGCAAGGCTGGGATAAGCAGGGGCTAAGAATTGGCTAAGTGTTGGTCATTTTTCCTAAGAATTGCTTGTCAGTTTTGAGCATGATCAGGGTGAGGCGATTGGTAGAGTGCAGGATTTTCTCAGTGTGAGAAAGAATTGTATTGTTTAATGATTATTTGACTATGTACAATATATGATAGAGGGGTTTTGAGCACGTGCTTTCCCCATATACATATTGTGTTGTGTGATTGATAATTTTATTTCTCTTACTTGAATGTGATTGAGAAATCATGTTTTATATTCCACAAATATAGTAGAAGGATTCAATATCTTGTTTTAGTACATTACATGATCACATTGAATCCATTGGTATAGAGTTTCTATATAATTTCTACATAAATATAGAAGTGCCAAAATACTCATAGATGAATAGTTCCTCGGGGATGCTAATTCCATTGGTTCTTTTAAATATGGATAAGATGTTATGTCCCTTGATGGAAGATAATATATGCATGTTGATTTATGGTAGCATCGGATGTGCTCTAGCCTTGTAACTTTGCATATAGGCTAGGACACATGTATTCCATAAAACCCATAAATGGTTTTGGAAAATTGCACTTAGAGTTGGTTTAATTAAATTAATTAATCGTTTTTTAATGTTTTCCTAAGTCTAAACTTAAGGAAATTGATTAATTAAAGGGTAATAATTAAACTAAGTGTGAATCTTTTAGATAAAGTCATGGATCAACTCCAAGTTAATATTAGCCCTTGATTATGTTTTAATCTTGGCTAATGAAGGGTCAACAGAAGAATATAAGGAGGGTGAGGGGCCTATGAAAAAAACCATTGAGCACATTGAGCATTTGGCATTTTCGAGTTTGTGTGAGGAGACACAACTTTTGATCATAATTGAATCACTAGGGCAGGGTTTACTAAGTGATTTTGATTCAGTGATAAAATTCAAAGAGGGGAAGATCCAGTAACTGGTCAGGAGGACCAGGAGTACATTTCAGAGAGAGACAACGCAATTTTTTGAAGGGGTGACGCAACTCCTGAAGGAACCCATGCAGAAGTGATGCAGTGCCTCTTTGATCCAGTCTAGAAATAGTTGGGAGCTGGGGTTTCTAAGACAGGAGGGTCAAAATCCAGTTCCGGATCAGCTTAGATCAGTTTTTGAGCAGAGGTGACGTAGTTCTAGATATTTCCCATGCAGGCTTAAGCAGTTCTAGCATAGGCATCACGCAAAGGCAGAGGGGGGCTTCACCAGTGCTGTTCGGATAAGCCAGGGATTTATAGAGTGAGGTATACCTCACATTTTCATCTGTTGTCTAGATTTCTCTGAAGGGTTAGACAGATATTGGCACCCTAGTTGTACTCAACATTCTGCTGCTTAATAATACAAAACCCTCAGATCTGTTGCACCGGTTTTCCCGAGTTGGGTTATTCCGGGGACTTAGTCCAGAAATAACTGTGTTAAATGTGGATGTTTTTCATTGTATTTTGTTCAGTTTTTTTCAGCACTTAGATTCATTCCGTAGTATTATTTGTGTGGACTGCTTCAGTAATTACTTTAGTATTTCAATATAATGAAATAATAATGAAAAATAATAGGAGAAGTAATTCAGATTTGTTGCAGTAGGAATCCAAATTTAGGATTTTTCACATGGTATCAAAGCTTATGCAAGCTGAAGTGCAGGAGAAACAAGGGTGAACCAGTAGATCAGCGCAAGAGAGATTGGGATCTGCGTAAGCAGCAACAGACCCTCCCAGAGATTACGATGTCCAAGCCAGGAGGGAAATCTAGCATAGAAAAGGCCCCCTCTGAGAGATTTGATAGAGGGGTAAGTTTTTTTAGCTGCAGAAAAGTAAATGTAGCAGACCAGTGCGACTGAGGGGCGCAGTTACTGCACAGCAGTAAGAGCTGGTGCATAAAGCGTCAGAATTTTTTTGAAAAACACATATTGGGGATTTCTTGATCTTAGAGAGTTTCTTACTCAAAGAATCTTAGTTTCTCCCATACAGTGGCAGAAGCAATGACTTACTCCACAAGGAGTGTGTAAGTATAGCTGAGTAGAGGGTTAGAGAAAGAAATCGACAGTTGAGGAGATGGCAAACAACAGACTGTGTGACTAAGATAGATTGGAGGGTGCCTCCAACTATGTTATTTGGAAATCAAGGATTGAGTTTCTCCTTGATGAGCATGATCTAAAGGCCCTCATTGAAAGCACAGTTGTAGAACCTTTGGATGCAACACATCTGAGAGCATTCAAGAAGAATATGGCAAGAGGAAAGCAATTGATCCTAGATGGTGTGAAGGATCACATTGTACCTCACATAGCAGCAAAGGGCACCACTATAGAAATGCGGGTAGGGCTGGAAAAGCTATACCAAGGATCTTCCAAGTAGCGGAAGATGTACCTAGAAGAGAAGATGCGTAATACCGGAAGGGAGAGCATTTTGACTCTTTCCTGTCTCGAATTCAGGAAAACCGAGACCAACTATCAGCAATGGGATCAAATCCTAGAGACTCAGAGCTGGTAAGGCTCACTCTAAAATCTGTTTCAAAATATTATCAGGTCTTTTTCCAAATAATTTTAGGCAGAGAAAGACTCCCAGGATGGGAGGTAATGTGGGCAGCCTTGCAACAAGAAGAGATGAGGAGAGATCTCCTCAAATTCCATATTGAGGATGGCAGCAACAGTTCGAAAGTCAAGAAGGAAGAGGAAGAAAACACAACCCTTGCATCAAAGGGGCAACAGAGGCAGAAGAAGAAAGATCTGTCTAAGATCAAGTGCTTCAGGTGTGGAGAAATGAGACATTATGCCACACAATGTCCTCTTAAGAAAAATGATAAAGAGGAGAAGCAAGATCCTCAAGCCAGAGCTACCAAGATTGAGGCAGAAGGATATTGTGCTATGTTAGCTAATATTCCAAAAGGAGAGAAATGGGCTGACTTGGATTTGTAGATCCATAATATACATGTGGCAAGATCCTTGAGTATTTCTGAACTCTTGGATCACATGTGAGCTATGACAGCCTAAAGACAGTAGCAAGATGGACAGTTGCAACAGAAGATAAGAAGACAATGTAGTAGCCAGCAATACTATAACCTGATCAACGCAGAGAGGGAGCAACAACATCAACAATTGAGCAACAGCAGCATAGTGCACACTGGTGCAACGCAGTGAAGTGCAGTGCAGTGCAAAGCAGCAACAACGCAGTATTTTTCAAAGAGCTAGTGCAGAAGCTAGCAACATTTAGTCTTATTTTTCAGTTGCAGATTTACTTGTCCAATTTCAGATGTTTTTCTGTTGCAATTAGCAAGAGTGTAGTAATGCAGCAGCCGCAGTAGATGAGTAGCATCAGCATATGAGCAGCAACAACGTAGTGCACAAGTGGTGCAATGCAGTGCAGAGTAGTGCTCACGCAGTGCAACAGCATGGCTGCAGAATTCAGAGGGAGTTGTAATACAGTGGCAGTTGGCAGCAGTATGTAGAGTCTGCAACAGTACAGATGCAGCATTTTCTTGTGCAGTGTTGGTGAGTAGCATCAACAACACAACAACAAATGTTCTAGAAGTCAGAGTAGCATATTGAGTTGTTTTGCTAGAGCACTTTCCTCGCTAAGAGGAGTGTTGATTTATGGTAGCATCGGATGTGCTATAGCCTTGTAACTTTGTATATAGGCTAGGACACATGTAATCCGTAAAACTCAGAAATGGTTTTGGAAAATTCCACTTTGAGATGGTTTAATTAAATTAATTAATTGTTTTTTAATGTTTTCCTAAGTCTAAACTTAGGGAAACTGATTAATTAAAGGGTATTAATTAAACTAAGTGTGAATATTCTAGATAAAGTCATGGATCACCTCCAAGTTAATCTTAGCCCTTGATTATGTATTAAACTTGGTCATTGAAGGGTCAACGGAATAATATAAGGAGGGTGAGGGGCCTATGGAAAAAAACATTGAGCACATTGAGCATTTGGAAATTTCTAGTTTGTGTGTGGAGACACAACTTTTGATCAGAATCGAATCACTAGAGCAGGGTTAACTTAGTGATTTTGATTCAGTGATCAGATTCAGAGAGGGGCAGATGTAGTAACTGGTCAGAAGGACCAGGAGTACATTTCAAAGAGAGGCAACAATGACGGAGAGAGACAACACAGTTTTCTGAAGGGGTGCTGCAGTTCCTGAAGGAACTCACAAGTGACGTAGTGCCTCTTTGATCCAGTTTAGAGATAGCTGGGAGCTGGGGTTTCTGAGCCATGAGGGCCAAAATCCAGTTCCGAATCAGCCTAGATCAATTTTTTAGCAGAGGTGATGCATTTCCAGAGATTGCCCATGCAGGCTTATGCAGTTCCAGCGTAGGCATCACGCAGAGGCAGAGAGGGGCTTCACTAGCGCTGTTCAGATCAGTCGGGGATATGCAGAGTGAGATATACCTCACATTTTCATATGTTGTCTAGATTTCTCTGAAGGGTGAGCCGAATATTGGCACCCTAGTTGTACTCAAGATTCTGCTGCTTAATAATACAAAACCCTCAGATCTGTTGCACCGGTTTTCCCGAGTTGGGTTATTCCGGGGACTTAGTCCAAAAATAACTGTGTCAAATGTGGATGTTTTTCATTGTATTTTGTTCAGTTTGTTTCAGCATTTAGATTCATTCCGCAATATTATTTGTGTAGACTGCTTCAGTAATTACTTCGATATTTCAATATAATGAAATAATTGTGAAAAATAATAGGAGAATTAATTCAGATTTGTTGCAGTAGGAATCCAGATTTAGGATTTTTCACAATGCGGACTGATGTTGAGATCGCTGAAGATGGAAAATTCACGTTATAGTGAGAAAATCATCTTCCTTAATAGGGAATTCTGCTCCTGCTTCTCACAGATTTAAGTCATTGAATTCTATCCAATCCTTCCCTCTTGGAAGCCTAGCTAACCATCATATACATACAAATATGCTCTTCAATTCTCCTAGAATTTGGCTCCCATTGACTCTAGCTGCTATAGAGAAGACTATATTTCTATGATGTCAAATTGAGCAATGAGCCCCCTACGATCAAATACAAACCTCTTCGAACCTCTCAAAAATTCCTACAACCTTCATTTTCAGGATGAATTCAATGATATCTAGGCTGAGAACAATGAACAACATAATAAGACATTGGCTTTGAGCCATGGATTTACAAATCCTTTCTGCAATGTTTTGTCTATTCATTTTGTATTCGATTCCTTTTACAAGGGAAGAACTTAAGCCAAACAAGTGCATGCATTTTATGTTATGAATAGGATATCTAGCATTGTGCCTAATTTCACTTTTATGTTTGTTATTGGCCTCTTAGAAGTGTTTTGTTCAACATAGATTACTTCCACTTAGATTCACAAATGATGTTAGACTGGAAAATTATTTGGCAGACCAGTTCTAATAATTTGAAAAACTTTTACTTCGGAGTAATAATACAAATAAATGGTAGAGCTAAATTTATTTATTACTTTTTGTTAGAGGAAGTAATTTATGTTGCAAAGCAAGCAGTTCCATAGAAGCAACATCTAGATCACATAACATATAACATCTTTCTTCATTTATGTTTTTCTTCCATATTCTAATGCCTTACAAAGTTTCCTTTGAAACATCTAATTCAATTGCCAATTTAACTTATTAAATCATACTTTAATATTAAATTACTATCATAATTATTATAAATAATATAAGTATATGTTAGATTTACACTGAATTAACAAGTTACTAAATTTTTTTTTTCGAAAGGATGCATTTCTCTATGGCAAACTTATTACATAGGTTTGAAGTTGAGAAATGGTTTGAAATAAAAATCCTAATCACGATTGAATATGGACATATGGTATGAACCAGAAGTCCGCCGGTAAACATAATTTAAATTCTAATAATTGCAAAGATCACGTATTATCGTTGTGTGTAAACATTGCAGCCAATAAAAGAATATTCGGCATAAATTATAATTTCGTAAGCTAACCCATTTAGCTATGTATTCTTATGTTTCGGTGGGTCTCATGGAATTAAAGTAAACATTACATTACCTGCATCATAGTCGAAGCCTTTTATATTTTGGTTGTAGTGTATATATATCTTTGGATTTGCAAAGCACATTTTTTCCCGTCATCCACTCGAACTGCGCCCTTTCTCACAATCATCAATTTTTGAAGAAAAACTACTGTAAATGTCATCCATTTTAGGAAAATAAATAAATAAAAGCACTAGGATAAATAAATAAATGAAATCACAAGCATGAGAGTGCAATATCAATGAAACCTTACGTACTTTGCATGGTTGTTTTACAAATTGTCATTTCGTAAAATTAAGAAAGAAATAAGAACGATCTTAAAGTGTCTCAAGCATGAGAGTGCAATATCGATGAAATCACAAGCATGAGAGTGCAATATCGATGAAACCTTACGTACTTTGCATGGTTGTTTTACAAATTGTCATTTCGCAAAGTGTCTCCCAATGTTTCAATGACAACATGTAGCCCAATCCAACTCTTTTCTACTTTTATCTAAATCTTCACGCGGGTTTTCAGTTTTATCAACAAATTTTCTCATTAGTGTTGGAATTTATATCGGCGGAAAGTGGTATAATTTTGATGTACATTTTCACTTAGATAAATCTAAAAAAGCACTTAAATGAAAATATTAGTTAGGTTCTACATGAGGGAGGTATTGTCATTGATGTTGCGTATACATCCAGAAGAATCTTGATCCCAGAAGAAAACGACTGGACTTTCATCACAGGTACGGAGAGCGGGGGGGACTGGGGGAAGAGCGAGTACTTCTACAATACCTTCCAATATCTGCAACACTTCACTCATCGACAACCTCACGTCTTCGTCGTCCTGGATGCACCATCCTATAACTATGGCAACGTAAGATTTTAAGATACAAAGATCTAGATTTGCAAAACAATGAACAAACTTGCAAGAGAAGGAAGGAGCAAGCAAGAATAGAGAGAAGAATGAAATTGGTTCTTCAATATTATTTTTGGAATAAATACATAAAAGCAACTAAGTTAAGCTTAGTTGTACATGCAATAACTATGGATAGTTAAAGCTAACTGAAGCTAATTGTGCTTTATGTTCTGCTAATGTGCACATGCACCACATGCAAGCAGTAAGTTAACTAACTAAGCAACTGCACATCGCATGCAAGCAGTAAGTTAACTAACTAAGCTAAGTGCACATCACATGCAATATCTAGAGTTTAACTAAAGCTAATCTAGGTGCATGTACACCAACACCCCCCCTTAAGTATAACTTAGGTGAGTGTGATGCAAAATGAATGAGTCCCGACAACACGGCCATTTTAGGTACCCATATACAATGCATAAAAAGGAGGAAAGAGGGAAAACCTAGTGGGAAGAAAACCCCCCCTCAAAATATAATGCAAAAATAGAGAAAAGACAACTGCTAGGTAGTCGTGTCCTTCACCCTGAGACAATTTCACAGGAATCGAAACTTCTACTCAGTGAAAGTCTCAGTGAAGATATGAATAGTCTTCTCGGAACTAGGACAGTACTGAATATCAATGATCCCATCATGAATGAGTTCTCTAATGAAGTGCATGTGGATCTCGATGTGTTTGGTCCACTTCCGCTGCACTGGATCTCTGCAAAACTTTAGCGTACTTTGATTATCGCACCAGATGACAGTTGGACGATGGACACTGATCCCAAGCTCAAATAGGAAATGTTGTAGCCAAATTTCCTGAATAGTGGCATTGACTGCTCCTCTATACTCGGCCTCTGCTGATGATAAAGCAATGGTAGCCTGCTTCTTGCTTGACCAACAAATTGGGCCAGAACCCAAACTAAGTACATAACTGAAGGTGGACTTGCGATCAATAGTGTCGCTAGCCCAGTCTGAATCTGTGAACCCAATGAGATTCAAAGAAAAATTGGCTGCATAATGAATCCCATAAGTGATTGTCCCCTGAACATATCGAAGGATGCGCTTTGCAGCGTTCCAATGTAACTCATGTGGCTCCTGCATGTATCTGGAAACTGCTCCTACGACATATGAGAGATCAGGACAGGAGTGAGTGAGATAAATAATTCTTCCCACAAGCTGACTGTACAATGTGCAAGTAACCAATGGTGTGTCTTGTCCATTCTCAAGCTTTATCCCTGATAAGAAAGGTGTGGTTGTTGGCTTGCAGTCACTCATGTGAAATCATGCCAAAAGATCTCTAGCATACTTTGGTTGAGAAATGGTAATCCCAGAATCACTCTGATTAATCTCTAATCCAAAGAAGAAATTTAGAGATTAATCAGAGTAGAACTACTTGTTATCAAAAGATCATCTACGTAGAGTAATATGATCAATAAGGAGTCAATTTTATTCAAAAAATAAACATTGGAATTAGATTTGCAGCATACAAAATTTTGAGATAACAAATAAGAATCCATCTTTGCATACCATGCTCTAGGTGCCTGCTTGAGGCCATAGAGAGACTTCTTTAGTTTGCATACTAGAGATGAATTGTGCATGTATCCCGGTGGCTGCTCCATGTATATTTCCTCCTCGAGATCACCGTGAAGAAAGGCAGTATTCACATCCATATGATGCACCTCCCATCCTCTTGCTGCTGCAATGGAGAGAGCTAGCCGAATGGAATCCATTTTTGCCACTGGAGCAAAAGTCTCATCATAGTCAACACCATGTACTTTTTTAAAACCTTTCGCTACTAATCATGCCTTATATCGACTAACTTGGCCATTTGCTACTTTCTTGGTCCAGTAAACCCACTTGCACCTCACAAGTTTGCGATTGGAAGGTAGCAGAACCAAATCCCAAGTTTGGTTCTCAATGAGAGAGTTATATTCCTCATCCATTGCGGCTTCCCATTCAGGATGCCCACTTGCTTTTGCATAAGTTTGTGGATCAGATGCATGCATCATATAAGCATGCATGGGCATGCATGGCTCCATAGCTAAGAGTGCTTGCGGATCTTCCTCAAATAGAGGTATGGAGGTAGGATCATCAAGGATATCACTCATGCTATGCCATTTTTGTGTTGAAGGTGGTTGAGAATATTCCAAACTACATGCGGAAGTATGATCTCAATGTTCAACAGCTGGTGGTCCAACAGGCGTCACAGGAAAAGACTCATCTTCATCAGAATTCTGATCTGAAGTTTCATCTTCATACTCATCAATGAGTGGTGATGGAAACTTGGTAACATGCTCATCTGCTGGTGCATGAAAAATATCTTCGTCAAAATTTACACTCCTTTCAATAAAGAGCTCTTCAGTGTTGATATCAAGCAATCTGTACCCTTTGACTTAATCAGAATATCCAACAAACATGCATGCTTTACTTTGAGGCTCCAAAGCCTTTCTCTTCTCCGTAGGAATGCGGGCCCATGCTCGAGATCCAAAAATGTGGAAATGACTAACTTCAGGTTGCATGCCAGTCCAAGCCTCAAAAGGTGTTTTTCCAGTAACAGATTTATGAGGATATCTGTTATGGATGTATGAGGCACAATTGATAGCTTCATCCCACAATTTCGATGGAAGAGATCTTGCATGCAACATGCAATTAGCCATCTCTTTCAAAGATAGATTTTTCCTTTCAGCCACGCCATTTTGATGTGGAGTATAAGGAATTGTATGTTGCAATTGTATGCCTGCTTCATTACAAAGATTCTTGATATCTTTGTTGACATATTCCATCCCATTATCTGTGCGGAGTATCTTGATGCGTTTTCCAGACTGATTTTCCGCATGCACTTTGAAAATCTTTAGATGTTGAAAAACTTTAGACTTGAGTTTCAAGAAGTAAACCCAAGTGAATCTCATGTAATCATCTATAAATAACAACATATATCTTGCTTTGCTCATTGAAAGCACTGGAAATGGATCCATGAGATCACTCTGTACAAGTTCCGAAGGTGAAGAGGCTCTCCATCCATGCCCCTTCTCGAATTTGTCTTGTGGATGCTTTCCAAGAGCACATCCATTACAAACACCATTTGAAAATTCAATGGTCGGCAATCCTTTGACCATTCCTTGCTTGCTAAGCTGTTGCATATATCTGAAATTCGAGTGCCCAAATCTCTCGTGCCAAATCCTACTTTCTTCATTTGCAAGTGTAAGTAGAAAAATAGGAGGTCCTGAGTATGCATGTAGAGAAGAAAAGGATTCCTTTGAAGAAGCCATATGTTGTGAAGCTCCTGAATCAATGATCCATTCTTGCAGTGCAGAATGAAGAGCAATCAAAGCATGCCCATTACCTCTTGGATCTTGTGCTTTTTATCTAGACTTCTTCTTGGCATTCTCAGGAATGTGGTCTCCAAGATTATGTTGTTGGAATGTCTGCACCATAAGATCTATAGTCTTCTTCATGCATGCAGATTCAGGGTGAAAACCACGGTGGAAATAATTTCACATTGATTGCCCTTTCGTTCCTTTCCTTTCCTTTGAGCTGGATGATCCATCAGGGGGTTTGGGATTTCCTCCCTTTCTTGGATCATGATCCTTCTTCCCTTTTCCTTTCTGATGGTCTTTGGAATTTGCCTTTCCTTTTTCATGCACAATAAGTGCATGCGCTTTGGAATTTTTAAGTGTGCCCATTTTGATGAGCTTATCTTGCTCATGCATCAAAGATTGAATAAAAGAATCCAGTGAGGGCATCTTCCAAGCTGCACCGGTTTCAGATCTTACTGTGTGGAATGTAGAGATGAATACTGCATACTCTGGACCAAGTTTTGATAAAATGGAAAGAATCAACTGATTTTCTTGCTTGGATTTGTCGATCTCGCATCCTTTCAGTTGAAGCAACAAGGCTTTATACCTTGTGAAAAAATCTTGAATGTTCTCGAAATTTCTCAGATCTAATGATTTTAACTCATTTTCGAGAATGTGACCTTGCATTTCATCCTGTTTTCCAAACAATCCTTCCAAATTTTTCCGTACTTCATTTGGAGTTGAACATGATTCAACATGAAATAGCAGTTCTGGAGAGATAGATAAACATAGGATGCCGAAGGCCTCGCCCATGCGATTGAAATATCTTGTTTTCTCCATTGCCGATGTTGGTTCAACTTCTGTTTCCATGGTTATTCGAAATAAGCCTTTACTTCTGAGATGAAGTAGAATCTTTGGCTTCCATTCGTAGTAATTATATGGAGTAAGAATTGTCAATTGTGGAAACTCCAATTTAGACTCCATTCTTTGTTGTTGCTACAATATTTTGAACCTGCAAATAAAAATTTCTTGTGCACTGATTACAAATCCCTACGCTTTGATACCATGTAAGATTTTGAGATACAAATATCTTGATTTGCAAAACAATGAAAAACTTGCAAGAGAAGGAAGGAGCAAGCAAGAATAGAGAAAAGAATGAAATTGATTCTTCAATATTAGTTTTGGAATAAATACATAAAAGCAACTAAGTTAAGCTTAGTTGTACATGCAATAACTATGGATAGTTAAAGCTAACTGAAGCTAAGTGTGCTTTATGTTCTGTTAATGTGCACATGCACCACATGCAAGTAGTAAGTTAACTAACTAAGCAAGTGCACATCGTATGCAAGCGGTAAGTTAACTAACTAAGCTAAGTGCACATAACATGCAATATCTAGAGTTTAACTAAAGCTAATTTAGGTGCATGTACACCAACAGGGAAGCCTCTGCACTTGTTCCACGTCTGCATCATTCAGTAATTTCTTGTCGAGCACTTCCATGGCATTTCCGCTGCTGATCTGACTTGAAGCCCACGTTGGAAAGAACAACTCGCCGGATTCAGAGACCTTGTCCAAGATCCTTCGCCCTGCAATTATTTCGAGCAATTTCATCCCAAATTTGTAGACGTCGGCCTTCACAGTAATTGGCGGAAAGAAGATCCACTCGAGGGCCAAGTACCCTCTCGTTCCTCTCATGGTCGTCAGGACCTTACTATACTTATACTAATAGCACATTGACTGATCAGTCGAGTCAGTGAAAAAAATTTGAATATTCGGCAATTTGTTCGATCCGGCTGAGCTGTCCATAAAAATTCGATTCGGTATTCGGTTTATAATGCATAGATGATATATGCGGGAGACATCAAGCAGGAAGATGGGGAGATAAAAATTGGTTTTTTGTTTGTTTATATAGTCAAAAAAAAATATTAATGGATTGTAGCTTACGTTCCTCATAGCCCAGAGAAAAGGAGCAGTTACCAAGGTAAGCTAAACCAACAATCAGATTCCAAGTAAATTCGGTAAATTTTGAAACATATAACTGAATTTTTTGAAGTATACTCGCGAATTTTTTTCGAACTGAATTTTTTTTCATTGGTTGTAATCAATTTTCATTGGTGGTAATCTATTTTCATTGTGGTAAAGATTTTTTTCATCTAACTGGAGACGATTAGACGACAACAAATGCTAGCAAACGACGAGGCAAGCCGCATCGACAACAAACGACATCAAACAACGAGGCATGCCGCAATGAGGAAGGAGACTGCCAAAGACGTAGGTTATTTGTAACATGCAAACAAAAAAGTAGAGAAAAACATTAAAACCCACAAAAAAATATAGAAAAAAAAATAAACACAAATAGGAAGCTTCTCACCTCCTCGCCCCTACAACAGCAAGCCCCTGCAACAACAAACACTAGTGCAAAAACAACTAACGAGGCAAATATCAGACAACGATAACAAGCCCAAAACCTCATGTGGTTTGCGGGCCAGTATATTTATAAGAAATAGTTCGGCCAAATTCTTTTCAAAAGTTCGGAAGAACTAATAGTCCGACCAAACTAATAGTTCGACTGAACTTCTGTTGCCAGTTTTTCCATCCCCGACCAAAAATATGTTTACCCATGACATCAATACATCGTCAATTTAAACGACAGAATTAGTTCGACTGAACTAATTTAAAAACTTCAACTGAACTTTCTAACCGTTTGGCCGAAATTTTATAAAAGTTCGGCCAAACTGTTGGAAAAATGAATTTTCCGCTTGCGTTTCTCACGAAAGTGTAACCCACCTTTGCGTGTTTACCCTTACCCAATTCCTTTATTTTACCCTTACCTTACTGCACATGAATTTTACTATGCACTGTCGCATCACCCAACTGTTAGTTATATAAATAATCAACTATTACCTTTTCACGCTAATGCCAAGCATGTTTCCTTGCAACTTCTCCCACATGTTCCAAATATCAAGAAATCATATCTATCAATTTTAAATCAACCTTTTCCAAGGCTAAAAACCATGCCATAATCAAATAATAGTCAAAATCATAATAACATAACTAGCACACACTTACACTCAAGTACATATCAATTGTCTCAGCACATAATGCGTTATTACAACCATCTTAAAACAAGACCATTCATTCGCACAATATTTCAGTCACATATTCATATCATGCAATTAATCAAACATTCAGATAAATTATACACATAACATGCTAGATAAATCAAATAGATGACATAAGAAAACTCATAACAAGGAATTGAATTGCTTCCTATATCCAACACCAAAGTGTCAAGTGTTGGCTGCAAATGGAGGAATTATAAATTTCTCTAGAAAGTGTCATAATATCAAGTTAACCATGGGGGAATATGTAGTGAATATTCCAATGCTTTCCATTCCAATGGGTGGTGTTGATGTTGTACTAGGAGTCCAATGGTTACAATCGTTGGGGACGATAGATTTTAATTTTCAAGAACTTTTCTTGAATTTATTTTGGGAAGGAAAGGAATTTGATTTAAGGGGTATTGCAAGGAAACCGAAAAAGACAATAATCTCTAATGAAATGACAAAGCTTCTGAAGAAACAACAACATGGAGTAATTGTACTCTCTAATGAAATGACAAAGCTTCTGAAGAAACAACAACACAGAGTAATTGTATAATTATGCTCACTGGAGATTCAAACATTGAAATCATTTATTTCTCCAAATCTCCAAAAAGTATTGGACAATCATTCCAAATTATTTGAGACTCAAAAAGGCCTCCCACCTATTTTTGATCATGGTCATTCTATTCATTTTATTCTAGGAAGTGTTCCTCCAAACATCAAGCCTTACAGATATCCCTATTCCCAAACTAGTGAAATTGAACGTATGGTTGCATACATGCTAGAGGCCGGTATAATTGAACCTAGTCAAAGTTTTTTGTCTGCTCCACAAGTATTGAGACACAAGAAGGCTGGATCATGGTATATGTGTCCAAATTATAGGGAGATTAACAAGCTCACTATTAAATATAAATTTCCCATTCCTGTCATTGATGAGTTTTTGGATGAATTACATGCAACAATTTTGTAATATCCCAAAATAGGGACTGCTAGCAAGGCATGCCTGAAAAAAACATTTTTTCAGGAATCGCTGCTACATCTCTTGAAATTAGCCCTTGGATCCCTTAGATTTGAGTATCTAAGTCCTAAATCCAAGAGGAGATCAGAAAGAAATCTTTCTAGGTGGGTTAAACAGATCTCCCACACTTAGGAAGGCTTGAAAATTGCCCAAAGAAGGGACTGCAACAATACAAAAGAACACTGCTAAGAAAATAACGCAGTTTTAGAAAGCAGTAGCAGTAGGCCAATACGATAGCATAAAAATAGCTTATACAATGACAGATCAGATTTACAATGGAGCCCAATCAATGTACAGGAGGAAAATGGAGACTTTAATGGAGAAAAACCCTCTAAAAGAGGTGCTGCAACAATGTATTTCACTGTAAATCCAAGACAACGTTATTTTTATGAGTAAACAACAGCTATAGGTTACAACTTATATCTAGGACAGATATGTGTACAAAATATTAGATCTATATCAGATTTGTACACTATACTATCTCTATTTTACATACCCCTTGGGATTTTCAGCAAAACATGAAGCACAGAGAGTAGATTTGAGATCTACTGCAGCGGATCTGCAGAATGATTCAGAATTTCTGAAGCAGATGAAGCACTGAATTAAACAGATCTAAAACATACATGGATTATTTGGCTAATCCATGGATCACCATAGTGCAATGAAGATTCCTTTACACCAGAGGTCTCTCGTCCAAATAGTTGTCAAACACCCTGCAACTCTCCTCTTGCAAAATAACACAGATCTGGGGAAGAAACTGTGTTGTAGGCTTGATCAAGACTTTGGCCTGATGCCAAGGTATGGATATGGAGCTCCAATGATCTATGACACTCTTGCCAATGGGATAGAAGACTTTCCCAGTGAAAAGAGGGGCTAGATGTGCATAGATATGAAGAGATCTATTGTCCACTTGCTACTACTCACAAGGACAACCAAACCCTCAACAGGATCTGAATTGTAGTTGGAAGAATAAGCTTGGCAAAATGCCTAATATTGGACCAAGAATAGAAAGACTCTTCCAAGAGGCCTCTGAAGGAAAGAGGTGGGATTCCCGACCAGGAACACCCAGGTGCTAAACAACACTATTCTCAGCTAAACAGCCAGAGAATGAGAGGTGTCTAAACAGACAGATCCTTTCAATACAATATGTCAACAAACCTCTCATGCTTCTCTCCTCTTTCATTTATAGGATGAAAGCCTTGCAAACCCTAAACCATCAAAAAGGTTTAGCTCCTTCCACATTTGAAACCCCCAACTAGAACTGCGTTGTTCCTATGGGTTCATTGTATCTGGACAGTGCTGTAGATTTGGTCCTGTTGACCCAGTTAGTTGTCACAATCCCCTTTTCACACATGAGGGAATTTTATTAAGGTAGCCCAGATTTAGCCTTGTTCACATGGGCATTGATTTATTTTGTTGTTTAAGGAGTTTAATTTGTCCTCCTTTACAATTTATTCTTGAACAAGAAAATGAAAACAAAATTGAATATTCCTATTAGCTTGGGCCAATTAGGAATATTACAGTCCTCCCCTCTAAAATGTTGCTTGTCCTTAAGCAACTGATAAGGTGAGTGTTGCAACTCATCCCCTCCTCCATTGGTTTCACAAACAAAAGATAAGCTTTGCCCATAAGCTAAGTGATCACCAAACCATCCACCCATGAATTGTCCCCACAATGTCCCCATGAGATGCAAACAACTCCTCTCATAAGGAAACAATGAATCACATGAAAAAATAATGGTTTGCCCAATGCCCTCCCTGAAATATAAGACAGGAAGTACAGGGAGTGTAGTCATCCCATAGGGCACATGCATGCTTTCCCTCCTTTCTCCATTCATCCCCATGAAAAGTACAAGCACATCATCAATATAGGGAATCAAAACAATGTACAAACAAATATAAAGGTGTGCACAAGGAGGTGGATCATAGTCCCACATGTGGAACCAGCGCAGAGCATCCCCTGCCTGCATCAAACCAATATGTGGTAAGTGGTTTTTCCACCACTTACTTGTTGCCCAAGTCATCTCACTATTGCAGAAAATGTGAGATATATTTGGTGCCTTTGGGAAGCACCCATCATGAAAACAGATCTCCCTTTGCTCATCAAGGGAGTAGCCAAATTAATATTTTTTTGTGGCCAAACAATTGCCATGAGATTTACAAAGTATGTTACCCTCCTTGGAGTCATGGCCTACGATAACATGGTGTAATAATGCATGAAATCATAATATAAAACACACGTGATATGAACACGCTCTCCACCAACAATCCTCCTCATATCAATGGAGTGGTGCATAGATCTACTCTCTTCTTCAAGGGAAGAAAGAGAGGGTTGATTTAACTCTCCCTTAGAGTCATGTTTCTGCTCCAACTCCACAAAGTCCATGCATCTTTGACAATGCTGATATAGTTCTCTTTCAAAGCCCTCCCAAAAGTAGCTCCTAAAAATGGTATTGTTGAGCTTCATAGAATAGGTGTGGCTGAAATTGAACTCTTCATAAGCCCTCTATAGTAACTTCTCCTTGATCTTGGAAGCTCTAGACAAGAAGATCCTACCATGATTATAGATGGCTCCATCAAGGATTGAATAGCTTCCTTCATGCAACTAGTCATCAAGAATCATGCAAGTATGAAGATCCTTGGAATATTCCACCAACAGTTGGGATTTCCAATAGGGATCTAATGTGCCCAACAATGACAGCACTAATAAGGTGTCATCTGAAGTATCTGCCATGTTTTTTTCCTCCTCCTTGACATCTCTCATGCCAAAGGTACAAAGTGGAAGGTTGCCAGTCCTTCCTTGCTGCCCTCCTTGCTCATGCACATGCTCAAAAGAAGAGGGAAGCTCTTGGAAGTTAGTCTCCCATGGGAGGCTATCATCTGTCCAAGGCCTCTTGGTTCTTGCCAAAGCATGCATATGAGACCACCATCTCTCTTCATGTATGGAAGACTGTTCTTCAAGCAAGTTTGTCTGATTCAAGTCTTGCCTCCCATGCTTCATGATGGTGTCATTCTTTCTCCTTGTAGCATATCTTCTCAACGCAATTTGAGAGGTGAGGATAGATAATGATGTCAAAGGAAAAATTCTTTCCCTCTCTATGTACCTTCCCCATACTCCCAGTGTTGTAGCATGGTCCTCTAGTGCTCCCTCCTCCCTTGGATCTAAGAAAGGAGCATCATTGTATGAAACATCTTTCATCAAATCTGAATCAGGTGGTCTTCCATGAGGCATACCACAAGATACTGATGTCTCATGGTTCATTCCCATGTGAACAACAGATGGGAATATATCATGACTGCTTCCACTACGCAATTCCATCTCTGATTGTTGTGTGGAAGTAACATGAAACTTCGAGACCCCTCTCAATGGTGTAAGAGTGCCTCTGATTGGAGCTCTTGCCCCATCTTCTGATAGTGGATCAGCTGTGTGACCCCTCCTTTGTTTTGTCTCATTGTCTCTTAGCAAAGACACATGCTGATCATGTCCTCCATATGGAAGAGCCTTTGGAATTCCTTGCAAAGGTGCAAGAATCCCTCTAATGGAAGCTAATGCTTCACCTCCATCTCCAAATGAAAATAGATCTCCTCTTGCTTGCACAACGCTGGAATATCTTTTATGATTCCTCTCCCCCTTCTCCTCATCAGTGGAGAATGATTCATCATCAAGAGATCCTTTTTCTTGATCTCTTAGTGAGGAAGGAATCCTCATGTCTTCTCTTTGAGAAAATAGATCTTGCTGAAATGGGGCCTTTGCCTCTGGAAAAAGGTGCAACAAATCTTCAACCCCTTCAACGATGTTTAGGAATGGAGTTGGCTCCAATGAATCTTCCAACTTATGCAGAAATTCAGATTTCTTGGGCTTGATATGCTTCCCCCAAGAAGTCTCAGAATGTCTCTCATCAAATCTTGTCACTAGTCTCCTAGTTAATCTTGCATAAGAAGAGATGTTTCTCCCTTTCAAGGAAGAGGACTCAAACAACCACCAAGCATAAGCCTTTCCTTGAAGATGCAGCACTGCTACTCTAAAGGCTTCTTCTTCAAATAATTGATTCAAATGAAAGTATGTTTCAATTAACTTTACCCAAGACTTGGTTGAGTCTTTAGGTGATCCATCAAATGTAGGTAGAGAGAATCTACCCACAGTGTGCTGCATGCACCCTTTCCTCCTACTGTAGCTGCTGGATCTTTCTTTTTTGAGCTGACAGAACTCTGGGAAACTGAGATGCTCTTTGAATCTCTCTTATTGAGATTCATATTCTTGGAGATAATCACCAAGAGATTCCTCCTTTGGTGTTTCTCCTCTTCCCCCTTCCTTTGACAAGAAAGTAGGCATGCTGCTACGTTGAGGAACAGATTGTGTGGCTGAATGCTCACACACATCATATGAAGTAGTGGGGATTTCTTCATGTGCAAGCCTCTTTATAATATATACTTGTCTTTCATTCCTCACTCCCTTGATCTCATTCTTCAGCTCATGCATAGATTGGAACAGAGTTTTAGAAAACTCTCTCCCAATTAATCTTCCAGATGAAGGGTTTGGACCCTTCACTTCTGTGTCTTCAGTGTAACCACATTTCTTCATCAATATTTTCCTCCCATGAAAAGACATATTGGATCTTCAAAAAGGCAAAGCACAGGCTGTGTCAAGAAAGCTGCCTTGATACCACTATAATATCCCAAAATAGGGACTGCTAGCAAGGCATGCTTGAAAAACACATTTTTCAGGAATGGCTGCTACAGCTCTTGAAATCAACCCTTCGATCCCTTAGATCTAAGTATCTAAGTCCTAAATCCAAGAGGAGATCAGAAATAAATCTTTCTAGGTGGGTTAAACAGATCTCCCACACCTAGGAAGGCTTGAAAACTGCCCAAAGAAGGGACTGCAGCAATACAAAAGAACACTGCTAAGAAAATAACACAGTTTTAGAAAGCAGTAGCAGTAGGCCAATATGATAGCATAAAAATACTTATATAATGACAGATCAAATTTACAATGGAGCCCAATCGATGTACAGGAGGAAAATTGAGACTTTAATGGAGAAAAACCCTCTAAAAGAGGTGCTGCAACAATGTATTTCACTGTAAATCCAAGACAGCGTTATTTTTATGAGTAAACAGCAGTTGTAGGTTACAATTCAGATCTAGGATAGATATGTGTACAAAATATTAGATCTATATCAGATCTGTACACTATATTGTCTCTATTTTACATACCCCTTGGGGTCTTCAGCAAAACATGAAGCACAGAGAGTAGATCTGAGATCTACTGCAGCAGATCTGTAGAATGATTCATAATTTCTGAAGTAGATGAAGAGGTGAATTAAATAGATCTAAAACATACATGGATTATTTGGCTAATCTATGGATCACCACAGTGCAAGGAAGACTCCTTTACACCAGATATCTCTCCTCCAAATAGTTGCCAAAAACCCTGCAATTCTCCTCTTGCAAAATAATGCAGATCTGGGGAAGAAAATGTGTTGTAGGCTTGATGAAGACTTTGGCCTAATGCCAAGGTATGGATCTGGAGCTTCAATGATCTAGGACACTCTTGCCAATGGGATAGAAGACTTTCCCTGTGAAAAGAGGGGCTGGATGTGCATAGATATGAAGAGATATATCTTCCACTTGTTGTTGCTCACAAGGACAACCAAACCCTAAACAGAATCTGAATTGTAGTTTGAAGAAGAAGCTTGGCCAAATTCCTGATAGTGGACCAAGAATAGAAAGACTCTTCCAAGAGGCCTCTCAAGGAAAGAGGTGGGATTCCCGACCAAGAACACCCAAGTGCTAAACAACACTATTCTTAGCTAAGCAACCAGACAATGAGAGGTGTCTAAACAGACAAATCCTTTCAATACAATATGTCAACAACCCTCTCATGTTGTTCTCCTCTTTCATTTATAGGATGAAAGCCCTGCAAACCCTAAACCATCTCAAAAGGTTTAGCTCCTTTCACATTTGAAACCCCCAACTAGAGCTGCGTTGTTCCTCTAGGTTCATTATATCTGGAAAGTGCTGTAGATTTGGTCCCGTTGACCCAGTCAATTGTCACAATCCCCTTTTCACACATGAGGGAATTTTATTAACGTAGCCCAGATTTAGCCTTGTTCACATAGGCATTGATTTATTTTGATGTTTAAGGAGTTTAATTTATCCTCCTTTACAATTTTATTCTTGAACAAGAAAATGAAAAAAAAAATGAATATTCCTATTAGCTTGGGCTAATTAGGAATATTACAAATTTACTTTACCAAGTTGGATCTTCGTTCAAGATATAATCAAATTAGAATGAAGACTGAAGAGATTAAGAAAAAAACATTCGTACTCGTCACAGTCATTATGAATTTTTGGTCATGACTTTTGGCATTACTAATGCAACTTCCACATTTCAGGGTTTGATGAATTCCATTTTCAAACCCTTCCTTAGAAAATTTGTGTTAGTATTTTTTGATGATATACTAATCTACAACAAATATTGGAAGGATCATGCCGAACTTGTTGACAAGGTGCTGAAACTATTAGAGAAGAACAATGATATGCAAAAACCTCCAAAATTTTCTTTGGAGTACAAGAGGTTGAATATTTGGGTCATATTGTATCTCATGCGGTTGTTAAGGTAGACCCTAATAAAA
Source organism: Pinus albicaulis (assembly GCA_034641835.2). Lineage (NCBI taxonomy): Eukaryota > Viridiplantae > Streptophyta > Pinopsida > Pinales > Pinaceae > Pinus > Pinus albicaulis. Next base: position 1,586,742,700 of record CM076579.1, read on the forward strand.
TTAAAGCCATTAAGGAATGAAAAATCCCCACAACCATAAAGCATATTCGAGTATTTCTCGGGTTGACAGGGTATTATCACAAGTTTGTTAAGAATTATGGGAGAATAGCATCACCTCTAACAACGTTACTGAAGAAATATGCATTTTCTTGGACTCCAAAAGAAACTGAGGCCTTTGAACATCTTAAAGAGGAAATGTGCCAAGCATCGGTCTTAGCTATGCCAAACTTCACAAAAAACTTTATTGTGGAATGTGATGCCTCAGGAAATGGAATTGGTGTTGTTTTAATGCAAGAAGGAAGACCCATTGCATTTTAAAGTCGTCCAATAAAAGGAAAGTATTTACACAAACCTATTTATGAGAAGGAAATATTGGCAATAATATATGCACTAAAGCAATGGCGATCTTACCTAATGGGAAAACACTTCAAGGTAAAAACAGATCATGATATTCTTAAATAATTTTTGGAACAAATATTATCTTAAGAAGAGTAACAAAAATGGTCACAAATTTGTTGGGTTATGACTTTGAAATCATCTACAAAAAAGGGAAGCAAAATGTTGTTGCAGTTGCACTCTCAAAGAAAGGATGAGGATGTGGAAGCATTGTTTTGTGCCATTTCTATCATCCAAACTGATTGGATAACTAAAGCAAAGGATGAATGGAAGAATGATGAAGAGGTTTGGACAGTCATTCAAAATTTGGAACAAGGTCCCAGTACATTTGATACAGCTCGCTCAAAAAAAGATTCATTATTGTACAAAGATAACTTATATCTTTGTAAGAATTCCCAACTCAAACAAAAATATTCTTTTGAAATTGCACACCTCCCCCTTAGGAGGGCACTCAAGATTTTTAAAAACTTACCACAAGGTCAAGAAGGAATTTTTGGGGGATGGCCTTAAATATGATATTTAGAATTTTGTGGCAAAATTTTTGGTTTTCCAATAAAATAAAGTTAAGACAATTAAGTCCCCAGGCCTGTTACAACCTTTAGCCATCCCAAGTCAGTGTTGGGAGGAGGTCTCAATGGATTTTAACACAGGTTTACCCAAGTCTAAAAGAAAGACTGTCATCATGGTAGTAGTTGATATACTTACCAATTATGCATACTTTTGTGCATTATCTCGTCCTTTTAAAGCCACTACAATTGCTACTGCATTTATGGAAACAATTTGAAAGCTACATGGAAACCAAAAGTTTATTGTAAGTGACAAAGATCACATTTTCACTGAAAATTTTTGGATGGAATTACTTTCTTGTCTTGGAACTCAATTAACTCTTAGATCATCTTTTCATCCTCATTTTTACGGGAAAACTGAGATAGTGAAAAAATGTCTCGAAGGGTATTTTTGTTGCTTTGTATTTGATAAACAAACACAATGGGTCAAGTGGTTACCTCTAGCGGAATGGTGGTATAACACTTCCTTCCATACTTCAACAAAATCCACCTCTTAAAGGATAACCTCACTCTGGCGCAAAATCAAATGACACAATAGGTGGATCAACATCACAGTGAAAGAATTTTTGATGTAGGTGACTGTGTATTTTTATGGCTACAGCCATACACACAAATGTCCCTCGGGCAAACTAAGAAGGATAATAAATTATCACCCAAGTATTATGGTTCTTACAAGGTGTTGCAAAATATTGGTACTATGGAATACAAGTTGCATCTTCCTGCATCTTCCCGAGTGCACCCAGTTTTCCATGTTTCATGCTTAAGGAAGGTTATCTGTGACAAGCTCCTAGTTCAAAAAATTTTGTCAGGACTTAGTGAAGAAGGAAAAATATTATTTGAGCTTGAAGCAGTCACGAAAACAAGAACCCAAAAACTACGAAATCGATTAATTTCCGAGAGTATCTCATTAAGTGGAAGAACTTACTCGCTAAAGATTCCACATGGGAGGATGAAAATTTTATCAAGAAGCATCGAGAACTACTCAAGCATTGAGGACAACATGTTTTTGAAGGAGAGGGAAAATTTAGGTCCTTATAATACCAGTGTATCTCCCTTATTGTCATTGTTAGTGTAGCCCCCTATTGTTATTGTTGTGCCCATTTATCCCCCATATTTTTATTGTTGTGCCCCATAGAAGCCAACTATTATTATTGTTGCGCCCTTACATTATTATTTTTATGTAGGCTCTGATTATATTGTGACCCATTAGACTCCTATATATACCAAGGAGGTATTATCATTTGTATCATCCAATAATTGTTCATTTATGTAATGTAAAGGACGTTTCCCCCTCGAAAAGGATAATTTTTAAGCCGTTAATGAATCTTTTCTTCTGTTTTGTGAGTTGGTTTCATTACAATAGTACAGGATAAATCCTCCCCTCCACTAATCTTATTTCCCTCAAGGAAATTCTCCTTTAGTATTTATATTTCACTCAAAAAACCCTAAAATTTGTTGTCCCAAGGCTTCCCATGTGATTTTCTAGCTTGAATTTATGTTTATCTTCCTCATTAGTCGACTCTCTACAAATTCCTTCCTATCCATTCTCTTCCTTTCTACTCTCAACATGGAATATCTCTTCAGTACCTCCCCTCCCGCCTTGCCACCTACCCACTTGTGCACATCCCTTATTAAATGCAAGTTACTCTTTCGTTGTTAGTATTAGTCACCAATGAATTTCCAAGTTGGAGGTACATATCCCATGACTTTCATTTGTTGCTAAGAGGGATTATCAACTACCATCTTAGCTCAATGATTGTTGGGAAGAGGCTCTTCAACTAATGACTCTCTTCATTTAAAGTTTTGGGAAAGAGGGAAGATGAATGTTGTATTTTCAAATTCAAATTTCAAAACCAATTTTTTTTTGGCAAGGGTGGCTTGGAATTGTTTACAAAGCGAACCCCCCTAAACTCCTCCACTATTCCTTGCTCATGATATCATGGTCTATTTAGGCACTCATGCATCAATCAACTATTTTGATGTCTTCATAAATTTAAAATAGATTACATATACATTGTTTATATATATATATATATAAAATTCAACTCGGCATGTTAATAAATTTCTCATACTGAAACATACACTAAACATAATTAATTACAAATTGTAAAGGATTTTGATGAAGATTTGATTTGGAACGCATAGTGTTCAATGAATTAAAGAAAGATAAAGTTCAAAAATTGATGGTCTTACTAAATTTGTAACAAACAAGCTCCACCACTTAACACACAACCCAACTCATCATTGAATGCATTAGCCACTAATCATATGACCTTCATCGTTAGATTCACTCAACTGCTAAACATATGACCTCAAGGAGATGACAGGTGGTCTTCCTGAGCCACATATGAATGGTTTGACTTACATACAACCTCCAAATCTCCTCCAATCATTGTGTATGACCTAATGAAGAAACCTAAGATCTGTATGACTTGCAGTTTTACTACATTCAGAGTATATGCCCATGGGGATTAAGAATGTGTTGTTTATATGTTGCTTTTGTTCCTTATGTTCTCAAAAATTATTTTTTATTGTTCCATTTTATCTAATTTAAAACTTAGCTATTAAATTGCAACATCTTCCTCTTCACAACCCTTGGTCTTATTTCTCAAAGTTAAAGGATTGGTGGGTAATTCAAAGTTGTTGTTGTTGATACCAAGCAAAGGAAAATCAATTTCCTAAATAATAACCATGAATCATCAAGAATGAGTGATATAAAGCTCTAGGTGTTCTTCATTTGTTCATGAATAATGAAATCATGAAAGAATATACATGTAATATTCCAAAATGGGGAAGCAACAATATATGAACACAAACTGGAAGTAACAGTGATAAATCAACACATAAAATGTAAGAAGCTCATATAGCCATCATATTAAGATCATAGTAGCAAAATGTATACAACTTCTTGAGGAAACACTAACTCAAGTTAGGCAAAACAAGCCTCAAGAGAACATGTACATGAGATATGAAGAACACTACTACACAACAATACCCAAGGCTAAGATAGCGCAGTTTTAGTAGATATCAGTGAAAATGTCAATACATAGATATGATAGTATATCGTTCAAATAATGATGGGAGTAGAGATCTAAGCTCCCAAACACATTTCCAAGATAACCTGGGAAGGGTTTCCTGAAATACACAAAATGCAGAAAATACAAATATGGCCCTAGGGCTGAATAATCTCTGCAACTAGATAGCTGATAGGAGGTGGCTGATTCGATATGGAAATGTAGGAAAAATCCTCCTATATATTCTTCAAATGAGAGGCTGATCCCCTCACTGAAGATCTATCTCCCCCAACTAGAGCTCCAAACCCCCTACTACAACTGCACTCTGGAATAACGCAATCCCTTTAGGAAACTGCACTGTAACTGATAGAATTAACTTAGCCTGATGATTAATGGTGAAATGAAGCTCAAGAATCTCCCTTACAAGCCTCCTAGATGAAGGGCTGCTCCCTCCACTAGATAAAAAACTCAGGAGTTGGGTTTCTCAACCTTCCACTGCTGAACCCTACAACTCAGCACATCTCTCAACAAAAACTGCGCTGTAGAAGTAAGATAGATCTTGGAATGATGCCAGAATGTGGAAATGTAATTAAAATACTCTTCCTGATTGGGCACTAGAGGTCGCTCAAGGATAGAGGTGGGATTCCCGCTCGGGAACACCCTGTGCTAAACAACACTGCAATCTTAGCTAAAAAATTGAAGAGAGCAACAAGTCAAAACATATTGTTGTCGACAGATGTTGTCGCTCCTAGGGCGGCTAGGTTGCCATAGACCGGTGCCTGAGACCATCTTATCATAGCAAGGAGCATATAATAAAACTTAGGTGTCAATCCAAAGGCTCTCTGCTTCTCCTCTTGTAAACAAGAATTGATTTAGAGAAATGGGACGAACTTCTGACCTTTTGAGGGGAAAGTAATGTTGCCAGAGACAAGATGCAAGGCTCCAACACAAAAACATCGAGGCAGGTAAGAGACAATTTGCGTAAAGACCGGTCAATTAATATATCGAAATCAAATATCGGAAGATGTATACGGTGAAAGAAATATAAGTAGATATTAGTTTATCTTTGGTCTAATACGTACATTACAAAGAACATACATGGGCTTATCAATCCTAAATCATACATGATGGAATTTTAAAGCACCCTCTACAATAAACTAATATAGTAGAAAGATGGATGAAATAGACATGAAGCGGTATATCAATACAGAGCCATATTTAAAGGCGCTTGTGATCCAAGTATGGGTATAGCTAGGATAAATCTTACCTAAAATCGGTGAAATACTACGCATTCCGGTACACGATACAAGAAGATGGATAAAATGAAATGTTGTATTAAAAACATAAAAAGGAAGTTACATCTTTGTGGGATACCAAAGACGAGAATCCTCTAATAGGATAAGAACTCCCATCTCACTAAACCCTCGAGCTGCGGGCAGCTACTTACAAGAGATTTTACAAGATGTACAAAAATGCCTTTCTTGCTGAATTCTCGGTAAAAATATGGAACCCCTACAATGTCTTTCTTGGGTTTTATGAAAAGGAAACACTCAAAACCTCGATAAATGAGGTAGATGAAAACATTAGAGAAACTTGCCTAGTTTTGAACAAATGGCGGAAGCATTCGCGCCCATATTGCGAGTATGTCTTTATATTGTATGTACTCTATGATGCCTTCGGAAATAAATGTCTTGAGTAGAAAATATCCTCGAAGTCCCAACATAAGAGATAGAAATCACTTAAATAATACATACTTTTAAAGGAAATCTTGCTGATGTCTTGGAAGATTATTAACTCTCTTATGCTTCTAACTTTGAATTAAGATTTGAAATCTTTCATTCCAAATGCAAAGTTATTTATCTTCAACTAACACTCTGTGCGTCATTAAAATTTCTATTTGTGAAATGCTTTGATTACTATGGAGGGTTTTGATGGCTTTCAATCTCACTCTTTTTAAACAACGATCATATCTAAACTGACTACCGGGATCTTCTTCATAAATATGATACTTGAAAACTGGAAGTCTTTGTGCGTCATCATAAAAACACCGACAGATGCTGTAATTAGCAAATGGATGCTTCTGCTTATAAGCACCATAAAATCACACAAACATATTAAGAAAACCCAAGCACAGGGGTGGTGGGATGCGGCGATGACCCACGGGAATGATGAATGTAAGTAGGTAAATAAGTGAGGAGATGAAGGGTGGCGGAGAAATGAAGGTAACAACATCTGAGTGGACGAAGGAGGTAGATAGAGCAGGCAGAGGTACATAACAAACACGAAAAATGACACATGCATGGGAATATGAATGGTGGAGAGGGAGACTTCTCATGCCAGAAGCCGTGGGCGTACCAAAAGGTAGAAGGAAGGACGACGGTGGGCGGACTTGGTCGTCCGCCGGGATATGTATCATTAGACACCACGATCAAAAATGAAATCAACGGTTAAAAAGCTTTACCGGAGGGCGATGGGCTGCGGAGCTCGGAGTGCCGTATACTTAATTAAAACTCGATGTAGCTTAGAGAAAACAACGCGGTTGGAGGCTTATATGAAATCACAGCGGTTAACATAAATTTCGTGCGCGTCTTGAGATCGGCATTAACGCACGAAGGAAGGTATTATTGAGGTCATACCGGAACCGTATTGTGAGTAATGGAAGTGCCGGGGTGTAGATCTTTTTTTGAAAAGGCGATATGAATAAGCAATGGATTTGAATCGGCCAACAACCTTTGAGTCCACGAAGCCAGGAAAAGATGTGGTACGTCGATTTATGGTTTGACGTCTGATCGCTGGCCAGATGGACGTATAAGCATGGCGTTGATCCGTGGAGACGATTAGAATCCTTGTACGGATCAACGGATATTCTTCCGCCATACGCACATATTTGATAAGCCCCAGGTTTAACGTGGGTTGACACGGTCATCTGTGGGAGAGGTAGCCCAGGGTTTGGGCAGGAAAGGCCGGGCCTCTAAATATTTTCGAGTGGGTTTTTAGCCTTGGAGAAATGTGTTTTGGGGCAAGGAAATCAGCGATAGGCTTTAGAATGGATTCTCGGGTAAAGAAAGGAATGAGGGGCTTAGCAAGATTGCTGGTCAAGCTTCAACAGAGCTGATTATGGTCAACATTGGCTCCATCTCTGGGGATGGCATGTTCATCCTGGGCGGTGGTGAGAACCAACGCAGACCTCCTAATCACCAATCTGTAAGCTCTGTTCTTGGCCCTCATACTTTTCCTCTTTATGAATCATCAACACGCCCCACCTTGACAAACAAGGCTGGAACAAAACTGACCAATATAATACATCGGGCTCTCTGCTGAATTAAGTCTGAAGTAGGGTTTAAATTTAAGCTGACTGGGGGCATCAAACAAGTCACCTATAAATTCTCAATGAAGGCAATACAGAAAAATGGCCCTCCCATATTCCATTGTCTGGGCTGGAGGAAATCTGAGTAGTTGAACTTGTATTTTCCCTTTTGACCCTACGGACATCCCCTCTTTGATCATCTACTTCATGTCTTTCTTTCTTTGATCAAAAATATGTTTTCATTTCTTAAATCATCTGATAATCTCCAAGGTCACACAGCTACTGTGTTTCTTTAATTCTACCTGTTCGTTGATTTTCCTCTTTGTTCTTAATATTGAGTTCCTCCCGACTTATTGCATGAAAGCAGACCCTTCATTAAAAAACAGTTGCAGAAAAATACTCGTCCATACACCAATTCATATGGAAGATTTCCGGTTGCTCTCTTGCGTGATTCTATTTCCAGAAAACTTCAATTAGATCAATTCATACAGTTCTCGTTCTGCGTTTTCTTGAGAGCCTCACTAAAGTTTTATTAAATTCTGCCAAACCATTTCCTTATTAGATATCAGTTGTGAGTGATTAAGTGCAATATTGTCTGTTACAAAGCGAGGAAATTCACAAATTTTGCAGATTTGGGGGCCTATGCGTTGCTAGGTCACTATTCTAGCGGGGCGACCAAACACAGGATGTGATGTTTCCTCCAAAGCAATTTGATTATCACGATAATACTGTGCTTGTTCTTGCGGTATGGCTTCACATTTTGTAAATAATCTGTGGCGGTCAATATCCATTTATGTTGGCCACTTGAGGGTGAGTGAATTTCCACCTATATAAAATCTATTCCCCATTGTTGAAATGGTTCATCTACATGAAGCGGAATCAAGGCGAAGTACTTCAGTGCCTTTCAACAAATTTTTGACACTTATCACATGCTCTAACCTGGTAAAAACATCTCTGGAAAATATTTTGTGGGTAAAAGTAGGCTAGGGATTTTATGGTAGCAAGCCCTCTCATTGTTCCTCCAATTCCTTCATAAAATTAATAATTTATACTTTCTACTTCATCCTCTGTGAAACACGAAATCCTAAAATAGAGATTCTCTAATATAGTGGCCATTAGCAACTATATACTTGTGATTTCAATCTTAAAACCCTGCATTTACCTTTGTACGCTAGGAGGATAAGTGAGGTGTCCAAAGATATTCTACTATTTCTTTACTTCTGTGGTGCAGTAGAGATATTTTATATGTGCTTTAGAGTAGCCTTCCTCCAATCCTTGCTACTCTTTTCACTCTGGAACTCTTCACTTGCAGAAAATAAAGCAAAATTTATGCCCGAGCTTGATAGTTCGATTAGATAACATTTGCTTGACCCAGGTCCTTTAGTCAGCTTGGTAGGCAGATGTCAGGATCACTCTTATTTTAGCAATCACATATATATCTTTTCCTCCTACCTGCTAAGATAAGGATATCTTTTTACGTAGGCCTTGAGGCACAAATGCGGTGATGTAAGTATAAAAATATATAAGAAAAGATTTGAGGATTTTACCTAGGCTCTGCCTTTCTATTATATTGTCCTTCTAACTACCATCATGGAGCACCTAAGCTGTAGAAAGCAATAGGCTGCTCATATCCATCTTCATTTTTAAGCAAGGCTAATCTTTGTATGAGGTGGCTGCAAAATGAAAAGATCACAAAGGTTTTATAATCTGATTCAGCTAATACATGAGTTTCAACAAAAGCATGCTTAATTCTGTCAAAGTACCTCACGTGATTCTTGTGACCATTTCACCTCCATTCCCTTTTTTCAACATGTCTGATTACGTGCTAACTATTTCGGCATGAGTTAGGAATAACCTCCTCGGAAAATTTATACGCCAAATATTTTTCTCTTTCTTATTTTACGGGAGAGGAATACAAATTTATAGCCTATACTCATAGGATCTATCCTTACCCCATCTTTAGTTACAATATGCCCCAAGGTTGCCTTCCTCTAATACAATAGACTTTGTGGATTAAGAAGAATATACTCCATTTTCCAAAAGTTCTTAGTATTACTCATCATATTTGACATCATTTTTGAAAACAACGTAATATCATCAGTGCACACCACCAAAAATTTATCTTGCTCCCAAAAACAAAGCAATGTCCATGGCCCTCCCAAGAAAAATGACACTGCATTATTAATCATCAGAAAAGACATCTGGCATACATAAATGTACCCCAGCAATTGTAATGAAAACGGTCTGTACAGTCTTAGGAAGTACAACCACACAGTTATAGCAGAGAAACCATCCATCATTGACATCCTAGAAGCAACCCTTTCTGTAAAATATGATCATCTTGGGCGGTGGATAATTATCTTTTAAGATGCTCTGTTTAAATTTAAAATCCACACATAGCCTTATTTCTCCATTCTTCTTTAGGACAGGGACGGGATTTTCCACTATTAGATGCCTCCAACGGTACAATTATTTTTGCCTTCAACAATTTCTTAATTTCTTTCTCAATGAGGAAATGCTTGGAAAGTTTATATATACGAGAAGCACGCTGCCAGTTCACACCTTCCCTCAGGAGGAATTTCTCATTATAACGTGTCAAAAGTCAACAAGTCACGATAGATACATACAATACATCTTTATAGGGAAGTGAAATAATTTTCGGGTATTTCTTCTTGCATATTCCTCTTGTATCTTCTTGGACAATTTTACAATTTTGGGCTGGTATGAATTTTAATTCAGGTCTTACTGATATTCTTCTACACTCTCTACTAGGATGTCTTTGGGACATCATTCTTGTCAAATAATCTTTCTAGAGCTGCAATGCCCTCTAGGGATGACATTTCCTTCAATTCATGACACTTTACTACTGCCATTTTTCTCTTCCCATGTATTTTACGAAATATCTTGACCTCCTCTTCTTCCACAGTCATCAATTTCCATATTGGAGAATTCTCCCATTTGTTTCTAGGAATCTCTTCATTTGTTCATCATCCTCAAATACACCTTGATGCTTCGTCAATATACGGGATTGATGGCCTATAACACACCAACTTTATACCTCAAGAGGGTTACGGGAGAGCGAGAAGGTGCGGCAGCCACACGCCATGAATCTGCCATTCTGTGCTGCTCTAGGGCATATTTGGATATTAAATGCGAGAAGAAATTCTCCACCATGTTCCACACTTCATTCTGTAAGCCCTCAACGGGGATGTAGTTTAGCCTTTGATTTCGGTTGTCGACCACCGGCTTCCCGAGTCTCCCGGGACCTTTAAACATTGTATGTCCATGCTCTGGCTGTTTGTAATCCCAATAGAAGTACTTCTGTTGACTACGTTATTAGTAGCCTCATATTCCAATTTAAAAAGCAGTGGGATCCATTTTCCACAACGCTTGGGAGAGATTAATAATACTCCGGCTCACGTTTCCTTCTCTTGAATTTGCTCCATCAAATATAAAGATCAAGATTCACAGCACACGTTTCCTCTGAAAGGTTGTTCAATTTTACTTGACGAATGATGGCTCATGAACATAGTCTTGATCTTCTTCCGGCATTAAGCATAGAAAATTTTCCTTCTTGACTATAGATTGGTGAGTTCCTCGAGAGATGCTAGAGCACCAGTCACCATCTTGACAAATACGGTTTCTCATGCTCGCCTCCTCTCTGGCCACCAAAGAATTGGAATAATGGCATATGTTAAATCTAATTTGAGTGACTTGTAGATTTTTCCCCGGGACCTTGACAACGGCCTTCTGCCAAAGGCTAGGATGTCGGCCACCACAACGTCCATCACTACACTTTTTTGTGGAATTTGGGCCAAATTGACCACTAAATCTTTAATCATTCCCAAGCATTTAACTCTTTGGAATCAAATGAATAGAGGTCTTTGTATGGGCGGTAAAGTTGCAGTCTAGTTGTTCCATAGTGATAGAGGCATAATATTATGGAAGCTCCGAATCTGTATACAATTGTGTAATGAGTCATGAATCACTAGAGACACATAAAATGGAGGTAAGAAGGATCTATTTCCTCGACATGTGGGCCAAATATTAACATGGGTATTTCTTCTTGGAAGTTGAAGCTGTATGGAATTATTGGCGCTTCAAGAGGGGACAATAAAGAAGTGACTTGAGATTGATATGTAGGTTGTTTCAACGGTTCGGTCGGGGAGCGGGATTTTAACTTTCTCAAGTTCCTTTTGCAGATTGAAAGTAGGAGGGGACTTCTCTGTTACAACTTCTTTTGACTCTTATTGTCGATTAGAAAGTTTAACTTCTTTTTGATACGGACTCGCATTAGGAGGAGGTATTTGCGACATAAGAAACTTGATCATTAGAATGCAAGGGTTTGTTTAAGAGGATTTTTACCTTTGTATGTAAATTCTGCTTTGTTGATTCCTTTTGAGCGAGTGCTTCCATGCAGGAGAAGGCTCTTCTTCTTGATCCTGAGATCGAGTCCTCTTCTGGAAGATGCGAATCCATATTTTCTATTGAAGTGTGCTTGCATAAAAATAAGAAAATTGTTTACAATAATAATCGACCTACGAGTCTTCTATGTCTTTAGCTTCTTCTTCTTCTGTTAATTGGGCATTCTAGTTCATCATTATTCAAAAAATCGATTTAAATCTTCTAGCTCATAGGCGGCATCTTAGTGACTATCTCTTGGACCTTCTAGCTCCAGTGGGTGTGGTACACGATCTTGTTCTCTTTTGCTTCCCTTGGCAATATTTGTAGGGGTGGATTTCTATGCGAGGTTGCCAACCCTGTTTGGAGCATTCACCGGAAGTTCTTGAAATTTGAATTCTTGGTTTCCAATTCAAGCTTGACAGTTTATTAGAAATATTCTTAATCATTTTTTTCATTTCTTCAATTCTATCTGTCCTTATCTGGTTAGAAGTAGATACTTCCTCCTTGCCTCTTCTTACGGTATCTTGTTCGACTTTCCCTTTTAATTTTCCAGTCTGAAGTAGAAATTTATATTTCCAACTCCAAGAGCAATACGGCGGCGTCATCTAGGGTCGCGGCTTTCTTTCCTGAGAGAGAAACCAAGTCGGAGTCCAAGGCTGCTATGAAAACAACAATGACATTACGATGAGGCTTTATATAATGAGGAAGGTTTAGATATAACTTATAAACTCTCTTGATAAATTCTGACACCCCTTCATTATGTTTCTTCTTAAGTGTATTATGAACTCAAGCAGACACTTGTCCTTGATCTTTCTTTTCATACATTTCTGAGAAGAATGACACCATATCATCAACGGATTTACGAAACGGTTTCTAATATGCAGACCATTTTCTGGCCCTACTTGAGTCCGGTGCCTGAAATAATCTTAGACTACATCCAGAATGTTCTCCATTAAAGTTCTCATAAAAGAGCAAAGGAGTCTCAAGATGTTTCGAGCATCAATTTCATTCTCCCAGTGAATGCGGAAAGATCTTCAAATAATCTGTGGAGATATCATTAAGAACTTGAGGTAATGCTAGGGGAGCATGTTGTTTTAGCTGGAACATTAGCCATTGGAGGAGGTGGGGGTTATTTTTAACTATCTGGTGTACGAATGGAGGAAGAGGCGAGTGGAAGTGGAGTATGAATAACAACAAGGGAATATCTTGTCCACCGGCAGAAGCAGGCGTAGATGGGAACAATTCCACCGGTTAACAACGACTACTTCGGTGACTTCTTTAACCTTTTCAACCTCGGGAGTAGGTGAAGACTAGCTTTAATCCTAGCACTTTCCCTGAGTGGGCTATACGGAATAGTACTACGGCAATGCTCCCCACCGATGGGTTAGAGATTTTCTACTAAAACTTCTTGAGAAGAAGAAGATGGGTAATATTCTACGGAAAACTCGGGGATTTCGGCACAGTGATTTCTTTCTTTTTCCAACTTCTTCTGTCATATTCTGAGTTGATTCTTGAAGGTGTCTTTGGTACGTGATGTATCGACCTCCAAGTGTGGCTTACAGGAGCCGGGACTACGAATAGATTTATCCATGTGATGGAGTAGCTGAGTGAGAGATATGCAACTCTTCAACTCTCTGTGCTCACACGATTGGAAAGTGAATATGATTTGTGAATGCCCCGGGGATAATGATTTTCTTGGCAGTCCACGGCAACGGTGCCGAGGGAAAAATGTTGTCGACGGATGTTGTTGCTCCTAGAAGACAGCCTAGAGTTGCCATAGACCGAGTGCCTAGGACATCTTATCATAGCAAGGAGCATATAATAAAACTTGGGTGTCGGTCCAAAGGCTTTCCTACTATCTCTTGTAAACAAGGAAATTGATTTAAATGGGACCGAACTTACGAAACGCCACGGGGAAAAGTAATGTTGCAGAGACAAGATGTGAAAAGCTCCAACACAAAAACATCGGATAGTTAAGAGACAATTTACTGTAAAGAGGGCCGATTCAATTAATATGCCACGAAATCAAATATCAGAAGGTGTATGTGGTGAAATAAATATAAGAAGATATTAGTTATCTTTGAGTCGATACCCGAATACACAAGAACCATATGGGCTTATCAATCTAATAATCCATACATGACAATGGTGTTTTTAAAAGCACCCTCGAAAGCAACTAATATAAGCGAGAAAGATGGATGAAATGAACATGAAACGATATATCATGCCTGAGCTTATATTTAAAATGCCAGCTGATCCAAGTATGGGTATCAACTAGGATAAATCACCTTACCTAAAAATGGGTGGGCCACTCGCATTCGAGGTACATGATACAAGAAGATGGATAAAATGAAATGTTGTATTAAAAACATAAAAGGAGGTTACATACGCATGGGGATACGAAAGACGAGAATCCTCTAATACGGATAGAACTCATCCTCAACGAAACCCTACGAGCTGCTGAGCCTTCGTACAAGAGCTTTTACAAGATGTATACATATGCCTTTCAACACGCCCAATTCTGCGATAAAAATGCGGAACCCCTACAATGTCTTTCTTCGTTTTTATAGAAGAAACCTCAAACCCCTCGGTAGAGCGAGGTAGATGAAAACATTAAAGCTTGCCTAGTTTGAACAAAATGGTGGAAGCATTCGCACCCATAATAGCTGACGCTCCATATGTTGTCTTTGTATGTACTCTATGATGCGCAACTTCGGAAATAAAATGTCTTTGTGAAGTGAGAAATCGCACCCGGATGCGGCTTATAGAGATGAAATCACTTAAATAGTCTTGTCCTTTTACGAGAGGAAATCTTGCTGAAATTAATCTTGGAGGGCGTAACTCTCTTCGCTTGTCTTCTAACTTTTGGATTGGAATTTGAAATCTTTCATTCCGGACGCTGAGAAATTATTTATCTTCAGCGACACTCTTTGTCGCGTCATTAAAATTTTCGTGCGTCATGGCAAATGCGCTTTTTGAATTGCTACTGGAGGGATTTGATAGCTTTCCAATATCTACTCTTTAAAGCAGCAGTCCTTATCTCGGCAACTACCCGGGATCTTCTTCTATGGCCATGATGCCCGAAAACTCAATACTACTCTGCGTGTCCTTAGACCGACCAAAGGATGCCGCGGTGTGATAGTTCTTGTATAGCCATAAACTGCCAAAATCCACGAGCTTATATTAAAGAAAACTGAGGCACAAGGGTGGTGGATGCGGCGGTGACCACGAATGGTGATGTGGGCGGGTGAAATGATGGGGAGATGAAGGGTGGCGGAGAAATGAAGGGTGGCAACGAAAAATACGGTGGAATGACGATGAATGAGCAGAGGCGGAGGTACATAACATAAACACGGAAATATGACACATAGGAATATATGAATGGTGGAGGAGAATGCAAATTACACGTGGGCATATGAAGAGGCTAAGCGGAAGGGACGACATGGAGGCGGACTTGGTCGATCATCGGGATGCGTAAATGAATTACGGGCCACACGATCCAAAAATGAAATCAACGGTTAAGCTTCCTTGGGAGGGCGATGTGTTGCGGGCGGGTGTCGTATGCTTAAATTAAAACTCGTGCGACCCCGGCTCGCCAGCACGGCGGGTGGATGAAGGCTTATAGGTCTGACGGTTAACGATAAATTTCGTGCGCGTCACGGATCGAGCGTTAACGCGCGAAGGAAGAGCGGTATTGGGGTCGTACAACGCGGGACACGTGTTGCACGATGTGTGGAATCGTGCGCGTTTGTGGTAAGTCGCGCCCCACCTTCGAAAGGTGAGTGCGAATAAAATAGGTCGGTTTTGGAATCGACGCGCGAGCGCGGGGTCCACGGGCGGGAAAGATGTGGTACGTCGATTTATGGTTTTTGATACGGCAGGTACGCGGATGAGGCTATAGGCACAACGTTGATCGGTGGAGATCGTTCGATCTTGTACGGATCAATGGCTAATATTTCGCCAGGGCGCTCATATTTGATAGCACCCAAGGGTTTAGCATTAGGTTACGGCTCATAGTCATGTGGAGGAAAGTGGCCGAGGGGTTAGGGCCGAAGGGGCCAAACCTCAAATGACTCTCGAAGAGTGGGTTTTTAGCCTTCTGAGAATATAGTTTTGGGGGCAAAGGAAATCAACGATAAGAGCTTTAGAATGGATTCTGCGAGTCAAGAGAAAGGATGCAGAGAGGGAGCTTAAGCAAGATTATTTGAGTCGAACTTCAACGAGGAGGCCCGATTATGGTCAACACATACCATCAAAGAAAATAATAATCCCCATATGCTCCTAGTGGATACCATCCCCTTATATTCTCAATGAGATTCCTCACCTTGGGCACTCATTAAAGCCACTACTTCCGTGCCATGGAATCTCCCATCGAAAAGCTTGTGTTTTCCTACGGTGGATGTCACTCTCTGTTCCATCACCGGCGTTGTTTGATTTGGTCAAGGTTCGGCCCGGTCTTCATGCTCCAGCCTTTTCACTGTCGGGTCTTTCAATCCGGCCCTTTATATGACCTCCTTTCACGTTAGGAGTGTCTTTTATTCCTACTAAGGAGATTTATGGGTCTCCATACCCTCTTATTCACTCTAACTAAAGAGAAAAAACAAAATTTAATATTCGATTGAGTTGTGTGCTAATTTTAGGAATATTACTGGTCCTCCCTCCGAAATGTCGTGTCCTTAAGCAGTGCAAAGGATATCTTGGCGAGAGATCCCTCTCCTCTTCCTCATGTAGCACATCCTCATAAGATAAGTTACTCCAATGAGCAAAGATGCCCTCTCATCGATATGTCCCCTAGTTGCTCCCTCCCCAGTGTATAAGTAAGCCTTTGGTGGCAAATCCAAATGAGCTCTCGTATGAGATAGTGGGATATCCATAGAGGCAACCATATGTGGTCCTAGAGGCCTTCTTGAGGCATGGAATCGTAAAAAGTATTGGGAGCTGTCGTTCCCATGTGAAGCTCCAAGGCAGCTATCTATTCCATCTAGAGTGAGTCACCCTCCAAAATGGAAACTCATAATTTCCTCCACCCATGGCTCTTGCAATGTAGGTGGGTACATATATGGACATGATAGACCACGTGGCCTACACTTTGTCTCTCTCTCCACTTGTGATAAGTGTAGAGCTGCTACTGTAGAATACGGGGCTGCAGTAATATTGACCTCAAAGAGACAAAAGGACCAGCTGAGTCCCGAAAAGACCCCTTATCTAGTGTCATGTAGTCCAAACCATCACATACAAAGTGAATGGTACATCATCACCATATGGTATCCAAATCGAGAGAAAGATGTCTTGGATATGTTATGTGCAATGATGGATGGTACCAATGGTTTTTCTCTGAGTGGATACAACGCATTTTTGCAAGCCTGGCACATTTGACGGAACATCATGTGGCAAGTTGTCTCCCAACGAGATTGATAGCTTTGTGCTTGTTTTCTTATCTACTTAGGATGTAATAGTAGACATTATATATCATCTGATCATGGCTGAGAATAACACCACATTTGCCCAAATCCATGCAAGGAAAAGGGCTATCTGCATCGTAAATGCTCTGTCACAGAATGACCATGAAAGCAAATACAATCTTGCCCTCTTATGGAGCAATGCTACAGCTGTACATAGATGGTAAGAGAATGAAAATACTTTGTGAAATGATCAATAAGTATAGAAATACATTTCTTACCATGCATTGTGAGTAGGTTGAAAGTGAGGTCCATGGATGAGCCCTCCCATGAGAATATCCGCATGGTGGTTTGCATAAATGAAGGGATGCGTACTCCCAGTTGGAACACTCCATCAGTTGATACATACTCCCAAGTGAAAACGTTGTTGGCCTTGGTGATAAGGCTCTTGCACTTGATGACTCCATTCCTTGACATGCCATATGCCAAAGTCATCCACCATCATGCTACTATATGTGGGGAGACTCCTTCCTATGTGGAAAGCGCCTCCCGAGTCCTTCCATGCTTTGAAGGAGCAGCTTTTCACTTTGATTGTGCCATGCTTTGTCTTTTGAAATATCATGCAAAACATGAGAAAAATTCAGCCCATACTCTCCCAAGAGTAGCCAAAGCAACAATAGCTCTTAGCGCACTGCCTCCACCTCCATCGTATAGACCACGGAGTGGACATGATGATTGAAATGAAAATTGTCACATCACTCACCACGCAACCAAACTCGCTTGTTTCGCCATACAATGCCGGTGTCATGCCAAGTCACAACTTCCAGCCACACACCCTTTCGAAATGGGATATGTCATGTGCTTGGCCAAACTCTTTCAAGAGTAGCCGTGCGCAGTCTTGCCCTCCTGGCATACTGTGTCATAGATACGCAAGTGGCTCTCCGGCCTCTTGCTCATCCAACATCACCCAACCAACCAATGGTGGTAGTGTCTACTTTCCATGCTTTAAATGGGTATTCCTCCAATGGAGAATACCATCCTCCCAAACCAAATCTCTTGTGTCTACACTTCATGGGATGTTGAAGTACGGCCTCCTCGGAGATCTCCATATGCAAGACCACTCATCGACGGCCAAGTTGATACTTATGGAGGATCCAAATATCTTTGAAGGGAAAAAATCTTCTCATTGAGGTACAGCAGAGGTGCTCATCGAGAAAGATCCATCTATAACAATGGGATATAATATGTACTCTCATCAACCATCTTTCGCACTCTCCCTTGCTCCACATGTAAAATGGTAATTGGGAATGCGACAATGGATTTGGGCCCCCAACTCATCATCGTTGTTCCATAACAATGTTGTTGATCTCCATGATGAGTGCATACGTGTTGTCTCATAATCATGTTCAATGCTGAACATATAGTTACGCATTGAATTATTTAGAGAAATATTCATCCTACCCTCCAGCAATCTACACTCCAACCCCAAAGGTGGTGATGTGACTTCAAAAATGACATACTAGGATGAATGTATATCTCCTCCTTGATCCAATCAAAGGTCCTCTGCTGAGTGATGATAGTCATGTTGCTCCAAATCGTAAATGATGTGTCTTTGATCCTAGGCCATGTAATGGCATGTCCCCACAACCCTCCATATGATGTGCTAAAATAATAGAAAGTGGAAACATTTGCATACTTTGTTTGGCTTGGGAACATCATATGTCTTGCTACAAGGGGTTCCTCCCACGATGTGATGACTTCGACTCTTGTGGTGATGATGAGTGGTGCCGATTCTCTCTTGCCTACACGAGAACACGGTGTAAACGTATCCTCCTCCCTCGTGCATCTCTTGAATAGTGCATGGGACTCTAAATGTCGAGGAGATCGGAAGGCCACTTTGCAGTGCCGTGTTCCTTCTCTTGATGCAAGTACTCCTATGACAAGTGGTGGTGGAAAGTTGTCCTCCTTGTTCTGTGCATCAAACTTCTTGATCAACCTTTGAGTAAAATGCTTTGTATAAGAAGTTACTCTTGCATGACTCAAATGGCTGGAAGAACCACCAAATGTTTGCATACACCCTCAAGGTGCAACTACTTTGCCAATCTCAACAACTTCTCTGCCCTGTGCGGATGCATGCGGGAAGAATGCATCCAACTTCATTCCCCAAGCCCTTGTTGTGCATGTGGATGATCCATCAAATGTAGACAATGGAAATCTATTCTTGCAAGGTCTTCTTTCTTCTTTTGAAAGTTTGAATGAACTATGGGAGAGTTAAGATTCTCCTTGAAAAGCCCTTGATTGAGATTTGTGATACGCAAAGATACTCACTTGCAGAATCTCATGATCTAAGTGTCCCTCCATCTCTCCATGACTTTTGTCTTATTATTCAAGAGAAAAGGAGCATAGTATATTTCTTTGGAGCTCTATGCAATACCGGTTCTTTCTTATGACGTCGAGGAAAGTGCGAGGGACCTTCCTCATCTTGATGGCCTGTGTGGTTTCATGGATTTTCTCCATTCTTCTTTGCTTCGGCCTTCTTGGTGGGGTCCCTCGTAGATATGAAAAGAGATGAGATAAAACTCAAATTCGTCCTATCATTACGCAGTCTCTTTCTCCTTCTTCTTATTCTCCCGATTAGCATAATGCGTTTGAGATCCATAAAGGCCGAGCCAAGATTATGCTTGATACCGCCTGCCAATATTCCCAAATGGGGAAGCAACAATATATGAACACATACGTGAAATAGCGGTGATAAATCAACTTCCACACACATAAAATGCAGGATATCATATAGCCATCATATTAAGATCATAGCACCAAAATGTATACAAGTTCTTGAGGAAACGATGAAGTCAAGTTAGGCAAAACAAGCCTCGAGAGAACATGTACATGAGATATGAAGAACAACTTTGCTACACAACAATGCAGAGGCTAAGACAACATAGTTTTAGTAGATATCATTGCTATCATAGAAAATTTCAAATACATGAGATGTGATATTATATGGCTCAAATAATGCCGGGAGTAGAGATCTAAGCTCCCCAGTGCATTTCCAAGATAACCAGGGAAGGGTTCTCGAAATACACAAAATGTTGAAAATACAAATATGGCTAGGATGTGAATAATCTCTACAACTAGATAGGCGATAGGAGGTGGTTGATCTGATGCTTTGGAAATGTATGAAAAATCCTCCTATAGATTCTTCAAATGAGAGGGTTGGTCCCATCACTTTGACAAATCTCTCTCCCCCAACTAAGGCTCCAAACCTCCCTCTTTGGCCCGCACTCAGAATAACGCAATCCCTTCGGGTGCCTGTGCCATGAGCGATAACGAGTACCTTGGCACGATCTTTGAATGGTGAAAGTGAAGCTCAATAATCTCCCTTACAAGCCTCCCGGATGAAGGGATGCTCTCCACTAGAAAACAAGCTCGGGGAGTTGGGTTTCTCAAACTTCCTCCTCAGCTACTGCACCCTACAACTCGAAAGCACACCTCTCACTACGATGTAGATAGTAAGATGAGAGCTTAGCGCTAATAGTCGGATTGTGGAAATGTAATAGAAAAATACTCTTCTTGAGTGGGCACTAGAGGTCTCTCAAGGACAGAGGTGGGATTCCCACTCGGGGAACACCCTGTGCTAAAGCGGTGACGAGGAAGAAACAATTCTAAAGCACGAGACCATCAAGAAAATAATAATCCCCATATGCTCCGATGGCTGCATCCCCTTCCTTATATTATTGGTGAGCTTCCTCACCTTGGGCCCCACTCATTAAAGCCACTGCTTCTATGCATGGAATCTCCCTCTAGAACTATGTTGTCCCTCGAGTGAGATGCCACTCCTTCCATACCAGCAGCTGTCGATTTGGTCAAAGGAGGTTGATCCAGTCTTCATGCTCCAACCCCTTTTCACTACATAAGGGTCTTCAATCCGGCCGCTAGGATGACCTCCGTTCACATTAGGAGTGTCTTTTATCCCAACTAAGGAGATTTATGGGTCTCCATACCCTCTTATTCCTACGAACTAAGAGCAAAAATCAAAATTTACTATCCCGATTAGGTCGTAGCATGCTAATTTTACTGAATATTACAATATAGGAATACACTTTAGAATGGATTTTCACAACATTATATTAAGAATTTGGAAACAATTTAAAAACATAGTAGGCATTATACTCACATACAAACTTAACCTCTAATTATACATTGCATTAAAATAAGAAAACCAAAAACAAGGAAATTTTGTCTTAGAAACTCAATCAAGAAAACTGGTGCCAATTGATTGCTTTGTTTTCAATTTCGACAATATCTATTTAAATGTAATTAATGGCTCTATTTCCATTCAACAAATCATATAACTCCTTTGCATTCTCTCCTCCTAGAAAAATACATTTTGAGGGTAAAAGCACAAGAATAAATAAAGAGACTTAGGGTAATGGGAAGGCCAACAAGAAGAACCTTTCATTTGCCACACCTTGATCTTTCAGTTTCTTGTTTTCATTTTCTATTTTATTAAATCCATGTTTTTCCCTTATTTTTCTCTTCTCATTTACTTTTACATTTGCATTTTCTTTAATAGTTTATATAATATTCATTAATTACATATTTATATTTATAGGTATTGGTTTACATTTATAGGTACTGGTTCCATTTGTTTCTTGGAATGATAAATCATAGTCAAACATAAGTCGACCATTGCTTACAATAAGGCAAACTATAATGAATCATCCTCAACCATGATACACCATAGTCAAACATAGTTAACCATCACTTACTATGTCAAGAAGAATTGTGCTTTGTTTCGAATCTAGATGGGAGTAAATAGGTAAACCATATTCAAACATAGTTAACCATTATTTACTTTGTTGAGAAGGTGCACTTCATTGTAAGAGATCTGGGGGCTCAAATCCATAGGGGGATAGAGTATACGTGGCTCACTAGGGTCCAATATCATAGCTTATCAATACCACATGTCCATATAAACATAACTCATTTTTCATATGAAATTTGTTAATATGGCAATCTTTTTTAATTAATTAATTTAATTAAAAGGGTAGAAAGAAAATAACTAGTTTTAAGATAAATCTCAACTTTTGATTTGTGACTATTAGTAAGAATATTCTAGAATATTTAGAGGAGGTTAAATCCTCACCATCCACCTAATAATTATTGATAATTAAATTAAAATTATGAAAGCTCTATTCTATAATAGAAGCTCATATTAACATAATTATCCTTATTATAATCCATAATCAATATGTTTAACCAAATTTAGCCATCATATACTATGGCGAGTGAAAATCAATCATAATAAAATATTGTCAATCACAATTAACCATGGCCAAACAATTTTCATCATCATCAAACATAACCATAATAAAACATAATGAAAGATAATGAATCATAATCAACCATATTAAAATATCTTAAATATTTTAATAAGAATAAATTAATATTTCAATTTAATAATAATAATAATAATAATAATTTCGATTTTAAGGTCACAGCAAGTCACACCAAAGTGTGGGTGTATGAAGTTGTTTGTGGAACAAATAGCATAAATTAATATTTTCATTTTTTTACAGCAATAATAATAGTAATAATCTAGTTTTAAGGTCGCAACCAAGGGAGACACCAAATTGAGTTCTTAAAACCCACTTGTTTGTGAGACAAGGAAGAGACCTTTGCATAACAATTTGATTGTTAAAGTCTACAAATGCACACACTCTACTCCTCTATATTTAATATGAGTGACCTTATAACAATGATGTACAAATGTGTTGATGATCTCCCAAATATCACTAACTAAGATAACAAAAATTATACTTATTCAGTTTCATATAAACTATTATTATTATATATTTTATAAATCTTAACCCCAATTAAATAATCCCTAACCAAACCAATCAGTATTTAAAATAATAGATAAAAAAAATTCTAAAACATCACAAAACATTTAATTTGATAAATACAAAGTACGTGTTAAATTTATAACGCGCAATATCCATCTGTCACAAGTTGCTAGGAAGAGATTTCTTTATGGAAAGTTACTACAGAAGTGTGAGGTTGAGAAATGGTATGAATTAAAAAATCCTGGTCAGTGATAACGATTTACTATGAAAGACCTTTCTTTAGTGACAGATGGTATGAACTAAAATATCTAACATGAAATAATTTGATCGATCTGGATTCCGTGTGGACATTGTAGCAAATAAAAGGAGACTTTGTTTCAACCCATCATCCCACATTTCGTTGACTCAAGAAAACATACTGCAGAGATTTATCTCTTGGTAAGCTAAACCATTTACAAATGTATTCTTATGTTTCGGAGGATCTGACTGAGCTAAACATTCTCTGGGTAGTAGTTTAAATTTTTATGTTATATGTTTTGGACTTATCTCATATGGGAGAGGGAAGGATATTTTGAATATTTTTTTCAATATAACTATAAGAAGATGCGGGTATATACTGTATTTCTTTTGGATTTCGGATTTCTATATTATAGAAGTGTATATATTTCATACATTAATTTTTATATCTTAGTTTTCTTATATATTTTGGTTATTATATATATATAGATGCAAGAGATGAATTTACTATATATGTATATATTTATTGTTGAATTAGTCAGTATAAACATTTTTTTAAATAGTTATGTAAATATATTTTGTGGTAAAACTTGTTTTTGAGACTTATTTAGTCATATATGTGAGGTGTTTCTTTTTGTTGGAGGTTTTTCTGGTTTTTATTTTGCTAATTTATAGTGTGTGTTTTTGCTGCCCTTCCTCTCTCCCTCTTGGAAGCTTCCGCTTGAGCGAACTTTGCTGAGACTTGTATCCTCTCTCTGTGGAGGAGTTCATACACCCACAGGCCCTATTACCTGAAAAATGTTCTCTTATAAAATGCTACAACATCTACTATGTAACTTTTTATGATACATTTATAAAAAAAGTGATTCTCTAGATATAGGAGGTTTAAATTTATAATTTCTTATAAAAATATTCCCAACATCATTGATTAAAATCGCTCTTTACATGTCAGGAACGCGAGTACTCCAATATGGGTGAAACCTTCATTGTTATAACACATGCACTTTGTAGGGTTGTTTTACAGATTGTCATACATGATACTCCAATATGGGTGAAACCTTCATTGTTATAACAAATGCACTTTGTAGGGTTGTTTCCTGAGATTGTCATCTCATAAAATTATGAAAAGAAGTAAGAAGGATCTTAGCGGCTTTTGCCAACGCGATTAAATCGAGTGTGTAGCGCGTATCGGCTCTTTTCCTCTGTTATTTAAATTTTATTTTCGAGAAGGTTTTTAGTTTTAATAATAAATTTATTCATTAATGTTGGAATTAGGTATGAAATTGTAAGGTGAACCTAGTGAGCAAAACAAGTGACAGAAGAAAGAAAATTAAATATAATGAAAAAATATTATAAACTAATATAATTCAATATAATATATTTTTCATAAGCTTATTTCAATGTGATAACGACTTGAAACAGGTGAGCTTAGAGACGTGAGTATTCACACTAAAAGAAAAGCGAGACTTATATATTATCTCCAATATTATTTGGGTGGATGAGAGAGATAGTTTTTGTTATACGGAAATTTGGAAAAACACTTAAATGAAAATATTGAGTGGAGTTCTACTACATGAGGGAGGCGTTGCCACTAATGTTGACGTACAATACGATTTGGATAGCTAGGAGAATTCATTCACGCAACAACACAAGTATTTCACATAAACGATGAAGCTGCGGCTTTTCAATTAATCTTAATCACTCTAAATCATAAACTTTGAATACAATGAACCCGGTAATGGGTCATTGCTTACCAAGTGACATGCACACACTCTCACATAACTGAACTTGATCAACTCTCTTAACTCACTCTCTAACTCACTCTCCTGAAATCTATCATGTTGGACTCACTGATTCACCTAACTATTTGTCTAACTTCTACATGCTGGGAAGTACTTATATATTTTAACAACCTCCGGGAAAGAATCTTGATCTTGATCACGAGAAAAGCAGCCCGGACTTTCATCACGAGTACGGAGAGATGCAGCGGGGAAGAGCGGGTAATTCCACGATGCCTTCCAATATGCTGCAACACTTTGCTCATCGACGGCCTGCGCGTCTTCGTCGTTCGGATGCACCATCCTACAACTATGGCAGCCCTCGCACTTGTTCGGCGTACTGCATCGTTCGACAATTTCTTGTCGAGCACTTCCATGGCGTTCTGCATTGCTATCTGACTTGCGGCCCACGCCGGAAAGAACGATCTCACCGGATTCGGAGATTACGTCCAAGATTCTCCACACCCCGCAATTATTTCGAGCAATGTCATGCCAAAGCTGTAGACGTCGACCCTTCACGAGTAATGGGCGAACTGAGATATCCACTCGGGGGGCCAAGTAACCTCTCGTTCTTCGATGGTCGTCGGGACCTTACTATACTCTCTCGCCCAGGGAGCTTTTGCCATTCTGAAAATCGGCAACCTTGGGGCGAGAGGTTGGAGTCCAAGAGGATGTTTTCGGGCTTGATATCACAATGAATAATGCGGTCTTTTGCACTTCTCGTGCGGGTAAACAATTCCGCGGGCGGTTCCCACTGCGATGCCGAAGCGTGTTTTCCAATCCAACAATTTGTGCTGCTCATCGTATCTTGGGGATTTCTTGAATAGTAAAGAGGTGAGGGAGCCGTTCGGCATGTATTCGTACACTAACATTCTTAGAGATAGCTCTCGTGCAAAATCCCACGAAAGTCTAATCAAAATTCACATGTTGCATGACTCCGATGGTACTCACCTCCATGCTAAATTGCTTCTCTCCTTGGTTCACACCCTCCAACTTCTTGAGCTGCCACGAGAACCATCCGCTAAAGGTCCCTTTAAAGATGGAGCCGAAACCCCCTGCCTCCCAGCGCTTTGAAAAAATTCTTGCGTTGCACTCTGCATCTCTCTGTAAGTGAATACGAGAAGCCCAAGCAGCACGCAATTTGTTGCGAGCACAAGACGGGCGCTTGCAACACCGAAAGAAACAACAATAAAAGATGCCAAGATAGCAACCAGCCCGCCCATGACGCCGCCCACCGCACTGCATACAATCGTCTTTCTTGTTGGAATTAGAGGTATAGAGGCACATCGGCGGCATCTAACCGCAGAAACAGAGAGATCTCGTTGGAGGTATCTTTGAGATTTAGCAAATTCACCGAACCACATTACACAACTCTGGGAAGTGTCGTTAGCATGAAAAGCATATGCGGTGCACGAGCAATTGCTGTGAGACGTTGTCTGCGCATCGCTTTGGGCCTAATTTGTATACAACAACCCCGTGAGCATAAATGTGCAACTTAAATTCTACAAACCCGTCTGTGGTGGTCTCGTTCGCCGCATCAGTACTCGCATCGTAATGAGGTCTTCCTCACACAACTAGCTGGACCACCGTTGAGAATCCCATTCTCAGTTGTCTCTTGGGAGAGCCCGATACACGATTCCGAGACTCGTACATTGTTATCGTTGCAGAATTCCATAAGGCCCACCTACCGCATAAACCCGGCACCCTGAGTGAGAGACATTGCCGAATCGAGGCTCCATTCTTTATTTTCCGAGCATCTCATACAATCGAAGTCGTCGACTTATCCATAACTATACGGAATCCCTTGTGGTATACTTAAATTAAAATCCTTGTATGAACCATTACGTAAAATAGCCAAGACCGGACCCATCTATAGGCGAGTCGGGCTCTTGGCTGAAATATTTGCCGTTCCAAAGACCGTCGTCCCAATATGTGGTCTCATTCTTCCACATCGGCACGGACTCGGACAGTTCCGTTTGGATTCATCTTTGGAGATTGTACTTGCCCAGGACGCGGATCCCAAGGGCTCCTACATGACGACGACCTCTAGGTCGTTACTAATTTTCATGTTTGGCATCCATGTATTTTGCAAATGGTCGAAAGCTCTACGCAAATGATTTCAGAGTTATTGGTTTGCACTCGAAACGACCAAGTTACCACGGCATCCAGTGAGTACAATCTGAAGAAGGTTTCTTCCCGTTTCCTCGAGTGGACCAAAGGGTGCATCCACCCCATAGGACAGAAGGAGACGCCCATCCTCCGTGAGATTAAAAATGCTAGACAGCGTTCTACAGCGGGCTGCTCCATGTTGGCTACCCAAACGATTGTCTCGCTTTCCGCAGATCCGGGCATACCAAATACCCACATACAAGATTTTCACGTTGTCGTGGTTGAGATGGAAAAATCCCAATTTGAAGAGCGCTCTAGAAATCATGAGCGACTAGTCGCAGATGAGAGAGGTACCCGGCTCTACTCTGTCTGAAGCGGTGTTTTTCTGCATTGCGGGCTCTAAGCGAAAGCGGCGGCAACATGACAAAGAGGATAAGAAAAGACCTACTATGTGGGAGTTGTTATGATCTCATGGACTTTTCGCTCCCCATTCTAAAAATCAACTTGGTGCCTGCCTTGCAAACAATGCTATGATGCCTATTATAACGTGATTCGACGCCTTTGTGTTATATACCCATTTCATGATCCTCATTAAATCTTGTCGATTCTATTTGAACCGGTTCGAGCGGTGATGGAAGTTTGAGTGCCATTAAATCTTGTCAATTCAATTTGAACGATCTCATGATCACGCGGTCCGGTTATTGAAAGTCGTCTGGTCCCTTAAACGATCGGTTACCATAAAGCTGCGAGTTCTAACTGAATATTATCTGTGATGTTGTATTGTTGTATATCGTTACTTGAAGAACCATTTTTTTGTGACGAGAGGTTTCTCTGATAAAAATTTTTTATTTTATTTTATGAAAATGGACCGATCTAAGTTTTCGAAAATAATTAAAATTCTACGTATAAATACCTATTATCACATGTCGTTGTTACTATCACCCCACTTGAACAAATGGATATGATATTGCTAGACTTATGGCGCGCACGAGAATTGGGTATTTGACTTCTCCGCTCTATTTATAAATTTACAATGGTTCAAGCATTTTATATGATTTTTACTAAAAAGACTTAAGTTAGAATTTTTGAATAGATTTTTTTTGGTTTTGGTTTATAGCTATATTGTAATTTTTTAATATTGAAAATGTATTATAAATATATAAATAAATTTAATATTTTATAAAAATCATGTACTATTCTATTTTTACATATTAAATAATTTAAACTTATAATTTTTAAAAATTTCTACTTTATCATAACATAACCATTTACATAGATTAAATTTATATTTATATATATAATTTGTGAATTATATTAATTCAATTATTATTTTTTAATGTTCATATATATTATTATAAACCTATTTATTAACACAATCACATTTAATTAATTAAATGAAATTGATATAAAGCTTCATTTGTATCTACCCACACACAAGTGAATGATAAATATATAATAATAAAAATAATATTAAAAAACTATTACAATAATTAATAATAAATAATATATATTTATTGTTAATAATAAATATTAATTAATTAATTAATAATAATAATAATAAATAGTTATTTATTATTAATAAATAAATATTTATAATTATTATTATTATTATTAATATTATTAATTATTATATTATTATTATTATTATTAATTATTTATGAAATTTATAATAAGTATTAATTATTATTTATCAATAATAAAATTTACTTATTAATTAATATTTGTTTATTAAATAATAATAATAATAATAAAGAGATAAATTGCTAAGACATCGCGCTCTGCGCCTTCGGCTGCCCTTCATTCGTAGGGTTTATGGCTATGCATGGGGTGCTCGCCTGGCTGGGGCTTGGCGCCCGATGGCGGAATCTCGGGATCCTCCTCCACCTCTGCCTCCTCCTCCTCGGGTCGAGCGTTCAAGCCTCGGTCGCTTCCCAGACCTAGAAGAAGAAACGGCTCGCCTCCAAATTTGTCAAGCGACTAGATGAGATTCCCTCGGTGGCTTTCTGCACGAGGGTCGATGAAAGTGGCCCTTTCCCTTGCGGTGCATGTTGGTCGGACGAGTTCACGGGCTTATGGCCCTCACAAAAACTATGGAGGCTGGATCACTCAGGCGAGGCCCCCTTATTGCAGAGCAACATTACCTCATACTTCACAGGGTGGGGGTTTTCTCGTTCGAATTCAACACAAGGGAGGGTAAGGGACACGATATTCAGAAATGGACCCTATTTCATAGGTCCTCGAGGGTTGTACCTAAATCGCTAGTCTCCGGACTTCGACCCCTCATAGGATGTCCCATTTTTCCATTCCGACCTAGATCGAGGCTCCCAAACTTGCTAGGGTGCCTTGTTGGGACTCGGAATCCTTGCGGCCTGAAAACACCCTTGAGAAATTCATAGACGGAGGCTAACAACAAAGACCAATATATTTGCAGCTAGAATCCGTGTGGAGGTGGACCTTGAAGTTGGGAAATACTGAAGCCATCCAAACTAACGGTGGAAACTAGTCGATCTCGAGAAATTAGATTACAAACGGTGTCGTTCAAATGCTGATGTCATGAGTATGGCCACTTCACCAGAGCTTGTCCCAAAAATTGCAGAGTCCTAGAAAAGGAGAAAGAAGAAGGATGACAACAAACGCAGGGAAAACCTAGAACGAGCCTTAAGCCGGGGCCAACGGAGAAAGGAAAGGGAAGTTCATCACCCACGAGAGTATTCGCAAAGCCAAACCCTCCCCGAAGGCCAAGAGAAGCGAGCTTTGCGGCTTTGATTTAGAGGCACGAGAGGAAGTTCGAAATCAATCCACGGAGCATGCAAAGGACCTCCAAATGCGGGGAAACCTAACACCATTGAGAAGATTGGTGAATATCTGGAGGAACCACGAAAGACAAAGATTACGTCGCAGGGAAGATCGAGTTCAGGAGAGTCGAGAGGAAGAAGGAGAATTGGGGACTCCAAACTTTGGTCGGAAGATCTACTAGGGGACGGAAATCCTCCGGGAAAAGAGAGAACAAGAAACCTACAAGGAGAAAATTTGCAGGGACCCAGTCGACCCTAGAAAAGATGTTGGCAAAAAAACCTAAAGCACACGAGAAATCAAAGCGGGGCTCTAAAGGAGCCCTCTTATCAAAAAAGGAAGTAAAAAAGATCGTCTCCTGAGGCATAGGGGATGGGTAGCAACCTAAAAGAAGAAGCAATGAAAAAGCCTAGTAAGGTTGGAAAGGCCCAACATTCTTCTCATCAGGGAGACCAAAATGGAGGAAATGGACTTTCTCCATAAAAGAAAACAATTTGGGGAAAAGGGGGAGGTGTCACGAGTCTCCTCTGAGGCGCCTTAGGAGCGTTGGGAATGTTATGGGATGAGACATGCTTTGAGAAAATCCAAGTTAAGCGGAGCTCCAAAGCTGGATTTTTTGCTCAACTTTTCATCTTCACACCAAAAGCTTGTGAATCTCTTCAATATTTATGCTCCGGTCTTCTTGGGAGGCAAAAAAATGCTCTGGGAATCCATTAGGGAGCTAGCAAATGAGATTCGGATGGATAATTTCATTCTCGCTGGAGAAATGAACATCACTTTAAGTCAAGAGGAGAAGCGAGGGGGAAGCATTATAAGGGATCCGGCCAGGGAATGGGTGGAAGAGCTCATCAAGATTGGGATACGATTTGGACGTCACGACCACCCGAGGAAAAATATACTTGGACCAATAGAAGATCAGTCAGGTCACATTATTTGCAGGGTTAGATCGTTTTCTCATCCAAAGCTCCTTCTTGCTTTTACGTCTTGATGTCGGTTTGATATTCTTTCTTCTTCGATCTCGATCACAAGCCCATTAGCATTGGTAGAAGACGCAAATGAATACGGGACCTATTCCCTTGTTTCGGTGCCCTCACGGGTGCAACAATGCGAAGATTTTTTGGACAACGTTGAGGGAGGTACGGAAATAACTGTCGGTGGATCCCGTTTGTTTGTATGGGAAGAAAAGGTAGAGGGAGAATGAAGAGTCCCCTAAAAGGCTGGGCTAAAGCCTCCCCTCTTCGACCGAGTCAAGGCGGATGACCCGGGCACATTTTGGAAAGTCACAAAAATAAATGGAAGAGATGGACATCTCGAAAGACAATTTAACCCTGGAAGAGGATCTCAGGGCTAAATCTCCATAAGGCTTGTATTCGGGAGGAGGAATATTGGAGGCTTAAATCTGCGAGTCTATGGCTAAAATATGGGGATAGGAACACTTCCCTCTTTCACAAGCACACTCGGACGAGAAGAAGCTTTAAATCTATAGTGGAGATAACCTCGGGAGATCAAACCTTCTCGGGTCCACAACATCAAACATGCTTCCCATCGACGCACTTGAAAGATGCGCTACATAGAGGACAATAAATCCAAGTCTTGGCTCCAATCTACTCGAGTTGGTCCCTCTAAGGGTCAATGCCCAAATGAACGCTATCTTGCGACTACACCTGTCTACGGTCAAGGGAAATCAAGCAAGCTTTGGATGAAATGGATCGGACAAGGCTCCTGGAGCCGGATGGAGTCCGCACTCAATTCATTAAAACTTGTTGGAACATTGTAAAAAAGGATCTCTACAAAATGATCTTAAAAGTCCCAAACACTACCACAGAATGGGGGCAGCACCAACTCGGCCTTCTTGGCCCTTATACCTAAGCAGAAGGGTGCAAGTACTTTCAGCGATTCGACCCAATCTCACTCTACAACATTGGCTACAAACTCATCACAAAGTCATGGCCAACGGTAGAGAAGGCCTTCTTCCGAAATATCTACGACAATCGAGGGGGATTTGTCAAAGGTAGGTAGATAGCGCTTTAACTTTATTCTAGTTTAGGAAGCGATCCATTCAATCATCCAAAGACGAGAAAAAGGCACGACTATCAAAGCTGGACACGGGCTAGTGTGTTTGATAGAGTTAGGCACAAATTTCTCTTTAGGGTCATGTAGTGATTTGGGTTTGAATGTTGCTTTATAAAGCAGGTCAAGGCCTGCATTACGGAACCATGGATTGCTCCTCTCGTCAATGGGCGTCGCTGTGGACTTCTTGAAGGTGATTTGCGGGGGTAAAGCGGGGATGCCCCTTATCCCCTCTTCTCTTTGCCATTCAAGCTTTTTGTCCTCGAGTTTTTATGTTGGAGAAAAGACAAATCGGGCAAGAGTTTATGGGCCTTAGGATCGTCGGGGAGTCGGAGAGACATAAATCATGCTCTTTCTGCCGATGACTCCATTCCCCACGATAGCGCCATCTCGGCCTCCGTTTCAAACTAGAGGTAGATCGCTATTGTCCAGGTACGGCGGTGAACTCAACATGGGAAAATGCTTTATCCCATGCTGGAACTTCAACGGCCTCGAGCTAAGCATGATCACCGGAATTTTGGGCTTCAAAGGTTCCATGAAATGGGGTTCTTTTAAATATCTCGGGCTACGATCTTTCGAGATGCCCAAGTGGGAGGGAATGGCACCCTTTGTTGAGGAATATTCAAGCTTAGACTTCAAGCCTAGGGCACGTAGTGGCTCAATTTGGTAAGTAAAACGCATTCTTCTTAAATCAGTTCTTAATAGTCTTCTAATTTTTCGAGATGTTTGTTTTGTTGGCTCTGGTGGGCATCCCGTCGCCCAGATGGAGCAATCCATTCTCTCCTTTTTGGAAGGGAGGGAAGAACAAATGCAAAGAGAATTTCGCTAATCATTTTGGAATAAAATCGCCATGCCATTTGCTAGAAGGTGGCTTTCACATAAAATATCTCGGGAGCACAACATCGCTGCGGGGCCAAGATCTTATGGCGCAGTAGGTAGCGCAGGAACCTAGGATGGGTGCAGAGTTGCCATACGGAAAAAATATGGCAGGAAGGCACCTTTGTAGCTTGGAGAATTTCCAATCTGTTTTCAAGGCTCCCAAATTCATGTTTGTGTAAATGTGCTGTTAGTTACTATAGGGAACACTGTATTGGATTCAGGGCAATAGGGAAACGAGATCGGACGCCCTAGGGAGGACATGATCATGGATCGCGAGGCTGTGGGGAGGACTGCGAGTTGCTAGAGCTAAACGTGGATGATAGCGGTGGTCGATGCATGATGTGGGAAATTTCAGATTGGGATAACAACAAGCCGCGGGATGGCAAAAAATAGAGATTCTTGCCCCATTTGGAGCAAGAGAAAGGGCTAAATTCTGAAGTGTTGGTGGAAAGCCCCCTAAATGTAAGGAAAAAATATAGAAGGGGATGGGGTTCCTCGAAGGGATGTTTACTCCAGCGAGCGAGAAGGCTACATATGTCTTAAATCCATTCGTTTGTCCCCCGCAACCACTGCGATTTGGAAAGGGATCGCGAGTTAAAAGCATTATGAAGATTGATATTTTCATCTAGAAGTTGGGGCACAACGATATCTTCACGAGTTGAAAATTTGCGGCGTCACGACTTCCCATTCCACTCTCGGTGCCCACTCGTCAACGTTAGAGGAGGAAAAATACAATTTCATCTTTCTTGAGTGTCGCTTCACTGCGCGTGACATATGGAACGAAAATTTGCTGATTTGGAACAACATCCCCACCCTTCCATCCAACGTGACGAGTTTGTTGTCCTTTTGAGAGCCTGTTCCCTAAATCCTTCCCAGGAGAGGCTTGACTTTCGAGAGGTGGATGATTATCCCAGCAGCTCATTTGTTGGAAGATTTGGCCTGAAAGGAACAATAAGATATTTCAAAGAAGACCCTTAAATAACAACAAATCGGTGTGAAAATAAAAAGTCTATTCAAAAAGAAATAATACAGGCCAAAAAGTGAACGGGAAGCAAAGCTTGTAGCTTAAACCGGCCAAAGACGGGGAGTGGTGTCGGCAAGCCAGGGGCTAAATCTCCCCATGGGACAAAATATGGAGAAAGAGAAAGTGAGAAGAATGGCAAATCAAGTTGGAGGATGAGGACTTCGACAAAGGAGAAGCAACAAAAATATCCACACTATGTTTTTGACGAGGGCGACAAAGGGAATCTAGGGAAGGCGGAGGCGGAGAGAGTGCTCGCTGCGCTTTAGTCCAAATCATTTCCCACTTTGCCTGGGGTTTGGGGATTACCTCGAATAATCAAGTGAAATCCATGGCTCTTCTCCAAGGCTTGAAACAACTACAAAAACATGGAATCAAGGAGGCTCGCATTATTGGAGACTCACAAAACCTCATTCGCCTGATTGTAACAAAATCGGCCCCCAAATATCTCTACTTGCAACGGATGTTCGATCATATTAATAAGTTGATCGCGTCTTTTGACAGGCTTCAGTTTTTTCATGTCATTCGGAAAAATAATACAGACGCGGATCTTGAGGCCAACATCATCGTTTCTATACATGCAGGATTTCTCCTCTACGATGGGGGGATTCATGGGACCCTCTGCTTTAGCCGGCCTCTCTCACACGTCATGTATTTTTTGTCTCTTGCTCACAACAATTTGTTTGTATTGGAAGGTATGCTGCAGTCGAAAAAGAAAATTGCTAGGCGAATATAAGAAACGAGTAGGCGAACATTGATGTTTTGAAAACCCCTAGACTTTGGACACTTCGGGATGTAAAACCATAGAACATAAGCCTTGAAAATTTTGAAGCAATATAAACATGCCCATTTACGTAATAATAATAATAATAATAAATATTAAATTTATTATTTATTGAAAAGCTTATTAAATGTACTAATCTCTAATAAATAAAATATTATCAATATTAATATTTAAATATATTGATTTATACATTATATATCTTTTATTTATTTTCTTTATTACTTTAAATCATATTATTATTTTCTCCACTTAATTATTGAACTTATCTAAATCATTTTTTATGAGAGTAATATAATCTTTATTAATTAATCTTCATTATTATAAACCATAAAAATAATATAATCTTTATTATTATTACCTATAAATTTATTTTAGCTTAATCTCTATCTCTTATTATAGCTTAATATATTTTTAACTTTTTAAAATTTTGGCCTTTTGGTTCTGGTTTCTTTGTCTCCTCAGAGTCACTTAGAAAAATTAAATTATGAGGTAATTAGTCATTGATGTTACGCTCCCTCTCCCAAGACATCCCTTAATTTTCGAAAACTAATTTGCATTTGTTTCCTTAATTTATAGGGAAACTAAACTGCAGGTAATTTCCTTAAATTCGAGGGAATCAAGCTGAGATAATTAATTTATTTTTGAGGAGCTATTGAAGTGGTCCATTACTCCCATTTGCGTGATTCTCTACCATGATACGTGGAACACTTGACACATATCCATGAAACTGATGGAAGCTATGCTATAAAGATTTGTGTTTGGTCCCCAAGCTCACTAACTCAATTCCCCTTCGAGTTTTACATCATAAGCTAGGCGGCGGAGAGCTTGGAAAGCTTCGGAAATTGAAAAGCTTTCTATTTCTCCGTTTTGAATATTAATCTAAAGTATTTTTCTCCTCGCGCTGGAGTGTGCATCGTGAGGAAATTTATTTTGTTGAAAGCAAAGAGCTATGTGTCATATTAGATCATGAAATGGTTGTGGCGATTTTCGACAAGACTTCTATAGTGGAATCCACAACAAGAGTGTGGCTCTTACGTTTTGGAGTTTAAAGATAAAAAATATATCCACACGTGGAATATATAGACAGCCTCTTCCACTAATCTAATCCCTCTGAATGCTAATTACTTATTTTCTTACTCGCCACAGATTATGCAGAATTGCTTCCATTTATTAGGCATTTCAATTGATCCCGTGGAATAGCAGAGATTTGATAAAAGGAATTTCAAGACTACTAGATTTGATCGAGTCAAAGCCATCGTAAACACATCACGGTGGAAATATATGCATTTTCTGGATTGAGGTAAAAATATGGGGTAAATCGAGTGATATTCATCAAGTAGATCGGGTAATATTCATCAGGGGTAAATCGAGTAATATTCATCAAGTAGATCGGGTAATATTCATCAATGGCTGGAGGTAAGATTTCCTTGGGCAATTTTAATTTTTACTTTTAATTCTTTTAAGTTTTTTATTCCGCATTATAGAATCGATATTTAGCTTACATTTGGTATCGAGCATTTTTATCTCTACCTTGGTGATTATAGACATAGTTTGGCTAAATATTTTTTATTTTTAAAATTTTACGGAATTAAAAACATTTATTTGGAAATATATACATGCTCAATTTTTATGCATATAATATTTATTTAGTTTAATTATATGCAATTTGGAAGATATGTTCATATTTAGTTTACATGATTTAGTTATTTAAGCTTTAATTAAAACATGCTATTATGAATGAGTATACGAGACCCATGGTTAAATGTTATGCATGAATATTGTAGTTTTATTTATGCAAATTATCACTTAATGTTTTATGAAAATAATGTCTAGTGATCCATATAATTTTAATTGATTAGAGAGAATAGCCACAACATCTCTAATTAAATAAAATTATATATTATGATTGATTAGGATCACATAAAGAATATTTATACATTAATTGTAATTAATTATATTAAATATAATAAATTTTTATCCCATGAATTTTTGCTATATTTATGTAATTAATTAGGATAAAATATTCATAACTTACACGAGGGAGTTATGAATTCATAGTTTTTATCATAAAGTTCAAAAGAATGACGGGCTGCTTGAATTAAAAATTTGATCCACGGACAATTTTTATGTCATTAGATTCAATTTTAAGCATGATTTACAATGGTAAAGCATGATATTTAGGCCTCAATTTTAACATAAGCATGTGGTTTTTTTAATTTTATGCCGTTGTACAACTTGCAAATTTCTACGAAATCCGTGCGTATCCACTGAACTTAAGGAGATAACTATAAGGTACGGAAGGAGAGTTCTCCTTCATTTGGGGTGGATGGACATAGACTATGCTATTAGGAAAGACGAACCACTAGGCACTCAATAATACCAACAACTGCCGCGGACATCACGCTTTATGAATGATGGGAACGATCTAATCATCTAAGCGTGATGTTCATTAAGACTAAAATTTCAGGTGGTATTCGTGGTTAGTTGAACAACATGAAAAGGTACGAGACTTGTTGAAAGCCATTGATGATCATCGTCACTTCAGATAAGGCACTAGCAAGCACCCTAATTATGAAGTTCTCATCCTAAGAGCTCACCGGTGTAAAAGGTGTGCGCGAGCACATCATGCAAATGAGGGAACCTTTGCGGCTCAATTGAAGAAACTCGAGGTTGAAATATCAGAGTCTTTCGTGGTGCACTACATCCTGAACACCCTTCCACACCAATAAGGACCCTTCAAAATCTCATACAACAAACATAAAGATAAATGGTTAATTAATGAACTTATGACCATGTGTGTTCAAGAGGAAGAGAGACTAGTGATGGAAATGGGAGAAAGTGCAATGCTGGCAACGCGAGGAAAGGGAAAGGTAAAATACCTCCCCAAGCCAATATCAAGAAGGATTCCAAGTTTTCTTGGCTAAAAAGAAGGACACATGAAGAAGGAATGCGCCAAATTTCAGAAATGGCTTGCGGAAAAAAGGTAATCCAATCTTGTTTGTTTGTTATGAATCTAATATGGTTAATGTCAATATTAACACCTAGTGGATTGATTCTGGATCAACAATTCACATTTCGAATTCCTTGCAGGGTTTGCAAAACCTAAGGAAGCTAGTGGGAAGTGAGAAAAGCATCTTATTAGGAAGCAAGATGGGCTCGCATGTGGAGGCTATAGGAACATGCTATTTAAATTTAAGAAGTGGCTTTGTTTTAGAATTAGAAAATACCTTTTATGTACCAAGTTTTTCTAGAAACTTGATTTCAGTTTCAAGGCTTGTGCCTTTTGGATATTCCTTTAAATTTTCAGAAACATCCTTTAGTTTATTTTATAAATCTGATTGTGTTGGGAATGGTAATTTGTCTAATGGTCTTTACTGCATTAATTTACAAAACAATGTCACTTATGATTCAATGCATGTTCACACGGCACTAAAAGATGTGTTATTGATGAAAATTCCTCTAAATTATGCCTTGGAGACTAGGTCATATCTCCATAGAAAGAATTAAAATATTGGTAAATTAAGGGGTACTTAATACTCTGGATTTTTCTGATTTTGAGACTTGTGTGCGCATAAAGGAAACGGACCAACAAGTCAAAGAAAGGTGCCAATAGGAGTTCAAACATATTAGAGATCATACACTCTTGATATATGTAGTCCGGACATGGACTCACATGGTCGAGAGATACTTCATCTCTTTTTATAGATGATTACTCACGATATATGTATCTCTACATGCTTCATAAAAAGAGCGAAGCATTAGATGCCTTTAAAATCTTTAAGGCTGAATTAGACAATCAATGCGGCAAGAAAATTAAGATCGTGAGATCAAATAGAGGTGGAGAATATTATGGTAGATACACAGAAGATGGAAAAGCACCTGGGCCATTCACAAAATTTCTTCAAGAGCATGGGATTGTTTCCCAATACACCATGCTTGGTTCACCTGACCAGAATGGTGTAGAAGAAAGAATAAACCAAACATTATTAGACATGGTGCGGAGTATGCTTTGCAGCTCCAATCTTCCTAAATCCTTGTGGAATGAAGCACTTAAGACGACAGTGTATATATTAAATTGAGTTCCAACCAAGGCTATTCCTAAAACGCCATTTGAATTATGGAAAGGTTGGAAACCGAGTTTGTGACATATGCGCGTTTGGGGATGCCCGTTTGAAGCAATAATATATAATCCATAAGAAGAAGAAGAGTTTGGACCCCCGAGGACCATTAGTGGGTATTTCATTGGATATGCTGAAAGGTATAAAGGTTATAGATTTCATTGTCCATCTCACATCACTAGGATTGTGGAATCAAGAAATGCAAAGTTTCTTGAAAATGACTTGATCAATGGGAGCGATCAAACCGGGAACATAGTTTACGAGAAGGATCATTCGGAATGTCAACCTTCTACCTCAAGTGATAGATTGGTTATTGTTCACAACACCCCTCAAGTACAAATTGGTGTTGAACAACTAATTTTGAAGTTCCACAAAATTTGTTGACGACATTCCAGTACATTAGATAGTTCAAGAATTGCCAAGAATTCTTGAACAACGAGTTGAACCACATACTTCTCAGGAAGATGGTGGTACAACATTAATAATATCTACTAGATCAAAGAGATCAACAATTCTTGATGATTATGTTGTGTATCTACAAGAATTTGACTACGACATTGGAGTCAAAAATGATCCTGAGTCTTTTTCACAAGCCATGAGTTGCAAAGAATCAGAATTATGGTACGATGCCATGAAGGAAGAGATGAATTCTATGAATATTAACGAATTCTGGGATCTTGTTGAGTTTCCTAATGGTGCAAAATCCATTGGATGTAAATGGGTCTTTAAGACAAAGAAAGACTCATTGGGCAACATTGAGAGATACAAGGCAAGACTCGTTGCAAAGGGATTTACTCAGAAAGAAGGAATCGATTACAAGGAGACTTTCTCTCTTGTATCTAAGAAAGATTCATTGCGCATTATTATGACATTAGTAGCCTATTTTAACTTGGATTTGCACCAAATGGATGTGAAAACGACATTTCTCAATGGAGATATAGAGGAGGAGGTTTACATGAAACAACTCTGAGAGGATTCTCCTCTAGTGATAGTGAGCAATTTGTTTGCAAAGCTTAAGAAATCATTATACGGATCAAAACAAGCATCCTGCCAATGGTATTTGAAATTTCATAATGTAATTTCTTCTTTCGGTTTTTGTAGAAAACATTATGGATGAATGTATATACACTGATGTCAGTGGGAGTAAAATCTATTTTCTTGTTTTATATGTGGATGACATTTTATAAGGGTTTGCTACATGAGGTAAAACAATTCCTCTCTAAAAATTTTGATATGAAGGATATGGGTGAGACATCTTATGTCATTGGCATTAAGATCCATAGAGACAGATTTCAAAGGCATCTTGGAGTGCAAATGTCTCGGGAAACCTATATTAATAAAATTTTAGAGAGATTTCGGATGAAGGATTGTTCACCAAGTGTTGCTCCCATTGCGTGAAGGGTGATAGGATCAATTTGAACCAATGCCGAAGAATGACTTTGAAAGGGAACGGATGAAGAAAATTCCATATGCATTTGTTGGAAGCCCTAATGTATGCTCGATTACTGCACAAGAGCGCGACATTGCATTTGTTGTGGGAATGTTGGGATGATATCGAGTGATCAGGTTTAGACCATTGGAGGAAATTTGCCAAAGAAAGTAATGAGGTACCTTCAAGGAACCAAAAACTACATGCTTATGTATAGACGGACGAACAATTTTGAAGTGATTGGCTACTTAGATTCT
Organism: Pinus albicaulis; assembly: GCA_034641835.2. Lineage (NCBI taxonomy): Eukaryota > Viridiplantae > Streptophyta > Pinopsida > Pinales > Pinaceae > Pinus > Pinus albicaulis. The sequence continues at coordinate 1,586,783,109 of CM076579.1, forward strand.
GACTTTTCTAGATGTGTTGATTCACACAAATCAACATCAGGATACATTTTTATGATGGCCAGTGGAGCTGTATCATGGAGGAGTGCCAAGCAGACTTTGATTGCCACTTCCACTATGGAAGCCGAGTTTGTCTCCTATTTTGAGGCTACGTTACATGGTGTATGGCTTAAGAGTTTCATTTATGGGCTTAGAATTATGGATTCTATCCCTAATCCATTAAGAATATATTGCGACAATTAAGCTGCTATTTTTATGGCTAATAACAACAAAAATGGGAGTCGAAATAAACACATCGACATTAAGTATTTAGCTATAAGGGAACGTGTTAAAGAAAAGAAAGTGGTCATTAAGCACGTTAGCAGTGAATTGATGATCGTTTATCCTCTGACTAAGGAGCATGCAGTTTAAATTCAAGGATCATGTAATGAATATGGGACTTGGTTCCATTATGTAGTTTCTCATTGTATGAACAATGTTATTTTTAATAAGAAATTCTTAAATTTTGTGATGTTTTTTCTCATATTTATGTGCACCTTAATTTGATTTGAGAGAATTCATATGTGTAGGACTAAGAATAAACATAGGGTTTATTCATTAAGAAATTGTTGCCACATAAATTTTAATAGAAATAAATACATAGTAATACATGGAAGATAATACTCGTCATTAGAGGACCTATCGCCATGATTCATGTATCTATTACTTAATACATATTATCAATGGTGTTGGAACACCTAATCCTACATGGGTAGGTGTGGAATGCGAAAAGTCACAATGGAGTCCAAGTGACCTTGGAATGTGAAACCAAGAGTCACACCATTGTACTATAAATGTACATCTTTGTATAATGGAAAATAAGAAAGCCTCACGCTTATCTTTCATTGTGTGTTGAGTCTCTTGTGTGTGTGTTCATCTTCCTCATACACCATGTGTGTGCTTTAACATGGTGTTTAACATGGTATCGAGCGGGCGATTGCTTTAGCATTTTGCTCCAGAAATTGAGTGAGCCATTTGTGTTTATGGCTTTGTGCATATCTGCAAAAATTCTTGGCATTTTTGTAGCATTTTAGAGAGATTCTATGACGAGTGCTTTTTGCCTTCATCGGTCAAAGATTTCTGCGGCATTCGGAAATACTTTGAGAAAGGAGCGACATTCGAAATTGGCGGCATTCGGCGTTGGTTTTGAAGAGAAGCAACATTGTGCATACGAAGGTTTTCATTCTAATGTTTTCCTGCAATTTACGCATTTTAATTTCTACACCATTTTGATGCTTCTTTGGAAAAGTGTTTAAAATGAGTTTTTAGAAAATTTTGGGTTTTTCTTTCTAGAAAGAATTAAAGTTTTTACGAAAATTTCATCATCTCTACATTTTCCTGACTTGCTGGGCTACTACAAATATTTCTAAGTTTTCATTGAAAAAAATTACGAGCTTGAAGGTGCATTTTTATATTTGCTGTAGAAAGATTATTTTTCTGCTACATTGGTGAAATTCTGCTCTTTTACTCTACTCTGCTTTTGTTATAAAAATAAATAAATAAATAAAACCCGAGCTTGTTCTTGGCCTTTCAGCCTTTCCCCACTTAAACTTTGCACATTTATATATATTCAAACCGCTCTACGCTGCTGCATCTATCGATTCTCCACATCCTAAATCCCTCCCTCAACATACTGCTCTCGCAACCCTTGCGATCCCCTATACACACCACCGCATCCCCAATACACCTCTTCCAACACCGCTCGAGCTTTTCCATTACTCCTACTCGGCCCCCTTAACTTTCTCCCTATGCCCTCGCCTACACCAACCCTCCCCCGTTCCACGAACCGCTCTCCCTAACCTCTACATTGAATATACACCTCTTCCCTTGCGCTATTGCACTCACCTCTCCTACGCGGCCCACACAGTCGGCCTCCTCCTCCCAACGCGGCCCTCCTCATACAATCCCTCGAGCTCTCAAGTACACCCCGCTCAAACTCCTACCCGACCATACCACTCCAACTCATCTCTGCATTTTAAATTACTCCCATATAAATATTACCGCCCCATTTTTCAATGCTCCACTTTTTGTTTTTCTGCATTTATTTAATTTCAGCGTTTTAATTCATTTTTTTAATTTATTAAATCCCTTTTTTTAATTTATCACATCCCATTTTTATAATCCATTTCTCCTAGTTTTTAAACTCTAATAGCCCCTTTCACCCATTATTCTCCCATTCTCCCACCTCTTTTTAAAATTCCCATCTTTTTTAATTAATTTCTAATTAAAAAAAAGAAAAAAGCAGAGTAGAGAGAGAGGAGAAAGAGAGATATGAACAACGAGGGAAATGAAGAGAAAATGGAGTACTGAATACATAAAGAAAAGTGCAAATTACATTTGTGGCATTGACATAAGAGTGATTTTACGAAAGAAATTGACATTTGAAGACAAGTTTGCCATCATTGAAAACAACTCTTTGAAGGAAAATTCAGATTTGCCTTAAAGGCCTCTTGCATATTGTTTTCTTTGCACATTCAAACAAATATTTTGCGGAGATATTGTATTGAGCTGACATTGATTTGCATCTTCATTGAAGACTTGAGTAAATTTGAGTTGTTGGATTGTACGATTGCCCTCCATCATTTGAGGAGCGGACTTTGTACTTTGAGATTTCCATAATTGGAAATTATTTAGAGTCATTTGTAGTTGTTGAATCACATTATGCTTGGTGCATTTTCGGTTGAAGCCGAGCACCCTTTCATTTGTTTTTGAGCCTAAGTTGTCAAAATGGCTAAAATCAATGAGGCATTAGTGTTGTTGAATAACCTCATTCATTTCCAATGTTGATGACATGGTTAAATTGAGCGAGGATGCTCTTTGTAATATTCAAAGTTGTTTGCTAGATGCACAAGAGAAGATTGAGTTTTTTGCGGTTGGAATCTCGGCTCAACAAGATGAACTTCAACAAAAGAGTCACCATTACGAACATAGTTTACATTCGAGAAGATTGAGAAAGACTCCCATCGGCGGCATGTCGGTAAAGTTGCGGTTGATTCACATTCGGTTCCTTGTAGAAGAGCACATTTACATGCGGATGCGGCTATTCAACTTTGCACTTCTCAAACCCATTATTGGACCTTGGGAAGAGCTTGTCCCACAACAAGCACAAAAGTACGGTCTTGGATATGACAAGGATGTGTCCTTTCATATTCTAGACTACACAAAACCCATCATATTTCGAGTGCACGTGATTCTTGTATGACGGTTCACCGCACTCGTTCCGGATCTGCTCCACAACAACAACATCGAGATTCTAAAATGCCAACACTGTGATCGAGTTGGCCATATGAAGATCATTGTTTTGATCTTCATCCATGCAAGCAACGTGGTCGGCACACTCATTCTTCGGACGGATGCTTGCAGAAACAAGCCTCGTGCAAGAACCAAGATTCATCTTGGATGGATCGCTTCTTGGCAATGGGCATCCAACGGCCAAGAAGATGTTTAAGACACATGTCGAGAACTTGTTCACGAATATTGAGCAAACTTGCGAGTTGAGTTTTCGCCATCATCTCACCTTGTCACGACGGGGTGGGAAAATGGTGGTCATGTACAAGCTTCAGCGACGGATCGAGCGAGCACAGGCCACAATCTCTCATTCCATGATCGAGTTGTAGCCGGCGGTTCAAGCGAGCTTTGAGCCACAATTCGTCATTCGGGATTCGGAGATGTAGCCGAGGAGACACGGATGCCCATGAGCATGCCTTCGGTTGGTGGACAACCTTAAACCATCATTTTTGGTTGGTGGATAACCTAAAACCACCACATGTAGTAGACCTCCCTTCTTTTGGGTCGAAGGTCTCCCTTTCATATATGAGGAACATTTCCTCTAGCGAGAAGCCTTTAGCTAGCGACCTTGAAACTTCTTGACCCAGACTTTGGTTGAGTTCCGAAATGCTTCAAAGAATTCTAGAGTTGTTGGTAATCCTAAAACCATCACGGGTAGTATACCTCCCTTCTTTTAGGTTGAAGGTCTCCCTTTTTTATGAGGGACAATTCCTCTGCTGCGAAGCCTTCGGTTTCTTGCCGAGTTTGGAAGAGTTCAGGAGCGCTGCAAGTTTTGCGTTCCGGTGTTTGTGGTCATCCTAAAACCACCTCTCTTTTTTCCAACATTTCGGAGAGTTGATTCAGCCCAAGTGCTGCCATGTATACTTTGCATATTTGTATTACGGCTCTTTTCTTGGACTCACACATACCCCTTCGGATTAAGGGGGGGGATGTTGGAACACCTAATCCTACATGGGTAGGTGTGGAATGCGAAAAGTCACAATGGAGTCCAAGTGACCTTGAAATGTAGAGCAAAGAGTCACACCATTGTACTATAAATGTACATCTTTGTATAATGGAAAATAAGAAAGCCTCACGCTTATCTTTCATTGTGTGTTGAGTCTCTTGTGTGTGTGTTCATCTTCCTCATACACCATGTGTGTGCTTTAACATGGTGTTTAACAAATGGGTTTAAAGATGAGACATTAAGTTTGGAAGTATGGACCAAGTGGGAGAATGTTACGCTCCCTCTCCCAGCAGCATCCCTTAAATTCTGAAAACTAATTTGCAGTTGTTTCCTTAATTTATGGAAACTAACTTGATAATTTTCTTAAATTATGGAAATCAACTACGAGATAATTAATTTATTATTGGGAGCTACTTTGAAGTGGTCCGTACTCCCCATTGCGGTTCTCTACCACGATACTATGGAACACTTGACACATAGCCAACAAAAGCTTGATGGAAGCTAGGCTATAAAGATTTATGTTTGGTCCCCAAGCTCACTAACTCAATTCCCTTCGGTTTTACACCATCAAGCTAGAGTGAGCGAGCTTGGAAGTCCCTTCAAAGATTGAAAAGCTTTCTATTTCTCCGTTTGACTATTACTCTAAATTATTTTTCTCCTCACGTTGTACTATATGCATTGTGAGAAAATTTATGTGTTTGAAAGAAAAGAGCTATGTGTCATATTAGATTACGAAATGGTTGTAGCGATTTTTGACAAGACTTCTATAGTGGAATCCACGACAAGAGTGTGGCTCTTGCAGTTTTTCGAGTTTAAAGATAAAAAATATATCCACATGTGGAATATATAGAACTGACCTCTTCCACTTTGATCTAATCCCTACGATCCTAGTACTTATTTTCTTACTACGCACGGATTATGCGGAAATTGCCTCCATTTACTAGGCGTTTCAATTGATCTGTGGAATAGCGAAGTTTGATAAAAGGAATTTCAAGACTACTTGGATTTGATCGAGTCAAAGTCATCATAAACACATCACGGTGGAAATATATGCATTTGCTGGATTGAGGTAAAAATGCGGGGGTAAATCGAGTGATATTCATCGAGTAGATCAAGTAATATTCATCGATGGTTGGAGATAAGATTTATTGGGCAATTTTAATTTTTACTTTTCGATTCTTTTAAGTTTTTATTCCGCATTATAGAATCGATATTTAGCTTACAATTGAAAATTCAAGAGCATGTGCAAATGATGAAGCCAATAGTCAGCACCCAATGCACACGTTTATGAAAACGGAGTGCATTACACTTTTCAATGGCGACTATTATTTTCAAGCTATAGTCTCAATGTGGTTGGGTACAGTTAGACATTTAAATTAATTGTTTAAATTTTAAATTTAAGAGTGGACATGTATTTCCCAACAGTATTAATAAACTATAGCCTTAAAAGTAGGCAAGCGTTCACATCGGTGACTCGTACTAAGTTACCCCGGTGAGAATTAATCAAAATGTATTAATTCTATTAAAAACCCATGTATGTGATTTTTAAAAGTTGGCATACAAATTGCGAGGATTGGTTGTAACACATAATGTTCCATCAATTCAAGAAATATAAAGATAAAGTTAAGACTTACCAATTTGATAACCATGAGAGTCCACCACACTCAACACATGGCCCAACTCATCCTTGAATGCACGACCACTAATCGCATGACTTTCATCCTTAAATGCATGCAACTGATACTCATATGACCTCAAGGAGATGACAGGTGGCCTTCTCGAGCCATATATGGATGGTTTAACCTACGTACAACTTTCAAATATCCTCCAATCATTGTGTCTGACCATGAGTGAAGTAACCTATGTGTTGGATGACTTGCATTTCTACTAAAATCAAAGAGTGCATGATCATTGATTAAGTATGTATGTATATGTTTGTTTATTTCTTTATGGTCCCAAGAGTGAATTTTTTAGGGTTCCCTTTTATCTAATTTATAAATTTAGTTATTAAATTGCAATATCTTTCTCTCGACAACCTTTCTTATTTCTCAAAGTAAAAGGTTATTAAATTGCAATATCTTTCTCTCGACGACCTTTCTTATTTCTCAAAGTAAAAGGATTAGTGCGTAATTCAAAGTGGTTTCTATTCATACCAAAAAAGAAAAAAATAATTTTCTAATATAATCTTTCCAAATACAATCAATTAACGATAACGATAGATCTGCAACAATGGGTGATGTAGATTTCTAGGTGTTTTTCATTTGTTCATAGATAAAGAAACCATGAAGGAATATACATGGTACACTTTTGAATGAGTTTTCATGCCATTATATTAAAAGTTAAAAACAATTTAAATACGTAGTAGTCAATATACTCATATTCAAACTTAACATAGAAGATTTGTTTATGGTTCATCCCAAGATCATAAAAATTATAATGAGAGTGGTGGTGGGACACATAAGACTTCAAAGGGAATGGATCAATAAATAGTACCCTACCCAATATCTACGAGAACCTTTTTTCCACCTTATAATGATGGTCAATCAAACCTATGGAGAATTTAATGCTTCACATTTTAAGATTGAATGGCTACCCATGGAACCAAAGATAGTCTCCAAGGGAAATATATTCAATCAGTCTAAAATTCTCTCTAGTAATGTACTAAAGACTTTCTCCAAGGTGAAAGATGTCATGGAAAATAAAAGAGCACCTTTTTACATGTAAGCATATTTGGTTGATGCCCTTTGTGCTCTGAATGAGTTTCCAGGAATGAATTTGAATTGGACTTTGATGCTCACTCATATTCATATCTATTGAAAAGAACTATTGACATATCAATATTGGCATTTGTTTCTTTGAAGGAGAAGAATGAATAGGTTGTCAAGTTGTATTTCTTGCATGATGCGTTTTTCAATTTAATGGTTTTTCTTGTGACAATATGTCTAAGGATTTTGGAAGGTCCACTCTTGAGCGAGAGGCTCATGATTAGCCTTCATTCTGAAATCCATGGGATGAGACATCATGTCGAACTCGAGGATGATGGAATAAAAAATTTGAAAGTGGAAAATATGGAAAAAACATTTGCAGCCAAAACAACAGCTATTGTTGAGCATTTGATGTGTTGATGCCATGAAGTGAAAGAGATGGCGAATAAATTCTTCCAGATGTTGAATTTGGTGTTGTGGAGGTAAAAGAATAATCATTTCATTTATAGAGATTACTGATATTTGAATTATATTTTGTAGTTCACTTGGATGAGCTTAACTTGGAAAAGTGGTTTCCAAGGAGAAGCTTACATCAAATGCATGTTTATGTAAAGGAAGAACAAGATTCTTAGTTGGAAGGCCATTAATCAAGCTTTCCAAGCACAGAGAAATCGCTTTGTTACAACGAGATGTTTTTTAGTAGTTAGCAAGCATCGAGCAAGGTCAACGGCGATAGAAGGACATTGGTTGAAGTGCCCGAAGCCATTTTCAAGGCAAGGCATGTCGGTGAACCAAAAGTTGTTGTCATGGAGATTTTTCCAAGTAGAATCAATTTGATAGAACTTAGAAAAGAGAAGAGTATTAAAGTCTCATCGGATAACCAAATTTTGTGGGTCCAAAAGCCTTTCGGTGGGAAGGAATGATCGAAGCTGAATTGGGGGGAAAAAATTTGCTAAAAAAATGAAAGTGCTTATAATCGCTCGAAACCTTAATGAACGGATAGGTCTCGTCTTCCCTAATTCCGATGCACTTCTTTTCATCAAAAAACCAACTCCGTATGAAAAAAGTTAGAGCCAGTTGTCCGCTTTGCCAAACACACGAATTTAAAATAAAAAGATCAAACAGGGTCAAAGGGGTCAATTTTTGGTCAAAATTTGGTTTTCCTTTGGCCAATGGTGTATTGACACTTGTCACCTTGTGGTTGGCCCAAATTTCTAGGCTACATGTTATTTTTGGTTGGTTTGGGGTCGGACCAATGAGGTCACGACACGTGGCAAGCAGAGAGCCGCCATGTGCCCCCAAGGTCGAATTTCATTATAAAGTTGTTGGCCAAAATTTTTATGGAGGCGTCGGGGTTCGACCCCGCGACCTCCCCTCCACCACGCCAAGCTCTACCATTTATGTTGCATGTTAGTTCTTACATATATATGCAAACGTTTTATATTTTTTCTAACACAATTGCAATGGCGAGGAAAGTAAGAGCCGGACCCATCACGTACAACCATGACATATAACCATGGTTGAGCTCCAGTATAACCACACCATTAGTGTGCTTAACCTCCAGTACGCTGCGCTTAACCCTTAATTAATGTAGCATTTATCCAAATTTTAAATGCAATTTAAGTTGGCGGAGTACGCCAATTTCGGTAGAACTCCATGGTTGGTGGAGCTACATGAAGTTGCTCCAGTTTTTAGAGATTTTTCCTAGGGAAAAATTGAAGACTTGAGCAAATTTCGACCAAATTGGGCTTAGAAAGAGTCTATCCTAGCAGATTTAGATGCTCTAAGCATGTTGGAGCAAGTTCTAGGAGCTGTATAGGATTGTAAACAACACTTTTTCCATTTTTGCGCTCCTAGAGAGGCCCAAAGACAAGGTTAATGAAAGAGGCATAACTTTCTGTCCGAGAGAGTCGAAGTCGACTCAGTCAAAACAAAAATAGGGGTATTTGGGGTGTCCCAGAGCCATTGGAGCAGGTGTGATTTCCATCAGAGCTTAGGAAATGGCTGTATTCATATTTTTTATCAGTTAATAAAAGAGGACCAAGCCATTAAAGCTGGCCCAAGGAGATGTAGCCCAGGAGGGGTGAACTCTTTCATCACTACTGTGTAATGTGCTTGTTGTGTATTGTATTCTCTGCAATTTACTTGTTGTTTAAGTATTTTTAAAGCTAATTTACTTCATGAATTGGTCATAAAAGACACACAAATTTAACACATAAACTCTCTCATAGACTTGCTATTGACACAATCCTTAAGCACACTTTTCTTTTATACTGATGAGGAAGCTAGCACATAAAAATTTAGATCACATCAATACCTAGCACTACATATGAAATATACACACATCAACATATATACACAACACCACATGCCCATAACATTACAAGTGCAACATGTACACCATATATATAGCAGTAGTACTAGTGCCAACTGATTGCTCAGTTTTGATTTCAACAATATCTATTTAAATGTAATTAATGGTTCTATTTCCATTCAACAAAACATATAACTCCTTTGCATTCTCTCCTCCTAGCAAAAGGCATTTTGAGGGTAAAAACACAAGAAGAAATAAAGAGACTTACGGTAATGGGAAGGCCAACAAGAAGAACCTTTCATTTGCCACACCTTGATCTTTCATTTCTTGTTTTCATTTTCTATTTTATTAAATTCATGTTTTTCCCTTATTTTTCTCTTCTCATTTACTTTTACATTTGCATTGTCTTTAATAGTTTATATAGTATTCATTAATTACATATATATATATATATATATATATATATATATATATATATATATATATATATGGGTATTGGTTCAATTTGTTTCTTGGAATGATAAATCATAATCAAACACGGTTGACCATTGCTTACAATAAGGCAAACTATAATGAATCATCGAAAACCATGATACAACATAGTCAAACATAGTTAACCATTTAACTGCAAGGTAGTCTTTAGTGAGACTTTTAAAGGCTTTTACGGTGGTTTTTTCGGTCTAATTTCTCTAAAATCCGGTAGGAATTTATTGAAAAGCAGATGTTTGATGGGTAACCTTGCACAATCTAAGTGCTCTAGGGGTTTTTTTAGGGTCTTTGAATCCATATATACAATACCGGTTTAAATAACATAAATCAATATTTTACCTCAAATTTTTTTCACCGAGATTACGGCTTTTACGAAACTCCAAAAAGTCACACTAAAGACAACTCCATTGCTTACTATGTCAAGAAGAATTGTGCTTTGTTTCGAATCTAGATGGGAGTAAATAGGTAAACCATAGTCAAACATAGTTAACCATTATTTACTTTGTTGAGAAGGTTGACTTCATTGTAAGAGATCAGGGGTTCAAATCCATAGAGGATAGAGTATGTATGGCTCACTAGGGGCCAATATCATAGCTTATCAATACCACGTGTCCATATAAACATAACTCATTTCATATGAAATTTGTTCATATGAAAATATTTTTTTAATTAATCAATTTAATTAAAAGTGTATAAAGAAAATAGCTAGTTTTAAGATGAATCTCAACTTTTGATTTGTGACTATTAGTAAGAATATTACTGGAATATTCGGTGGAGGTTAAATCCTCACCATCCACCTCAGAGTTATTGATAATTAAATTAAAATTATGGAAGCTCTATTTTATAATAGACTCTCATATTAACATAATTGTCAAATTATTATAATCCATAATCAATATGTTTAACCAAATTCAACCATCATATACTATGGTGAGTGAAAGTCAATCATAATAAAATATAGTCAATCGCAATTAACCATGGCCAAACAATTTTCAACCATCATCAAACATAACCATAATAAAATATAATGAAAGATAATGAATCATAATCAACCATATTAAAATATCTTAAATATTTTAATAAGAATAAATTAATATTTCAATTTAATAATAATAATAATAATAATAATTCAATTATAAGGTCACAACCAAGTCACACCAAATTGGTGTATGAAGCAGCGTTAATGGTGGAACAAATGACCCATAAATTAATATTTCAAATTTTTAATAATAATAATAATAATAATCTAGTTTTAAGGTCACAACAACCAAGGGAGACACCAAATTGGTGTATATTTTCTTTGGATTTCAATATTTGAAATCCATGACATTTTTACATAGAAGCATATATATTTCACAGATTAATTTTTATATCTTAGTTTTTTCACATATATATTTTGGTTATTATATATGGATGCAAGAGATGAATTTTATAAATATTAATATTATTATGAGAAAGATATATATGCATTCTTTTTTATCATTTTAATTTATGATTTCTTATAAAAAATATTCCCTAACATCATTGATTAAAATCGCACATAGTCAAGACCGACATGATGCTGCAATATGGATGTACTACAGAGGTTATTTTACGATTGTCATCTCATAAAATTATGAAAGAAGCAAGAAGGATCTTAATAGCATTTGCCACACGATTAAATCAAAGTGTGTGGCCCCGCCCAATTCTTTTCTTTGTTAAAAATATATAATTACTTCCCGCATGTAGAGTTAGACAAAGCTGATTAAGTGAATCGGTTAGATAGATTTGGTGAGTTAGAGAGTGAGTTAAGTGATTTGATCAAGTTTAGTTATGTGAGAGTGTGTGCATGTCAATTTAGGTTAAATACCCTTCAACGGGTTCATTTTATTCAGATTATGATTTAGAGTGATTGAGATTAATTGAAGAGCCACAACTCATTGTTTTGTGTGTGAAATACTTGTGTTATTATGTGATTGAATCCTCTGCCTATCCAACAATTGGTATCGAGAGACGAGGAAGGATTAGAAGATCCAGGTGGGTGAAGCGAGAATCGAGACGAAAGGCCAAAGCGACTAGTCAAATTTTATAAATATATATATATATATATATATATATATATATATATATATATATATATATATATATATATATATATATATATTACCCGCGGAGGTCCACAACTTCTCCTAAGAAAACCTGCGGAGATTTCGACAACTTTACGATTTAAAAAAAATCCAATTTAGTCAGTGGTTTACTCGCATCGAGGGTGCGCGAGTTGGGCTTTATGATTAAAAGTCGACAACGTGAGAAGGACCACCGTGAGTGAGGATGTAACACAACCCATCGCGGAAAGCGGGTGTTAGATTTTAAAAGGGAGTAAGCATTTTTTTTACCAAGGAAGGCTTACCTTGTGATTTAAAATGGTTTTCATAACCCACGTGAATTTTAAAAGGATTTTTTAAAATTTCACAACATAAGTTTTAAGTTCTTAAAGAAGCATTTGAGAATATCAAGGGTTTTATTTATAAGTATTTTTTTTTAAGATTTTTTTTATATAAAGTTTTATATAAAGATTTTTTATATTAAAAAAAAAAATCAAAGGGTTTTTTATAAAGTTTTTTGTAAACTTAAAAAACAAGAAGAAGAAGAAGAAGAGAGATTTAGGGTTTTTATCAGAGAAGAAGATTGATTTTTGAGGCAAGATGGCCACATCAAGTTTTCGACCACAACTTCCATCTTTCAGCAGGAAATATTATGATGTGTGGACTATTAAAATGGAGACTATGCTAAAAGCACATGATGTATGGGATCATGTTAAGTTTGGGTTTGCAAAACCTCGGAATGACGCGGAAAGAACGAGCCTCATCGGTGCGGTACGAGAGAGCAATGGAATAAAGACAAGCAGAAGAATGCACAAGCATTACTTCTTCTCCAGCAAGGAGTGGAACGAACAGTGTTCCAAAAGATCATGATAACTTCTTCAGCAAAGGAAGCATGGGAAACTTTGGTGACAAGCTATCAAGGTATGGCCAAAGTTAATATTGTTAAATCGTAGAATAGTAGGAGAGACTTTGAAACTCTACAGATGAAGGAGATAAAGGACATTGATTCCTTCATGAATAGGGTCATGTATGTTATCAATCAGTTAAAAATCTATGGTGAAGATATTAAAGATTGAACAATGATCGAGAAGGTTCTTCGATATTTGTCTACCAAGTTTGATGTTGTGGTAGCAGCCATAGAAGAAGCGAAGGATTTGGAAAAACTGACAATTGATGAGTTGATGGGATCCCTTCTCTCGCATGAGGCAAGGATAGACAGAAATAAATATTCCACTTTAGAAACTACCTTCAAAAGTCAAGAGGTCGAGGCAGAGGTCGATCGAGAGGCAGAGGACGAGGCGGCAACTATGGTGGTCAAAGAGATGGCCGAGAAGAGCATGAGCATCACTGATGGAAGCAGCGACGGCAGTAAGCTTTCACAACAATCAAAATTTCGACAAATCAAAGGTGAAGTGTTATTATTGCAATATATTTGGTCACTATGCTCGTGATTGTAGGAAGAAGATAGCTAATCAAGGAAATAAGAGAGCTAATGTTAGTACAAAGAATATTGACTCCATGTTTCTAGCATGCGACACCATGCATGAACCGTTTGATAAGGTTTGTCTATTATACAGTGGTTGCAGTAACCACATGACAGGCAACAAGAATTTGGTTGCAAATTTGGATACTCTCAGTGAAAGACGAAGGTAAATTTGGGGTACGACAAGACTATGGATGTAGATGGCAAAGGAGTGGTCAACATTGTGACTAAGTAGGGGGAGCCAAATACTATTATGTCCCTGGACTAAAACACAATTTGATAAGTGTTGGTCAATTGACGCAGAAAGGATACAAAGTTATATTTTAGGGGAAACAGTGTGTTATTTACGACAAATCCCCAAGAAAACAACTGATTGCAAAGGTGCGGATGACGAGAACGGACTCTTTTCCCTAATTATGAACTACAATGATTAGGTTAGATTATTACGGTACGCATGTTCTAATGATTACTTGGTTATGGCACTTTTGGTTTGGACACTTGCATTTTTCCGAGTTTAAGATAGTTGCAGCAGAAACAAATGGTCGAGTTTACCTCCCATCAAAGAACATGCAAGCACTTATGAGTGTTGCATCTTGGAAAAGCAACACCGTGAGAGTTTTCCGAAAGGATTTTCTTACAAAGCAAATAAACCACTTGAGTTGGTGCATCTTGACTTTGTGGACCTATGCGGACACAATTGATTAGTGGAAGTTGTTACTTTCTCACCTTTATTGATGACTATATCAGGAAAACTTGGGTTTACTTTTTGAAGCAGAAGTCTAAAACTTTTGCAAAGTTCAAAGAGTTCAAAGCCTTAGTGGAGAACCAAAGTGATCGATAGATGAAGGTATTGAGATCGGATTGTGGTGGAGAATACGATTCAAAGGCATTCCATGACGTACTGCAAACAACATGGAATCGAGAAGGCAGGTTTACAACCTGGATACACACCACGGCGAGAATGGTGTAGTAGAGAGAAAGAACCAAACCATCATGAACATGACAAGGAGCATGTTGAAATCAAGACACTTGTCTAATGAGTATTGGGCGGACGAGTTGCATGTGTTGTTTATGTGATAAACAAATCTCCTACAAAGAGCATGATGAATAGAGTTCCGGAAAAGAAGCATGGTCGAGTATGTCATGCAGTGTATCTCATTTCATAGTTTTTGGATGTATAGCCTATGCACATGTGCATAAGAAAAATAAGAGGAAAATTAGAAGATCAAAGTGAAAAATGCATATTCCACTGGTTATAGTGAGCAATCAAAATCTTACAAATTGTATAACCTGTCACCAAGACGACAATCATTAGCAGAGATGTTGTGTTCAAAGAACAAGAGTCATGGAATGGGACTGCAAACACAATAATTGATCCACAAACACCATTGATGGAGGAGGATGATGTAGAAGAAGAGGAGCAACAAGAATCAAGAGAGCATACACCAAACGAGTCACACTAGCAAGGACTCCAAGATTTTCGGAGCGAGAATGGATCTTCAAGTAGATCAACAAACCGAGAATTCTCCAAGCATCGAATCGGGTAATGAACCAAGCAATGGTAAGAAAAAATATGAGAAGTATGAAAGATATTTATGATGATTTGGATGTTAGTTCAAATTTTGCATTGTTGGAATTCCAACCTTCTTCGTTTGAAGGAGAAATCAGAGATGAAAATTGGGTGCAAGCCATGGATGAAGAGATGAATTCATTTAAAAAGAACGGTACATGGGATTTGGTTGATTTACCAAATGATAAAAATCTCATTGGTGTGAAGTGGGTGTACAAGAAAAAGGTGAATGAGAAAGGTGATATTAACATATTTAAAGAAAGACTTGTAGAAAAAGAATTCTTGCAGCAACCGGGAATAGACTTTGGAGAAACATTTTCTTCGATAGCCAGATTGGATGCTTGTAAGAAGCGTAGTTCTAGCGATAGCAGCTCGAACAAGTGGAAAGTATATCGGATGGATGTCAAATCAACCTTCTTGAATGGAATTTTAGAAGAAGAAATTTATGTGAGGACAACCTCTAGAATATGAAGTTGAACGTAAAGAAGATGAATTTCTGATTGAAGAAAGTGTTCTATGGAATTAAGCAAGCACCTAGAGCATGGTATAGCAGAATTGATAGCTACATGGTTAAGAATGGATTTTGCAGAAGCAAAATTGAGCCTACCTTATACAAAAAGGTAAATGAGCATGGACAGATTTTGATAGATTGCTTATATGTTGATGATATGATTTTTACAGGTGATCTTGAGTTAGATGAATTTAAAGCAGCCATGATGAAATAATTTGAGATGACAGATCTTGGTCTCATGAAATATTTTATTAGCATTGAAGTTGAGCAATCTGAAAAAGGAATATTTATTTTTTCAAAATAAGTATGTCGGGATATTTGTTGAAAAGATTTAGGATGGATAATTGCAAACCTGTACCTACACAGGTTGCAACAGGTAAAAAGTTAAGCAAGGATGATGAAGGAGCAGATGTCAGTCCATCTCTATTCAAAATATTGGTTGGAAGCCTCATGTATCTCACAGCAATAAGACCATATATTTGTAACAAATATAATTTGTATTAAATAGAATAAAGATAATTACTAACTAATCAAATAGTAATTATGTTAAGTAGTTGTTAGTTAGCTGAAAAGGCATGTCTAAAAGACATGCCTGTTCATGAAAGGCCATCTGCATAGGTATATAAGCAAGGCCTTATTGTATCATTCAAGCATCTTATCATATCATATACATTTTTAATAAAATATTATTATTCTAAATACCTCGTGTATTTTTACTATAAAGTCAACAAAGCTACTAGTTTTTTTGCTACAGTGCCATCAGAGTTGCTATAAACTAAATGTCATGTGGACCGACGAAAGGAAATATTAGTGCAAACAGGGATGAGCCTTGTATTCCGCGACCTCGGGCACTCTTTTTTCGGTTGTTGTGATAAACATTGGTGCAACAAATTTCTGACGATTCATGCACATGAAGTTTGAGTGCCTCACAAGACATACGCTCTTTGTTACAAAAGTCCAATAAACTTAAGGAAAATAATATTGTTCTTGGCAAGCAAAAAAATAGTAATGTACTCTCGGACGGGTTGCGAGAGCGAGGAATCAAGATTTAGCCATCAACTTCCATTGGCACTTCGGCTGCGATCTTTCTTGGCGTTTAAAACCAACGATGGCCGTTGCGATTTGTGAAACCAATGACTATCGTTGATCCCAACGTGTGACGAGTTCGGTCGAAAGGGTATAACGTCGATCCGTTAATAATTCAACAATGATACGGTGCCCTGTGGAATAAAATGACACATGATATGGTGTGTCGATTTAACGGTGCATATTTAAACATTTACGGAAAGGGATGGATTACTTTCACATGCAATTCAGATTAGAGGGACGGGTCATTGTGGTTATATGGTGGCTTATAATTATAATCATAATATATATATATATATATATATATATATATATATATATATATATATATATATATATATATATATATATATATATATATATATATATATATATATATATATATATTTAATTAATTAATTTATTATTAAAAAAAAAATGGCTCTAAGATAGTGTTGGGAACGAATTTACATGATGAGTAAAAAAATGACTTGAGCTAAGTGAAGGAACTAAGGAAATGATTAGAAATTAAAGATGAAGACAATTATTAAGCAATATAGCTTTGAGGGCAAAGCTTCTAAAGGAAGAGGCAATGTAACAAATATAATTTGTATAAAATAGAATAAATAGAATAAATATAATTACTAACTATTCAAATAGTAATTATGTTAAATAGTTGTTAGTTAGCTGAAAAGGCATGTCTAAAAGACTTGCATGTTCGTGAAAGGCCACCTGCATAGGTATATATATATGGCCTTATTGTATCATTCAAGCATCTTATCATATCATATACATTTTTAATAAAATATTATTATTCTAAATACCTCGTGTATTTCTACTAGTTTTGTTGCTACAATATTATGTAGGGAGTGAGTTTGATTTCCAGATTTATGGAGACTCTAAAAGACACACATTGGAGTGTTGGATAAAAAAATTCTGAGATACATAGTAGGAATGAGAGATTATGGCATAATGTATTCAAGTAAAGAAAATAAATAATTGATTGGATATATAGATAGTGATTTTGCAGGAAGTTTAGATGATCGGAAGAGCACATCCGGTTATGTTTTTCATATTGGTTCAGGAGTGATAGCATCGACAGCGACCTATTGTGACACTATCATCGAGCGAAGTAGAATATGTAGCGGCAACTTCGGTAGCATGTCAAGCGATACGGTTAAGAAGAGTATTGGATGGACTCAAGCGAAACAACAAGGATCAAAAACAATATCTTGTGACAACACATCAACAATAGCACTATCCAAGAATAGTGTGTTTCATCAAAAAGAGAAATCATATTGATACTAGATATCACTTTATTAGAGAACTTGTGAGTAATGGAGAAGTTCACTTGAAGCCTTGTAAATCGAGTGATCAATTGGGCTGATATCTTTACAAAGCCATTAGCGAGTAGATTTGTTTGAGTTTCACAAAAGAAACTTGGGTGTTGTAAGCCTAGTTGAGACATGAGACTAGTAGGCATGTTTGACTTGTCATGAGTTATGTTTTTAGTTTAGAGGTCGTAATTAAGGAGGAGTGTTAAAATATATAATTACTTCCCTGCATGCGAGAGTTAGACAAATAGTTAAGTGAATTAATTGAGTTCACTTATAGATAGATTTGGTGAGTGAGTTAAGTGATTTGATCAAGTTCGGTTATGTGAGAGTGTGTGCATGTCAATTTAGGTCAAATACCCTTCATTTGGGTTCATTGTATTCAGATTATGATTTAGAGTGATTGAGATTAATTGAAGAGCCACAGCTCATTGTTTTGTGTGTGAAATACTTGTGTTATTGTGTGATTGAATACTCTGCCTATCCAACATTTCCACTATTATTTAAATTTTATTTTCAGAAAAGTTTTTATTAATAAATTTGTTTATTATTGTTGGAATTATGTATGAAATTGTAGGTGAATCTGTAAATAAAACTTGCAATAAAAAAAAAAATGAATAAAAAAAATTGAGAAAATATAATTCAATACAATATATTTTATATGGCTAAATTAATATAATAGCAAGTTAAGTACCAAATTTAGAAATGTGAATATGCACTAAAAAAGCACTAACCCCTAATTACTATCACATAACTATCTGATGAAAATATTAGTTAGGTTCTACATGAGGGAGGCACTGCCACTGATGTTGCCTACACAACATGGGGAATTTTGATCTTCATCCCAGGAGAAAACGACTGGACTTTCATCACGAGTACGGAGAGGGGGGAATTGGGGGGAAGAGCGGGTACTTCTACAATTCCTTCTAATATACGCAACACTTTACTCATCAACGGCCTCGCGTCTTCGTTGTCCTGGATGCACCATCCTCCCCGTATGGCAGCCCTCTATAGTTGCTCCGTGTACGCTAATTCGTTTAACAATTTTTTGTCGAGCACATCCATGGTGTTTCATGTTGCTTATCGACTTGCGACCCACTTTTGGAAAGAACGACTCACCAGATTCGAGAGCTACTGTCCAAGATTCTTCGCCACTGCAATTATTTTGAGCAATGCCATGCCAAAGTGCAGCAGACCGTCGACCTTCACGGTAATGGGCGGACCCAGAGATCCACTGCGGGGCCAAGTAACCTGCGGGTTCCTCGATGGTCGTAAGGACCTTACTATACTCTACGCCGGGGATATTTTCCATTCTGAAATCGGCTACCTTGGGGCAGAAATTGGAGTCCAAGAGGATTTTTTTGGGCTTGATATCACAATGAATAATGCAGTCTTTGCACTTCTCATGCAGGTAAACAATTCCGCGGGCAGTTCCCACTGCGATGCCGAAGCGTGTTTTTCAATCCAACAATTTGTGCTGCTCATCATCTCTTGGGGATTTCTTTAATATTAAAGAGGTGAGGGAGCCATTAGCCACGTATTCGTACACCAACATTCTTAGAGATCGCTCTGTGCAAAATCCCCGAAGTCTAATCAAATTCACATGCTACGACTCCGATGGTACTCACCTCCATGCTAAATTGCTTCTCTCCTTGTTTCACACCCTCCAACTTCTTAACTGCCACGCGAGAGAGCCATCCCTTTGAAGATGGACCCGAAACCCCCGCCTTGTTGGAATTTCTGAGAATTCCAGAACAGAATATAGAGAATAATACTCTCCTCTTTAACACTTCTATTCATTAACCAAACACTAACTATTACAAAGCTTCCTCACGTAGAGAGATTACAAAAAAAAACTGGACTACTTCAAACGCGATTGCACAAAATAGATTGTCTTTGTTTTTCCAAAATACTCTATCTCTGTGTATTTCATACACTGTTGTGTGTTTCACAATAAAAAATTACAATACATGCCTCTCGGGATTTTTTTTCTTTTATACCACAACACTCTTTTTTAATAAAACAAAACAACTATATAACTAACAATATGTTGCAGCATATGTTAATTAAAACAAAACTATTTAAAACTATCGGGTGCCCACATTACATTGCCCATATGTTATATATCATAACATAACTACAAAGGTTAAGAAACCTTTCGATCACGTGATAATACAAATAAAAACAAAACATAATAAAACCTTTACAAACTACCGCCGGACTTGAAAAGGAATTAACCAAAATACAATGGCTCTTTTCGCGTTACAAAAGGGATGTCGTGACGTCACCTTTTGTGAGCACGATGAAATATAAAATCTAGCGCATAAAGCCACATCGTGTCCGCCAGAAGGTTTTGGGTGCTGACCCTTTTGGACATGCGATGAGAAAATTAAATTCGGACTATAAAGCTCATCGGGTCCGCTTCTTAACAAAACAAACGGGCCAATCATAAAAACTTCGATTGCGATTGTGATGGACGCGCAATGAAGAAATTAAATCCATTCCATAAAATGCATCGGGTCCGGACTTCACATAACAATCGGGCCATATTAAAAACTGCTTGCTATCCAACATATTTCTGCCGCGTGGTCTGTGGGACCACTCCTCCCACGGACCTTGGCTTCAAAGAGAAGGGCGATTAATGTTATTTCGATTGCAATGAACGCATCGCATCGGAACATATCAATCGGTCATAACAAAAAGGCGAAGGTAACACTTGTGGCTTCCGATTGCGATGATCGCATCGGAACTTCGCCACATCAACAAGACACTTTTAATCGCTTCAAACAAACTTTGCGATTGCGATTACATAAATAATGTGGGGACCACTGTCCTTCAAATAAAAACGCCCGCGTGTTCAAAAAAAAATCAAAACACTCTATTTTCAATGAAAAGCTCTGTTTCTTTTAATAAACGAAAGCTATGTTTTCTGTTTTAACGCTCTGTTTTGAAATACAGAGTACTGTAGTTTTAAAACCGAACTAACTGTTCACAGAAATAGAAAGTGGCCCTGTGGTGTCCTGTTTAAAACCTTAGGAACAAAAATAACAAGTGGCAAGTAGTCAGAGTTCTTCAAACATAGAATAGAAGGCGGCAGATTGTATAGAGCGAGTTGAAATTAACATTTCAACACTCCCCCCTTAATTTCAAGCTAGCGGGGTTATCGGTCATACCCAGACATTTCCTCAAAAAACTCAAAACTCTTCTACCCCAATGGCTTGGTCGAATGTCACGCAAACTACTCCCCGAGTTCGTAGTGTTCTAAAACAATTTCCCCATTGTTTACTAATTCCCTAATGTAATGAAACTTTGTGTCAATGTGTTTCGTTCTCTTGTGAAACACAGAATTCTTGGATAATGAAATAGCTGAGCTATTGTCACAAAAAATCACTATTCTTTTGCTTGCTCTTTGTTACACAATAATTTGTCACCGTCCCTGCAATCCCCGTCTCGCACATTGGAGGGCTCATTTTGTGACCTGTGAGTAGTGACATAACTTGAAAATACTTTCATGGTATTCCCTCGAACATGTACTTTCATCCCCCCTGAAGGCATATCCCTGCTGAAAAAACCTAAAAAATGGCCCCTTTTGCATTGGCGCGGGGTAGCCGATTCGGTACCCGCGCCAATGGGGAAAATCCTTCAAAGAGGTCGCGCCAACTAGCGCTCTGTACGCAGTCGCACTCGTGCATGGCCCAATTTAAGGAGTGTTTTTTAAAAAATAAATGGTGGAAGTTTCATCCTAACAAATTCTCGGATTTGCTATCTATCTTGAGTTGGGAGGTTTGGCTATGGATTTCCATAGAGAGGAAGTGGTTTTCCACCTCTCATGGAAGCTTCCTTGATGATAGGGCCAATCCCATGATTATAGGGATCCCAAATCCCCTTCCTCCATCTATAAAAGCTTACCCATCTCCATGGCAAGCTATTCTTCAAGTTCCCAAATTCCCAAGAGCCTTATGCTACAAGAGCCTCCATAATTCCCTTAAGGCCAAATCTAAGCAAGGAGACTATTGTCAAGATCCGAAGAGAGAGGTTTGTCCCATCCTTGACAAGATTTTCGGGACGTGTTCTGCTGGCGACCCTCCGAAGGAGAATTCAGCGTCAGAACTATGGTTGTATTCTTCCTTTGATTGATTAATAATAAGCGACTATTGGTTATGGTTCCACTCTTGTTATTGTTTATGATGATGAGTTATGTCCTTTCGAGTCGACATATAGTTGCATCTCTCGGATTTTACGCTTGCGTTTGTTTTGTTTCTCGCGTGTGCGGGTGTCCTATCACGGAGATCATGGGGGATCGTGATCCGCCGGAGCTAAGGAACGGGAGCGCTACCTCTTCTACAAGCAACAACGTTGGATTCCAGGTAGGCCTTCATCGCTAGTTGGTTTATTTGCAATTAGGAACCCTGCGCTATAGCGTGAATGATTGTTGCTAGACCCGGTCCGGGCTAGTAGGGATCGCCTCGATCCGCGGGAGGGGATTTACCTCCACAACAAATTGGCGACTCAGCTGGGGAACGTTAGCTTGTTGTCGTTCATTTTATGAGCTATAGACGGAGCTTTCGAAGTTGGTCGGATAGCCTTCGAAACGCTTTTTGCTCTGCAATTGCGAAGTAGATCAAAGTTGCTTCGATCAATCTCCGGTTTAGTTTGTAAGCTGAACACTTGGAGCTTTGTCTTGTCTTTTTCGGTTGATTCTTGATTCTGCTTGCTTGATCAACTCTTTGAGGCGAGACTCTTTCTGTGAATTTGGTTGTTGGATAGCTTGATTATCATCGGTCTTCTTGTTGGATTTCTCTTTTTTTATTTTTTGGTGGTAAACTCGATTGGCGCACTTTTCGGCTTGACAATTGCGCCCATTGGCGCGAGGGTTGCTAGTGGATTACCCGCGCCAATTCTATTCTGGCACTAGTTTTAGCCTTACAGTCGCGCCAATCCTGTAAGGTACTAGGGTTTACTCTGTTTTGAACTTTCTGAGCTTGATCTATGTCTGTCTCGCTTTGAGCTTTGAGTCTTGGAGATTCTGCTTGAAGTGGTGAGTCTGGTCTTGGTTGGGAGATTTTTATTTTTTTTTCATTTTCAGGCGTTGGCGCTCGTTGTCAGTGAACAACCCACACCAATTAGCCATTGGCGATTGGCGCTAGTTGTCAGTGAGCAAGTCACGCCAGTTGACGCTAGTTGTCAATGTACAAGTCGGGCCAATTTCAGGGTGTATGAAAAATGAGATTTTTTCCCTAAATCCTTCACCGGTGTGTCTTTCCCTTTCCGGTCTTTTCAATTGTATGAGCATAGATTACATTGCTCATTGTTTGAAATGCCTTCTCTCCATGATTGTTTGATGTAAGAGGGAATGAATGCCTTGTTTTAATCTCTTGCTTTGGAAGTCCTATTTGTGTTTGACCTCATATGTCTTGTCGCCTTTTGAGGGATTTGGTGACAAAGTGTTTGAAACAACGATTGCATTCTTAGTGTTTGTTTACATCTCTTTTGCATTCATCCTTCATTAAGAAGATTTGCGTTTATTTATTTTTCGTCTCAAAGTGTTGTTTTTGTTAAAATGCATTAGATCACATTGCATTGAAGAGTATTTTGAGATTTATCATTGAACTTAGATCACATTGTTTAATGATTGAAAGCTAAAAAATCGCTTTGAGTGCATTCTCTTTCATTGAAAGCATGCATTAAGTAGATTCTCATTTCATTGAAAAATGCATTGAGTGCATTCTTATTATTTGAAAAGGAAAAAGGAAATTGTGCATAGATTACAATTGCATAGTTTTTCAAAAAAAGAGGATTTTTGCATAGATTACATTGCATTATTCGCATCGTTGAATGTTTGAAATTACTTTTGGATAGTGGAAGTCATCTAGTTTGGAAAAAATTTCGTTTGCGGTGTTGTTTTATGTCGCATCATTGTTTGAAGCTCTTCCCTTAACTAGATAGCATTCATTGAATTGAAAGTTTTCTTTTCTCATATAGTTGCATACGAGGATATTGTCATATGACATACGGTAGGGCCTTGAAACTGAAACGTAATTGAAGATAAACTTTAAAATTTACTCAATTTACACTAAGGCAGCATTGAAATCTCACGAAACACATTTAGAGGTCTAGGCTAGAGACGTGTTCGGCGTCTTAAAACCTAGTAGCCGTCATTCGCCTCTTGACTTTAGACGGCGCTAGTACGGACTTGTGCTCCCCATACCGTCGCGTATATAAAGGGAGACCCCACTAGGTTTCTATCCTTTATCCATAGGAAAGGCTGAGCCCACCGCCTTATACCCATGATACACCGGACATAGCATTCGGGGAGATTACCCTGCACGTACGTTAAGTCCTTGGTTGATTTCTCTTTCATTTTGAAACCAAGGTGTATATTGCGGTTCACGGTTATTTGGTACACCCTACGCCTAGTATCCACTGAGTAGTCATTTGATCTTTTTTCGACTCTTTAAATTTGAAAAAGATCATCAAGCGCTTGTCCTTTCACGCTTGTTTCCAACTCTGAAAGTGATAGAGTCACCTTTTTTCTGTTTCTCGACTCTTAAAATATGAAACGGTAGAGTTTTTGTTTCGAGTGTTTTAAAAATTAATTGCCCACGAAAATATCCCCTGGTTAAAGTTAGTTTCCTTAGGGTGTTGTTTTGGGTCGTTTCCGATGGCAACTTTTCCGGAGTTCACCAACCAAGGAATCCCCTCCGATGGGAATCCGGGTCCTTTTTCCTCCTTTTGGGAATGTTGGTGCTCCTTATATGGAAATGTTGTCCCTTCTCGGGTTAAGCTGTTGGGTTGCTGTTTGGTTGTTTTCAACCTCTGTGGTCCCGAATGTCCCAACTCATTTGTTCAATCGGTTCCTCCACACTGAACAACATCATGTTGATTCCAAGGTGGACCTATCCCCCTTCTTCGCTCGTTTACTCGTCCTCCTCTTCTACTTCGCACTGATGAATGTTTGGATTCGAGAAACCGAGGTGGCTAAGAAAAAAGAAGAAGAGGACAAAGAAGAAGAAGTCCGATAAAGGAGAGGCTAGCTCTGCGGCTATTGCACCAAGAAGCCTTCCGTCGATAAACCTTCCAACCCTCCACGAAAGTCAAGTTCCACTTGCATGTTGTGCATGGGAGACCATCTTCTTCGAGACTGCTCGGCATTCCCAAGGTACTCGAAGTATGGTCCAATGGTCGCCCGCCGTTTCCTTTGGCTTCCGAGAGTCGGGAGTTGGGGGCACATCTTCAGATTTGCTGTCGGTAAGGTTCCTAAGAAGCGAGGTAAGATTACGAATCCCTCGTAAGTTGTGTGAAGGGCACCATGCCATTCACCTTTTTCCTTATATGGATGAAGCCAAGCGAGTTTTGGACAACTCGGTTGTTCCTACACCATGCCTTCCGTGCTGGTTACAAACAACTTTCTTTGAGTCCTACACCGATTGATCCTACTATTGGTCAAGAGTCATCTTTGGTCAATCCCACTCCCTCGGAAATTCAAATTCGGGAATCCGTTCCCGACCAACCATTGGTCGTAGGATCGATTGAACTAGCCCCGTCTACGGTGAACCGGGGTATTTTCCGTTGAGAGTGGACCTCACACCCCCCATGTTCTTCTCGGGTTTCTTCGAGATTCTTCGGACTTGGAGAAAGATTCTCCCTGTCCCTATACCTCAAGAAGTTGCTCCTCCACCTCCCGTAATAGAGGTCCCCAAAGGATACTCCTCCCGCCTTTGAGATGGAGGTCGTGGAGGATGCTTCTTACGCTTCGTAACACTAGGGGAAGACCATCTCGGTTCGATGGTAGCCCCTCCAAGTAGTTTGGTCGCTTCCTTTGATTGGAGTCGATTTGCGGGATACCGCCTCCCGTCTTATGTGCCTTTCGAGATCACGGTATGGGCCTTTGATGCCGGTGGTACCCAACACCATTATAGACGAAGGCGCTTACGTTAGTATTTTATCCTCAACTACTTGGCATGCTTTCGGTTCACCACCGCTTGCACTCGTTACACATAATCTGTTGACGTTTAACGAGAAGAACGAGTCAACCGTTAGGGATCCTTCCAAGGTTACCTATTACATTGGGAGGTAAAACCGTCCATATGGACGTGATGGTTGTTCCGGGCCCCTTGGATTTCAATGCTGCTCTTGGGGCGCGATTACACCTATGCCATGGGAGTGCTTGTCTCCTCTCTTTTTTTGTGTGGTCTATTTTCCACATGAAGGATGGATCGTGACCATTGATCGGCTTTCGTTCTTTGGTCTGATGTGGCGGGCTGGCCCACCATCATCCCTTCCTGGGTTTTTATCCACCCGTTGTATACGCACTCACCGCAGGGTCAACTATGTGGCTACCGCCCGTGCTTTCGTACCCGGTGATAGTGCCGTTGTGCATCGGGTCTTGCGGGGGACATTGGGTCTCGACTTCCGGGATGTTTTTCTCCCATCCGGTGTGGAAATCTTGGAAGCCATGACTTCTTGTTCATTATGATGAAGTCCGTAGGGAGCAGAGTTCCTTGTCTTGTGTCAAGCTCCTTAAAAAAATGAAACAAGGTTGTTGGAGCATAGTTCTTTTCCTTGTGTCAAGCTCCTTAAAAAATGAAACAAGGTTGTTGGAGCATGGTTCCTTTCTTGTGTCAAGCTCCTTAAAAAATGAAACAAGGTGGTCAGAGCAGCGTTCCTTGTCTTGTGTCAAGCTCGTTAAAAAATGAAACAAGGTGTTCGGAGCATGGTTCTTTTCCTGTGTCAAGCTCCTTAAAAAATGAAACAAGGTTGTCGGAGCATGGTTCTTTTTCTGTGTCAAGCTCCTTAAAAAAATGAAACAAGGTTATCGGAGCATGGTTCTTTTCCTATGTCAAGCTCCTTAAAAAAATGAAACAAGGTTGTCGGAGCATGGTTCCTTTCTGTGTCAAGCTCCCTAAAAAAATGAAACCGAGGTCGTCGGAGCATGGTTCTTTTCTGTGTCAAGCTCCTTAAAAAATGAAACAAGGTTGTCGGAGCGAGTTCCTTGTCTTGTGCCAAGCTCCTTAAACCATGAAACAAGGTGTCCTGATGATAGTTCTTTTAATGTGTCAACCTCGTTAAAATAATGAAACACGTTCTTGTTCAATTCGAGTCTTTGATCAGATCTCGTAAAATCCCAGTTGAGTCTTTCTTATATCTCGTAACTTGAACCTTCACTCCCTCCATCTGTTTACTCAGGTGCATGGAATGAAGCTTCGGGGGCATGTACCTTGAATTGAGTCACCATGCTGGGGGCATGCTTACTTTTTCAAGCATAATTTTTTTTCCGTTTCAAGCTTGTGTAAAAATGAAATCAGTTTCAAGCATAGTTTATCTTTGTTTCAAGCTTGTGTAAAAATGAAACCATTCCCATGATTGCCATATTATCAACTTGTTTTTCCGGATGAGCCTTGGTTTTCTCACTCCATCATCATTATCTCGCTTGGCCGATCATATGCCTTCACTTGGTTGTTTCACCCAATCTCGAGGAACCGTTGCGATGAGTGGTCTTGTTAGCCGACCTCTTGACCTTTACTTGTTCAGAGAAGTTCCACTATTACCGGAACCAGTTGCTACCCTTTGTACCACTCATTCCTCCAGGAGGAGTCATCTTTCAGCTCTTTTTTGACTCCCTAAACATGAAAAGATTGCCGAGTCGCTTGTCGTTTCGATCTCGTTAAAGTGGCCACGAAATGACATCTACCCAGTATACGTTTACCCCTTTTTCGGGCTGGGATAGATTATTTACGAAAAAGGAATACCCTAGCCTATCGCGACTAGGAGGTTTTCTCGGACATAGTTTTCTACCTTTTTCGGATCCGAGGAACTATTTACGAAAAGGGATCGTTGGAGTTTAATTTTCATCTGTCTTTTCAAACTCTCTAAACATGAAAAGACGCCGAGTTCTTCATTTTTCAGACTCGTTAAACCACGATGACATCGGATTCGAGTCATAATGACGCTACTCAAGTCTTTCCTTCCTAGGGCTCGTTAAATGTACTAGGATGGATCCGTCGAAGGACGGGCTTATATTACAAGCATATGCTATCCCCTTCAAGCTTGTTATCAAAAATAATTGGGGTACTCACCAGAAATGGTGGGGAAAAAAATGGAACCCGAGCATCATTGTCGTGTTGGCAGTATGTCGCTCTTGAACATGGCACTTGTCTACATTCGTGTCGGGTTGGGGACATCTCATCTCGTTTTCCGCTTGCCTCCATGGGTTTAGGTAATCCATTTTGACCTCTCATCTTCTCTTTGCCTCATCACTATTACCTCTGATCTTTTGATGTCAAATACTGCCAAGTCCACTGTCGTGCCGTTTATATGTTCAAGAGAAGTTGACCTCTGCAAGTACCAACCTTCCTCTCGATTCTCATCGATCATGATTCACAAAAACACTATGTTCCTCGGTCTTGCGTCGATGATGTGGGAAAAATTATGGCCCACCTTCGATCAAGGTCACTTCTGTCGACTTCGACTCATTATCCAGGGAATCTGATCTAGAGACTCCCTTCTAGTGCCTTGGAGCCCTGCATACCTCAATGGCGGGTTCTTCGCATTCGACGCGAGGTTTTCATCATTGGCCTCCGATCGAGTGATTCTATGGGTGTTCGACGCTAGCTCATTGATTCACATGCCGTAGATTGTACTCGTAGTACCTTGAGGGCCATTGTCATTATTGGTGGTACCTCTTGCGGGATCGTTAACAACTTTCATCATTGGTCGGTAATTAGACGATGTTCTTGCATGTTCGACTTCGACTCACTTATTCGCATGCTTGAACTTGTGCTTTCGTGTTCGGATTGAGATGGAGCGCAAGACCCCTGGATTGTGTCCGTTGTAATCTAGGCTACGATTTTGTGGATTATTATGATTATTTACATGACTCACTTACTTGGATGGTCTGCGACCATACCTAATTCTATTCATCGATCCTCCGCCGGATGCGTTGCGCCCATGCCTTGGATACTGGATTATTGTATACTCTGTTATGGATGGGCTGCGCCCATACCACATATATATCATGTATTTGAGACATCGGTTGTACTTCTTCACGCGGGTTTTCCGACGGCGGAGTTTTCGATTGGACACGTTCTTGTAAAGCATTTCACCCCTCTCTCTCTCTCGGGCTTCATGCTTTAGGGGGGCATACGTACACGGTAATTTGTTACCGTCCCTGCAATCCCCGTCTCACACATTGGAGGTCTCATTTTGTGACTTGTGAGCGGTGACATAACTTGAAAATACTTTCATGGCATTCCCCCGAACATGTACTTTCATCCCCACGAAGGCATCTCTGCTGAAAAACCCTAAAAATGGCCCCTTTTGCATTGGCGTGGGTAGCCAATTTAGTATCCGTGCCAATGGGGAAAATCCTTCAAAGAGGTCACGCCAACTGGCACTCTGTACCAGATTCTCACTCGCGCCAGCCAATTTAAGGAGTGTTTTTTAAAAATAAATGGCGGAAGTTTCGTCCTAACAAATTCCTGGACTGCTATCTATCTTGAGTTGGGAGGTTTGGCTATGGATTTCCACAGAGAGGAAGTGGTTTTCCCCCTCTCATGGAAGCTTCCTTGATGATAGGGCCAATCCCATGATTATAGGGATCCCAACTCCCCTTCCTCCATCTATAAAAGCTTACCCATCTCCATGGCAAGCTAGTCTTCAAGTTCCCAAATTCCCAAGAGCCTTATCTTGCAAGAGCCTCCATAATTCCCTTAAGGCCAAATCTAAGCAAGGAGACTATTGTCAAGATCCGAAGAGAGAGGTTTGTCCCATCCTTGACGAGGGCGTTTCGAGACGTGTTCGCTAGCGACCCTGCGAAGGAGAATTCGGCGTCGAACTATGGTTGTATTCTTCCTTTGATTGATTAATAATAAGCGACTATTGGTTATGGTTCCACTCTTGTTATTGTTTATGATGATGAGTTATGTCCTTTACGATTGACATATAGTTGCATCTCTTGGATTTTACGCTTGCGTTTGTTTTGTTTCTTGCGTGTGCAGGTGTCCTATCACAGAGATCGTGGGGATCGTGATCTTCCAGAGCTAAGGAACGGGAGCACTACCTCTTCTACAAGCAACAGCGTTGGATTCCAGGTAGGCCTTCATCACTAGTTGGTTTATTTGAAATTAGGAACCTGCGCTATAGCGTGAATGATTGTTGCTAGACCCGGTCTGGGCTAGTAGGGATCGCCTCTGTCCGCAGAGGGGATTTACCTCCACAACACTCTTGGCACAAACTTCTCAACATCCTCCTCATCCAAATTGCTTGACACACTGTTGTTGTAGCTGCCACATATTTTGCCTTTGCTGTAGACAACGCTACAATAGGTACGATTTCTTAGAAGCCCATGAAATGGCTCCTGAACCCATGTGAAAAACATAACTCGGAAGTGCTTTTCCGATCATCTACACTTCCGGCCCAATCATCGTCGGTGTATCCAATTAAATCTAAATTTTCTGAAGAAGTATATAAAATACCAAACCTTTTAGTACCTTTAACATACCTCGGAATTCTCTTCGCTACTGCGCCAATGTGCTTCCTTTGGCCTCTCCATGAATACGGAAATCAAACTAACAACATGCATTATATCGGGCCTAGTTGCGGTCAAATACATGAGGTCGCCAACTATGCTCTTGTACAAACTAGGATCAAAATCCTTGTTCGTTTGTCCTCTCTGCGAGTTTTAATCCCATCACTTGTGGGAGTGATTACTTGCTTTTGCTCTCCTGCATATTAAATCTTTCCAACACTTCATTAACATATTTTGCTTGTGAGATAAAAATCCCATTTTTCATTTTGTTCTACTTCTATTCCTAAGAAGTATCTCAACAAACCCATGTCGAGTCATTTCAAATTCTTCTTTCATGATTTGTTTTAAAATTTTCAATAAGGTAATCATCATTACCTGTGAGAATAACATCATCAACATATAACACAACAATTAGCATTTTACCATCTTTTTCTTTGATGTAGAGGGTGTGTTATCCCTCACACTTTTCAAATCCATTTTCCAATAGATAGGAATCTATCCTACTGTACCACGCTCTTGGTGCTTGCTTTAGCCCATAAAGAGCTTTCTTCAATTTGCACACTTTGTGCTCCTGGCCTTTCTTTTCATAGCCTAGAGGTTGTTCAATGTAAACCTCTTCCATTAACACTCCATTTAGGAATGCTGACTTCACATCCATTTGGTAAACTTTCCACTTGTTTTGTCTTTGCTATAGACAACACTTTGCTCTCACGGTTTCCATTCTAACAACTGGGTGCGAAAGTTTCCTCATAGTCTCTCCCATCTTCTTTGCTTATACCCTTTGAGAACAAGTCTAGCGTTGTGTCTCTCTACTTTTCCTTCAACATTACTCTTCGTCTTGTAGACCCATTTAACTCCAATAAATTCTTTTCCTTTTGGGAGTTCAACTAAATCCCATGTCTTTTTTCTTTCTATGGCATTAATCTCCTCATTCATAGCTTCTATCCATTTCCTATCTTTAATAGCTTCTTAAAAGTGGATAGGATCATCAACATGACAATACAAAGCAAATAAAGAATTCATACCTTCATTTGCTGCCTCTTGCTCATAAATTTCATTCAAATTTCTGAACTTCTTTCCTCTTTCATTTGGTGTACAAGTGCTTGATGTAGCACTCGAATCTCCTCCTTGTGGTGTGCTTGGAGAAGCACTTTCATTTCTCCTCAAGGGTGTGCTTTGCTGCCCTTGTGTTGGTGCTTCTTGTTGGGGGGATGTATTTCAGCCAAATCTTCATCATTTTCATCATGAGATAAACTTTGTTTAACATTCATTGTTTTCTCTATGCTTCCATCCCAAGCTTCCTCCTCAATAAATTGAACATCTCTGCTCACAATAAACTTCTTGGTGGATGGGTTGTACAACCTGTAAGCTTTGGATTCCTCACTGTATTCGATAAAAATACATTTCTCCCCCTTGATGTCCAACTTCTTCCTTAGCTGATCTGGAATGTGTGCATAAGCCACACATCCAAAAACTTTCATGTGGGTGACTCCTTGCTTTGTCCCACTCCATGCTTCTTCCGACACTTTGTTCATGACTACTTTTGTTGGGCACCTATTCAAAATGTATCTTTGCAAAATGTACTGACTTCAACCCAATAATCATTAGGAAAATGCTTTTCCTTTAACATACTCCTTACCATATCCATGATGGTTCTATTCTTCCTTTACTGCAACTCCATTTTTTTGCGGAGTGTACCTTGTTGTAAATTACTTATGGATCCCATTTTCTCTACAAAAAACGTAGAAATTATTTAGAGATGTACTCACTTCCTCTATCGGTTCTTAGGACTTTGATATGCAGCCCACTTTGGTTCTCCACAAGTGCTTTGAAATTACGAGAATCTTTCAAACACTTCACTTTTTGTTTTTCAAAAAAGTAAACTCAAGTTTTTCTAGTAAATTCATCAATAAATGTTAACATATAATGGTTGCTTGCAAGTGATGGAGTTTGCATCGGTCCACATAAATCTGAGTGGACAAATATCTAAGGGTGCTTATGCCCTTATGCTTTTTCCGGATGGAAAACTTTCTCTGTGCTATTTCCCCAAGATACAACCTTCACAAAGGCTATCCGATTTCTCAATCAATGGTAAACCTATTACCATTCCTTTTCTGTTCAACAAGTTAAGACCTCCAAAGTTGATATGTCCAAATCTCAAGTGCCACAACCAATTTTCATCTTTTGGTTCGCTTTGGAAAGCCTCTTGTGTCACTTCTGCCATTTCTTCACCATTCTTCAAATCTACCTCATCCCGAGAGGGAACATTCTATTTCCTCGTCATCTTCACTTCAGACAATACATTGTTTTCTTGGTGGTTTATCCATGATGTTGCATACATCATCTTCAAAAAAAGACATTGTACCCCTTTTGAACAAGCTTTCCAATACTTAAGAGGTTACATTTCATTCCAGAAACATAATAAACATCTGTTATGGATTTCTTTTCTCCTTTCCTTGTTACGACATTTACTTCTCCTTTTCCCATAACAGAAACTTTACTATCAGTCCCTAGTGTGACTTGTGACTTCACACTCTCATCTAACATATAAAACATGGCTATGTTTCCTGTCATATGGTTACTGCAACCGGAGTCTAGAAACCATAAATCTTCACTCTTTTCCTCAGCCATATTTCAAGCTAAAAACAATTTATCTTGGCTGATATTTTCTCTTGTGAAATTTTCATTTGTTCTATTACTCATATCATGCTTCTTCTTCCTACATTCATTTGCATAATGTCCATATTTTTTACAATAGTGACATTAGACATTGGATTTATCATACCTTTTTCCTTGAGCATGTTGCTGACCACTTTGCCGGCTGCTTCCTTGGCCTTGGTTTTGATTTGGATTGTTGCCCCTTCCTTGAGAATTTGTTGGACTGTTTCTTCCACCTCTGTTTTGGCTTCTGCCTCTTCCTCTCTTGTTTCCTCTGCCTTGACCTCTTCCTCTTCCAAAGGACATCTGGGTCTTAAAGGCATGCTCCAGAGATGAGTTTTCATTTCTACCCAATCTCTCGCTCATGTGTCATCGGTGATGCATGTAGCTCATCCATCGAAAAAATTTGTGAGATCCTTAGTCTCTTCTATGGTGGTGACAATCACATCA
Source organism: Pinus albicaulis (assembly GCA_034641835.2). NCBI lineage: Eukaryota > Viridiplantae > Streptophyta > Pinopsida > Pinales > Pinaceae > Pinus > Pinus albicaulis. Next base: position 1,586,816,568 of record CM076579.1, read on the forward strand.
AACCTTGAGGGTAGGCTCCTCAAAAGTTTCTCCACAATCCTCCTTTCTTCAAGAGTCTCTCCATGAGACCTTACCTGTGTGACCATTCCAATCACATGTGTGAATAATGAGTCAATATTATCTGACTCCTTCATGCGAGAGAGTCTCAAAATCTCTCCTTAGCAATTGTAGTTTTGTTGTCTTCACTTTCTCCATGCCTTGATAGAGTCTGTCTTGAGAGTTTTCCATGCTTCTTTGGATCTCTTAGTCTGCTGATATCCTTGGAAACACACTCTCATGCACTTTGCTTGATACAAAAAAGTAGAGGGTTCTAGAATCCTTCTTCTTATTTCTCTTCAACAGTTCCTTCTCTCGCTCGAGTTAAATCATCAAACTCATTTTCATCTGTTGGCTCTTCAAATCCATCCTCAACAAGTTCCCATAAGTCTTGGGAAGCAAACAGGGGCTCTCATGGTTATTTCCCGGTATTCATAGTTTTTCCCCATTAAATTGTGGGAGCTGAGTATTACCAATACCCATGCTAGTGTTGGCTCCGAGCCATTCTTGCACTCTTAACTATGCTTCAAAATACTTGACTCGTGTATTTAAAATAAACTAACTATTACGCAAACAGTAACACAACTAAAACAATCTTGAGAAATACCTTGGATTCTTTTGATCGAGTCTTCACTCTGCTGGAGAAAGCTGCTTGCAACAAGAAATCCTTCCTTCAACTTCTTTGACACCTTCAAAGAGCCCGGACTAGCTCCGATACCATGTTGGAATTTTCTGAGAATTCCGAACAGAATAGAGAGAATAATACTCTCCTCTTTAACACTTCTATTCATTAACCAAACACTAACTATTACAAAGCTTCCTCACACAGAGGGATTACAAAAAAAACTCGGGTCGCTTCAAATGCGATGCACAAAACAGATCGTCTATGTTTTTCCAAAATACTACGTCTCTGTGTATTTCATATACTTGCTTTGTGTGTTTCACAATAAAACATTACAATACCCGCCTCTCGAGCTTTTTTTTTCTTTTATACCACAACACTCTTTTTTAATAAAACAAAAAAACTATATAACTAACAATATGTCGCAGCATATGTTAATTAAAACAAAACTATTTAAAACTATCGGGGGCCCACATTACATTGCCCATATGTTATATCATAACATAACTACAAAGGTTAAGAAACCTTTCGATCGCGCGATAAAACAAATACAAACAAAACATAATCAAACCTTTACAAACTACCGCCAGACTTGAAAAGGAATTAACCAAAATACAATGGCTCTTTTCGCATTACAAAAGGGATGTCGTGACGTCACCTTTTGTGTGTGCGATGAAATATAAAATCCAGTGCATAAAGCCACATTGCGTCTGCCAGAAGGTTTTGGGTGCCGACCCTTTTGGACGCGTGATGAGAAAATTAAATCTGGCCTATAAAGCTCATCGGGTCCGCTTCTTAACAAAACAAACGAGCCAATCATAAAAATTTCGATTGCAATTGTGATGGACTCGCGATGAAGAAATTAAATCCAGTCCATAAAACGCATCGGGTCCAAACTTCACATAAGAATCGGGCCATATTAAAAACTGCTTGCGATCCAACATATTTCTGCCATGTGGTCTGTGGGACCACTCCTCTCGTGGACCTTAGCTTTAAAGCATAGGGCGATTAATGTTATTTTGATTGCGATGAACGCATCACATCGGAACATATCAATCGATCATAACAAAAAGGCGCAGGTAACACTTGCGGCTTCTGATTACGATGATCGCATCAGAACTTCACCACATCAACAAGACACTTTTGATTGCTTCAAACAAACTTTGCAATTGCGATTACATAAAGAATGTGGGGACCACTGTCCTTCAAATAAAAATGCTCACGTGTTCAAAAAAAAATCAAAACACTCTGTTTTCAATGAAAAGCTCTGTTTCTTTTAATAAACGAAAGCTCTGTTTTTTGTTTTAATGCTCTGTTTTGAAATATAGAGTACTACAGTTTTAAAACCAAACTGACTATTCACAGAAATAGAAAGCGGCCCTGTGGTGTCCTGTTTAAAACCTTAGGAACAAAAATAACAAGCGGCAAGTAGTCAGAGTTCTTCAAACACAGAATAGAAGGTGGCATATTGTATAGGGCAGTTGAAAGTAACATTTCAACACGCCTCCCAGATGCTCAGAAAAATTCGTCGTTGCACTTTGCAACTCTTTGTAAGTGAATACAGTAAGCCCAACTGGCACGCAATCTGTTGCAGACAAGACGGGGCGCTACAACACCAGAGAAACAATAATAAAAAGGCCAAGATAGCAACCAGCCCACCCATGACGCCACCCACGACGCCTGCTACAGTCGTCTTCTTGATGGAATTAAAGGTATGAGGCACATCAGCAACATCTAACCGCATAAACAGAGAAATCCCGTTGGAGGTATTGTAGATATTTAGCAATTCACCGAACCACATTACACAACTTTGGGAAGTGTCGTTAGCATAAGCATATGCAATGCACGAGAAATTGCTGAGACACACTGCCGGCACTGCTTTGGCCCTAATTTCTATATAACAACTCCATGAGGGGGCATAGATGTGCCACTTAATTCTACAAACCCGTCTGCAGTGGTCTCGTTCGCCGCATCAGTACTACATCATAACGAAGTCTTCCTCACACAATCGCTGGACCACTGTTGAGGATCCCATTCTCTGTTGTCTCTTGGGAGAAACCCTGACACACAGTTACAAGACTGTAAATTGCTATTTTTGCAAAATCCATAAGGCCTGCATACTGCATAAACCTAGCACTGAGTGAGGGGCTGTTGCCAGATCAGGCTCCATTCTTTATTTTCCAGCATCTCGTACAACCATAGTTGTCCTGAATTATCCATAACTATACGGAATCCCTGTGGTATACTTAAATTAAAATCCTTGTACGAACCACTACTGAAATAGCCAAGACCGGACCCATCTTCAGGCGAGTTGGGCTCTTGGCTTAAATATTTTCCATTCCAAACACTGTTGTCCCAATATGTGGTCTCATTCTTCCACATCAGCATGAACTAGACGGTTCCGTTTGGATTCATTTGGAGTTTGTACTGCCTAGGAAGCGGATCCCAAGGGCTCCTCCACAACGACAGCCTCTGGATGTTACTAATTTTCATATTTGGCATCCATGTATTTTGCGGATGGTCGAAGCTCTGCCAAATGATTTCAGTGTTATCGGTGGCACTCAGAACGACCAAGTTACTAGCATCCGTGATTACAGCTGAATAAGGTTTCTTCTCATTTTCCTTTGTGGACCAAAGGGTGCGCCCTCTATAAGACAGAAGGAGACGCCCATCCTCTGTCAGATTCAAAATGCTGGACGTGTTCTCCAGGAGCTGCTCCATGTTCGTTGTCCAAACGAGTCTCTGCTCTGCAGTCTGGGCATACCAAATACCCACATACTAGATTTTCACGTTGTTGTGGTTGAGATGGAAAAATCCCAATTTGAAGAGCTGGCTCTTAGAAATCTTGGTCTGATTTCCAGTGAGAGAGGTACCCAACTCTATCCTGTCTGAAGCGGTGTTTTCTGCATCGTCGGGCTCTATCTGAAGCAGCAGTAACATGACAAAGAAGAGGATAAGAAAACATAACCTAATCAGTGGGATTTGTTTTGATCTCATGGACTTTTCGCTCCCCATTCTAAAATCATTGAGCTGCCTTGCTTTCGGACAATACTATGATGCCCATTATAATGTGTTCATCACTATGGTCTGGTCCTCTATTCAACTTGAACGAGCCAATACGGCATATACCCATTTCATGATCCTCATTAAATGCTGTCAATTCATTTTGAGCAATTCGACAGTGATGTCAGTTTGACTGCGGTTTGGCCTATGAATGTTATCCATTCAATTTGAACAGTCTCGTGATCACTGCGGTCCGGGTATTGAAAGTCGTCCGGTCCACTTAAACGAATTCGGTATACTTAGACTAATTACGATAAACTACACTTCACCTTTGAATGTTATGTGTGACGTTGTATTGTTGTATATCGTTACTTGAAGAACCATTTTTTATGAGAGAGGTTTCCTTATACGAATTTTTATTTTATTTTATGAAAATGGAATGATCTAAGTTTTTTCGAAAATAATCAAAATTCTACGTATAAATGCCTGCTATCCCACATGTCGTTGTTGCCCATCATCCCACTTGAACAAATGGATATGATATTGCTAGACTTATGGCCGGATGGGGTGGGACTGACTGACTTCTCGGCTCTATTTATAAATTTACGATGGTTCAAGCATTTTATATGATTGTTACTCAAAGATCTATCAACTTAAGGTATAATTTTCAAATAGATTTTTTTTGGTTTATAGCTATGTTGTAATTTTTTAATATTGAAAATGCATTTTAAATATATAAATAGATTTAATATTTTATAAAAATCATGTATTATTCTAATTTTACATATTAAACAATTTAAACTTATAATTTTTAAAAATTTCTACTTTATTATAACATAATCATTTACATAGGTTAAATTTATATTTATATTAATAATATATATAATAAATTTTGTGCATTATATTAATTTAATTATTATTTTTTAATGTTCATATATTCTATTGTAAACCTATTTATTAACACAACCACATTTGATTAATTAAATGAAATTGATATAAAGCTTCATTTGTATCTACCCACACACAAGTCAATGATAAATATATATTAATAGAAATAATATTAAAAAAACATTTATTAATAATAAATAAATATTTATATTAATAATAATTATTATTATTATTATTAATTATTAATTAAATTATTATTAGATTATAATTAATTATTAATTGTTATTTAGTTATTATTTATTATTATTATTATTATTAATTAAATAATTAACAAAAAATTATTATTATTATTATTAGTTATTTATGAAATTTATAATAAGTATTAATTATTATTTATTAATAATAAATATTTACTTATTAATTAATATTTGTTTATTAAATAATAATAATAATAAAGAATAAATTGCTAAAGAGACCACGCTCTGCCTTTCGTTGTGCATAGGTTTTATGGCTCTGCGTGGGGTGCTCACCCTGGTTAGGGCTCGGCCCAATGGCGGAATCTCAGGACCCTCCTTTGCCTCTACCTCCTCCTCCTCTTGAGGTCGAGACGTTCAAGCTCTTGATCGCTTCCCAACCTAAGAAGAAGAAGCAGCTTGCCTCCAAATTTGTCAAGCGACTAGATGAGATTACCTTAGTGGCTCTCCTGCCTGAGGGTCCGATGAAAGTGGTCCTTTCCCTTACCGTTCTTTTCTGGTTCAAGCTCCCAAACTTGCCGGTGCACTGTCGGAACTGGGAATCCTTGCAGAAAATTGGCAACTTCCTCGGGAAATTCATAGATAGAGCTAACAACAAAGACCAATATGACTGCGCTAGAGTCTGCATGGAGGTGGACCTTGAAGTTGGGCTGCCTGAAGCCATCAAGCTAACGGTGGGAAATTGGTCCCATCTTCATAAATTAGACTACGAACAACTACCATTCAAATGTCGTGGATGTCATGAGTATGGCCACTTCACCAAGAACTGTCCCAAAAATGCAGCCCCAGAAAAGGAGAAAGAAGAAGGATGGCAGCAAGCCAAGAAACCTAGAACGAGCCTTAAGCCAGGGCCAACGGAGAAAGGAAAGGAAAGTTCAGCACCCACAGGGAGTATTCCTAAAGCCAATCCATCCCAGAAAGGCCAAGAGAACAACTTTGCGGCCTTGAGCTCAGAGACAGAGGAAGTTCAAGAAATCGATCCACAGAACATGCAAAAGGACCTCCAAATGCAGGAAACCCTAGCACCATTGAATATTGGCGAATTTGTCACTGGAGGAACCCCGAAAGACAACGATTTTGTCACCGAGGGGGAAGATTAGGATTCAGAGGAGTCGGAGGAAGAAGGAGAAATTGGGGACTCCCAAACTTCGGTCAGAAGATCTACTAGGGATGGAAATCCTCCAGGGAAAAGAGAGAACAAGAAACCTACAAGGAGAAGCCGCAGGGGACCCAACCACCCTAGAAAAGATGTCAAGGCAAAAAACCCTAAAGCACATAGAAATCAAAGCTAGGGCTCTAAAGGATCCCTCTCATCTCTAAAAAGGAAGTAATGAAGATCGTCTCTTGGAACTATAGAGGGATGGGTAGCAACCTAAAAGAAGAAGCAAGGAAAAGCCTAATAAGGTTGGAAAGGCCCAACATTCGTCTTGTTCAGGAGACCAAAATGGAGGAAATGGAATTTCTCCATAAAAGCAAACAATTTTGGGGAAAAGGGGGAGGTGTCACAATCTCCTCTAGAGGCACCTCAAGAGGGTTGGGAATGCTATGGGACGAGACGTGCTTTGAGAAAATCTAGGTTAAACTTAACTCAAACTAGATTTTTTCTCAGATTTTTCATCTTCACACCAAAGAAACTATGAATCTCTTCAATATTTATGCTCCGGTCTTCTTGGAAGAAAAAAATCCTGCTGGGAATCCATTAGGGAGCTAGAAAATGAGATTCAGATGGATAATGTCATTCTCACTGGAGACATGAAGATCACTTTAAGTCAAGAGGAGAAGAGAGGGGGAAGCATTGTAAGGGATCCATCCAGCGAATGGGTGGAAGAGCTCATCCAAGACTGGGATCTGTTGGACGTCAAACCACCCAAGGGAAAATATACTTGGACCAATAGAAGATCGGGTCCAGGCCACAATGCTGCAAGGTTAGATCGTTTTCTCATCCAAATCTCCTTCTTGCTTTTAGGTCTTGATGTCAGTTATGATATTGTTTCTTCTTCGGTCTCTGATCACAAGCCCATTAGTCTTGGGCTGAATCCGCAAATGAATCTGGGACCTATTCCATTCCGCTTCAGTGCCCTCTGGGTGCAGCAATCCAACTTTTTGGATAGAGTTGAGGAAGTCTAGAAACAACCTGTCAGTGGATCCCCCTTCTTTGTAAGGGAAGAAACGTTGAGGAGAGTGAAGAGGGCCCTCAAAAGCTAGGCTAAAGCCCTCCCCTCTCCGACTGAGTCAAGACGGATGGCCTAGGCCTGTTTAGAAAGTCACCATAAACAAATGGAAGAGATGGACATCTCGAAGGACAGCTTAACCCTGGAAGAGGAGCTCCAGGCTAATCTCCATAAGGCTTGTATTCGGGAGGAGGAATATTGGAGGGTTAAATCTTGCAGTCTGTGGCTAAAATTTGGGGACATGAACACCTCCTTCTTTCACAAGCACACTGAGGCCAGAAGAAGCTTTAACTCTATAGTGGAGATAACCTCAGGAGATCAAACCTTATCCGATCCCACCAGCATAAAAAATGCTACCCATCAGCACTTCAAAGATCTGTACACAGAGGACAAGCAAGCCTCAGCTCCAATATGCTCGAGTTGGTCCCTCTAAAGGTCAATGCCCAAATGAACGATATGCTAACTGCTCCTGTCACAGTCAAGGAAATCAAGCAAGCTTTGGATGAAATGGATCCGAACAAGGCTCCTGGGTCAGATGGAGTCACTGCTCGATTCATTAAAACTTGTTGGAACATTGTCAAAAAGGATCTCTACAAAATGATCTTAAAGTCTCAGACCTGCCACAAGATTGGGGGCAACAACAACTCGGCCTTCTTGGCCCTTATACCTAAACAGAAGGGTGCAAGTACTTTCAACAGATTCATGCCAATCTCACTCTGCAACATTGGCTACAAACTCATCACCAAAGTCATGGCCAACAGACTGAAAGGCCTTCTTTCGGAAATCATCCCTGATAATCAAGGGGGATTTTTCAAAGGTAGGTAGATAACTGATAACTTTATTCTAGTTCAGGAAGCGATCCATTCAAGCATCCAAAGACGAGAAAAAGGCACGGCTATCAAACTGGACCTGGCTAGTGCATTTGACAGAGTTAGGCACAAATTTCTCTTTAGGGTCATGCATCGATTTGGGTTTGAGTGCTGATTTATAAACTGGGTCAAGGCCTGCATTACGGAACCAGGAATTGCTCCTCTCGTCAACGGGCGTGCTGCGGAATTCTTCAAGACGATTCACGGGATAAAGTAGGGATGCCCCTTATCCCCTCTTCTCCTTGTCATTCAAGCTTCTATCCTTAGTTTTATGCTAGAGAAAAGGAAAATTGAACAAGATTTTATGGGCCTTTTGGATCGCCAGGGGAGTCAGAGACATAAACTATGCTCTCTTTGTTGATGAATCCATTATCCTGGGGGTTGCTTCCACCATCTCGGCATCCCGCTTCAAACTGGAGCTGGATTACTACTGCCTTGAGTCTGGAAGTGAACTCAACATGGGAAAATGATTTATCTATGCCTGGAACCTCACTGGCCTTGAGCTAAGTACGATCACCAAGATTTTGGGATTCAAAGGTTCCACGAAATGGGGTTCTTTTAAAAATCCCAGGTTGCCGATCTTCCAAGGACGCCCAAGTGGGAGGGACTGGCACCCTTTGTTGGACAAATTCAAGCTTAAAATGCAAGCCTGGGGCACGTCGTGGCTCAATCTTGCAGGTAAGATCGTTCTTATTAATTCAGTTCTTAACAATCTTCAAATTTTTTAAATGTCTATTTTGTTGGCTTCGATGGGCATCCTTCGCAAGATGGAGAAATCTATTCGCTCCTTTTTCTGGAAGGGAGGGAAGAACAATGCAAAGAGAATTATGCTGATTAGTTTAAATAAAATCACCATGCCGCTGCTGGAAGGGGGCCTTCACATAAAAGATCTTAGGGAGCACAACATCGCTCTGGGGGCCAAGATCTTATGGCAGTGGGTAGCAAGGAACCCGGGATGGGCGCATGTTACCTTGTGGAAAAAATATAGCTTGGGAAGGCGCCTTCGTAGCCTGGAGAATTTCCAGTCTAATTGTCAGGGCTCCCAAATTCATCAGCTGTGTAAACGCGCTCTTCCGCTGCTACGCGAACACCTGTATTGGATTCCAGGCAATGGGAAATGGATCAGACTATGGGAGGACAGGATCATGGATGCAAAGGCTATTGGGGAGGACCCTGAGTTGCTGGAGCTAAAAACATGGATGATAACAGGTGGTCGATGCACGATGTGAGACATTTCAGATTGGGATAACAACAACTGGGTAGGATGGAAAAAAAAGAGATTCCTGCCCATCTGGAGCAAGCATGGGCTAAATTCATGGAAGCGTTAGCTAGGAAACCCCCCCTAAACATAAGGAAAAAATACAGAAGGGGATGGGGTTCCTCGAAGGGATGCTACTCCGCAGCAGAAGGCTACAAATGTCTTAAATCCATTCCCACTGTCCCCCACAACCTTGCAATTTGGAAAGGGATCTAACATGTTAAAAGCATTCCGAAGATTGATATTTTCATCTGGAAGTTGGGGCACAACAATATCCTCGCAGCTGAAAATTTGTAGTGTCGCGGCCTCCATGACCCCTCTCGGTGCACGCTCTGTCAACAGCAGGAGGAAAATACGGTTCACATCTTTCTTGAGTGCCACTACACCTGAGACATATGGAACGAAACTTTGTTGATTTGGAACAACAACCCCACCCTTCCATTCAACATCACGAGTTTGTTTTCCTTTTTGGGAGACCTGTTCCCTAAATCCTTCCGCTGGAGAGGCTTGCCTTTCGAGGGGTGGATGATTATCCCAAAGATCATTTGCTGGAAGATTTGGCTTGAAAGGAAGAATCAGATATTTCAAGAGAAGGCCCTTAAACAACAAAAAATCAGTGTGAAAATAAAAATCCTATTCAAAGAAATAATGCAGGCCAAAGTGAACCAGAAGCAGGCTTGTAGCTTAAACCAGCAAGGCAGGGAGTGGTGTCAGCAACTGGGGCTAAATCTCCCCACGGGAAAAAATATGGAGAAAGGCAGAGAAGAATGGAAAATCAGGTTGGAGGATGAGGATTTCAACAAAAGGAGAAGAAGCACAGATATCCACACTATGTTTTTTGACAACGCAACAAAGGGGAATCCAGGGAAGGCCGAAGGTAGAGGAATTATCTGCTACCCTTCCGACCAAATCATTTCCCACTTTTCTTGGGGTTTGTGGCTTACCTCGAACAATCAAGTGGAAGCCATGGCTCTTCTCCAAGGCTTGAAACAACTGCAAAAACATGGAATCAAGGAGGCTCGCGTTATTGGAGACTCACAAAAACTCATTGGCCTGATTGTAACAAAATCGGTCCCCAAAGATCTCTACTTGCAACGATTGTTCGATCGTATTAATAAGTTGATTGCGTCTTTTGACATACTTCAGTTCTTTCATGTCCTTCGGAAAAATAATACAGAAGTGGATCTTGAGGCCAACATCGTTGTTTCTTTACATGCGGGATCTCTCCTCTGCGATGGGGGGGATTCATGGGACCCTCTGCTTTAGCTGGCCTCTCTCCATGTCATGTATTTTTGTCTCTTGCTGCAGCAATTTGTTTGTATTGGAAAGTATGCTAGTCAATGGGAAATTGCTAGAGCAGAGTAGGCGAACTTTGCTATTTCGAAAACCCCCTAGACTTTGGGTCTTCAGAGGTAAAACCACCAAGCATAGGCCTCAAATTTTTTGAAGCAATATAAACATACCCGTTTCTGTAAAAAAATAAAAATAATAATAATAACAATAAATAATGAATTTATTATTTATTGAGAAAAACTTATTAAATTTACTAATCTCTAATAAAATAAAATATTATCAATATTAATATTTAATATATTGATTTATACATTATATATATTTTCTTTATTTTCTTTATTAATTTAAATCATATTATTATTTTCTCCACTTAATTATTGAACTTATCTAAATCATTTTTAATCAAAGTAATATAATTTGTATTAATTAATCTTCATTATTTTAAGCTATAAAAATAATATAATCTTTATTATTATAACCTATAAATTTATATTATATAATCTTTATTATTATAACCTATAAATTTATTTCTAAACATTATTTGCTATTTTTTATTATTATAATATTATCATTATTAATTAATCTCTATCTCTTATTATAGCTTAATATATTTTTAAGCTTTTAAAATTTTGGCCTTTTGGTTCTGGTTTCTGTTTGTCTCCTCAGAGTCACTTAGAAAATTCAATTATGAGGTAATTAGTCACTTAGAAAAATTAAATTCTGAGGTAATTAGTCATTGAAAAATTAAATTATGAGGTAATTAGTCATTGAAAATTCAGGGAGCATGTGCAACCGATGAAGCCATTAGTCAGCACCCAATGCATGCGTTTATGAAAACGCCGTGCATTACACTTTTCAATGGGGACTATTATTTTCAGGTTATAGTCTCATTAATGAATGTGGTTGAGTACAGTTAGAGATTTAAATTGATTTTTTAAATTTTAAATTTATGAGTGGACATATATTGGCCAATAACATTGATAAACTATAGCCTTAAAAATATGTATCTCCTTGGGGACCGAAACTCTTCACGCGGTGCACATGTAGGCATTCACCACATTAATGCGCTGATTCTGAGACTTCTAAACGATATCATCCGATACCATCCCATGCTCGTGAATCATCAGGAAAATGCATGGAGTCTATGAAAACGCCTGAAGCATTCACTTCAGTCACCCGTGCTAATTTGTCTCTCATATCATTAATCAAACGTAGCCGTTTCGTCTACGTTCACGTTCGGAAGACTTCTAAATGGTGACCAACAACAACTATTCACGCGGTGCACATGTACGCGGACTTCGCTGTTTGCTAAGGCTAATCAAAATGCGTTAATTCCATGGAAAAGTAGTGCATGAGACTTCAATGAGAACCCTTTTTCCACCTTATAATGATGGTCAATCAACTCTATGGAGAATTCAATGCTTCACATTTTAAGATTGAATGAATACCCATGGAATCAAAGATAGTCTCCAAGGGACATATAGTCAATCGGTCTAAAAGCCCCTCTAGTAAATGTATTGAAGAATTTGTCCAAGGTGAAAGATGTCATGGAAAATAAAAGAGCACCTCTTTACATGTAAGCATATTTGGTCGATGCCCTTTGTGCTCTGAATGAGTTTCCATGAACAAATTTGAATTGGACTTTGATGCTCCCTCATATTCATATATATTGTAAAGAACTATGGACATATCAATATTCTAAGTTCTTTTTTGAACTTTGTGATCAATTTTTTACCAAGATTCACTAAATACTCTTTGAGTTCCAAGCACCATGATTATCAAAAGAGACAAGTTTTATTGTTAGGGGAATCAGGAACTCGTACTGTGAAGAAACTTATACATACATCATATTATTTGGTTGCTCAGCACAACCACACTTAATTCCTCAATTTGTCTCCGACCAACAGGTAATTCAAGAAAGTGTATATGAGACAGTGGGAGTTAGAGTGGCGTCAACTTTGGCAATTAATAATAAGAGGTCGTGGCTAGGATTTCCAATAAGGATAAGTCATTATGCCTTCACAAATTTCCCATAGGTCATCAAAAAAGATGATAACATTCAAGAATTAAAGCTTCTTATAAGTACTTTTAGGGTTCATGATGCCCATAGAATGGTGAAGGAACATTTTGTGTTTGTAAGGATTACCTAGCATATGAGCATGGATTTGATCTCATTAATTTGGTATTTCAAGATGTATTCACATATGAGGAAGCAGAGACGAGAATGCAAATTAGGAAAAAAGAACACTTAACAAACCTCCAACTTATAGAAGCAAAACAGAAAGGAGAGACAAAAGGAGAAACATTGTACACCAAGATGTAAGAATGCATGGCGATGTTCATAGGATGTGGTATTTGTTTCTTTGAAGGAGAAAAAGGAAGAGGTCGTCAAGTTGTGTTTCTTACATGATGTGTTTTTCAAGTTAATGGTTTTGCTTGTGATAAGATGTCTCGGGATTTTGGAAGGTCCACTCTTGAGCAAGAGGCTCATGATTAGCCTTCATTCTGAAATCCATAGCATGAGCATCATGTCGAACTGGAGGATGATGGAATAAAAAAGTTAAAGACAATATGCCAAAAACTTTTGTGGCCAAAACAACATCCATTGTAGACCATTTGACGTGTTGATGCCATGAAGCGAAAGAGATGGCGAATAAATTCTTCCAGATGTGGAATTTGGTATCGTGGAGGTAAAAGAATAGTCATTTCATTTATAGTGATTACTGATATTTGAATTATATGTTGTAGTTCACTTGAATGAGCTTAACTTGGAAAAGTGGTTTCCAAGGAGAAGCTTGCATCAAATGCATGTTTATGCAAAGGAGAAACAAAATTCTCAGTGGAAGTCCATCAATCAAGCTTTCCAAGCACAGAGAGATCAATTTGTTATAGCGAGATGTTTTTTAGTAGTCAACAAGCATCGAGCAAGGGTTAGTAGCGAAAGGAGGACATTAGTTGAAGTGCCAAGCCATTTGCAAGGGAAGGCATGTCAGTGAACCAAAGTGGTTGTCATGGAAATTTTTCCAAGTAGAATCAAGTTGATAGAACTTACAAAAGAGAAGAGTATTAAAGTCTCATCAGATAACTAGCTTTTGTGGGTCCAGAAGCCTTTCATTGGAAAGGAATGATCAGAAACAGAATTGGGGGCAACAATTTGCTAAAAAATGAAAGTGCTCAGAATCGCTCGAAACCTGAACGAACAAATAGGTCTCGTCTTCCTGATTCCGGCGCACTTCTTTTCATCAAAAAACGACTCCATATGAAAAAGTTAGAGCCCGCTGTTCGCTTTGCCAAACAGGTGAATTTAATAATAAAAAAGTTAAATAGAGTCAAAGGGATCAATTTTTGGTCAAAATTTGGTTTTCCTTCGGCCAATGGTGTGCTGACACTTGTCATCTTTTGGTTGGCCCAAATTTCTGGGCTACATGTTAGTTTTTAGTTAGTTTGGGGTCGTACCAATGAGGTCATGACACGTGGCAAGCCAAGAGGTCACTATGTGCCCCCAAGGTCGAATTTCATGATACATTTTTTGGCCAAATTTTTTATGGAGGTGTCGGAGTTTGACCCTGCGACCTCCCCTCCACCAACGCCAAGCTCTACCATTTATGTTGCGTGTTATTTCTTACATATATATGCAAACGTTTTATATTTGTTGTAACACAATTGCAATGGAAAAGGAAAGTAGGGCTAGCCACATCACATACAACCACGACATATAACCAAGCTGGAGCTCCGGTATAACCACGCCATTAGCGTGCTTAACCTCCATTAACTGCACTTAACCCTTAATTAATTAACACTTATCCAAATTTAAAATGTGATTTAAGTTGGCGGAGTCTACCAATTTCGGCGGGAACTCCAGATTTGATGGAGTTAATTGAAGTTGCTCCAGTTTTAGAGGAGTTTTCCTAGGAAAAATTGAAGAAGCATAACTTGAGCAAATTTCGACCGAATTGGGCTCAGAAAGAGTCTATCCTAGCAGATTTGGATGCTTTGAGCATGTTGGAGCAGATTTTAGGAGTTGTAAAAGATTGTAAACAATAGTTTTTCCATTTTGCGCTCCTAGAGAGGCCCAAGCCAAGGTTAATGAAAGAGGCATAACTTCTGCCGAGAGAGTGAGAATTAGACTTAGTTAGAACAAAAACAGGGGTATTGGGGGTGTCCCAGAGCCATTGGAGCAGGTGTGAGAGCCATCAAAGCTCATGAAATGGTTGTATTCATATTTTTTATCAGTTAATCAAAGAGGGCCAAGCCATTGAAGCTGGCCCATGGAGATGTAGCCTAGGAGGGGTGAACCCCTTCATCACTACTGTGTAATGTGATTGTTGTGTATTGTATTATCTGTAATTTACTTGTTCTTTATGTGTTTTTAAAGCTAATTTACTTCATTAATTGGTCATAAAAGACACACAAAGTTAACACATAAATCCTCTCATAGACTTTCTATTGACACAATCCTTAAGCACACTTTTCTTTTATACTAATGAGGAAGCTAGCACATCAAAAATAGTTTGTCCATATTAAGATCACATCTATACCTAGCACTACATATGAAATATACACACATCAACATATATACACAACACCACATGCCCATAACATCACAGGTGCAACATGTACACCATAAATATAGCAGTAGTACTAGTGCCAACTGATTGCTCAGTTTTCAATTCGACAATATCTATTTAAATGTAATTTAAAAAACTAGTTATTTTCTTTCTACCCTTTTAATTAAATTGAATAATTAAAAAGGATTGTCATATGAACAAATTTCATATGAAATGAGTTATGTTTATATGTACATGTGGGATTGATAAGCTATGATATTGGACCCTAGTGAGCCATACATACTCTATCCCCTATGGATTTGAGCCCCTGATCTCTTACAATGAAGTGCACCTTCTCAACAAAGTAAATAATGGTTAACTATGTTTGACTATGGTTTACCTATTTACTCCCATCTAGATTCGAAACAAAGCACAATTCTTCCTGACATAGTAAGCGATGGTTAACTATGTTTGACTATGGTGTATCATGGTTGAGGACGATTCATTATAGTTTACCTTATTGTAAGAAATGGTCAGCTATGTTTTACTATGATTTATCATTCCAAGAAACAAATGGAACCAGTACCTATAAATGTAAACCAATACCTATAAATATAAATCTGTAATTAATGAATATTATATAAACTATTAAATAAAAATCAAATGTAAAAGTAAATGAGAAGAGAAAAATAAGGGAAAACATGGATTTAATCAAATAGAAAATGAAAACAAGAACTGAAAGATCAAGGTGTGGCAAATGAAAGGTTCTTCTTGTTGGCCTTCCCATTACCCTAAGTCTCTTTATTTATTCTTGTGCTTTTACCCTCAAAATGTATTTTTCTAGGAGGAGAGAATGCAAAGGAGTTATATGATTTGCTGAACGGAAATAGAGCCAAAGTTGGGAAACACTTTTCGTCCTTTTTTGACGTTGAAAATTGTAATTTTCTACGTTTTTTCAACTTCAACTCCACTAAACTCATATTTTCAATGAAAATTATGCTTTGACATAAAAACAATATTTGTAGAGAATTGTCTTACCTCCATACTCATATTTCACAAAAATAAAAATAAAAAAAAATATTGACATATAGAGGAGTAAATTTGTTGTTTACTAACTGCATATACTTGAAATTTTCAGGCAAACATAAATAGTCATTTTTTGAATCCTAACTTTTTTTCGGGATGGTTATTCATTTTTTGGAAATAAACCATATCATCATAATCTACATAGATTGCACTAGTGCAATGACTATTTTTCGGTAATTTTCAGATTAAATCACTAACTTTTATTATTTTTTGAAATGGACGAAGAAAAACAAACGATGATGTTTCAGTACATTTTATGAGCCCTAGATTTCTTTTCAATGTGATCGTCAATAAAAAAAATGAGAATACCATTTTGAAGAAGACAGAGAGAGGAATTGCAATATGATTTTTCTAATTTTTTTGGTGTTTCCATTTTAAAGTTATTGAATTTTCATTCACTGCAATTTTCAGAACAATGAAATTCCACAGTGACACAGTTTAGTATAAAATTAATAACAAATTTAAATTTTTAATGAAACTCCACAAATATTACATCATTAGAAACTAGATTCGGAGATGAATCTAATGATACTAGGTCCGAAATATAACATTTTGTTTTTGTATGTGTTCCGCCCCTCCGAAGCTGCAGGTTCCTGAAAACTGCAGAATTTTCTGGGTTTTTCGTTGACCAGAAACTCTCGGCCGAGATAATTTCTCGGGCGAAACATTTAATAAACTATCGGGCAAGAAATTTTAAACTCTCGACCAAGATTTTAAACCACCACATGTTAAATTTAACCGTGCGGCTAAACTCTCGTTCAAAAGTTGTACAAACTCTCGGCCAAGAGTTTGCGCCAGAGAGTTTACCCAAGGTGAAATCTCGGACGAGAGTTTTATAACTCTCGTCCGAGAGGTTACTAAAATCTCGGGCAAGAGTTTAATAAACTCTTGGACGAGAGTTTATTAAACTTTAATCGAAACATTTTATCTTCGTCTGACGGAATCTTGCAAAGATTCATCATATCGTCGCAATGTTTCGGGCGAGAGTTATATATAAATACTCTCGTTCGAAAGATTAATTCCACAATATTTCACACACCATTCTGAACCAGCGAAGGTGCGAATTTTTTTCCTGCGAAGGTGCAATTTTTTTCTGGGTGCAAAATTCTTTTTGGCGAATTTTTTTTAAAAGTGTTTTTGGGTGCGAAATTTTTTTGGCGAAATTTGTTTTCGAAGTTTTTCTGGGTGCAAAATATTTTTTGGTGAAATGTTTTTTTGAAATTTTTTTGGGTGCATGAAGGCTTGAAGATTTTTTCAAAATGTCTCTATGAAGGCATGAAGTATTTTTGCAAAATGTCTTTATGAATTTAATTATATATTTAATTTTCTTTCTTATTGAAAGCATGAAGTACTTATTTTGAAGTGTTTATGTTTTTTTTGGTATTTGGTCCAAATAGAATTGGATTTTAGGTTTCTAATTTTGTGAACATGGGAAACAAAAGGAATTTCCGCTCAGGGCACGATCGAAAAATAACTGATTCAGCAGAAAAGAATGAGAGATTAAAAAAAATGCGAGAGGAAAGTGAAATATTAAGCTATGAAATAAATGTGGAGGTAGAGCATCATGAAAGAGATGTAGAGGTGCATGAAAATGACAAGGAAATTTGAAATGTTGAGGAACTTGTAAATGAGAATATTGAAAACACAAATGTCAAAGAGAATGTTGAGGAACTTGTGAATGAGAATATTGAAAACACAAATGTCCAAGAGAATATTGATATCAATCTCACTGGTGAGTCAATAGTTTATTCAATTTGAATTTTGTATTTTAAAAAAAAAAAACATTGTAGTTCAAGATAGTTTTAAAATTAAAAATGTGTATATGTCAATTTCAAATTAGAAGTTAATATTGTTTTTTATGCAGGGACAACATCAAAACCACAAGAATATACTACCGCACCTCGAATTTCACTGCAATTAATTGGAAGTTCCAAGAACGTTGTATACGACTACAACTTTCTAGATAATATGGATCCAACTAAAATTGAAGAATTGGGACCACCAATGCCTGAAAGGACAGTTCGAGATAAAATAAATTGGGGGTTGAAACATATTTTTGAAGGTAAATATATCATAGCACAAGCTCAGGTGTTATGTAGATTTTTAAATCAAAAATCTCTCAGAAATGTGTAGAATTATTGGGCATTAACAATGAGAAAGAGGTTTTAGTAAATCAAATGGTATCAAAAAATGTGACGTCGGTGCTTGCCAGACTAGCCAAAAGGCGATCTCAAGTTGAAAAGAATGCTCGTAGGGCACTTTTAACAGGTGTACTCATGAGACAAACTGCATCAAGTCGGTTGATGTCAGCAACTTCAAAATTGTTTAAAACATCAAGAAAAAATTTATGGAGGCATACAAAATTTATAATTCAATTAGATGAGAATGACGAACTTGTATGTTGGACTAATATCTGCAGACATCCATATCATGATATAATTCCTGATGGTGTGAGGGATAGGGTAAAAGATTTTTAGGATTTGAATTCTCGTGTGTCGCCAAATGAAGAGGACACTGTGTGACGCCGTATATCTAAGGGAGTTTATGAATCTAATACCAAACATATAACACAGGTCAATCAAGTAGAATTATTCCAGAACTTTATGGAGAGTAATACTGATGTGAAGGTTTCCCTTAGAATATTTGTGAAGATTAAACCATGGTATGTCAGGCCTATCACTGTTCAAGACACATGTTGTTGTCAATACCATGTAGAATTCTAATTATTTTATGAGACATTTGTAAATTTTGGCATAAAATATTGGTCAAATGATGAGAGAATAATAAATTATTTTATAAAAAAGAATGCGTTGGTGGAAGAAAATGCCTAGAATGTTCTCATTTGGCACTCTACGATGTAAAGTATCACATTGATCCTAATGATCCCAGACTGTCAAATCTCAGTTTGAATTGGAAGCGATATGAAAATGTTACATACACTCCTATTGCAGATTCAAGCACAACATCAAAAAATATCACTTTACGTGATGACGACATTTCATTGACATATTTTATGGAGAATTTCAGGGTGAAAATATACAAATATATTAAATATTGTCATATAGCACAATGGCAGGATTTACAGTTCAAGAAATCATGTGATGTGTTCCCAAAAGGAACAATATTATCAGTGGTTGATTTCACTGAGAATTACACGTTTAGTCCACAAAAGGAGATACAAAGTGAGTATTATCATTCAGACCAAGTATCTATATCTGTGCATATTTTGTATAGACATGCAGAGTTTGATATTGTTGGTTTTGATAGCGATGAAAATAATCGTGAGGTGATTAAGGAGTACCATTTCTACATCAGTGATGATCGAACTCATGATACATGTTTTGTTCAACATTGTTTTAATGTTATTTATAATGAATTGTTGAAACAAAGGATCACTTTTAAAGAACATTGGGTATGGTTAGATGGTTGTGATAGTCAATTTAAATCAGCAAGATCATTCTTTTGGTTGTCTCATCTTCGTAAGAGAACCAACGTTCGACATACATGGAGTCTATTTGAGACAGGGCATGGAAAAGGAGAGCACTATGGTGTTGGGGCATGCGTAAAATGTGCACTTAGGAGGCATCAATTGAATCACTCAACTTCCCAACTTGCAAATTCTTTAGATGTTGTTAATTGGTTCAAAGACAATTTAAGTCATGTATCGAAACCAAGCATGGTTGATGTGCGTAGGAAAGCATACACATTTAACTAACAATATATTATACATGTCTAGAGATATATGTGTATACATGTGTGTGTATTTTGTTATAAAAAAATATTAAATATTGTTCAAAATTTGACTCATACATGTGTGTCTTTTCCTCAAACAGGTACTTTTGGAATATTGCAATGGGTGATGTTGATAGATCGTTGCTATTTAATTGACTTGGAATCCCTCAAACAAGAAGTTTACACTCAATTATGAGTAAGAACATGACAAATATACATTGCATTGAGAAAAAAAAGTTCTCTTGCTTTTGTTCTGCATGTATTGATTATAGATAGTCCATCGATGACTGTGAAAACCAAATTAAGAAATTTATTAAACCATGGAAACACGAAGAATTGACACCATTGCCCCCATTTGGAAATGCAACTGACAAGGAAATGGACAATGAAGTGATTGTGATTGACAATGATTATGATCATGTTTCTGATATGGTTAGAGAAGGTGATGTCTTCGTTGTCATTGCACCAGAAAATATTCAAGAAAAAGTGCATTATTGTTTATTACAATGCACTATGTCTAAATCCACGTTACTGCAAGAGTATAATGATCCATCAAATTATACATACCCAATTGGTTAAATGGTGTTAATGGGACATTTCTTTGAAGAAGTAAAGAAATGTAAAGATCATATTATTTTTCAAGATTACCTGCCACAGGTTATTTATTCCCAATATAGTCACTTGGTCATAGCAACTCGGTTGTAGTTGAAGCAAGTGAAGAGTAGAAAAAAAAATGACAATGGAGGTTATCGATAAATGATCATGATGCCATTCTGGGAAATTTTCCACTAGCACATTTCATATGAGTGGAGCACATTGTTTAAGATGAACAATGAACTTTGATTCTAGGGTTAGAACATATAATTGCCACAATGTATTGGACTTTATATAGTTTAAGACTATATTGTGGATTTCTTTCAAATAAATGGACATGTGGATGGTTAGATGTGTGTTGGTACAAAAAATATATTATGATCTACTGGATAAGGGTGCTTTGATAGATAATTAAGTTATGGTGATTTAATGTGTCCATGATGTTTACTCCTAGATGATCTTAACTCGCCCCTTTTTTTGCATGGATATGATGGTGATGAATGAATATTTAATTACATATATATTATTGTATTGTTAGTTTAGTTTTGATATCAAATGTCATCATATTTTCATATCTTCATCAGTTTAGATTAGTTTATATTTGATGTGACTAATCTCTTCATTATTGTCTCTTCTCATGATGGAGGTCTCCTAATTTTATTTTTCCATCTCCTTGTAGTAAGGAAAATTTGTTTTTGAATGTTTATGTATTATGTGATTTTTAATGAAATAAATGAAATTGAACTTGGGCTGATGTGGATCATTGAAGTAATTGACCTAAGAAAGAACATGTATTTGAACTTTTCTCTTAATATTATTTGGATTGTCTAATTCGTTGATATTTGCGGTATGGAAATTTCCATTGGAAATAATTTTATCATCCTTATCTTTTTTGTTTTTGAGAAGTGGTGGATTATGTAGTTTACCTCTAACTCTCAATATTCCTCTCTTTCTATGTGATGTTAGAGCATGTGCAACAACATGACCTACATAATGGAAATAAAAATTAAAATTCTTGCCACATGTTTTGCATATATGTGTATGGCCCTTTACCGTTGCTTCATTTGAATCTAAAGGTATGGACATGATCTTTGGAGAACCTTGTTTGCTACTAGTGTTTGATTCATAATTTCTATATTCCTAATGAGAAGGGTTAAATAAAAGTTAAAATTAAATTTAAGGCAAATTATCAACAACCAAGGATATTGATAAGCAACAAAACATTTAAACCAACATTTTCCAGAACAGATCACTTGCCTCTTATGAAATATTAGATCATTGATTGGAATATATATAGTTTGGTGGATAAATATTACAAAATTAAATTTCATTAGTGCTAGAATAACACTTTAAATTATTCTCTTGATGACAAACATAAGACTCATATTTTGAAATTTCTTTCAACTCGGGAAACTAGACTCCATCTGAGCTTCCACAAAAATAGTAAATAATTGTAAGTTTGATGGCAAGGTCAAATAAAGTACTCATGTTGAACCTAAAATATATTTGATAGCAGGTGGATATAGAGTATACACAATGCACGCAAGAATACTTTACTATGTAAATCTCTCTGACTGTAGGAAAATGAAGTGTTCCCTCCATCGGCGACATATCATAGGTCGCTTAAAATGTTAAATATGAGAGGTAAAATTTGACTGTTTGTTCATATTCATCATATTCCAGCCAATAAGTTTCAAGAATATTTACTGCCTTCTCATAAATTTCATTATTGTCATGACTTTGCACGTTCTCAATCTTCTCAAGTCCTTTAGCATCATCAATATACTATGCATAGAGATTTACACCTCTAGTGTTGCCCAGATCCTTCTCTTCTTCCCCAACTTTCAAAATATTATCTAGCCCTTCAAGACAAACAGTTACAATTCTTGGGTCTGGACAGACTAGAAGATCACATAGAGGCTTAATGTATCCTTGATTCACAAGATATCTGTGACCAAAAGCAGGAATTAGTAGTTTTTCTCATTGTATCAACTGACACAAATTCTTGAACATCTACATCACACTGACTATTATCAGCAAACACATCTCATTACATTACATCTTATAAGTTGACCCCTTTATTCATTACTAGACAACCCATTTTAGCAATATGCTTGTGTTGATCATATATATTCATTAAATACATACTTGATTTGATCATGTGTACCACCAGAAGTAGCATTAGATATAGCCCATGATGCTTCTTTCTTGATATCAAACTCAGTAGTTTGCAGCAATTGTACAAGAGGAGGAATAATGTTTGCATCACTCACAGCCTGTAAACCAATCCAAAATCAGGATACATAAACTTAAACAACATTTTACAAGGAATAAGACATTCATTGAAGTGTCATTCTTAATCTATAAAGCAGTAGCTAAGGAACCTGTATTTGATCTTTGTTTCCGACAGTTATGTTTGAGATGGTCCAGCATGCTTCCTTCTTGATACTTTTCTTATGATTATGGGTCAACAGTGCCAAGAGGTAGGGAAGTGCCTAATTGTTGATAATGTACTGAGGTAACACACATCCCCACAAAATTACTTGAGAGAATAATCTCGAAAATAAAACACAAGTATTCACTCTATCGCAAAGAACTCACTGAAACATTTAATGTATGTGTGATTGTATAAATTTTAGAAGACTAATTAAATCTCCAATTGGATGTGTACACCATAGATTGACTTGAAATATTTCAAGTTTAAAACTAGATGCCAATAGAGACTGGATATACCTGAGTCTGTACATCGTCTCCAGTTACAATATTTCCCATAGTCCAGAGAGCAGGGATAAGAATAGATGGAGATGGATGACTATAGAGACAAAACATGTAGAATTGAAATTTTCAAATGCATTTAGCAAAGGAATAGCTCTGATCAATCTCTAACCTTTATCTAAAAACACAAATGTGGAACTAATAGAACACATTATTAACCATAACATTAATATCTTTGCACGAAATGCAACTATCTACAACATTAATAATAGTTAGAAGCTAAAAAATGTTCATCAAATTTTCAGTATTTATGCTTACATTAGAAGCTCATCCAATCTTCGACAAACACCAACCTCAATCACAACTTGAATTTTATCATTTGTTCCATCAGAAAGATAAGACAGAGCCGAGCAAGAATTTGTTAAGACTTCTTCATCATTCGAATGAATCAAACGCTTGAGTGTTGGTAGAGCTGGCTTTGTCTGCAAGAAAATGGTTCATGAAAATTTCAGCCCTGAAAAATGTATTTCTATGGCCAAGGATGGAAAATTGATAGAACTAACAAGGCAAAGTTATTTAAAAAATCAACAACATAAATTCCCTACCTGGTCAAATGCAGGTTGTGGCTTGCCTCAACAGAAATTAGACAAGGTCCAAGTGGCATTTCTCAACATAGAAAACTTAGCGTGCTCATTCAGTTGAGCAAGGAGTGGCATCAGGGCACCATGGTTGAGAACTATATCTCTGCATATGGGCAAGTCACCGACCACATTTCCCAATGCCCAAACAGCCTATTAACATAAAAGGACAAGATATTAAACAACAATGACAATATAGGCCCAAATGCAGAAACAAAAACTTGGACTAAATTTCTTGGAAAAATTCTCTACTGCAGAATAGAAATATTGGACAAAAACTCTGTATCAGAAGCAAAGTAAAGAAACATAAAAAAATAGTTCTCTAACATGCTCACGAACATTATCACTTGGTGAACTTAGCAGTTGTACAAATATTGGCATAGCTCCACGGTTAATCACAACTCGTGTATGCTTTGATGTTCCTGAAGCTATGTTTGTGAAAGCCCATGTTGCTTCAAACTGTAATCAAGCAGGAAAAAAACCATGAAGCCACTTTCAGACCACTGAAACACTTTCCTATTAGGAGATAAGATAATATAATTATATTTATGTCCAACTAATTACCACAAAGTAGGTCAAAGGGACTGTTAACTACAATGATGTCCATATAATGCGGGTGAACCAAAATTTCTCCTATAAAAATTCAATGCATGAATATACAAGGTACAATGCATGAACATAAAAATACAATGTATGGAATGCCCCGACAGAGAAAATCCAGGAGCTAATGGGTCTGAGGGTCAGACCCATCTATCCTAACATCTAAGGTTGAAAGAAAACATAATCCCTCAACCCTTTCATGAAATAATCAATCAAGTACATTATTGCCTTCGATCATGTATTGATAAAACAATAAGGGCTTTCACCTGTAACTGTGGAAAATCATGCCTCGTTAGGAATTCAACAAAGCGAGGAACAACGTCTGCATTAATAAATTCCTCTATAGGAGGACTACTCTCTGTCAAGAAAACAAAACCAATGGTCAACTGCCTAATGGACACAAATAAAATGGCAGTCCATTGACAATTAATACATACGATTTGATGTAAATACCAATTGAAAGCAACTTTTGGAATTGGGTAGTTGCTTCAAGTTGCAGGTTAAGTTCATCAGACCACACTCCTGCAACCATAGCAGGAAGAATTTAAAGGCCATACTCTGTCCCCCCTCCTTTAAATCCCTCTCTAGTCATTTTTATAGATACTTATTGGCCATAGTTAGTGTAATAATGATACAATAAAAGAAACTTTCCCCTTTCCCAATCAAATAGAACTACTATTTTTTTTTTTTTTTCGAGGAAAACCTCATGGGGAAACCCAAGAGATGCTTCCCTACTTTCCTGTATAGTAGCCCTCGTAAATCTGCTAGCATAGAGTAGTGACCATCATGCATGGGGGATTCAAATAATTTACCTAATGGGAATGCAAAAATTTCCAATGTGGTTAATCAAGGAGGAGGCTACGAGAGATCTCTGTCCCTTTTTGTATTTGAAAATGGAATTGTGTCTGACTCCTTTACCGCCTTTATATAATAAGTTGGTAACATTAAGCAGAGTGTTCATGTCCCTAGGGGTCAACAACCTCTCCCTACCTGTGGAAAAACACCTTTAAGCCATAAGGAGGCTAATCCTAATGTAACTTGAGGACTTGAATTGACCAGAAATATGCCCATGAGAGTGATAATTCATGGTTACTTTATCATATGTTACAATTAGATCAAACATTGGTTGCCCAAATTAGAACTCATTTATCTCTTTTTATACCCCTTCAACGTAGTGTGAATGTGAGCTTACCCTATGTGGTTATGCCTGAAACAAAGAAGGATTCCACTAATTACCTTTGTTATAAGATTGATTAATACTACCCCTCCACACTTAGACTTAAATAAAAGATGTTTCCCATATATATGCCATAACTCCCTAAGTATGATGGATTTGAGAATCCCAAAGAGCATATATGTTTGTTGTTCTAATAAAGATTTCTAATGAATGGTGTTGGCTAAGTTCTTTCCTTCCAATCCAATTTGACTAGGTCCAAGTGGATAGAATGGAACCTCCACTAATGCCCATAATGGGTTTAATAACATAAATCCTAACTCCATTTACTAGTTTAGAAACCTCATCCACCAATCCAATTTTTCAAATAGTTTAACTACAACAAAATGGAACACCATTACCTAGCTGATGAATATAAAACAGGGGAGTTAGGATTCCAAGATTGGAAAAATGGAATACATGGTAGGAACTCCAAAATAGGATTAAGGATAATGTCACTAAGGCCACTTAGATAGAAGCTTTCACTGAGGGTTGAAGAATATCTTATGCTTTAAGTGATGAGAGCTAAGCCACAAACCTCAGATTGGACCATGTTCTTGACTATCAAATAGCAAAAATCCATGTCTTGGCTTTGAATTTTTACATTTTCATACTACATCCAAACCCTAGCTAGATATAACCATACTCCTAATAATTAGAAAACTGTAAACCCACCGTGAACACCCAAAGAGAATCTCAAAAAGGAAATGCCCAAGCTCCTAGACCTAATCATCCAAATGTGTAGAATCCTCCAAAGAATTACTAGGATAGCAAAGGGGTACAAGCCAATGTGAGTGTGAATTGAATTCAATCCTTTTATGAATTTTGACTTTATTTTGTTCTTCATGTGGCAAAATTTATAGTTGTCACAAAGTTTGGATAGGAAACTTTTCCACTATTCCCATTTCTTTCTGTCCTCCCTCCTTTTAAATCCCTCTCTAGTCATTTTTATAGATACTTCACGACCACACTTAGTGTAATAATGATACAATAAAAGAAAATTTCTCATTTCCTAATCAAATAGAACTACTGTTTTTTTTTCCGAGGAAAACCTCATGGGGAAACCCAAGAGATGCTTCCCTACATTCCTGTACAACAACCCTAATAAATATGCTAGCATAGAGTAGTGACTATCATGCATGGGGGATTAAAATCATTTACCTGATGGCACAAAACTAGCCTATTCTCAGCAACATTGGTGACAAATGGTTGAGCTAACCAATTGGGCAACAGTAAAACAACTTATTTTCATTTGGTTTCTAAAACAATGTCACTCACCCAACTCAATGGGCTGGATCAGAATATGAACAAGTGATCGTTTCTTGTAATAGTGTGGCTAGATGTATGCTAGAGAACAACAATGGATGTTCCAATCACACCATGGATGGCAGATGAGGATCTCATAAAAGAAAGACTATGGAAATCATTTTAGGTCAATCTTGAGATGTCCTCCCATGGTATTCATAGTGGTATGATGTCCACCTTTTCCTTACAGCTCCTGTATAGCACACCATTGGTAGCGTCCAAAATATTCCTGATACCAATGCAACAATTCTTGTTGTTAGACATGTAGAATAACCAGTCATACCCAAGGCTAGTGTAGGTGATGTGGGACCATATTTCAGAGGTTTATCTATGGTTGGGCAATCAGAAGCTCCCTAGAGAGCTATTTGAACAAGACACAATGCTCCACATCAATAGGAATAAAGTTTACATCAAATATGGCCATCTAGAAATGTTGGAAGGTATATACCCGACTTGTAGCCAAATTCTTCACATTCCAGGAGACTAATTTATGTGAACTTTTCAATGTTAAAAGTAGCCTTGGCTTAATTTAGAAATACAAATAATCACAAAATCCAAAGAATTTTCAGTGTATAAGGTCATATAATTTCAATATTTACTTCATAGTACACCTACAATGGTACCTATCCTACTTGTCTTCCAGAAAAGGACTCAATGGTACCTATCCTACTTTCTTAATATATTGCTTTCATTCCCTTCGTAGCAGACATACTTTTATCTTGTATATTTCCATAGGTTTCATACTACCTATATTTCATTTGATTCTATTAATACATTAAGCGTAAGTATCCCTTATTCACCATGCCTATATTTGTTATTTTTTTCCCAATGAAAACTTCACAGTGAAATTCAAGGGATTCTTCCCCACATTTGAGGATGATACCCCTAGTAAACTTATTGGTATACAAACTAACCAAGTGCCTAGCAACCTTGCTTATAGGTGGTTGAGAGAATCCCTTGGGCTAGCAGCTGCATTAATAACTTCCTCTATAGGAGAACTACGCGCTATCAAAAAAACAAAAGCAATGGTCAGCTGCCTGATGGAAAAAGAAAACATAAATAAAATGGTAGTTCATTGACAATTATTGCATAAGATTTGATGTAAATACCAATTGAAAGCAAATTTCAGAATTGGGTAGTTGCTTCAAGTTGCGAGATAGGTTCATCAGACCATACTCCTGCAACCATAGCAGGAAGACTCTCCAACTGCAAAAAACAAAAAAATAAAAATAAAAATAAAAGTAATCAAAAAAGGAAACAAAATGTCAAATAAGGTCATCATAGATGCCAGACATAGTTTTACATATTCCTCTAAGCCAAATGAAGCACCTATACTATCAGTAACCTAGTGAATTGACTATGGATCAAAGTTTTTACTGAAAATTAAAAATTAGTTTTCGCATTCACTAGATACATAAAGGAACCTCTCAACTGTCTATAAATTGATGGATCTACCAAATTTGAAATTTAATCTGTTGAACTTCAAATTTGATATCATAGGAGTAACCATGGGCTTACAATCCATCCTCTGAAATCTCATATGAATCTTGATTGCATACGTACACTGTCTAAGGAAGGCCTTCTCTAGAGCCTAGGCTCAAGAAATAATGCATAAAGCTGATGTCCTTCATATTGAATTGAGGTGCTAACTGTGTCTGGCACAATGCATGTTGCATGTCTGAAAAAGCCCCAGGAGATAGCCATGCATCATACTATAGATTTAAAATTGCAGATGGCACCAAATATCATCTAAATAACATCTTTAGGAAGGTGATCAAACAAATCTGGTTGTGTGTCTTCCATCTTCACTGTAATTCTACAAGACATTCAATAAAATGTAAGTGATATCATCAATCAACTCTCGCAAAAAAACCTTAAAAATATCCATTATGAATTGTTTAAGTTGAACATCAAAATACCACTTTAAAGTCTTAGGCAAAGATACACACATACCCGATTCTATATAATATAAATAGGGAAAAAATAGGTACTTTTTGAAAGCCTATAAAAGTATTGGTGCACCCTCTTGTATACTTTACTGCCATGCCCTCATCCACAGACCATCATGCTGCACATAAATGAATGTTGTACATAACTGTTAATATTGCCACATGTATGTAAGGACCTATAGTACTACTTGTTATACCTTATACTGTACACTTGTTCAAAGAATTTCTATACCAAGATTATGAATTTTGGATGTCCCAAAACTAATAAAGTTTTGCTATTATGAGTCAACTATTGATCACATCAGGACATGAAAGAAATTCCTATAAACTATTCCCTAACAATCTATGTAAACACTATGATTTCCATCTAACAAACCTGGTAAATTTTCTTGGAGAATGTTCCATTCCCACTGAAATTTCTTCATCCATTTACGCTTATTAATATGCTGTGAAAAAAGTTTAAAAAGTTCAATAATACACCATAAACATGGAAAACAACATTTCTTTTGGCAACAAAAATCACAAAAAGGGTTGAGAAGAGCATGCCCTTTAATAAATGTATACCTGGTTTGTTTCTTGGTGATAGAAGTGATCCATAGGGTCCTTTACACTGTCAAACTATTTGAAGTGACCTAGGTCATGACAACTACTACTGGGCAAGCCATGCAGTGAAAGTTCCTCCCTTTTTTGTTCCATATGCACTGTATCTTCCTCCATTTTTTGTTCCATATCAATTTTACCGAATATCAACTTAACTAAATCAAAATCAACAACTTTCCAGCTTGCAAGATTATCTTAATCATATTCTTCAACATTATTGCAAACTGATGCATCATCTTCATCTCTACGAACCACAAATATTTGTTGAGGTCCAACCTGCATAACAAACACAAAAAATTAACCTTTGGCAACAAAAGTAAATCCACCCTGTTTATTCTATGATATCATGTTTATAATGTGGCAATTCTACCAACAAAGAAATGGTAAGAGGTTACCATGGTTTAATGTAGACTCTCTGACCCAAAGCCTACACGATCTCCTTGGGGCTCAGTTTGCATTATCTCAATATTATTGGTAGCCTGAAAAGTAGAAACCAAAGTTAATAGAAAAGTTTGCGAAAAGAAATATAATAAACATAATAAATATGCTTAACGAAAATTATCGATACCTATGTCACGACTGGAACCTAAGAAGGAATAATCTCTTCAGGCAACCCTTGATGTGTAGCACATACCTGAAAATTCAATAATGTTAAGAGCCACACCATATAAAATTATGTTCATCTTAAAGTCACTTGCAATTTAACGCAAAAATCTAGATAGATAATACCTGTGAGACCACTTGAACATATGAAGGTATCGTGTCTTCGGGAAGCCCTTCATGTGAAGCGCTAACCTGAAAATTCCATAATGTTAAGATTCATACCATATAAAATTATGTGACATAAATTCATTTTCAATTTGATGTACAAAAATATAGATAGATAGTAATGAATGTGGCACCTGTACATGATCATGTCCATGATCTACAGAATGAGGATCAGGGGCAAAGCAATTTTGTTCTAAGAATGTTGTAAACTGCATAAGTTAAATAAATATATTGGCGTAAGTTTTTGGAGACTAAATGTCTATACACCAAAAAAACGTGTTACATGCACTCTAGCTCATCTTATAAATGTGTATTTTAAAATAGATCAAAACATGCTTGTACATACCTCGCCCATGGTGTGCATTTGTCATCTAATGGCTCACTCATAGTGGTCTCTACAGGAGGATGCATACTCCAGAAGCTCATCTCGCTCCATATCCCTCAACATGTCATCTGGAATACTCACAGATGAACGAACTCCTGCACTAGATGAAGGTTGGATTGTCCCTAATCCGATTTCCACCCCTCCTAAAGCAGCTGCAATATGTCTTGGTATCTTCTCCCTCATCTGAGATGCAGTACTGGAGATAAGGGATAAATCCTTTGGAAGTTTAACTACCCTAGGTGGTAGAGGTGCTAAACGAGGTGCTGGAGGCCTAAACCCAACATCTCGCATAGCATTAGGTCGTTCATATGTACAACCTTTTCCAGATCCATAGAATTTGGACCCCGTATCTATATAGTTAGGGTCCATGTGCTCTCAGAATTGATCATACAACATCGTAACAAAATATTGCGGCACCTCATCATTATTTGGGAACTTCTCGTATGCATACAGGAACTTCTCATAAATATAAGGTGCAATATTGGGATCATTGAATCTTGCAATCTTCAGACGTTTTTTGTCTTCAGGCCATAATTCAAATAGTGACAAGGCCATTTCTTTAGTGACCCTACTTTTAACTTCATTGTAGGAGTGGATACTAATCACTGACGCTCTCCTCCTATGCATCATGTAAAAAAAAACATGGGTTGATGGTCCAACCCCAAGATAAGTCTCTATCAAACTCTCCAAATTGTGCAAAACAATTTGGATACAATCTCGACTAGGGGCAGAGAGATTGCCACTTTGCAATTCATTGCTCAATCTCATGGAATGCTCCCTCATCCCATCAACAGTAAGTAAGGAGATGGTATCTTCCCAAGGCATCTCCTCAGGAATATCACCGAGATGGGTGTAAAGGGGATCATAGCTCGGATTTCGAGCAAACTCATGAACACTATGACCTCTCCCCCTAGGAGGGCGACGACCACCACCTATAACATGTTAAATTATTTCACATATTAAAAATTAAATAATTTATAAGGAAAATTTGTATTTAAAAAGCTTGTCTGGTCATTTGAGAATACCTCGTGGAAAAACTATCTCATCCCCTTCTCTCATCGGACTAGGATTGTTCCCTTCCGAGGAATGAAGGTCTCTACTAGCCATTGTAAAAAATATTAGATTGTTTTATAACACAAGTACATGAGACACACAATAAGTTTCACATTAAACATACATCAAACAATAAATTTTCCTTTAGATTTTACCTGAACGAGAACTATCCAAGTGTGGGATGAATGCCACAGGCTGAGACATTGTTCTCTTTTTTCCCTCATCAGCAATAGGGCCAACCCCAACTCCTACATTTGCACCTATGGAGCATATTGTTTTCACATTAAACACATGTCATTTGAAAAAACAAATTCACTTGTTCAACATTGAATATAACATAAACTTGAACATTTTAACTAGAAATTGATCTAATGTGTACCTATCTTGTGTATAATATACCCCTCAGAATGGGCTCTATGAAATTGGGGGCGAATGGGAATAGGTATATAGGGATCCTCTTGTTCGATTTGGTGTCTAGGTGCACGATTCATATGAGTGCGTCCACCTGTGCAAGAAAAAAAAAATTCACATTAATCAAATTTTCACAACGAACAATAAATATAACCTACTTGAAAAAATGACATAACTAAACAACCAATGTACCTGATAATACTCCTCTCATGGAGGGGTCTCTAGAGGGCTCACCTGATGCCATTGTTACTATAGTATCAAATCAAATTTCTACCCCTCATAAACAAATTAGAAAACAAATTATCAATTGACAGTCATGTCATCAACCAATGGATAACAGGTACTATAGCTCCTTGACATACAAGGGCTCGACAATAGTACATGGCATAATATCTCATGGCACTAACTAAGGTGGGTCAATCGTTCCTCCAGTTGTACAACTTAACTACCTAGGTATTAGTGAGTGGTATCCTCGAGTGTTGTTCTACATCTTTTGGAGCAATAGGATGGTTGGTTAGCCTATCTAAAGAGGGCTTCAAGTATACCTAGGGGAATTCCTATATTCCTAAAGGTACATGGAGGTGAGATTTTGTTTACAGGTATTGTCTTATGTCATAGTACTACAAGCGATACTAGAAAGTGTTACAAGTGTTTCGCACAATGTGATTACACTTTATTTCCTACATTTATTGTTCCTCTACTGTAGTATTACCCAGTTATGGATAGATCACAGTGTTATTAAAGCGCATTAGAACACAATCCCAAAATAAATTTTAAATATATATGATATTGCTAACCAAAGGAAAGGTATCCTAAAATAGAAAGAAAATAACTTGTGCAAGGTATTTTTTGAGGCTGAAATTGCAAAATGTTCACAACTTCTGCTATACTTCTTTGATTGGCTATTATGACCCCAATCATGAAATTCTACAAGATCATTAGATCTATTATCACTGGATTGACATAATTTTTTTATTAATGGAGTTGGAAAATCATAATTTTTTAGGGTTAATAACCTTGTCTAATAATCATTACTGGAAAAGAGGCCATTGCCTCAATTCTTTTTCTTTCTAAGTTCCTCATCCTATTGTTTTGTAGTCACCATCAATAGTCACAGGTGATGTTCTAGTGAAATATTCCTCCTCAATAGCAATGGAATCTTATTTAATGGATATTTATAATAAATCCTTGTGAAGTATTGAGGATGGAGAACATTGTACATCAAGATGGGGCTCTGTTCATGTATTATCGCACTTGACATGTAAGCCCTTTCAAGCCCATGTATTCATGATTTTTTCTTTTTTTATTGTAGAAAATATATTTTAATAGCTAGGACAACATTTGAAATTCTCTTCCTTTTTTGGTTCAAGCATGTCAGCATTTTCAAATACATTTGAATGAATCTGGACCCCAAGAAATATCCATGTTGAACCAGAAATTCCATGGTTTCCTTTATGTTCTTTTGTGTTTACAAGCTGCTCTGTTCTCTTTTTCTCATCCAGTATAGAGGACTTAGATTCCCAGTCTGTTATGTCTCCTAGATGTTTTACTCTATTTCAGATTTAATAAGCTGTACAATATCAATAGCAGCTCAGAAGTTAAGTCGGCAAGCAGTGCAGACTCCAAATATCATAGAGGTTCTATCAACCTATATTGTGAGTTATCTGGTGCATTATACTTGTTGACTATCAGAAAACAATAGTTGGAGTGGAATTTTGTTTCTTTTGATTCAAAAGTTTCAAATTCAACCTGCCATAAAATCTTATCTAATTCAACTTCAACTTGCCAATATGAGGACAAAGAAGACATGAGGGTATATTTATATAAGTGAGGTGATTTTTCATCTACCATGAACTTTCACCTACGCTCATGACACTTGAATTATTCACGAATCTCTGATTTCTAATGAATCTCACATGTGCAATCAATCTTAACATTTCTATTGAGATTATTATAAAAAGTGTTTACACTATGAGAGAAGAGAAATTATGAGGAAAGTATAGATGATTATTTTGAATCCTAAATGATTTGTTTCCAATGTTGTTGCAAAATTATGGAGGATTTCATGAGATGATGAATAGAGTTTTGATGTTCATTTGTTGTATTGAATGTACATTTTCCTTCTACTACATTTTTCATCAAGTAGACGATTTTTAATACCAATATCAACATTCCCCAACTTGGTAGACATAATTCCTTGGGAATATATATGGAGTTGTTATATGAAAATTGATCTCAACCCTTGCACAATGTGTGGAAATTGTCTTTGTGCCTTATTTGCATTAAAGTGATCATACAACCAACTTGTGATGTTGTGCCTTTGGTATTGCTAAATTTTCCTAGAAACATGTATGAAGATAATGTCTTGGTTTGTGAAAACCCTAGTTGCACAACCTTCGTGATAAACCCTTAGCTAACATTGATGCCCCACAAGATTATTACCTTGGAAGAGATGCATTACAAGGAATTTTTTTGGTTAGTTGGCAATCAGAGCTTGATGCTTTCAACTTGATCCTATTCTCCTCCACATAGGTTAATATTCTCGCTCCTTCTCTTCTTCTTGCAAAAGAATTACATTGATCATACATATTTGTAGCCAAAGGATAATATTAGAAACATAAAAAATGGACTGAAAGAGAGATACTACTGTGGAACCCTATATAATCCCTTTATGCACCACAATATTGTCATTCTATGTTGTCTGTGTAGGATCATTATGAGTAGAAATGGATATAGTTATATTCCATGATGAAGCACTGAAGGCTACATTTCTTGACTATGACCAATGGTTTAGGAAATAATTTGAGGCCAAATTGATGAATACACTTGAAACATTTTACATGCATGCCATAAAATTAGGTTTTCAATCTACCAATGGGCATGATACAAATAAACTATGTGCGTGTTTCTCTACTAGTATGTTGAAACACTATTAGTTCTTGAACTTCTATTTCAAACATGTGATTTCCCATATACATGCATATTAGTCCTCTATTTCTTCTTATGTTCACCTTCTTGTGACATTGTTTTTATCTAAGAAAATGTTAGTACCGGTTATGTCGTATCCTTTGTGATCCATACCAACATATTTCATGAAACTTTTGGGTTTATTTTTTCCCTCAAGGTTTTCCTTTAGGTATTAATAGGTGCGATCTATATTTTTTCTCGTGAGTATGAGTACCAGACTCTACCATACCACTTGTTCTAGGGTTTATTACTACCTAATTAACCTTGATTCCCCTTGGATTTCCTCCAATACATTTACATGATGCATTCAAAATTTTCACTGTGATTACACAAGCCTTGCTTGATATTTCATTAAAGATAATTCCTCCTTGGGGGAATGAATTTTAATGGGCTCACGGTCCTTGATTGATCCAATTTCATATTGTTCCCTTTTTCAATTGAGAAGGTAATAATTTCAAACTTTAAATTTACATGCCTCATCTTTCATAGAAATGGTTTTTGGTTCTTAGACCACTTTCACTTATAAACACTCAATAACAACATCTTCCATTTCTGATCATAGAGGCTTATCCTTTAGATATTTCAAACCTGAAAATAGGAATTTGAATTATACTATTATTTTTTGGTCATCTTGTCCAAATGAATCAAAAATTGGTTATTTTGTGTTGTACCTATGAGCCTCACTCTATTTAACTAAGTCAAAGAGAAACTCTTTGACTTACCAATTATTGACCTCTGTAGTTTTCAAAATGGCTTCTTGACATGAGTGTCGAGAGGACAAACATTTCAACTCAATGAAATAATTATTGTCCTATTTATTTCTTCCCATGTAATTCAGTGTTTGTCATGATATTAAATATTATACCATGTTAATATATGCTACACAATTCAATAGTATAGTTCAGGGTTATACTAGCATTATAGATGGCCCTCCTTCGCAATGTTCTTTTTCCTCTTCTTAAGACAATATAAAATACTACTTGGATCCTATAAAGAAATTTACAATCCTACATTCATATGAAAAATTAAGAATTCATTTTTAAAGAAGTTGCAAGTCAACTAAAGCACAATGTTATCCTGGATCATGTTTCAAAAGAAGGTGAAGAAAATTCAAGGGATCTAGCAAATGTTAATCTCATTATTGGAATGTTTATTTCTTGTCATGTACTTCAGTGTTTGTCATGATATTAAATATTATACCATGTTCATATATTCTACACAATTCAATAATATAGTTCAGGGTTATAATAGCATTGTAGATGGACCTCCTTCGCAATGTGCTTTTTCCTCTTCTTAAGACAATAATAAAATACTACTTGGATCCTCTATTGTAATTTACAATCCTACATTCATATGAAAACTTAAGAATTTCTTTATAAAGAAGTTGCAAGATAACTAAAGCACAACGTTAGATCATACCGTATTTCAAAAGAAGGTCAATAAAATTTAAGGGATATGTCAAATGATAATCTCATTAGGTAAGAAATTATACCCAAATATACATGCACCAGCACATGTCTTTACAATTGTGCAAGAATTACTCAACAAGTAATAAATTACCAGTTGAAAACCAGGCATTGCATTCTCTCTCATGAAATCCAAGAATACTTTGGAAGCATTGTAATGGGACCACAAGAAGGAACTACAATGTTAGAGTGATTGTCCATAAAATTATTTAAATGGGATTTTCTTGATCCAAAATATTCAAAGTATCACAGTCGCATGCCATGTTGTTATGAAGACGCACATGTTGTTATAATTCCTTTTCCAAGTCCACCTTTGTTTATCCTATCTTCCAAGTGCATGGGGTGATAATATCCAAGCCATTGAGGATAGTTTTATCCAAAACATTGAAACCTTCCCTCAAAGAATGCATTGAAGGTGTTATAGTAAATCATAGAAACTAATATACTTGCCTGCTATTGCAAAGCCAATATATGTTCTCAATGTGTGGTCAGTAATTTATACATAATCATTTTCCATCCATTGGTGAGACATTTAATATTGTTCCATTTCATAGATTCATTACGAAAGAAGATGTATCTTCTGTAGAGTTGGCTTGTAATACTCGATAAATAAGGTGGCTATCCCTAACCTTATTTAAAGTCACGTTAAGAGAGGGAGTCATATGTTACAGATTCAGGTCTAGTGCCATATTATAGTTCGTAGTCAACCACAGATCATGAGTTTATCTCGATGAAGATAATATATTCGACTTGCGACCTCAAGGCTCAGTCATGAATCCTAGTTACAGTGTAAGTCACACTTTTCAGTTTCAATCTCATTGTAAGCTAGAAGTGAAATCTTTGACCTAATAATAGTCACAAATTAAATCTCCAGCACAGATCCCAATTTAATTCCTCAGACCACTACAAATTGTCACTGTTATTTGCAACTTGGAGGCAGAGTATGCAGGACCAATCACACGTTGGAAATGCACATTGTATTTTTCACACGCGATAGAGGTGGTCTTGGTCGCAGTTTAGGGGTGTTGAATCGTAGGTCACAATGAGATTCTAATGTAACTGCAACTTGTGGGTGTGTTGTGCGATTGAAGGATGGTCGAGACCTCTACTACTATCAAAATTTTTACCTATCATTACCCTAGTCTTTAACGCTACTTGAAATAATCCGTGCATTGAATTTAAATTCTCATTTACCACTACTATGGTATCACATATGTGTAATGCTTAAATTTTATTACTTACCATCTTGAAACTTCACACAGAAGCTCTAAGTGAACCAAATATACTCCATGCAAGAGGTGTACAGGAAAATACAAGGGTACTTACCAGCCTGAAACTTCACACAGAAGCTCCTGAAGGAAATTGCTTCAAAGTGTTCTGGAAACCTCACCTCAAATGAAAATGCCAACAAGCAAGCTTCAAAGTGTTCCAGGAACCTCACCTCAACTGAAAATGCCAACGAGCAATAGTGGACGAGTTTGCTTGAAAAATTAGGTTGCGTTCGTTTTTTTTGTATTCCAATTTGTCGTTGGTGCTCACGGTGGCTCGAAAACGACAGTGCTCCAGTGTACAAGTTTGCAGAATGTCGGGGGAGAAGGGATTTTGGGGTTTTTTTTATAAGACTAAAACTTTTTGTGTAATAATTTTCGGTGAAAATCACATAACTATCCGTAGTTCTCTTAGATCTGTTAAAGACCCGATTTGCCCGATGGCTGGTAAGGGTGTTTATTT
The DNA here is from genome assembly GCA_034641835.2 of Pinus albicaulis. Lineage (NCBI taxonomy): Eukaryota > Viridiplantae > Streptophyta > Pinopsida > Pinales > Pinaceae > Pinus > Pinus albicaulis. Next base: position 1,586,854,722 of record CM076579.1, read on the forward strand.
GATTCCGTGTTCCTGTGGGACACCTTACATTGGTGAAACTGGTCGATCAATTAACCAAAGAATTCATGAACATGTTGCTGACCTTAGACATGGTAGATCTTGGTCCTCTGCCTTGGCAGAGCATGTTGAAAAAACAAATAACCATATTTGTATTGAAGATACTAAGGTTATTGCAATAATTGACCACTTCCACCACCGAAAGTTGAGGGAAGCCTTGGAAATAGAAAAGAGGCCGGTTAACCTTAATAGGGATGATGGGTGGGATGTTAGCAGATGTTGGATTCCTGCACTTCACTCTTAGTTTTTTTTTTTTCGTTCTTGATTCCTCTCTCCAGATGTTTGCTCCTTTTATTTTATTAATTTGGTGTTGATTAGTATTCTTGTTTTGTTTTTATTTTAGTTTTAATTTTTAATTTTTATTTTTATTTTTAATTTTTATTTATTTATTTATTTTTATTTTTATTTTTTATATTTTTTATTTTTATTTTTATTTATTTATTTATTTATTTATTTATTATTATTATTATTATTATTATTAATTTGTATTTATTTTTATTTTTAATTTTATTTATTTATTTATTTTTATTTTTATTTTTATGAATTTTTATTTTTATTTTATTTTTATTTTTATTAGTATTACTAGTATTATTTATTTATATTTTTCTTTATTTATTTGATTATTTTTTGTTTACTTACTTATATTTATATTTATTTATTCATTTATTTATTTTTATTTTTATTTGTATTTTATTTATTTATTTGTATTTTTATTTTATTTTTATTTTTATTTTTATCAGGAAACTTACCTCTTTAGTAATCTTAAATTAATTAATTAAGTATTATTATTTTATAATTTTGCAAATTTGTCATTTTATAAGATTTTTATATAGAAATTACTTGTTTTTTATTAGAATTATGATTTTTAAAAATTATTTCTATACATGAATTGTGATTTTTATTGTTTCCATTTTTGAATTACCAAATTTACTAATATATTTTTGGAATCTTGTTGATATTGGCATTATTGTAATTAAGTATTATTATTATTACTTATGTATTTATTTGATTAGATTTGATTTTATATTTTATTTTTATTTTATATAGAATTTATAATAAAAATATAATTAAAAATTTTGAAATATAATAGAATTAATACTAAAAATAAAATTCTTCCTATTCTAGTTAAACTAGCCGTTTTTCCAACGGCTAGTTGGAGATGTCCTGATCTACTTAAACTGGTTCCTGATCAGATTGCTCATCTTGTTCTGATGATGAACCACACTGGTTGGTTCGAAACGCGTCGACAGAAATTTATGTTATGTGATTTTCACCGAAAATTATTACACAAAATCTATGGATCACAGAAGCCAAATTCCTAAGACTAAAACTCTCGAACGAAAGTTAATAAAACTCTAGGCCAACAGTTTTACAACTCTCGTCCGAGAGTTTATGTCAATAAAACTCTCGGACAAGAAAATACTTAACTCTCCGAGAGTATTTTAACTCCGGTCAAGCCCAATCTAACTCTCGGGCGAAACATTAAAAATATCTCAGATGAGAGTTCTAAAAACTCTCGGTCGAGAAATTGAGTTGACTATTTTCTTGAACGAGAAATTAAAAATTTCACCCAATTTTTGGCCATCTGCCAAAAAGTGTTTCCCAACTTCGGGATTTCACTGATAAATCTCAACTTTTTATTTGTGACTATTAGTAAGAATATTATAGAATATTTAGTGGAGGTTAAATCCTCACCATCCACCTAAGAGTTATTGATAATTAAATTAAAATTATGGAAGCTCTATTCTATAATAGACACTCATATTAACATAATTATCCTTATTATAATCCATAATCAATATGTTTAACCAAATTCAACCATCATATACTATGGTCAATGAAATTCAATCATAATAAAATATAGTCAATCACAATTAACCATGGCCAAACAATTTTCAAGCATCATCAAACATAACCATAATAAAAGATAATGAAAGTTAATGAATCATAATCAACCATATTAAAATATCTTAAATATTTTAATAAGAATAAATTAATATTTCAATTTAATAATAATAATAATAATTCAATTTTAAGGTCACAACCAAGTCACACCAAATTGATGTATGAAACATCGTTATTGTTTGTGGAACAAATGACCCATAAATTAATATTTCAAATTTTTAATAATAATAATAATAATCTAGTTTTAAGGTCGCAACCAAGGGAGACACCAAATTGGTGTATATTTCTTTTTGATTTCAATATTTGAAATCCATGACATTTTTACATAGAAACATATATATTTCATAGATTAATTTTTATATCTTAGTTTTTCACATATATGTTTTGGTTATTATATATGGATGCAAGAGATGAATTTCTAAATATTAATATTATTATGACAAAGGTATATATACATTTTTTTATCATTTTAATTTATGATTTCTTATAAAAAAAAAAATATTCCCTAACATCATTGATTAACATCGCACACAGGTCAAGAATGCATGATGCTGTGATATGGATGTACTTTGCAGGGTTGTTTTATTAAAATTATGAAAGAAGTAAGAAGGATCTTAATAGCGTTTGCCAACAATTAAATCAAAGTGTGTGGCCCCGTTCAACTCTTTTCCACTATTATTTAAATTTTATTTTCAGAAGGGTTTTTATTAATAACTTTGTTCATTATGGTTGGAATTTTGTATGAAATTGTAGGTGAATCTATGAATAAAACTTGCAATAAAGAAAAAATAAAGTTGATAAAAAAAATAATAATAATAATAAATCATGAGAAAATATAATTCAATACAATAGATTTTATATGGCTGAATTAATCTAATAGCAAGTTAAATACCAAATTTAGAAATGTGAATATGCACTAAAAAAACTAACACATGATAACTATCTAGTCATGTGGCTATCACATAACTATCTGATGAAAATATTAGTTAGGTTCTACATGTGGGAGGCACTGCCACTGATGTTGCATACACATCGAGAGGAATTTTGATCTTGATCCCAGGAGAAAACGACTGGACTTTCATCACATCTATGGAGTGAGGGGGGAAGTCGAGGAAGAGTGTTTCTTCTATAATTCCTTCTAATATCTGCAACACTTTACTCATCGACAGCCTTGCGTCTGTCGTTTTGGATGCATCATCCTCCCACTATGGCAACCCTCTGCACTTGTTCGGCCTCTGCATCGTTCGACAATTTCTTGTCGAGGACTTCCATGGAATTTCCACTGCTTATCTGACTTACAGCCCATGCTAGAAAGAAAAGCTCACCGGATTTGGAGACTCTGTCCAAGATTCTTCGCCCTACAATTATTTCGAGCAATGTCATGCCAAAGTTGGAGACGTCAACCTTCACAGTAATGGGCAGACCAGAGATCCACTCGGGGGCCAAGTAACTTCTAGTTCCTCTGATGGTCGTTAGGACCTTACTATACTCTCTGCTCGAGAGCTTTTCCATCCCGAAATCGACAACCTTGGGGCACAAATTGGAGTCCAAGAGGATGTTTTCGGGCTTGATGTCGCAGTGAATAATGTAGTCTTTGCACTTCTCGTGTAGGGAAACAATTCTGCGGGCAGTTCCCACTGCAATGCCGAAGCGTGTTTTCCAATCCAACAATTTTTGTTGCTCATCATCTCTTGGGGATTTCTTGAACAGTAAAGAGGTGAGGGAGCCATATTCGTACACCAACATTCTTAGAGATCGCTATGTGAAAAATCCCCGAAGTCTAATCAAATTCACATGTTGCGTGACTCCGATGGTACTCACCTCCATGCTAAATTGCTTCTCTCCTTGGTTCACACCCTCCAACTTCTTAACTACCACCAGAGAACCATCCGCTAAAGTCCCTTTGAAGATGGAGTTGAAAACCCTGCCTCCCAGATGCTGAGAAAAATTCTTCGTTGCACTCTGCAGCTCCTTGTAAGTGAATACAGTAAGCCCAACTAGCACGCAATCTGTTGGACATAAGACGGGGCGCTTGCAACACCAGAGAAACAAAAATAAAAACACCAAGATGGCAACCATCCCACCCATGACGCCGCCCACCATGCCTGCTACAGTCGTCTTCTTGATGGAATTAGAGGTATGAGGCACATCAGTGACATATAGCCACAGAAACAGAGAGATCCCGTTGGAGGTATCCTAGAGATTTAGCAATTCACCGAACCACATTACACAACTCTGTGAAGTGTTGTTAGCATGATAAGCATATGCAGTGCACGAGAAATTAATGAGACATGTTGTTTGGAATTGCTTTTGGCCTAATTTGTATACAACCTCGTGAGGGGGCATAGATGTGACACTTAATTCTACAAACCCATCTGTGGTGGTCTCGTTCGCCACATCAGTACTGCATCGTAACGAGGTCTTCCTCACTTAGCTGCTGGACCACTGTTAAGAATACAATTCTCCATTATCTCTTGGGACAAAGCCCGACACACAGTTCCAGGACTGTAAATTGTTATTGTTGTAGAATCCATAAGGCCCACATACTGCATAAACCTGGCACTGAGTGAGAGGCTGTTGCCAGATCATGCTCCATTCTTTATTTTCCAGCATCTCATACAACCGAAGTTGTCCTGACTTATCCATAACTATATGGATTCCCTGTGATATACTTAAATTAAAATCCTTGTACGAACCATTACTGAAATAGCCAAGACTGGACCCATCTATAGGCGAGTCGGGCTCTTCGCTAAAATATTTGTTGTTCCAAAGACCGTCGTCCCAATATGTGGTCTCATTCTTCCACATCAGCATGAACTGGATAGTTCCGTTTGGATTCATCTGAAAATTGTACGACCTAGGATGCGGATCCCAAGGGCTCCTACAGGACGAAAACCTCTGGCTGTTACTAATTTTCATGTTTGGCATCCATGTATTTTGCGGATGGTTGAAGCTCTACCAAATGATTTTAGTGTTATTGGTGGCACTTAGAACGACCAAGTTACCAACATCCATGATTATAACTGAAGAAGGTTTCTTCCCGTTTCCTTGAGTGGACCAAAGGGTGCGTCCACCATAAGACAGAAGGAGACGCCCATCCTCTATGAGATTAAAAATGCTAGACGCGTTCTCTAGCGGCTACTCCATGTTGGCTACCCAAACAATTGTCTACTCTGTAGTCTGGGCATACCAAATACCCACATACCATATTTTCACGTTGTTGTGGTTGAGATGGAAAAATCCCAATTTGAAGAGCTGGCTCTTAGAAATCCTAGTCTAACTACTAGTGAAAGAGGTACCCAATTCTATCTTGTCATAAGCTGTGTTTTCTGCATCACCTAGCTGTATCTGAAGCAGAAGGAACACGAGGAGGAGAAGAAAAGAAGATAGAATCTGTGAGATGTTGGAATTTTTGAACAATTCCGAACACACAGAGGAAAATAAAATTCCTCTTCTACAACACAGAGATTAAATAAAATTCTAGACACAGAGAGATGGAATGTAAATTCTATTTCATTAAACAAACTCTATTACAAAATAAAATTTCCTTTAGAACTAAGCTCTGGATTCACAGCGGAAATCTTCTGGCTGCTCCACACACACACAACGCTTCAATTTTTCCTTCTCTGTCTCTCTGTTTCTATTCACTGCTACTCTCATAGTGTTCTCTGTCTCTGTTTCTATTTTCTGCCTTCGGGCTAGAAATTTAAATACACAGTCTTCTCAATACACATGGCATATGTAACACATTATATATATATATATATATATATATATATATATATATAGATATATTATATATATATATATATATATATATATATATATATATATATATATATATATATATATATATATATATATAGATATATATATATATATATATATATATATATATATATATATATATATGTATATATATATATATATATATGTATATATATATATATATATATATATATGTATATATATATATATATATATGTATATATATATATATATATGTATATATATATATATATATATATGTATATATATATATATATGTAACTCAACGTTAAAACATTAAAACATAATGTGTCAACCAAAAATTAGATCAAAACATTTAATAAAATTTATGTGGGGTTATAAAACCTTTCCAAGGGCCTTCTCCTTATCCCCCCGGAGTTGCTCTCATTGGTCCAGTGGAGGATGGTGTCACCCACTCCGGCGGGTCATCGCTCCTCTTTGCTGCCCATACTTGCTACCCCACGAAATTTGAGCTTGCTGGATTTTCTTGCATACCCAGGCATTTCCTGAGATAGTTAAAACTTTTCTGAGTTAATGGCTTTGTCAAAATATCAGCAAATTGTTCCTCTGTCCTGCAGTGCTGCAAAACAATCTCACCATTATTAACCAGTTCTCGCATAAAATGAAATTTTGCATCAATATGCTTTGTTCTCTTATGGAAGACAAAATTCTTTGATAAAGCTATTGCTAAGTTGTTATCACAATAAATTATTGTTCCTTTGTCCTATTCATGACATAAATCTCTGAGCATTCTTCTCATCCATACTGCTTGGCATACTGTTGGTGTCGCTGCCACATATTCTGCCTCTGTTGTTGATAAATCCATAATTGGTTGTTTCTTAGAAGCCCATGAAATGGCTCCTGATCCCAAATGAAACACATATCCAGATGTGCTCTTCCTGTCATCTACGGTTCTAGCCCAATCACTGTCAGTGTAACCAATTAATTTATAATTTTCAGATGAGGAGTAGAAGATACCATACCCCTTCGTTCCATTCACATACCTTAAAATCCTCTTGGCTGCTTGCCAATGAGTCTCTTTTGGTGTTTCCATGAATCTGGAAATTAAACTTACAACGTACATAATATCCGGCCTAGTTGCATTCAAATACATAAGGCTGCCAACTATGCTTTTATATAAACTTGGATCAAAATCCTTGTTGATGTCTTCTTTGCTCAATTTTAACCCCATGAAAGTCGGAGTTACAGCTGCCTTACTATTCTGCATGTTGAATCTTTTCAACACTTCTTCAACATATTTTGCTTGGGAAATAAAAATCCCATTTTCATTTTGCTCTACTTCTATTCCAAGAAAATATCTCAAAAAACCCAAATTAGTCATTTCAAATTCACTCTTCATGACTGCTTTAAAATCAACAATGAGAGAAACTTCATTGCCAGTAAAGATTAAATCATCTACATATAAAACAACAATAATAATATTACCATCATTTTCTTTTATGTAGAGTGTGGGTTCTCCATCACATTTCTGAAATCCATTTTTAGTCAAGTAAGCATCTATCCTTATGTACCATGCTCTCGGTGCTTGTTTCAGCCCATAAAGAGCTTTCTTCAACTTGCATACTTTGTGCTCTTGGCTTTCAATCTCATAGCCTGGAGGTTGTTCAAAATATACCTCTTCTTTCAACACTCCATTCAGGAAAAGCAGATTTCACATCCATTTGGTAAACTTTCCACTTGTGTTGTGCTGCTATGGACAACATTGTTCTCACGGCTTCCATCCTTGCAACCGGTGCAAAGGTTTCTTCATAGTCTTTTCCTTGTTGCTGCTTGTAGCCTTTGACAACAAGCCTTGCTTTGTGCCTTTCAATATTTCCTTCAGCATTGCTCTTGGTCTTATAGACCCATTTTAATACAATCGCTTCTTTGCCTTTAGGGAGGTCCATTAACTCCCATGTATTACTCTTTTCTATTGCACCAATCTCTTCGTTCATTGCTTCAACCCATTTTTCTTCTTTTACAACATCTTCAAAACTAATTAGGTCATCAACATGACAATACAAAGCAAATAAAGAGTTCAGACTGACATTATCATTTACCTCTCCTTGTTCATAAATCTCACTCAGATTTCTGAATCTCGGTCTTCTTGGTGTACTTGGAGTTCCACTTGAACTCAAGGGAGTTTCAGTTCCCTGTGGTGTGCTTGGAGAAGCACTTCCTTGATTTCTCAAGGCTGTTGTATTTCCAGCTTGTGGTGTGGTTTGTTGTGCTTGTGGTGGTGGAGGAGGAGTGACCAACACTACAAGGAAAAGACCCTCTAGCTGAGGTTATAAAGGAGGTTTTTAGTGTTATAAAATTGGCCAAAATTGTCAAAAAGACATATGATACCACATCCGTTTCTGGGAATGGATTTTTTGGCGGATATTTTAATGGAAATTCAACACAACTAAAAAAATATGGGCGGTCGGAGGTTATTACGGATGTTTTTTTCATCGATGCTCTAATCAGGATTTAACGCATCAGTGCGTACCTGTAGACAGCGCCCCAAGGCGGTCGAAGGAGAATGCACCAGGCCATTAAGGTATAAAACATCATCGGGCATAGTGTTGGTGATACAATGCACGGGGCCTTTCTAATTGGTCTTGGGATTTGAGTGGTGCCCATAGGTCGTATAACCGCACCGGTGCGTATACCTTTATGATGCACCGGTGCGCCGTATCACAGAAAGGCCCCAAGATTTATAATTGGTATCGACATTCGTGCTGTGCACATGGTAGCTACAAATTCACTGGTGCTTATAGATACATAAACGCCTCGGTACACAGTATCACACAAATGCACCGATATTTATAACTGGAATCAGTATTTGTGCGGTGCCTGTTAGCCATCTATAAATTTTGTTATATCTAGTGATGGCTAAATTAATCCTTCAGATTTCAAAAAACAAATTTTATGAAAACTTGTGAGTTTTTGAAATCTCACTGTGTTCATTATCTTATAAAATTATCATTCACTAAAAATCTTCATCCAAATCTGCCCAAGTCATCTTGCTGATTCAAGAAGAAGCTGATTCAGGCTATTTTTCACCATTTTCACCTTCATCTCCTCTGTCCATTTTCACTCATTTTCACCTATCCTAACAAGTTATCTTTCCCTCTAAAAAACCCAAATTTTCCTTTCATTAATTCCTTCATTCTCCCTAAAAAGCCTCTAAACCTTATAAAACCCCTTTATTTGGTTTAAATTCCTTTTTCTAGCCTATCACAAACCTACAAAAAACTTAAAAACCCTCTTTTTAGCCTATGTCCGCCCATATCCAAAATTAGGCCTTAAGCCCCTGCGGGCTTAAGCCCTCCGCCCCTTTTCCTTCATACGACCCAGGGCCCGCGACCACTCCATTAAAGGCCTAAGTCCCCAGTCCCCTTGATTTCCCATGGGACCACCCTCTCCGCACATTCTTAAGCTCCCTTCGCCTTATCTTTTCCCCGCGCCTTTGTTTTTTCCCAAACAAATCCCCGCAATTGATCAAAAGCCCTTGGCCTAGATCCAACGGTCTCCGCCTCTTTCCCCTACCGTCCATCCTCTCACACCTTCATTCCTCGTTCACCTCCGCAATAAAATCCTAACCTTTGATCTCGTTAAAACCAACAGTGATCGCAGATCCCGAGTTTCTAAAGCCTGCTGCATAAGCCTCCCGCTACCCAATAGTTTTTCTGACCTCATCGTCGGTCCCACTGTCCATCCACCAAACAAACATCTCGTCGAGTCTCCGTCGTTGATCTGGCTCCCTAGATCCAACGATCCACAACGCATTTCGCGTAGTTTTCAGCGCCGAGTTTTAACAGGCCATGTCCGCACGATAAAAGTGGTTTTCAGCCTGCGACGCGCCATCTTTTGAGTAAAATCGCATCCGATCCACTCAAAACCGCTTACTACCCATTTGCCACATGAAAACTGCAAGTTTTCTGTGAAACCACCCTCCCTCATTTTTGTGCCAAAAGTTCAAAAATTCCACTATTATGCATCGTTTCGCCATGGAATTCCTCCTCTATGTATTCCCCCCTTCCTCTGCAATTTCTCTCGAACCCTCCATATAGCCTTTGAACGCAGTATAAACCACAAAAACGTAGGATTTATTAATGTTTTTATTTTATTATAGGTTTTAATAGTGGCCATGAGCCAAAAGGCCATCCCACAGTAAACTCTACAGTGACAAGCCTTAGATGACGATCCAAGAGGGCCCATAAGCAAAGAAGAAGGGATCTGAGGTTAATCTCTAAGTTTAAAATCAGTGCCTCATGAGCATTGATCCATTATGAAAACTCCGAGCACACCAAAGAACCTCCTACACACAGAAACAGAGAGAATCAATGAAGTTTGAAGACCAAAGAAAGAAGACAGATATTAAAAGCTTAATTGAAGATTAAAGGATAAAACACAGTCAAAGACAAAAGATTAAAGGTTTAAAGCAATCAGTAAAGTGATAAAGTCAGAGAAAATGATTAAGAAGGTCCAAAAGAAAAATCAGGCCTTAAGCACATTTTAGTTATAAAATCCAAGAAACTTAGGCTAAAAACATCCTTGAATACACCAACAAAGAGCAGTTATTCACTCAGAATATCTAATTGTCACCTATGGCCTACTTTCTACCTACAAAAGGAAAATTAACAATTATTACACAAAATAATATATTTAAACTGACAGGGCAGTTATTGTAAAGATAAGGATGAACCTTAATTCAATCTTTTCTCCTATCTTTCTCTCAGATGTTAAGACAGAGTTATTGAAACAGAGAAGTAGTTGCAGCTATTCGTACCTTATGCCTTGCATTGTTTTCAAGGCTAAGAATGCATTTACTTTGTAATTAATAACACTTGAACCCTAGAATAGTTCCACCTCCTCATTTGCAGCATAAATACTGCATTTGAACTCATTGTATTGTTGGCATTTGATGACTCTTTGAAGTAATACATAGTCTGGCTGAAGTTGAGAAGAAATTGAAGTTTTGGAACTTGTGGATGTCTTGACCTGTTTGTTGATGGAGGAGGCTAGATCATTGGATCCTTGAGCTTGGTTGTTGGTGAAGTACTCTAAATCTGTTATTGTTATTTCCTATTTCATTATGTTTCATCATTCTCTGTTACAATAGAGTAAAAGGTTTAGGCTAAGAAATATCTTTTGAAAGCACCTTAGTTCTGTTTACTCTTCACTTTCTTAATGTTTTATTCTGCTAGGATACTTTAGAGAATTCTTAATTGCTCTCTAGAACCCCTATGCTTTTTTATTTCTTAAATAGTTCAATACAGTTAGTCTCAAGAATGATTTATGGTTTTCCCTGCTTACTTGCTGCCACTTAAAAACTGTTTCTGAAGTCTCCCTTCAAAGTACCATTGTTTAAATTCTGCCAAAGAGGTTTTGTTCCAATCATACCCTTTGTACTTGATGAAATAATTCTTTTGAAGGTATTTATAGTTGTAATCAAAGATTTTTAGGCATTTCTTCTTCTATGAATGCAGTTATTTGTGAATCTTGGATGTTTTCTTATCCTTGAAGGTGGAATCACTAGAAGTTAAATGAGTTTCTTGCGTTCTATATTTCATTGGAAAAGTCTATCTTGAAGTCATTATTTGCTGAAGTGTGGTTTGTGGAATTTATGGTTAGCCTTGTCTATTGAATGCCTCTTCATGTTCAGATAATGTTTTAAGTCCATTTGTTGAGAAGTACATATAATTAAGGATTCTTAATTGCCCTTAGTTATAATTTTCATTCTGAACCTTTAATGTCCATTTCATTCCACCTACAAGACCTTGAAGATCCACTGGCCAAGTTAGATTTGCCCTTTGATACCCCAAATCCATTGATTAAACTTGTTACAACTTCTACTTGACTCCATTGCCCAATAACTTAGAGATTTCCCCTTTTCTATCTATGCTGCCAAGATTATAATGTCCAACCAAACAAACAAACAAACTCATGCTTAATAACTAGCCTAAAATCAACCCTTAAAAGCAAACAAGACACATCTTTGCAAACAAATTGAGAGATCCCTCTCTGAGACTAGGAAGGCTAGGTCCTAGAGCTCTAAAGACTGGTTTTGATGTTGCCTTGTCACTTGGTTTACCAATTGACCAAATCATAGGACTACAACATATTGGCTATCACGGTGGGACCCTGAGTACATAATAGCCTAGCAAACTCTTATAGACTCATTAATCCTTTAGTTACCTCAGAAAATCAGCTGATAAGCCATAGAGTAGACTATGTTTGTTTAACCACCTTAGCTACATGTTGAAACAGGTATAGAACACTCTCATAACCATAGAACCACAAAAAAACTTAGAAAACCCAAAACATTTCAGATTGGTTTTCAAATAAATCATTGGTGGTGGACCATAAAACATTTTACCTCTAGAAAAGCTAAAAATTTCCACCTGGCGACTCCACTAGCCCCAGTAGGCCTATTACTCCACTAGGACTCTAGATTTCCTTAGGATTGTGTTAAACAACCCTGAGAAAATTCAGAAACCTAGTCCCATATTATGTAAACACTGTGAGAGGAAAACCTTTGAAAACAATCCTTAAAATTTCAGCCTCTCCCAAATTTGAAATTGAAATCTGGCTTCACATAGGATCTATACCAGATCCCATCCAGATCCTAATCCTCCTACAATAGTTGATAATCCAGAAAATATTTTGTGGCAGACTTCTAGATCTAGAAAATTAGCTACTGATAGGACCCTCCAAAGAACAAGATCTGTCCCTGAAAATCTCACAGTCTTGAAATATTCTCACTTTGACTTGCCTCATACAAAGAACCTATTTAGAAAAAAGTCTCAGAGTGACATAAACCAAGCTGACGTTGAACCCACATATTTGCAATAGAGCTTTAGCCGAGAAGCATCACCTTCCACTCCTCCTGATTCCCAGCTTCACCTCCACTTCAGTTCTTTCCATAACAAATATGCTCATCATCATTTTGCTGGCCCAAGTGTTTCTTCCAATCCTATCCACACGTCCACTGTTCAAAGGACTCCAGTTCAGCCCACTTTCCCTCTTGTAAATCCCCCATTATTTCCTATCATGGCAGCATGGTATGCCCCCCTAGTGTTACCACAACCCCTAGTTCCTTTACCCAATGATTATCAGTCCAAAATTCCCCATTTCACTGGAAATGAACCCACTACTGCACAACAGCATGTGGACAAAATTGATGATGATTTTGATTACATGGAAACAGAAGAAGAGACCATTAAGATGAGAATATTTGCCCAAAGTTTAGGAGGAGAAGCCAAAAAGTGGTTTAAAAAATTAACTCCTAATAGCATAAATGATCTCCCTTCTCTTTATCAAACATTCACAAACAAATGGGAAATTAAAAAGAACCCTCTCCAAATACTTTTAGATTATAAAAACCTTAAGAGAAACACTGGGGAAAGTGTCCATGATTATTGCACTAGATTCAATAGTGTTTACAATGCACTTCCCCCAAACATGAAACCTCCACTAGTATTAGCCTTAGCTAAACTTCCAGAAGGTTTTGATCCTGACATGGCCTATCGGCTAAGAGAAAGAGACCCCTTAACTTTAGAAGATATGCAGAGGAGAGCCTTAAGTGTAGAAGCAAATCTGATTGAGAAGAGAGCTAGGTTGAAATGAGAGAAAAGAGTTACATACAAATATGAAACAATGGCATCAACCTCATCATCTGATGCTAAAATTGATGACCTAGTGAGAGTAATGGAGAGGATGCTTGAAAAGATAAATTTGAATGAAAAGTGCCTCCTAGAGAAAATAAAAACAATCCCCAAAACAGAAATAGAGATCCAAATTTCAGAAGAGATCCTAATCAAGATAGGAAAGGAGACAATGACCAACAAATTAGGCCTCCCTTCCAACAAAACTATCTAGATCAAGAGGAAGAAAGGGAAGCTGAAAGGTTGGAAGAAAGTCATGTAAACTTGATAGGATCTGATAGTGGGGATGATGTCTTCCTCACTGAAGAAGAACAAGGATTCTTCTCCTCAGGACAAACTGAAAACAATCATGAGGATTCTGAATATTACAGATTAGGGTTTGAAAATGCAATCATGGAGGTACACAAACAATATGATATTAGAAGCAAAGGGAACCCAGATATTTCCAATGACAAAAACACTAATACGGTTGTTAGGAAAACTTCAGAAAATCATCCGAAAAAGACAGCTAATAATACCAACACAGTGGCCAAGAAAAATGATTTAAATAAAGACAAGAACAACCAACAAAGTTTTTAACAAAGCTGCCCTAGTACCTCTGCTAGTGGCCCTAACAAAACTGTACCAAATCACAGTCCAAATAAAATTCAACAAATCAGAATTGCTGAAATAATTGTAAATGAAAAAACATATGTAAATGTGTCAAAAAAAATAGTCCCTTTCAGCCTTGAAGGAGAAATAGCCAAGATCAAAATTACCATACCCTTAGCTGAACTAGTAACTCGGGAAGTATATAAAAATCAAGTTTTGAAAGCTTTGAATATAGGCAGTGACACTGATACTTTAAACTTGACAGATGATAAACCAGAATTTTTGTTTGGTCTTGAAGTTGAAGGAAAATACCAAGAAGGGGTCGTCCCTCCCTTCTATGTCAACTTAAACATACATAATAAGATCCTACACAATGCCATGCTAGACTCTGGAGCTTCAGATAACCTTATGCCCAAAGTAGTAATGGAAAGCCTAGGCTTAGAAATTACTAAACCATATAAGGACTTGTATTCCTTTGATTCAAGCGGAGTCAAATGCTTAGGTTTAATCAAGGATTTTTGTGTTAACCTGTCACAAATTCCTGCTAAGAGTCTAGTGATGGACATAGTAGTAGCTGACATTCCCCCAAAGTATGGCATGCTTTTATCCAGATCATGGGGAGCCAAACTTCAGGGGAGCCTTCAAATGGACATGTCTTATGCCACAATCCCAGTATTTAGCCAAACCAGAAGATTATACAGGGAATCCCATATGAAATACATGGTGAGCAACATAGATAGGCCCAAAAAAACTCCTTTCTACTCCATTCACTCAGATTTAGATTCCTTTATCTTATATAATGAAGACGAAATCAGTCAACAAGAAAATGAAAACAAAGAAGAAGTCAGTCCACCAGAACAGTCAAATCTACCCTCAATTCAAACACAAAACAACTCAAAATTTAGCAGCCTTCAACAGTTGAAAGGGAATGAAAACGAGATAGAAACACTTTGGAGAATGAGCTTTGATGGCTCTTGCAGCAAAATAGGTTCAGGGGCTAGTGTATGGATACATAATACAAGCAAAGAACATTCCTATAAACTAGATTTTCCATGCACAAATAACATTGCAGAATATGAAGCCCTCCTCCTTGGCTTACATTTGCTCAAAGATTTAGGAGCTAAGAAAATATCAGTCCAAGGAGATTCTAAGCTAATCATTAGACAAATAAAAGGGGAGTATTCAGCCAAAAGCCTAAGACTAAGAGAATATAGAAATGCTTCCCTTGATCTCCTAAAAACCTTTTAAAAATATGAACCCATTTTCATCCCAAGAGCTCAAAATCATCTAGCAAATGAACTTGCCTTTGCTGCTAGCAATTTCCAAAGACCACAAATAAATGAAAAATTCAATATAAAGGTAAAAAGTAGGCATGCAGTACCTGACGATGAAGACTATTGGAAAGTGTTTGAAGGTGACAAACACATAGATGATTTTCTGCAATCAAAAAATGATTTTTCCATACCAACACCAAACACTAGCCATGAAGAAAATTGTTTAAATAATGAAAAAAATCCATGAAACAAAGTTGTCATCTTCTGTTGATATAAATGAATTTGAACATCTTTTTGAAGCAGAATCATTTAAAAATCCAAACCAAAGGGACCTTGAAGTTTTGCAATGCAAAGTTGATACTATACCAAGGGGCCTTACACCATTAGAGCAGCTTTTTGATTTCAATGATGTAGCCAAAGAACCAAGAATGGAGCCTATAGAAACTAATATAGAAGAACATAACATAGGCTGCTTAGAAGAACCCAAAATGATCAAGCTATCCAGCACTCTTCCAGCTCATATCAAGCAGCAATACACAGAACTTTTCAAAGAGTTTGGAGATGTTTTTGCATGGGGGTACAAAGATCTAAAATCATATGATACCAAAATCATTCAACACAAAATCCCTCTTAAGGAAAAAAAAAAAAAAAATTCAAACAAAAACTAAGAAGGATAAACCCTGTTCTATTACCTTTAGTTGAGAAAGAAATCAGGAAAATGTATGATGCTGGGATCATAGTTCCCCTCAGATATTCAGAATGGGTTTCAAATCTAGTATCTGTTAGGAAGAAGACCGGGGAGATCAAGCTCTGCATTGACTTTAGAAATATGAATAGAGCCTCCCTGAAATATAACTATCCCTTGCCAAAAATGGATCACATACGCCAAAGGGTGGTTGGGTCTAAAATAATATCACTGTTGGATGGGTTCTCTAGTTACAATCAAGTTCTAGTACTCCCAAGTGATCAACATAAAACTGCTTTTACTACACCTTGGGGTACATTCATGTATGTCAAAATGCCATTTGATTTGATGAATGCAGGGGCCACCTTCTAAAGGGCCATGGACATAGCCTTCTCAGAAGACATAGGCTATTTTATAATCATTTACCTTGATGACATCACCGTTTTCTCCAAAACTAATAAAGAACATTTGATTCATTTAAGAAAAGTTTTTGAGAAATGTAAGAAATATGGCTTATCTTTGAATCCCAAGAAGACACTCTTTGGTCTCCAAGAAGCAAAACTTCTTGGCCACATAATTTCTAAAGAGGGAATCAAATTAGACCCTAAAAGGATTGATGGCATATTGAAAATCAGCCATCTTAGAAACCTCAAGGAATTACAATCTTTCATTGGGAAGATAAATTTTTTAAGGAGGTTCATCCCCAACCTTGCTGAGCTATTAAAAATATCACAAACATGCTTAAGAAAGAGATAGGTGTTAAATGGAAAATACAAGCTAAACAATCATTTGAATTGGTAAAACAAGCTCTCACTCAAACACCAGTTCTTATCAGTCTTGATTTCACCAAGGATTTCTATATCTTTTCTTTTGCATCAGAACATACAATTGCTGCAGTATTGCTGCAAAATAATATTATGGGGCAAGAACAACCAATATCGTTTTTTAGCAGGGCATTAAGAGATGCTCCACTCAAGTATAACATCATGGAGAAACAAGCCTTAGCCTCGGTCAAAGCATTGAAAGACTTCCGAGTCTACATTTTACATTTTCACATCATTGCTTTTGTCCCACATATTGTTGTCAAGGATATTCTAAGTCAAGACCCTGATGGTAAAAGGGGAAAATGGATTGCTACTATTCTAGAATATGACTTAGAAATTAGGCCCACCAAACTAATCAAAGGGCAGGGATTAGAAAAACTCATGGCTGAGTCAAACTTCCAAGCAATAGATATGAATATGGTTGATGTTTTACAAGAAACAGAAGAATTCACAACTACATTCATTGAAGAAACATTTGTGAATTCACATTGGTATGTCGATATCATATATGGGATACTCTATCTGAATACCCCTCCTTCTTTTTCAAAAACTAAAGCTAGATTTTTAAAACAAAAGGCTTTAAATTATTACATCTTAGATGGGGTTTTATATTGGAAAAATGTTGTTGGTGTATTGCTTAAATGTTTGCTTGAGGTTGATGCAGGAAACATCATGCATGAGCTACATGAGGGAGAATGTGGAGGACATATTTACTGGAAGACCACAACAAATAAAATCCTTAGAGCTAGGTATTATTGGCCCACCCTTTTCCCAGATACTCAGAAACTATTCATGTCTTGCCATAAGTGTCAAATTTTTTATGGCAAAAGAAAACTCCTACCCTTACCCTTACATCTCATCAGTGTTGAGGCTCCCTTTCAATAATGGGGCTTGGACTTCATTGGGGAAATTCACCCATCTTCCTCAACCCAACATAAGTGGATCCTCACTGCCACTGATTATTTTACCAAGTGGATAGAAGCCATACCTTCTAGGAATTCTACTGACTCTGTTATTATCAAGTTCCTTGAAACCAACATACTATCCAGATTTGGTTGTCCTAGAAAAATCATCATAGAAAATGTTGTTGCCTTCAAATCTAAGAGAATGGTTGAATTCTGCTATAAATATCATATCAAATTAGGTCATTCCACTGCCTACTATCCCCAAGGAAATATATTAGGTGAATCCTCCAACAAAAGCCTTGTCAATATTATCAAAAAATTGTTGGAACAGAATTAGAAATCATGGCATAGTAAGCTAATTCATGCTTTATGGGTTGATAGATTAACCACCAGGAAATCAATAAATATGTTTCTCTATCAGCTTTTTTATGGCATGGATGCAGTTTTCCCAAAATCTTTAGGAGTTCCAGTCATGAAACTCCTTCAAGAAGTACAAACTGAAGAGAATGATATGCAGAGAAGGATCAATCAAACCATTCATTTATAACAGTCCAGAGAGGAAGTGTATAAAAGAACACAAACAGTCCAAGAAGCATCAAGAAATATTTTGATAAAATGACTAAAGCGATTTCCAAATTGGAAATATAGTTCTAAAGTGGGATTCTAGGAGGGAAGAAAAGGGGAAACATGGCAAATTTGATAATCTGTGGAAAGGGCCCTATATCATTCATTCCATTAGGGGTCACAATGCATTTTTCTTGCAGGAGCTTAATGGAGAATATTTATTTGGAGGTCCTGTCAATGGCAGGATGCTCAAGCATTACTTTTGTCAAGACTCCTAGTT
The DNA here is from genome assembly GCA_034641835.2 of Pinus albicaulis. NCBI lineage: Eukaryota > Viridiplantae > Streptophyta > Pinopsida > Pinales > Pinaceae > Pinus > Pinus albicaulis. The sequence goes on from CM076579.1 coordinate 1,586,873,251, forward strand.
TCAAATTTTTTCATTCATTGTACATAACACGGTTGAAAAGAGATCATAGAAAATGCAAAAACAATAAAAGAAAAGAAAAAGAAAAGAGGGCAGATTCAAAAGAGGTACAACCCCATACCCAAAAAAGAGAATTTCTGAAAGTGAGCAAGTCTAAGTGCCACTACTGATTCAAAATAATATCTTGTTCAGTCATCTAGCCTAATCATGGCTGAACATGCTTTAAATTTATGTTGATAAGTTAGTAGAAACATTGATTGATAAAATTATTTCAGACTTGACTTATTCAGAGAAAGATAGATTAGGAGATTGAAAAGATACTGGTTCCACATGCTCAAAACAGAACCACAGAGATAGATGAGGATGCCATTACAAAAGACAATCATGGCCTTATCTTTCTAATTTACTTTTTATGCAAAATAATGTTTGTGTGCAGCTCGTTCAAAATGCCACAACCATGGTTGATCAGAATGCCTAATCCTGATTTGAACCATGCTTTAAATTTCCAGTCAATATATAGAGAATCGAGATTCCTAAACTATTTAATCTTGGCAATCAGTTAGTATAGGTAGAAAATAAAAGAGTTCAACAGTTTAATCTGGACTCTTGGAAGAAATAAGGATAGGACTAGATAGTTTATTTTTCTATTTTCAAAAATAAAGATGTCAAAAGAGTGTGCCAGTTCAAGTGCACTCAAAGGAAGAGAAAATGCTAGGACAAGTAGGATTAGGTAGGTAGAGATGTTGTTTAAAAGAGATTACATATTGCAAATTGTTGAAAATTATCAAATCAAAAGAAGATCAGCAAGAAAGAAAGAAAGGAAATCTGCCCAATAGATAAGGCACTGGTCTGTTGAAACCCAAAAGATTGATAAACTGAAGGTTTTGGACACCTTAAAAAGAAAGCTCCACCCCCCCAAGTGGAGCCATTATTAGCCATCTATAAATTCTATTATATCTAGTGATGGCTAAATTAATCCTTCAGATTTCAAAAAAAAAAATTATGAAAAATTGTGAGTTTTTAAAATATCACTGTGTTCATTATCCTATAAAGTTATCCTTCACTAAAAATATTCATCCAAAACTGCCCAAGTCATCCTGTTGATTCAAGAAGAAGCCGATTCAGGCTATTTTTCACCATTTTCACCTTCATCTCCTCTATCCATTTTCACTCATTTTCACCTATCCTAACAAGTTATCTTTCCCTCTAAAAAACCCAATTTTTCCCTTCATTAATTCCTTCATTCTCCCTAAAAAGCCTCTAAACCTTATAAAACCCCTTTATTTGGTTTAAATTCCTTTTTCTAGCCTATCACAAACCTACAAAAAGCTTAAAAAACCTCTTTTTAACCTATGTCCGCCCATATCCAAAATTAGGCCTTCAGCCCTTGTGGGCTTAATCCCTCTGCCCCTTTTCCTTCATACGACCCAGGGCCCATGACCACCCACTTAAATGCCTAAGTCCCCGGTCCCCTCGATTTCCCATGGGACCACCTTCTCTGCACCTTCTTAAGCTCCCATCGCCTTATCTTTTCCCCGTGCCTTTGTTTTTTCCCAAACAAATCCCTGCCGTTGATCAAAGGCCCTTGGCCTAGATCCAACGGTCTCCACCTCTTTCCAATACCATCCATCCTCTCACCCCTTAATTCCTCGTTCACCTTCGCGATAAAATATTGACCTTTGATCTCGTTAAATCCAACGATGATTGCAGATCCTGAGTTTCTAAAGCCTGCCACATAAGCCTCCCGCTACTCGATAGTTTTTCTGACCTCACCGTCGGTCCCACTGTCCATCCACCAAACAAACATCGCGTCGAGTCTCCGCCGTTGATCTAGCTCCCCAGATCCAACAGTCCAGAATGCATTTCACGCAGTTTTTAGCGCCGAGTTTTAACAGGCCATGTCCACGTGATAAAAGCAGTTTTTAGCCCATCATGTGTCATCTTTTGAGTGGAATCGCGTTCGATCCACTCAAAACTGCTTAGTGCCCATTTGCTACATGAAAACCGTCAGTTTTCTACAAAACCACCCTCCCTCATTTTCGCGCCAAAATTTCAAAAATTCCACTATTCTGCATCGTTCTGCCATGGAATTCCTCCTCTATGTATTCCCCCCTTCCTCTGAAATTGCTCTCGAACCCTCCATATAGCCTTTGAACGCAGTATAAACCACAAAAATGCAGGATTTATTAATGTTTTTATTTTATTGCAGGTTTTAATAATGGCCCTGAGCCAAAAGGCCATCCCACAGTCAACTCTACAGTGAAAAGCCTTGGATGATGATCCAAGAGGGCCCATAAGAAAAGAAGAAGGGATCTGAGGTTAATCTCTAAGTTTAAAATTAGTGCCTCATGAGCATTGATCCATTATGAAAACTCCCAGCGCACCAAAGAACCTCCTCCACACAGAAATAAAGAGAATCAATGAAGTTTGAATACCAAAGAAAGAAGACAGAGATTAAAAGCTTAATTGAAGATTAAAGGATAAAACAGAGTCAAAGACAAAAGATTAAAGGTTTAAAGCAACAGTAAAGTGATAAAGTCAGTGAAAATGATTAAGAAGGCCCAAACGCAGAATCAGGCCTTAAGCACATTTTAGTTATAAAATCCAAGAAACTTAGGCTAAAAACATCCTCGAATACACCAACAAAGAGAAGTTATTCACTCAGAATATCTAATTGTCACCTATGGCCTACTTTCCACCTACAAAAGGCAAATTAACAGTTATTACACAAAATAATATATTTAAACTGACAGGGCAGTTATTGTAAAGATAAGGATGAACCTTAAGTCAATCTTTTCTCCTATCTTTCTCTCAGAAGTTAAGACAAAGTTATTGAAACAGAGAAGTAGTTGCAGTTGTTCCTACCTTATGCCTTGCATGGTTTTCAAGGCTAAGAATGCATTTACTCTGTAATTAATAACACTTGAACCCTAGAATAGTTCCACCTCCTCATTTGCAGCATAAATACTGCATTTGAACTCATTGTATTGTTGGCATTTGATGACTCTTTGAAGTAATACATAGTCTGGCTGAAGTTGAGAAGAAATTGAAGTTTTGGAATTTGTGGATGTCTTGACCTGTTTGTTGATGGAGAAGGCTAGATCATTGGATCCCTGAGCTTGGTTGTTGGTGAATTAATCTAAATCTGTTATTGTTATTTCCTATTTCATTATGTTTCATCATTCTCTGTTATAGTAGAGTAAAAGGTTTAGGCTAAGAAATGTCTTTTGAAAGAACCTTAGTTCTGTTTACTCTTCACTGTCTTAATGTTTTCTTCTGCTAGGATATTTTAGAGAATTCTTAATTGCTCTCTAGAACCCCTATGCTTGTTTATTTATTAAATAGTTCAATACAGTTGGTCTCAAGAATGATTTATGGTTTTCCCTGCTAACTTGCTACCACTTAAAAACCGTTTCTGAAGTCTCCCTTCAAAGTACCATTTTTTAAAGTCTGCCAAAGAGGTTTTGTTCCGATCATACCCTTTGTACATGATGAAATAATTGTTTTGAAGGTCTTTATAGTTGTAATCAAAGATTTTTAGGCGTTCCTTCTTCTATGAATGCATTTATTTGTGAATCTTGGATGTTTTCTTATCCTTGAAGGTGGAATCACTAGAAGTTAAATGAGTTTCTCGCCTTCTATATTTCATTGGAAAAGTCTATCTTGAAGTCATTATTTGTTGAAGTGTGGTTTGTGGAATTTATGGTTAGCCCTGTCTATAGAATGCCTCTTCATGTTCAGATAATGTTTTAAGTCCATTTGTTGAGAAGTACATATAATTAAGGATTCTTAATTGCCCTTAGTTCTACTTTTCATTCTGAACCTTTAATGTCCATTTCATTCCACCTACAAGACCTTGAAGATCCACTGGCCAAGTTAGATTTTCCCTTTGATACCCCAAATCCATTAATTAAACCATTTACAACTTCTACTTGACTCCACTGCCCAATAACTTAGAGATTTCCCGTTTTCTATATATGCTGCCTAGATTATCATGTCCAACTAAACAAACAAACAAACTCATGCTTAATAACTAGCCTAAAATCAACCCTTAAAAGAAAACAAGACATATCTTTGCAAAAAAATTGAGAGATTCCTCTCTGAGACTAGGAAGGCTAGGTCCTAGAGCTCTAAAGACTAGTTTTGATGTTGTCTTGTCACTTGGTTTACCAATCGACCCAATCACAGGACTACAACAGTGCCCATATATCATAAACGCACCGGTTTTCATTTTGTTTTTTTTAGAAACATCGACCTCTGACAGTCCAATTATTGTGATTTATTTAAATTCATTATTCATCAAAAGTCGACACATCTTATAACAATATTCATATTAATTACATTTTTATTAATGCATTTGAATGTGCTATTTAGATTAGTTTTTTATATCATATCAGAATTATTGTGGTTTTTAAAAATTCGTTAGTCATCAAAAGTCGACACATATATATCTTATAACAATATTCATATGAATTAAATTTTTATTAGTGCATTTGAGAACGACAATGGAGAACGCAAAAGCGACAATAGAGAACGCAATAGAATAAATTAAAACATATTTTATGATTATATATATATATATATATATATATATATAAGACAGTGTTTATCATACAAAATGGGACAATTATTCGTATCCCTTTGTCTTTCAATTGGGACACTATGTCCATTACATTAAACAAAATGTTTGATTTCACAAACATATTTCAAAAAATAAAACGCCCTGCTTTGATATCTAAACATAGTGATCATCATTCTTCGCTTGAACTGTTGTCACTGCTATAGCTACTTACATGACTTGGGTTATTTTCAGGAATGTTGTGTTCACGACGTTGATTGTTTTCTTCTTCTTCACCTTCCATATACAAACATAAAAATAAACTGAAATGAGTGTATATACATTGGTGAGAATAATGAAAATTGCAGTATTAAATAATATACATCAATGTAAATCGAAAAGAAAAATGACATACCATAGCAACAATTGACTCATAAACTATACACATTCTTTCAAAACCATGTACCATGCCATCTTTCAAAATTTCATCTATTGGCGCAGTTCCATACTTTGTTTCCTGCAAGTTTTATACCCCATAACAAATCATATATTTAATATAAAAGATGTTTTTGTTCTATTAATTATAGACAGAGCTAATTAAAACAAGATCGTTATATGCTTACAAATTCCATAATTAAATAATGATATGCCAACATATACTCACAACCCCATAACTAACCCAATTTCAATCAATTCGTCTGATGGTTCTTCTTTGTATGTTAACACCTATTTGAAGACATTCAATGATGATTTTTGTAAAACAACTTAAACAATACAAAAAGGAAATCTAGTTAATTTGTTATAAGAAAGTAACAATTACTCACAAACTTAGAGATCAACCCTTTTCTTCCTTGTCGTCCTACTTTATGTGCTGAATGGGTTCCATTTTCTTTACTTATTTGCAAGAAAATTCTTGAAAATTAATATTTAATGCTAAATTGTTTATTTATTGTACCTAATGATTGAAAAATTCAATGATTATATATTACATTTGAAGCACATTGTTGTTTTCGGAAAGAACGTCTATACATTTGTTCCACTAGATCCCTCAACCTTTTGTAAGAGTTTTTCCCCCTTTCGTTAACTTCCAGCACCACTCCAGATGAGCTAAGGAGCAATTCATTTTCATTTGCATGTTCTATTTTTTTTTCTTTTCTTAGAACAACATTCATTTTCTGAGTTGTTGGTCCCTATAGAACATAATTAAACAGATGTGAATTAGTAGACTGTTTGACACATGTTATCTAATAATTTTAAGTATATTATTAATGATAATTAAAAAAAGAAACTCATATTGGATCGATTGTATTTTTTCATTCACCTGATTTATCTTTTTGCAATTTTTCCATTAAACTTTTACGCTCTTCTGGTCCTAGATCAGAAATAGTCATATCGAGCTTTGTCATTTTGTGGCTCTGCATGATACACAATAAACAATACATATTAATTAAAGTTACATATAGTTCAAAAATAATATTTTTTATAAAGAATTTACAAAGAACTTGCCTTTTTTTCTTTTCTTGATGTGTTAACAGTATTTTTGTTACTTGATATCTTGTCAGTCATTTCTTTATCAATTTGAAACATGTACCATATCATTCATTAATATATTTATAAATAAATTTTCAACTTTTCAGGTAGAAAATAAATCTCAAAACATCGGTGCGCCTTTCATGAAGTTTGCACTACCACTGGTGCGTGGGTATATTAACAACGCACCGTAAAACAGTATAATACACTGTACGGTGCATTGGGTATTATAAACGCACTGCAAAAAACAATGTAATATACTTAACGGTGCGTGGGGTATTATAAACGCACCGCAAAAACGGTGTAATACACCGTACGGTGCTTTCCTAGTTAAAGGGAGCATCGGTGCCCTATTTCAGATTTGGCGCGCAGATTTAGAAAAAATGTTTTCATTTTTTTACTACATAGTACTTGCGCGGTGCACTGTATAATACAATGCACTGGTGCGGTCGTGTACGCACTGATAAAGAAAAATCCATTTTTTTCAAAAATTCACACAATGGCCGAATGGATTGGGATCCGACTATGCAAGTCATCCTGTGGGTTGGACGTCAATCTAAAATGAAAAACCCTAATTCTGAGATCACAGAAACAGGGAGAAGAAAGGGAAAAAAAAAAAAAATGAAGGGTTCAAGGTAAAAATGGATAAAACTGCAGAAAAATAAATAAATAAAAACTACAGAAAAAAATATAAAAAAAAAATCAAATTTAATCACGAAATGGTTTGAAATTGATGTTTGGTTTCTGATTGTCTGAATACTTATGTTCGAACGTATTTCGTTGCTCCATAGTGCCCTCGTGCTCTCTTGCTCCAGGTCTGTCTCCTGCAAATATCTGGTTGAAAAATTTAGTAAAAATAGTAAAAGAATGAAAAGTGTTTAGTATTTAAAGAATTATTTTGTGAAATTAGATTTTCGAAATTATTTTGCCGCCCATTTTCAAATTGCCATTTTTTTTTTAACTTAAATAAAATAGAGTTTCGTTTTTTTTTTTTTTTTTTTTTTTGGGTTTATTCGTTTCCGGTGCAGAAGAGTTGTGATGCACCGGTGCATCGTATTAATACGACGCACCAGGTCGTGTTAGGATGATAAGCGCACCAGACAATTTAAAGTTCTTTTTTTTTTTGTATGTAAGATCATAATAAAATAATGATAATTATAAAGTACATGAATTTATTTTCATTATTTTCCAAACTTTATGTTACAAAAATTTGTATTATTCTAGATTTGTTATTTTACAATTATTTGCAAATTTACAAATTTAAATATTTTAATAAAATCATTTCCCATTAATACAATTAAAATTTTCACATTAATAGAATTAAAATTTTACAAATATTTTACATACAATTACAATTACAATTTTACATTAATTTCACATACATGAATTACGATTAGAATTACAATTACAATTTTAATTTTACATACAATTACATTTACAATTTTACATAGAATTACATTTACAGTTACAATTACAATTTTACAAATATTTTACATACAATTCAATTAAAATTACATTTACAAATACAATTACATTTACAATTTTACATAGAATTACATTTACAATTACAATTACAATTTTACAATTATTTTACATACAATTCAATTAAAATTACAATTACAATCATTTCAGAATAAATTAAATATTACAATTACAATTACAATTTTACATTAATAAATATTTTACATAGACTTACAGTTAAAATTACAATTAGTACAAATACAAATACAATTTTACAATTTTACATAGAATTAGAATTTAAATTACAATTACATTCACGACATGATATTTAATAAATATCATGGTCATTTAATAATATTAAATTAATTAATAAACATCATCACGATCATGATAACAATCGTACAGATATCATATATTTCAACTAATAAACACATTCAAACATCAAATTAACATATATATTAACATCATCACAACACAAACATCAAATATACATCTGATTAATATGTCAATTAACTCATGCTGTCACATATACACATCTATCTGCAAGCTAAACATTAAATGAACATATCTAACATGACCTAACAATATGCGCCACATCATGATGATCACCAACATGAAAATTAAGTACAACTGCAACATGAACATAAAATACATGGACCATATATATATATATAACTGAATAATGTTAAAAATATACAATTGTAATATAAATGTCATGGATCAGCTGGTGGTAGTATAACAATATCAATAGCAGTACAAGTGGATGCCTGCTCAGTAAAACTGAGTGCAGCCTTGACAGTCGATGGTGGAGCATGCTCATGATCATGATCACTAGTACTGATGGATGCATCCTCTGGTGGTAGTACAAAATCAATATGAGCAATAGTAGTGGAGGCCTGCTCAGTCAATAGTGTAGCATCGGCGGTCGATGATCCTGCAGCCTACTCATGATCGTGACTAGTACTGATGGATGCTGCAGGCTGCTCACTGGACATGGCCGATGGTCCAGCCTCATCTCCATGATGACTGTCAGATGCTGCCTGTGGAGCCTCATGCTCATCAGGCGCGCCACGAGGTGAACGATCATGAGATGTATGTGAGTCGTTGCTCGTAGACTTTCCATCACGTGCCGCGGCTCGAATATGCCTATAGCTACGGACAATCCTCCTCAGTCGCATAACAGCTGTCGTAGCTCCTACGACATGCCGCATTAGGTCGTACATGTCACGCGGCATGCCTCTCCACATTCGTAACAGCCTATCATCAGTTTGTATGTCTCTGATATGAGCGGGCCTGATGCCCGCATCAAAAATCAATGCACAGAGTTGGTTGCCCAACTCCATCCTATATCTGGTCTTAGGTCGATCGTGCCTAGAAAAAGGTGGTACAGTGCACCATGAGTACGAGCACGTCTCTCTGCTGCACCAGCCTCATCCTCATCATGATCATCCTCGGGCGCATCAACCATGTCCTGATCGTAATCATCAAGATCCAAACCTGGATCATGTGGTGGATCCGGCATCTACTCGCCATCAAAAGAGCCAATGTCTGCAAAATATATACAAGTACACAACAATAATTAGACAATTTCATTACACAATTTAATAAAAACAAGTTAAAGAACATGTTAGCATAAATATAAATAAAACAATAATATTACCTCTATCATCTAGCGGCTCATCATCTGTGAAGAGGATGTTGGGACACCCTCGCCAATCTAATCCAGCATAAGGACATGGGACCATAATGAAGGGATGCAGCCCGCCAACACTGGCTAGTAAGTCCAGTGAATCATGTGAAATCCTGGCTGGAAAGATAGTGTCTCCCCTCTTGGGCATCATCTACCCCCACATGTGCATCTGGGCCTCAAACATCGGCCTATGAGGTTGTCGAACAAAACTAGGTCTCATATCTGGAAACCTCTCAAATAATAAACAAAACAGCTCTGAAGCAAAAGGGAAGTTGGCCCTCCCTTGTGCATGAGCACAACATCTATCTAAGGTCGTACAAAACTTCCGCAAAAAAATGGTAGACCACCTGACAAGTCGTGGCTGCTGTACTAAGGAATCAACATAATATAAAAGCGAGCAACTAATGCGTTTTTCATCACTGGTGTTGTGCGAAATGGTCAAAATGATAATGGAGAGGCACTGCACGTCCTGTATACCAAAAGCACCTATACGTAACTGACCTCCAGGTACCTAAAACTCTGAAGGAGATAATACATGTGCTCCAATGTATCTTTGGGAGTAAACTAACTGACTCCCTGCTACACAACCAGCTGGCACGTCTGGGAATGAGGGAAAACCCACCCCTCTCCTCGATAGTCTTGTAATAAAATAAATATCCTCCTTAGTGGGTGTGTACCATTGGTCAGGACCAACCTGGAAATCTTGTCAGTGGGCATTCCACCTGCGAATAAGATATTTCAAAAGCACACTATGGGCCTTTAGGCCGGAAGTAGCCTCCTGATAGAACTTGAGAAGGCCTACCTGCCTAAGGATATCTTGGGTATCTGCAGTAATAGGGCGAGGGCATGCATCTATCTCCCTCTCTCGGGCCTCCCATTGGCAAATCATGTCATATTGTTCAGCCTGTTGTTGTTGTTGTTCCTCCTCTTCTCTCTGAATCATTGCCATATTAAATAATTTTTTTTTATTAAAACGGACATGTATTTAGGAATATATATATATATATATATATTTTAAAAAAAATACAAACATACAAGTTGGTGCTCCATAAAAACAGTCATGCACCGGTGGTGGTGAGGCATAATCTTGTAGCGCACCGGTACCGGTGCCCCTAATGAAATACAACACACCGAACTCAGTGTAGCTGTCTATTTTTCAAGCACAGTGGACTATATCTAGTTCAGAATAGTGGTGCACTGACTGAAATATATGCCCCGCTGCGTATAGTCATGTTAGCGCACCGGCTTTATGATAATGACATACTTGACGGTGTGGTCTTTTACCCGATCGCACCGTTGACCCTCTCGAAATGCAGAATGCGGTGGGCTGACATAAACTGGGGCGGGAAATTCAGTCAACGCACCGCACTGTGATTGTCGTGGTCAACGGTGCGCTTGGATAAATGAGCACACTGCGTTGTATTTTATATTTTTAATTTAAAATTATTCGGGGGGCCTTTCGGTACCGCCCTGGAAACGGTATGAATACCGTTAGCACCGGTGGCAGTGTGACCTATAAATTTTACAGGAAGCACTGCTATCCGGTGCGAGTTGAATAGCTAGGGGGCATTGCGCGACAATTTTTTTTTATTTTTTTTTAAAGGTTATTTTTAAGGTTTTTTCAATTCTTAATCTGCTAAAAGGCTTAAAATTATGGAAAAACTAGAAAAATACCTGTACATATTGCCATTGAGGAGACATATTGGCTGTAAAATTTGCAAAAGAAAATTTGCCCACTGTTTTTCAAAATGCAAGCTGGAGATTGGTGGCTAATGCAGAGTAGTAGTGCGTGCAATGGGTGCAATGAGAGCACCGATGTCAGGGTGGCTCAAAGGAAGGGAAATGGCACCAGGGCTTGAGAGCTCTAGAGCACTGAGGAAAGTGAATATTGAAAATTTTTTGCTGTATTTTTTTTTTATTTAACCTTGTTCTGGTGCGCGAGATTTTATAAGCGCACCGGTACGCTTGCATACAACAGCACTGGGCGGTATCAAATCTGGCGCGTTGTTTATAACGCACCGGGGTGTTTCCCTAACAGCGCACTGAGATGTTTCAGTTTTGGCACGAAATTTTGATGATGCATAGGGGTGGAGTATTCGTAAAGCACCGCTGCGGAATAGTTGTAAAGCACTGGTTTTTTGGCCTTATTTTTTTTTTTTTTTATGTAATGCTATTCCAGTGCGTGCGGTTTATAGGTGCACCTGTGCTCTTGGAGAAGAACACACTGCCGCGTTTATGTTTTGGCACAGTGTTTTATGATGCACCGACGCAGAAGAGTAGTGAAGTGCCAGTGCGTTACAGTAATAGGATGTCCCGGAGGTGTGTGTACGTCGCGCATGTTGTCCGGTATGCCAATTTTCGATGCACACCGGTGCCTTCTATGGTAGTGGGTGCACCAGTAATTGAGAGCTCAGGAGCACTGGAAAACTGAAAAATCCGGGTTTTTTTCGTAATTTTTTTTTTTTAATTTAACCCTTTACTGGTGCGCGTGGTTTATAGGCGCACCAGTTTTGTTTCCTACAAATTCACCGGTCGGTTTGTGTTTTGGCACGTTGTTTTATGATGCACCGGTGCGGTTTCTGTCTACCACACTGGGTGGTTTCGGTTTTGGCATGGTGTTTTATAATGCACCGACGCGGAAGAGTTGTGACGCACCTGTGCTATATTATAACACGACGCACCGGGCGAGTGTGTATGAAGTGCACAGTGTCCGGTGTGCCAATGTGTTGGTTCGCACTGGTGCTTTCGTGTTTCCAGGGCATCGGGGCGACGTTTAATGATAAGCACACCGAGCAGAAAAAATCCGCAAAACCCTCCACCCGCCAACCTCCTCTAGTAACCTCCACTAGAAACGGATGTATGGGGTATTTATTTGTGGGGTTCCTCAAAAACATCTGCTAGAGGGTCTTTTTATTGTAGTGCAAGGAGGGATTATTTGTTGCTGTCCCTTCCTCTTCTTCTTCGTGAGACACACATGTCTTCACATTAACTGTTTTCTCTAAGCTTCCATCCCAAGCTTCTTCTTCAATAAACTGCACATATTTGTTGATTATAACTTTCTTGGTGGATGGATTATAGAGTTTGTATGCCTTGGACTCATCACTGTATCCAACAAAGATACGCTTCTCCCCCTTATTGTCAAGCTTCTTTCTCAATTGATCTGGGACATGTGCATAAGCCACACATCCAAAAAATTTCATGTGAGTGACAAACTGCTTTCTTCCACTCCATGCTTCTTTCAGAACTCTATTCATGACAGCTTTGGTTGGGCATCTATTCAAGATATACACTGCACAATTGATAGCTTCAGCCCAATACTCATTTGGCAAATGTTTTTCCTTCAACATACTTCTGACCATGTCCATGATGTCCTATTCTTCCTTTCTGCAACACCGTTTTGTCGAGGTGTGTACCTTGTGGTAAACTACTTATGTATGTCATTCTCCCTACAAAAACGTAGGAACTCTTTCGAGATGTATTCTCCACCTCTGTCAGCTCTTAGCACTTTGATGTAGTTCCCACTCTGCTTCTCAACAAGAGCTTTGAAGTGGCAGAACTGTTCAAACACTTCACTCTTTTGTTTCAAGAAATACACCCATGTATTTCTAGTGTAATCATCTATGAATGTCAATACATATTTGCTGCCAGCTAAAGATGGCGTTTGCATTGGTCCACACAAATCTGAGTGGACAATCTCTAAGGGTGTCTTTGCCCTTATGCTCTTCCCTGCTGGAAAGATTTCTCTGTGTTGTTTTCCCAAGATGCAGCCTTCACAAAGGTTTTCCGGTTTCTCAATCAGTGGTAATCCTTTTACCATTCCCTTTCTGTGCAACAAGTTCAGGCCTCTGAAATTGAAATGTCTAAATCTCAAGTGCCATAACCAGCCTTCATCTTTCAATTCCTTTTGAAAGACCTATTTTCTTACGGCTGCCACATTTCTTCTTTCCTTCAAGTCTATTATGAGCTTGAGAGGAAACATCCTATTTCTTGTCATTTGCACCTCTGCAATGACTTTCTTGCTTGGAGGTATTTCCATGAGTGTGCACACATCATCTTTAAAGAATACATTGTAGCCCTTGTTTATGAGCTGTCCAATGCTCAAAAGATTAAATTTCAAGCCAGGTACGTAATATACATCTAGCACAAACTTTTGTTCTCCTTTTCTTGTGAATATTAATACTCTTCCTTTTCCCTTGATAGAGACCTTATTATCAGTCCCTGTTGTTACTTCAGATTTAACATTTTCATCTAGATTGGCAAACATTGCTATGTTTCCAGTCATGTGCTTACTACAACCTGAGTCTAAGAACCATACATCATCTTGTCTATCTTGTGCTACATTACATGTTAACAACACATTCTTCTGGTTCTTTTCTTCTTTGGTGAAATTAGCATTCTGCCTATTATTCATGTCATTTTTCTTTTTCCTACATTCATTGGCATAGTGCCCATATTTCTTGCAATAATGACATTGGACTTGGGATTTATCATACCTTTGTCCATGAGCTTGATGTTGGCTTAAACCTCCATTCAGGTTCTGTTTGCTGCGCCTTCCCCTCAAACTTGTAGGGTTGTTTCTTCCTCTGTTTTGGCTTTTGCCTCTTCCTTTGTTGTTTGCTTTGCCTTGACCTATGCCTCAGCCAAAATACATTTAAGTCTTGAAAGCTTGTTCCAATGAGGAATATCTTCCTCTGTTCAGTATGTGTTCATGAGACATCAGGGATGCACTCAACTCATCCACTGCAAATAGTGAGAGATCCTTTGTCTCTTCTATTTCCACTACTATGGCATCAAATCTTGAGGGTAGACTTCTCAAGATTTTCTCCACTATCCTTCTTTCTTCGAGTGTCTCTCCATGAGACCTTATCTGAGTAACCAACCCAATAACATGAGTGAAGAATGAGTCTATAGTGTCAAACTCTTTCATACAGAGAGTTTCAAAATCTCTCCTCAGCATTTGCAACTTTGCTGTCTTCACCTTCTCCATGCCTTGATAGGCTGTTTTGAGAATATCCCATGCCTCCTTAGACTTTGTTGTTGCTGCAATCCTTGGGAAAATACTCTTGTGCACTGATTGAAAGAGATAGAAGAGGGCTTTGAAGTCCTTCCTATTATCTCTTACCAAATCTCTTTCTACTGTTGTCAAAGCAGTTAGCGCTGCTGCATCTACTAGTTCTGGGTAGCCATTCTCAACTAGCTCTCATATGTCCTGTGAAGCAAATAGGGCTCTCATCGTGATTGCCCAATATGTCATGCGAAGCAAACAGGGCTCTCATGGAAAAGTATTGTGTCAGACTTTTAAACGATACCATCCGATACCATCCACGCAGGCATTCATGACACTAACCCCATACTCGTGAATCATCATGAAAATGCATCGAGTCTATGAAAACGCCTGCATGTCACTCTTAAAAGATAAATCAAAAGTAGTCGTTTCGTTTACGTTCGAAAGATTTTCTAGTTAGGTTAGACAAATTTAAATTGTTCAATCATCATAATTTGAATATTTTAGAGAAATTTTTTAGCAAGCTGAATTTATTTTGCATCTAAAAATATAATTAGAATATTATAATTTTACCTCCAACGAAAAAGTTAATAAAATATAGTGCAAAATTTTAACTGAAAAATAAAAAAAATCAGTCACTTAAACAAGAATTAACTTCAAAAAATGTAAGACCATATTTATATGGAAAACTTTATTTAGAGAAAAACCAAAACCATAAGGAAAGGATTTAGTAACCAAGAAACCTAATTACATTTCATTGGTTTTATATTTCTTTCTCATCAATAATTTTTTTTATTCATATTTTTTATAAAATATATTTCATTACAATACTCTAGACCCAATATTATAAGTTAAAAATACATAAACACTAACCAATTAAATTTGATTTAATCTTCTCTAACGAAAGTCAAATTATCTCCTATTAAACAAAGCTTAATAATAAAAATGGAAAATTCTAAGTGAATTATTGGTAATTTTTCACGAGAAACTAGCAACTGGATGGCGGTGAGATCACAATGTTTCATAAAACTGTTGAATTATTTCAATAACTGTAAATTACAAATTTTTCGTTCTTTCCAATCGAACAAAATCAACCCGAAAAAGTAGGAGTAAAAAGTAGGCAAGCGTTCACATCAGTGACTCGTACTAAGTTACTTGGTAGAATTAATCAAAATGCATTAATTCTACGAAAAACCCGTGACTTTTAAAAGTTGACATACAAATTGCCAAGGATCTGATTTGTAACACATAATGTTCAATCAATTTAAGAAATATAAAGATAAATTTAAGACTTACCAATTTTATAACAAACGGAGTCCACCACACTCAAAACACGGCTCAACTCATCCTTGAATGCACCCATCCACTAATCACATGACCTTCATCCTTAAATGCACGCAACAAATAATCATATGACTTCCAAATATCCTCCAATCATTGTGTCTGACCTAGTGAAGTAACGTATGTGTTGGATGACTTACATTTCTACTACAATCAAAGAGTGCATGATCATGCGGATTAAGCATGTATTGCGTATATGTTGGTTTATTTCTTTATGGTCCCAAGAGTGAATTTTTTTATGGTTCCCTTTTATCTAATTTATAAATTTAGTTATTAAATTGCAATATCTTTCTCTCGACAACCTTTCTTATTTCTCAAAGTAAAAGGATTAGTGCGTAATTCGAAGTGATTGATGCTCTTTGTGCTCTGAATGAGTTTCCAGGAATGAATTTGAATTGGACTTTGATGCTCCCTCATATTCATATCGATTGAAAATAAATATGGACATATCAATATCTTAAGTTCTTTTTTGAATTTTGTGATCAATTTTTTACTAAGACTCCCCAGAGTTCCAAGCACCATGATTATCAAAAGAGGCAAGTTTTATTGTTAGGGGAATCAAGAACTCGTACTATAAAGAACATTATACATACATCATATTATTTGGTTGCTCAACACAACCACACTTAATTCCTCAATTTGTCCCCGACCGACAGGTAATTCAAGAAAGTGTATATGAGATAGTGGGAGTTAGAGTGGCGTCAACTTTGGCAATTAATAATAAGAGGTCGTGGCTAGGATTTCCAATAAGGATAAGTCATTATGTCTTCAGAAATTTCCCATAGGTCATCAAAAAAGATGATAACATTAAAGAATTAAAGCTTCTCATAAGTACTCTTAGGGTACATGACGCCCATAGCATGGTGAAGGAACATTTTGTGTTTGTAAGGATTACCTAACATATGAGCATGGATTTAATCTCATTAACTTGGTATTTCAAGATGTATTCACATATGAGGAAGCAGAGACGAGAATGCAAATTAGGAAAATAGAACACTTAACAAACCTCCAACTTATAGAAGCAAAACAAAAAGGAGAGACAAAAGGAGAAACATTGCTCTTAAATAGGGGTGCTATAGGGAGTAAAAGATGAAGAAAGGAGGCTTATGGATGAGGCCATGTAAAATAAAAGCATCAAGGCTTATACGAGACTCTTGTAACAAAATTTAACCTAATTCGAAACCTCAATCATTGAGAAAATTACTGTTGACGACAATGAACTAAAGGAAGAGGCATATGTTTTGGGTAAAAATATAGATGAAAGAAAAGAGGAAAGTCATTCTTTAATGCCTCCCCAATTGTTAGAAGTCCTAGAAATATAGGTTCTAGCAGTTACTGTGGTACAAGGTCCTATCACAACACAATTTTTGATCTCCTTTATCCCTTCGATCACCAAAAAACAGGTATTGTACCCCCTTTGGATCACCATAGGGATTTGATGATGAAGTCTTCAACTTGGGTGACTATTATTATAGTAAATTTAGAAAGGAATTTATTCAAAGTGTACCCAAAAGGAGACAAACTATAGAAAACGAAGAAGAAGCATATGTATTAGTGTTATGAACTTGACCTGCGAGAAAGCTAGAATACCAGAAATATGAAATAATATAGCCCAAAACATAGAGATATCACATGAAATGAGACAAGATGCGAAGATATTTTATTATTCACAATCATGATACAATGTTCACTTGCATCTTTGAGGGGGCAACCTCCAAAAAAGTAGATTTCAATTACAATAAGACAGTACAATTCTTCCCTTATATCTGAGACTATTTATAACTAAATGACATCCAAAACCCTAACTACTAGTGATCCCTTGCATAACACGAGTTAACCACTTTATTTATTAACTATTGTTAAATGTTGTACATGCTTTTTTTTTACTTAAGCGTCAATGGTTTGAAGAGGCATGTTTTTTCGACTTGTGTTTGGTTGATGGGTTTGTACACCAAGATGTAAGAATGCATGGCGATGTTCACAGGATGTGACATTTGTTTCTTTGAAGGAGAAAAAGGAAGAGGTCATCAAGTTGTGTTTCTTACATGATGTGTTTTTCAAGTTAATGGTTTTGCTTGTGACAATATGTCTCAGGATTTGGAAGGTCCACTCTTGAGCGAGAGGTTCATGATTAACCTTCATTCTGAAATCCATGGCATGAGCATCATGTCGAACTAGAGGATGATGGATTAAAAAAGCTGAAAGTGGACAATATGGCAAACAAATTTGCGGCAAAAACAACAGCCATTGTAGACCATTTCATGTGTTGACGCCATGAAGCGAAAGAGATGGCGAATAAATTCTTCCAGATGTGGAATTTGGTACCATGGAGGTAAAAGAATAATCATTTCATTTATAGTGATTTGAATTATATGTTGTAGTTCACATGGATGAGCTTAACTTGGAAAAGTGGTTTCCAAGGAGAAGCTTGCTTCAAATGCATGTTTATGCAAAGGAGGAACAAGATTGATCAGGAGCTCAAATCCGAGCTATGGAAAAAGCTCAAAATTGAAAGTGTTCAAAATCACCTACAACCTAAATGATTGGATAGGCCTCATTGATACAATCCTAGCACCGTGAACGGCACTCAAATCCGACATCGTATGTGAAAGTTATGCAAGTTTGAAGTTTTCAGTAAACTCCAAAAACTGAGTTGACCAGGTTTGACTTTCAAATTTTGAAAAATTAAAAAAAGTAATATTCCAAGGAATATTCTTCGAATATTCCTTAAAATATTCCCTAGAATATTCCATTCGGGCCAATCATTTTGTGACAAGTGGCAACTTAGGATTGGATGGTGGTTTGACTTTTTTGAAACAGACCAATCAGAGGGTGCCATGTGGCAAGTCCGGAGGCTGCCACGTGGCCCCAGGCCACGGAAAATTTGGCATTCAAAATTTTATTACAGTCGACAGGATTCAACCACGGGTTGCCCGCCTGCAAGCACAAAGGCCCGACCGTTTATGCTGTCAAGTGTTTCTTAACATCTATGGTCGACATTTACTATTTAAAGTTTACAAAGGTTTTGGTTGGTAGAAAAGGGGGCCAGCCCCCATACCATATGTCCCAGCTCCCAGGACTAGGAGACAACCATATAGCGGTTATGACGGCAGCGGGTTCGAGCCCCATGTGGCCAGTGCTTCCACATTTTATGACACGGTTTTAAAACCGTTAAGATCAACATTTATTCCTATGGTTTCGGCGGGGGGTCATGTGACCACCCTGCCCGACATTAAATGCTAACATTTATTTGATCGAATAATTTGGAGGAGTGTGCCAAAGTTGGTGGGATGGCCATTTTAGTCAGCCTAACTGCAGTTCTCCCACATTTAGTGGGGTTTTCACTTGACATTGGGCAGAAATCTTATTTTCATCATAACTTCTCCATTATTGAACCCTTTTGGAGGAAATTTTAGTCAATTTCGACTATTCTGAGCTTTCTGGAATGTTTGGGATAGGTTCTAGAGGTAGTAGAGGTGTTCTACAGCCATTTTATCTTTAGGGAAGCTTGGAGAGACATAAGGGCCATTAGAGAAATGGAGTTATATGGAGTTGCACCTCACTGTTTGAGGTGAACCAAAAACTATTTTCGACTATTTTCTACCTTCTAAACCTAATGGGAGAGGTTTAAAAACTGTTTGAGGACTTATACAGCCCAAAAAGCTTTAGAGGAGCTCAAAGAGCCATTAAGACCTTGTTGAAGAAGGCACTGTATTTGGTAATTTTTCACTGTTTAGTGAATATGGAAAGGAATTTTTAGCATTTTCATGTCTTCTGAATCTGTATTTACATTTAGATTTGACTATTGAGGCACTTTTAAACTTGTATTGCATATTGAAGCATTTTAATACAAGAGGACAAGCTCATTTGGGGAGGCTTGATCTAGCAGATGTAGCCCAGGAGGGGTGAACTGCTCACCAAATCTCTGTGTCATGTTATGCTGAATTTTATCTGCTGTTTTTTGCTATTATGACATGTTAAACAGTAAAATTAATTAACATTCCCTCACACATAAAACTCAGAAACATTTACCAAAAACACTTTGTTTAACTTGAAAGACAAGGAGAATTTTGCACACATTTAATTAAATGGAAATGGATACTTTGCATAAACACATACTTCCATTTTCAGATCAGATGGTATCAGAGCATAGGTTGAGCTTAGGTTGAGCATTTGTTTTTGTGCAAAAGGTGTTAAAACAATGTAAGAGATTGGCTATTTTATTGGTTGCAAAATGGTTGATTGTTGAATTTTCTTGAGTTGAAAAGATAGCTATTGATAGCTAAGTCTTGGAAAGAGTTGAAGACTATTTTCCTTACCCCAAATTACCTCAATATTACCCTTGAAAAACAAACCCATTTTATTAGTTTTTGCTACAAAAACTATTGGAGTTTGTGTTTTATGGCTACTTTAATAAGAAGGGGTCTTTATAGCCATTTGGTTAAAATCTTGTCATTTTCTTGAAAGCTTTGAGAACTTTTCTTTGAAGTTCCTTTTGTTAATTTGACCATTTATGTAATGTCAAATTATTCCACAAGTGAAGTTTCCTCCTTCACGAGATTCTTCAATGATGAAATGAAGAATGAGTTCATTAAAGTGAAGGACATGGTGTAGATTTTGATTGAGGATCAAAGAGAAAGTGTTAAGCTTCATGCACAATTGTTAGCCATGAAGGAAGAGAAGGAAGCAATTCTCCAAAGATTGCATGACATGGAGAAACAACTCCTTCAAGCTCAAGAAGCTTTGTCCAAGAACAAGCATGAGGATGAGGTAAACCATTCCAACTTGTCTTCAATTTCCTCAATTGAAAAGTGTGTTGGTTCTTTTGAAAAACATACAAGGGGTATAGGGTCCAATTAATGTTTAAGATGGGCTATCATGAAGGCAAAGTTTTGGGCAAGCATGCACAAGGCATGGTTGACCCTATTTCGGTTAAGGAGCGACCCAAGAATGTTGGTCTTGGATATGGGAAGTTTAATGGCGAAGAATCTAAATCCTTGAATGCATGTGATGCAAGTTTTAGGAGAACCTTTATTCCAAGTTCTAAAATGCATATATGTCAAAAAAATTTCAAGGATTATTGCCATTGTTCTAAGCCATCATTGTGGCAAGTAGAGGGTAAACATGTCACTTATGGCGAGCATGCAAATGTAAACAGTTTTCAAGACAAGAACAATGATGAAAGTCTGAAAAAAAAAGTTGTCTCCTCTACTAGTTCATCGTCTCTCGAAGACAAAAATGATGGACATTATAAACAACAAAAGAGGTATAATTATTCACATGATCAATTTGATTATGTTTCAGCAAAGAATGATAATTTTTCTTGTTCAAATGAAAGAAATTTTTGTTGCACATTTTGTGGTGGATTTAACCATGTTGCTTCAAGATGCTGGTTGAAGAAGAAAGCACACAGGAAGCAGAAGAGGAAAAGAAAATTTTCTCAGAAAGTGCTTAAGAGTTGCACATTTTGTCAAAATAAGGGACATGATGTCTCTCATTGTTGGACCTTGCATCCAACAAGTCGTCCAAAGCACATGCAGCTAGAGGACAAAAATATTGGCGCAAGTGGAACTATGGATTCCATTATTGATGTGAATATGGAAGATTCACATGAAGAAGTATTGCAGCTACAAAAGACGCCATGGAGGTGGCTTGGTAGGAAGTGGATTAACTTCTTAATGCAGTAATTCATACTCATTTTGTACATGCAAATTTCAAATTTGTATGCATGTATTTCTTTTGAAAAATTTGATGCAAGATTGCATGTAAAAGCAATTCATTTGAAGGAATTTCTTGTTGCAAAATTTCGCCATGGAGGTGTAAAAGATGAGTATGATACTCACTTATATTGTAGCAATGTCTTTTAGTTTAGCTCTTAGTCACCCACATGTTTTTTGGGATGATGTACTTGTTGGTATTTGAAAAGAAGAGTTGAAGTTGCACATGTACACAGAGGTTGTATGTGTAATTAGCGAACTGTAAATAGTTCATTGTATATGATACATACACATGTGTTTGTCAAGATGTATCTTGTTGTTTATCGACTTGTGTCAACTGTGTCACACTTGTTTGTCGACTTGTGTCAATTATGGGCACACTTTTTATATTGATGGTTGTGTCAATTGTATAGCACGTGTCATGTCAACTTGTTGATGTTGTATGTTTCATGACTTATGCTTGAGTCAAAGGTGTTTTCGATTGGATTGATAGATGGATACACCATTTTGAAAAAAATATTACCATATATTTGATGTTACAGGAAGCTGACAATGAAGGCTTTGAAGGAGCAAAGAGGTGATCTTCATTTCAAATTTTGCATGAAATTTTCGTTTCAAGTTTGATGTGCATTCTTATGACAGGATTTTGCAAGAAGTTTGTAGTCCATTTAGGACTTGATGTTAAGATTCTTTCTACAATTTTCTCGCCAGTAATTTACTGAGTGAGTGCAAGAAAAGCAGCTCTTGACAGGAGGATAAGCATCAGTGAAGGGAAGAGTGAATTTCTTTCTAGTTTGAAATCAATTTCATTTTCCATGCAAACCAAAATTTTGGAGGCTAAAGAGAAGAGGATGTTGTTATTCTCTCATTTTCTGTACAGTTCAGTTTCAGCATTTCAGTGAGATTTTGGGGTCCAAAAGCTTCTCATTTGGGAGTTGTGATCAAGAGCTCAAATCCGAGCTATGGAAAAAGCTCAAAATTGAAAGTGTTCAAAATCACTTGCAACCTGAATGAACGGATAGGCCTCGTCGATAAAATCTTGGCGCCGTAAACAACACTCAAATCTGACATCGTATGTGAAATTTATGCAAGTTTGAAGTTTTCAATAAACTCCAAAAACTGAGTTGACCAGGTTTGACTTTCAAATTTTGAAAAATTAAAAAAAGAATATTCCAAGGAATATTTTTGGAATATTCCTCAAAATATTCCTTGGAATATTCCATTCGAGCCAATCATTTTGTGACAAGTGGTAACTTAGGATTGGATGGTGGTTTGAATTTTTGAAACGGACCATTCAGACGGTCCCACGTGACAAGCCCAGAGGCCGCCACGTGGCCCCAGGCCACGGAAAATTTAGCGTTAAAAAATTTTATTACAGTCGGCAGGATTCGACCACGGGTCGCCCGCCTGCAAGCGCAAAGGCCTGACCGTCTACGCTGTCGAGTGTTTCTTAACATCTATGGTCGACATTTACTATTTAAAGTTTACAAAGGTTTTGGTTGGCGGAAAATGGGGCCAGCCCCCATACCATATGTCCCAGCTCCCAGGACCAGGAGCCAACCATCTGGAGGTTATGACGGTAGCAGGTTCGAGCCCCATGTGGCTAGCGCTTCCACATTTTATGACACGGTTTTGAAACCATTAAGATCAACATTTATTCCTACGGTTTCAGCGGGGGGTCATGTGACCACCCCACTCGACATTAAATGCTAAGAGCTATTTGACTGGAAGATTTGGAGGAGCGCACCAAAGTTGGCGGGATGGCCATTTTAGTCGGACTAACTGCAGCTCTCCCACATTTAGTGGGTTTTTCACTTGACATTGGGCAGAAATCTTGTTTTCATCATAACTTCTCCATTATTGAACCTTTTTGGAGGAAATTTTAGTCAATTTTGACTATTCTGAGCTTTCTGGAGTGTTTGGGATAGGTTCCAGAGGCAATAGAGGTGTTATATAGCCATTTTAGCTTCAGGGAAGCTTGGAGAGCCATCAGGGCCATTGGGGAAATGGAGTTATATGGAGTTATAACTCACTGTTTGAGGTGAACCAAAAACCATTTTCGACTATTTTATACCTTTTGAACCTAATGGGAGAGGTTTCAGAATTGTTTGAGGACTTCTAGAGCCCAAAAAGCTTCAGAGGAGTTCAAAGAGCCATCAGGACCTTGTTGAAGAAGGCACTGTATTTGGTAATTTTTCACTGTTTAGTGAATATGGAAAGGCATTTTTAGCATTTTCATGTCTTCTAAATTTGTATTTACATTCATATTTTCCTATTGAGGCACTTTTAAACTTGTATTTCATATTCAAGCATTTTAATACAAGAGGACAAGCTCATTTGGGGAGGCTTGATCCAACAGATGTAGCCTAGGAGGGGTGAACTGCTCACCAAATCTCTGTGTCATGTTATGCTGAAGTTTATCTGTTGTTTTTTGCTATTATGACATGTTAAATAGTAAAATTAATTAACATTCCCTCACACATAAAACTCAGAAACAGTTACCAAAAACACTTTGTTTAACTTGAAAGACAAGGAGAATTTTGCACACATTTAATTAAATGGAAATGGATACTTTGCATAAACAAATACTTCCATTTTTAGATCAAATATTCTCAGTGGGAAGGCCATCAATCAAGCTTTCCAAGCATAGAGAGATTTATTTGTTACAACGAGATGCTTTTTAGTAGTCAACAAGCATCGAGCAAGGGTCAACAGCGAAAGAAGGACATTGGTTGAAGTGCCAAGCCATTTGCAAGGCAAGGCATGTCAATGAACCAAAGTGGTTGACATGGAGATTTTTCCAAGTAGAATCAAGTTGATAGAACTTAGAAAAGAGAAGGGTATTAAAGTCTCATCATATAACCAACTTTTGTGTGTCCAAAAGCCTTTAAGTGGGAAGGAATGATAAAAAACTGAATTGGGGACAAAAAATTGCTAAAAAATGAAATTGCTCAGAATCACTTGAAACCTGAACGAACATATAGGTCTCGTCTTCCTGATTCCGACGCACTTATTTTCATCAAAAACTGACTCCGTATGAAAAAGTTAGAGCCTACTGTCCGCTTTGCCAAACACGCGAATTTAAAAAAAAACGTCAAACAGGGTCAAAGGGGTCAATTTTTTGTCAAAATTTGGTTTTCCTCCGGCCAATGGTGTGCTGACACTTGTCACCTTGTAGTTGGACCAAATTTCTAGGCTACATGTTATTTTTTGGTTGGGAAGGAATGATAACCAACTTTTTGTGTCCAAAATCCTTTCAGTGGGAAGGAATGATAAAAAATTGAATTGGGGGCAAAAATTTGCTAAAAAATGGAAGTGCTTAGAATCACTCAAAACCTGAACGAATGGATAGGTCTCGTCTTCCTGATTTCGACACACTTATTTTCATCAAAAACTGACTCTGTATGAAAAAGTTAGAGCCTGTTGTCCACTTTGCCAAACACGCAAATTTAAAAAAAGAATTCAAACAGGGTCAAAGGGGTCAATTTTTGGTTTTCCTCCGGCCAATGGCGTGTTGATACTTATCACCTTGTGCTTGGACCAAATTTCTAGGTTACATGTTAGTTTTTGGTAGGTTTGGGGTCAGACCAATGAGGTCACGACACATGGCAAGCCCGGAGGCTGCCACGTGCCCCCCAAGGTCAAATTTCATTATAAAGTTGCTGGCCAAAATTTTTATGGAGGCATTAGGGTTTGACCCTGCGACCTCCCCTCCACCAACGCCAATCTCTACCATTTATGTTGTGTGTTAGTTCTTACATATATATGCAAATGTTTTATATTTGTTGTAACACAATTGCAATGGCAGAGGAAAGTAGGGCCAGACCCATCACATACAACCACGGCATATAACCATGGTTGGAGCTCCGGTATAACCATGCCATTAGTGTGCTTGACCTCCATTAACTGCACTTAACCCTTAATTAATCGGTACTCATCCAAATTTTAAATGCGATTTAAGTTGGCAGAGTCTGCCAATTTCGGCGGGAACTCTAGATTTGGTGGAGCTAACTAAAGTTGCTCTAGTTTTAGAGGAGTTTTTCTAGGAAAAATTGAAGAAGCCATAACTTGAGCAAATTTCGACCAAATTGGGCTCAGAAAGAGTCTATCCTAGCAGATTTGGATGCTCTAAGCATGTTGGAGCAGGTTCCAGGAGCTGTAGAGGATTGTAAACAACAATATTTCCATTTTGCGCTCCTAGAGAGGCCTAAGCCAAGGTTAATGAAAGAGGCATAACTTCTGCCTAGAGAGTCAGAATTCGACTCAGTCAAAACAAAAATAGGGGTATTTGGGGTGTCCCAGAGCCATTGGAGTAGGTGTGAGAGCCATTAGAGCTCAGGAAATGGCTATATTCATATTTTTTATCAGTTAATAAAAGAGGGCCAAGCCATTGAAGCTGGTCCAAGGGGATGTATCCCAGGAGGGGTGAACTCCTTCATCACTAATGTGTAATGTGCTTGTTGTGTATTGTATTGTCTGCAATTTACTTGTTGTTTATGTATTTTTAAAGCTAATTTACTTCATGAATTGGTCATAAAAGACACACAAATTTAACACATAAACCCTCTCATAAATTTGCTATTGAAACAATCCTTAAGCACACTTTTCTTTTATATTGATGAGGAAGCAAGCACATCAAAATTCAGATCACATCGATACCTAGCACTACATATGAAATATACACACATCAACATATATACACAACACCACATGCCCATAACATCATAGGTGCAACATGTACAACATATATATAGCATTAGTAATAATGCCAACTGATTGCTCAGTTTTCATTTTGCAAATATCTATTTAAATGTAATTAATGGCTCTATTTCCATTCAACAAAACATATAAATCCTTTGCATTCTCTCCTCCTAGCAAAAGACATTTTGAGGGTAAAACCACAAGAATAAATAAAGAAACTTAGGGTAATGGGAAGGCCAACAAGAAGAACCTTTCATTTGCCACACCTTGATCTTTCATTTCTTGTTTTGATTTTCTATTTTATTAAATTCATGTTTTCCCTTATTTTTCTCTTCTCATTTACTTTTACATTTGCATTGTCTTTAATAGTTTATATAATATTCATTAATTACATATTTATATTTATAGGTATTGGTTTACATTTATAGGTATTAGTTCTATATGTTTTTTGGAATGATAAATCATAGTCAAACATAGTTGACCATTGCTTACAATAAGGCAAACTATAATGAATCATGGAAAACCATGATACACCATAGTCAAACATAGTTAACCATTGCTTACAGAGTAGTCTTTAGTGCGACTTTTTGAAGGCTTTTACAGTGGTTTTTTTCGGTCTAATTTCTCTAAAATCTGGTAGGAATTTATTGAGAATTGATGGGTAACCTTGCACAATCTAAGTGCTCTAGAGATTTTTTAGGGTGCTGAATCCATATATACAATAAAAAAACCAGTTTAAATAACATAAATCAAGATTTTACCTCAATTTTTTTCACCGGCACGTGAAACTCCAAAAAGTCACACTAAAGACAACACCATTGCTTACTATGTCAAGAATAATTGTGCTTTGTTTCGAATCTAGATGGGAGTAAATAGGTAAACCACAGTCAAACATAGTTAACCATTATTTACTTTGTTGAGAAGGTTGACTTCATTGTAAGAGATCAGGGGTTCAAATCCATAGCGGATAGAGTATGTATGGCTCACTAGGGGCCAATATCATAGCTTATCAATACCACATGTCGATATAAACACAACTCATTTCATTTGAAATTTGTTCATATGAAAAAAAAAAATTTAATCAATTTAATTAAAAGCGTAGAAAGAAAATAGCTAGTTTTAAGATAAATCTCAACTTTTGATTTGTGACTATTAATAAGAATATTCTAGAATATTTAGTGGAGGTTAAATCCTTACCATCCACCTAAGAATTATTGATAATTAAATTAAAATTATGGAAGCTCTATTCTGTAATAGACTCTCATATTAACATAATTATCAAATTATTATAATCCATAATCAATATGTTTAACCAAATTCAACCATCATATACTATGGTGAGTTAAAGTCAATCATAATAAAATATAGTGAGTTACAATTAACCATGGCCAAACAATTTTCAACCATCATCAAACATAATCATAATAAAACATAATGAAAGATAATGAATCATAATCAACCATATTAAAATATCTTAAATATTTTAATAAGAATAAATTAATATTTCAATTTAATAATAATAATAATAATAATGCAATTTTAAGGTCACAACCAAGTCACACCAAATTGGTGTATGAAATACTGTTGTTTGTGGAACAACTGACCCATAAATTAATATTTCAAATTTTTAATAATATTAATAATAATTTAGTTTTAAGGTCACAACCAAAAAAGACACCAAATTAGTATATATTTCTTTTGGATTTCAATATTTGAAATCCATAACATTTTTACATAAAAACATATATATTTCACAGATTAATTTTTATATCTTAATTTTTAGCATATATGTTTTGGTTATTATATATGGTGCAAGAGATAAATTTTCTAAATATTAATATTATTATGAAAAAGATATATATCAACTTTTTTTATCATTTGAATTTATGATTTCTTATAAAAAATATTCCCTAACATCATTGATTAAAATCGCACACAGGTCAAGACGGCATGATGCCGCAATATGGATGTACTTTACAGTGTTGTTTTACAAATCGTCATCTTATAAAATTATGAAAGAAGCAAGAAGGATCTTCATAGCGTTTTCCAGCGATTAAATCAAAGTGCGTGGCCCCGCCCAACTCTTTTCCACTGTTATTTAAATTTTATTTTCCAAAGGGTTTTTATTAATAAATTTGTTTATTATGGTTGGAACTATGTATGAAATTGTAGGTGAATCTGTGAATAAAACTTGCAATAAAGAAAAAAGAAAGCTCATAAAAAAAAATTAAGAAAATATAATTCAATACAATATATTTTATATGGCTGAATTAATATAATAGCAAGATAAGTACCGAATTTAGAAATGTGAATATGCACTAAAAAAATACTAACACCTGATAACTATCTAGTCATGTGGCTATCACATAACTATATGATGAAAATATTAGTTAGGTTCTACATGAGGGAGGCACTGCCACTGATGTTGCGTACACATCCAGAGGAATTTTGATCTTCATCCCAGGAGAAAATCACTTGACTTTCATCACAGCTACGGAGAGAGGGGGGAAGTGGGGGAAGAGCGGGTACTTCTACAATGCCTTCCAATATCTGCAACACTTTACTCATCGACGGCCTCGCGTCTTCGTCGTCCTGGATGCACCATCCTCCCACTATGGCAGCCCTCTGCACTTGCTCCGCGTCTGCTAATTCGTTCAACAATGTTAAAATATATAATTACTTCCTCATGCAGAAGTTAGACAGATAGTTAAGTGGAGTTAGTTGAGTTGAGTCTCAGTTAGATTTGGTGAGCGAGTTAGACAGTAAGTTAAGCGATTTGATTAAGTTCAGTTATGAGTGACAGTGTGTGCATGTGAATTAGATTAAATACCCTTCATGGGTTCATTGTTTTAAGAGAGTAAGAGAGTTTTATGATTCAGAGTTTTATGATTAATAGAAGAGCAACAGCTCATTGTTCATGTGTGAAATCTTTGCGTTATTATGTGATTGAATCCTCTGCCTTTCCACCAAATTGGTATCCGAGCTAGGTCACAGAGAACGGAAGAACAACGGATTAGCAATCATCCGTGTGTAGGAAGGAAATTTTTTTTCCGCGTTTTTACGCTATAACGCTGTTGTTAATCAAAAACAAAGCGTTATACCGCGGCTTCTTACAGTAGAGAACCACGTTAAAAACGATAAAAGTTACGGCGATTTTGAAGCACGCGGGCATACTATATTTTTAGTGCGTTAAGGCACTAACACATCATAGGGTGTCGGGCAGTGCGTTAGCATGCACTTCTTTTGAGCGTTGGTCGCGTTATTGACTTAATCACAGGGTGTCGGGCAGTGCGTTAGCACGCACTTCTTTTGAGCGTTGGCCGCGTTATTGACTTAAGTCAACAACGTAAGGTTTTGAATACGATTTTTTGAAGGCTCTTTTCATTATATGAGTATCTCCTAAGAGCACGTGAGGTTTGGTTTGCAAAAGAGTTTTTAAAAAGCACGTGAAAAGTTTTAAAAGGAGTCTTTTTTTAAAAAGGGATGTTTCATAAAAAGGAATTATAAAAAGGCTTTAAGAGGTGGATTTTTTTTATAATAAGTTTTATTTTAAAAGGGATTTTTTTATATAAAGATTCTTTTCTAAAGAAATTTTTATATAAATAAAAAAATAATAATAAAACCTAGGGTTTTATTATAAGGACTGGTTTTTTGGAGCTTTGCAAAGCATATCAATTTTTGTTTTAGGGTTTCAGCAGTGAACTTGTGTTTGAAGAAAGATGGCTACAAGCAGTTTTCAGCCACAAATTCCTTCTTTCACAGGGAAGGATTATGATGTGTGGGCCATTAATATGGAGACTATGCTCAAAGCCCATGATGTTTGGGATCATGTCAAGTATGGGTTTGCAGAACCTCACGATGAGGCAGAAGAACGAGCCCTCAGTAATGCAGAGAGGGAACAATGGAAGAAAGATAAGTGGAAGAATGCGCAAGCGTTGCTTTTGATCCAGCAGGGAGTAGATCGAGCCGTGTTCCAGAAAATCATGATAGCCTCGTTAGCAAAGGAGGCATGGGACACCTTGGCGACAAGCTATCAAGGTATGGAAAAAGTTAATATTGTTAAATTGCAGAATACTAGGAGAGATTTCGAAGTTCTGCAGATGAAGGAGACAGAGGACATTGATTCCTTCATGAATAGGGTCATGTCTGTCGTCAATCAGTTAAAAATCTATGGCGAAGATATTAAAGATCAAACAGTGATCGAGAAGGTTCTTCGATCCCTGTCTACCAAATTTGATGTTGTGGTAGCAGCCATAGAAGAAGCAAAGGACTTGGAAAAACTCACAATTGATGAGTTGATGGGATCCCTTCTATCACATGAAGCACGGATAGACAGAAATAAGGATTCCACTTTGGAAACAACCTTCCAAAGTCAAGTTTATATTTCCAGAGGTCGAGGCAAAGGTCGATCGAGAGGCAGAGGACGAGGCAGTAACTATGGTGGTCACAGAGATGGCCGAGACGATCATGAGCATCAACATGGAAGCAGCAGCAGCAGAAGCTTTCATAATAATCAAAGGTCTGACAAATCAAAGGTAAATTGCTATTACTGCAATAGATTTGGTCATTATGCTCGTGATTGTAGGAAGAAGATTGCAGATCAAGGCAATCAGAGAGCTAATGTCAGTACAGAGAATACTGACTCTATGTTTCTAGCATGCAACACCATGCATGCACCGTCTGATAAGGTCTGGCTATTAGACAGTGGTTACAGTAACCACATGACAGGCAACAAGGATTTGGTTGCTAATTTGGATGTCACAGTGCAGACAGAGGTCAAGTTGGGTACTGACAAGACTGTGGCTGTAGATGGCAAAGGAGTGGTCAACATTGTGACCAAGTAGGGGGAGCCAAAGACCATATCAGAGGTATACTATGTCCCTGGACTCAAACACAATCTGATTAGTGTTGGTCAATTGATGCAGAAAGGATACAAAGTTACCTTTCAGGGACAACAATGTGTTATTTACGACAAATCCCCAAGCAAGCAGCTGATTGCAAAGGTGGAGATGACGAGGAACAGACTCTTTCCTCTCATTATGAACTACAATGATCAGGTTAGTTCTTTTACAACTGCATGTTCTGATGCATACTGGTTATGGCACTTTCGGTTTGGACACTTGCATTTTTCCGGTTTAAGATTGTTGCAGCAGAAAAAGATGGTTAGAGGTTTACCTCCCATCAAAGAACCTGCTAGCACTTGTGAGTGTTGCATCTTGGGAAAGCAACACCGTGAAGTTTCCGAAAGGAGTTTCTTACAGAGCAAAGAAACCACTTGAATTGGTGCATACTGACTTGTGTGGACCTATGAGGACACAGTCGATTGGTGGAAGTTGTTACTTCCTCACCTTTATTGATGATTATAGTAGGAAGACTTGGGTTTACTTTTTGAAGCAGAAGTCTGAAACTTTTGCAAAGTTCAAAGAGTTCAAAGCTTTGGTAGAGACCCAAAGTGATCGACAGATCAAGGTATTAAGATCTGATCGTGGTGGCGAATATGATTTGAAGGCATTCCATGAGTACTGCAAACAACATGGAATCAGAAGACAGTTTACAACCAGATACACACCACAGCAGAATGGTGTAGCAAAGAGGAAGAACCGAACAATCATGAACATGACAAGAAGCATGTTGAAAGCGAGACACCTATCTAACGAGTATTGGGCAGAAGCAGTTGCATGTGCTGTTTATGTGATAAACAGATCTCCTACAAAGAGCGTGATGAATAGAGTTCCAGAAGCAGCATGGTCAGGTATGTCTTGCAGTGTATCTCATTTCATAGTTTTTGGATGTGTCGCCTATGCACATGTGCCTAAGCAAATAAGAGGCAAATTATATGATC
This sequence comes from Pinus albicaulis, assembly GCA_034641835.2. Taxonomy (NCBI): domain Eukaryota; kingdom Viridiplantae; phylum Streptophyta; class Pinopsida; order Pinales; family Pinaceae; genus Pinus; species Pinus albicaulis. The sequence goes on from CM076579.1 coordinate 1,586,905,093, forward strand.
AAAGTGAAAAATGTATATTTACTGGTTATAGTGAGCAATCAAAAGCTTACAAATTGTATAACCCTGTCACAAAGAAGACAATCATTAGTAGAGATGTTGTGTTCAAAGAACAAGAGTCATGGAATGGGATTGTAGACACACTAACCGATGCTCAAACACCATTGATGGAGGATGATGTTGTAGAAGAAGAGGAGCAGCAAGAACCAAAAGAGCAGACACCAAAGAGAGTCACACCAGCAAGGACTCCCAGATTTTCAGATCAACATGGATCTTCAAGCAGATCCACAGATCAGAATTCTCCAAGCAGCGAATCAAGTAAGAAAAAGATGAGAAGTTTGAAGGATATTTATGATGATTTGGATGTTAGTTCAAATTTTGCATTGTTGGCATTCCAACCTTCTTCGTTTGAAGAAGCAATCAGAGATGAAAATTGGGTGCAAGCCATGGATGAAGAGATGAATTCCATTGAAAAGAATGATACATGGGATTTGGTTGATTTACCAAACGATAAAAATCTCATTGGTGTGAAGTGGGTATACAAGACCAAAGTGAATGAGAAATGTGAGATTGACAGATTTAAAGCAAGACTTGTAGCAAAAGGATTCTCGCAGCAACCGGGAATAGACTTTGGAGAAACTTTTTCTCCGGTAGCCAGATTGGATACTGTAAGAGCAGTTCTAGCGACAGCAGCTCAGAACAAGTGGAAAGTGTATCAGATGGATGTCAAATCAGTCTTCTTGAATGGAATTTTAGAAGAAGAAATTTATGTGCAGCAGCCTCCAGGTTATGAAGTTGAAGGACAAGAAGATAAAGTTTACAGATTGAAGAAAGTGCTCTATGGACTGAAGCAAGCACCTAGAGCATGGTATAGCAGAATCGACAGTTATATGATCAAGAATGGATTTTGTAGAAGCAGCATTGAGCCTACCTTATACACAAAGGTAAATGAGCATGGACAGATTTTGATAGTTTGCTTATATGTTGATGATATGATCTTTACAGGTGATCTTGAAATAGATGAATTTAAAGCAGCCATGATGAAAGAATTTGAGATGACAGATCTAGGTCTCATGAAATATTTTCTTGGCATTGAAGTTGAGCAATCTGAAAAAGGCATTTTTATTTTTCAAAATAAGTATGCAACAGATTTGCTGAAAAGATTCAGGATGGATAATTCCAAACCTGTACCTACACCAGTTGCAATGGATACAAAGTTAAGTAAGGATGATGAAGGGGCAGATGTCAATCCAACTCTATTCAAAAGATTGGTTGGCAGCCTCATGTATCTCACAGCTACAAGACCAGATATTATGCAGGGAGTGAGTTTGATTTCCAGATTCATGGAGACTCCAAAAGACACACATTGGAGTGTTGGAAAAAGAATTCTGAGATACATAGCAGGAACCAGAGATTATGGCATAATGTATGCAAATACAGAAAAGAAAGAGTTGATTGGATATACATATAGTGATTTTGCAGGAAGTTTGGATGATCGGAAGAGCACATCCGGTTATGTGTTCCATCTCGGTTCAGGTGTGATAGCATGGGCATCTAAAAAGCAGCCTATTGTTACATTATCATCAGCAGAAGTAGAATATGTAGCAGCGACTTCAGCAGCATGTCAAGCAGTATGGTTAAGAAGAGTATTGGATGGACTCAAGCAGAAACAGCAAGGATCAACAGCGATTTACTGTGACAACACATCAGCAATAGCACTATCCAAGAATAGTGTGTTTCATCAAAAGAGCAAGCATATTGATACTAGATACCATTTTATTCGAGAACTTGTCAGCAATGGAGAAGTTCACTTGAAGCCATGTAGAACAAGTGATCAAATGGCTGATATCTTTACAAAGCCATTAGCAGTAGATTTGTTTCAGTTTCACAAAAGAAACTTGGGTGTTGTAAGCCTAGCTGAGACATAGACCAGCAGGCATGTTTGAGTTGTCATAAGTTATGTTTTAGTTTAGAGGTCGTAATTAAGGGGCAGTGTTAAAATATATAATTACTTCCTCATGCAGAAGTTAGACAGATAGTTAAGTGGAGTTAGTTGAGTTGAGTCTCAGTTAGATTTGGTGAGCGAGTTAGACAGTAAGTTAAGCGATTTGATTAAGTTCAGTTATGAGTGACAATGTGTGCATGTGAATTAGATTAAATACCCTTCACGGGTTCATTGTTTTAAGAGAGTAAGAGAGTTTTATGATTCAGAGTTTTATGATTAATAGAAGAGCAGCAGCTCATTGTTCATGTGTGAAATCTTTGCGTTATTATGTGATTGAATCCTCTGCCTTTCCAACAAACAATTTCTTGTCGAGCACTTCCATGGCGTTTCCGCTGCTTATCTGACTTGCAGCCCACGCTGGAAAGAACAACTCACCGGATTCAGAAACTCTGTCCAGGATTCTTCGCCCTGCAATTATTTCGAGCAATGTCATGCCAAAGCTGTAGACGTCAGCCTTCACAGTAATGGGCAGACTAGAGATCCACTCGGGGGCCAAGTAACCTCTGGTTCCTCTTATGGTCGTCAGAACCTTACTATACTCTCTGCCCAGGAGCTTTGCCATTCCGAAATCGGCAACTTTGGGGCAGAAAGTGGAGTCCAAGAGGATGTTTTCGGGCTTGATATCACAATGAATAATGCAGTCTTTGCACTTCTCGTGCAGGTAAACAATTCCGCGGGAAGTTCCCACTGCGATGCAGAAGCGTGTTTTCCAATCCAACAATTTGTGCTGCTCATCATCTCTTGGAGATTTCTTGAATAGTAAAGAGGTGAGGGAGCCGTTAGGCATGTATTCGTACACCAACATTCTTAGAGATCGCTCTGCGCAAAATCCCTAAAGTCTAATCAAATTCACATGCTGCGTGACTCCGATGGTACTCACCTCCATGGTAAATTGCTTCTCTCATTGGTTCACACCTTCCAACTTCTTAACTGCCACCAGAGAGCCATCTGCTAAAGTCCCTTTGAAGACGGACCTGAAACCCCCGCCTCCCAGATGCTCAGAAAAATTCTTCGTTGCACTCTGCAGCTCTTTGTAAGTGAATACAGTAAGCCCAACTGGCACGCAATCTGTTGCAGACAAGACGGGTCGCTTTATGCAACACCAGAGAAACAATAATAAAAAGGCCAAGATAGCAACCAGCCCGCCCATGACGCCGCCCACGACGCCTGCTACAGTCGTCTTCTTGATGGAATTAGAGGTACGAGGCACATCAGCGGCATCTAACCGCAGAAACAGAGAGATCTCGTTGGAGGTATCGTAGAGATTTAGCAATTCACCGAACCACATTACACAACTCTGTGAAGTGCCGTTAGCATAAGCATATGCAGTGCACGAGCAATTTTTGAGACACACTGCCTGGCACTGCTTTGGCCCTAATTTGTAAACAACAACCCCGTGAGGGGGCATAGATGTGCCACTTAATTCTACAAACCCGTCTGTGGTGGTCTCGTTCGCCGCATCAGTACTGCATCGTAACAAGGTCTTCCTCACACAGCCACTGGACCACTGTTGAGAATCCCATTCTCCGCTGTCTCTTGGGACAAACCTCAACACACAGTTACAGGATTGTAAATTTTTATTGTTGCAGAATCCATAAGGCCCGCATACTGCATAAACCTGGCACTGAGTGGAGGGCTGTTGCCATACCAGGCTCCATTCTTTATTTTCCAGCATCTTGTATATCCGAATTTGTCTTGACTTATCCATAACTACAAGGAATCCCTGTGGTATATTTACATTAAATTCCTTGTACGAACCATTACTGAAATAGCTAAAACCAATCCACCCATCTACAGGCGACTCGGGCTCTTTGCTGAAATCTTTGCCGTTCCAAACACCGTCGTCTCAATATGTGGTCTCATTCTTCCACATTAGCACAAACTGGATAGTTCTGTTTGGATTCCTCTGAAGATTGTACAACCTAGGACGCGGATCCAAAGGGCTCCTCCAGGACGACAGCCTCTGCCTATTGCTAATTTTCATGTTTGGCATCCATGTATTTTGCGGATGGTCGAAGCTCTGCCAAATGATTTCAGAGTTATTGGTTGCACTCAGAACGACCAAGTTACCAGCATCTGTGATTACAGCTGAAGAAGGTTTCTTCCCATTTCCCTGAGTGGACCAAAGGGTGCGTCCCCCATAGGACAGAAGGAGACGCCCATCCTCTGTGAGATTAAAAACACTAGACGCGTTCTCCAGCGGCTGCTCCATGTTCGCTACCCAAACGATTGTCTACTCTGCAGTCTGGGCATACCAAATACTCACATACCAGATTTTCACGTTGTCGTGGTTGAGATGGAAAAATCCCAATTTGAAGAGCTGGCTCTTAGAAATCCTGGTCTGATTACCAGTGAGAGAGGTACCCAACTCTATCCTGTCCGAAGTGGTGTTTTCTGCATCACCGGGCTCTATCTGAAGCAACAGCAACATGACAAAGAAGAGGATAAGAAAAGAAGACCTAATATGTGGGAGTTGTTCTGATCTCATGGCCTTTTCGCTCCCCATTCTAAAATCACTGAGCTGCCTTGCTGCCAAACAATACTATGATGCCCATTATAACGTGTTCAGCAGTGCGGTCCGGCCTTTGTTTGTTGTCCTGTGTTCAACTTGAACGAGCCAATACGGCATATACCCATTTCATTATCCTCATTAACTGCTGTCAATTCAATTTGAACAGTTCGACAGTGATGGCAGTTGGAAGTTTGACTGCCGTTTGGCCTTTGAATGTTATCCATTCAATTTGAACCGAGTAGTCTATAATGCGACCTTTTGAAGGCTTTTACGGTAGTTTTTTCTAGTTTAATTTCTCTAAACTTCGGTAGGAATTTATTGAAAATAGAAGTTTGATGAGTAATCTTGCACAATCGAAGTGCGTTAGAGTTTTTTTTGGGTGCTGAATTCATATATAGAATCAAAAAACCAATTTAAATAACAAAAATCAAGATTTTACCTCAATTTTTTTCACCAAATTCCAACACCTGAAACTCCAAAAAATCGCAGTAAAGAAAACTCAAATTTGAACAGTCTCATGATCATTGCGGTGCAGTCCGGGTATTGAAAGTCGTCTGGTCCACTTAGATGAATTCGGTTACCATAAACTGCAGTTCACCTTTGAATATTATCTGTGACTTTGTATTGTTGCATATCGTTTCTTGAACAACCATTTTTTTATGAGAGAGGTTTCCTGATAAGAATTTTTATTTTATTTTATGAAAATGGAACGATCTAAGTTTTTTTGAAAATAATTAAAATTCTACGTATAAATGCCTATTATCCCACATGTCGTTGTTGCCCATCACCCCAGTTGAACAAATGGATATGATATTGCTAGACTTGAACAAATGAATAAATTTAATATTTTATAAAAATCATGTACTACTCTAATTTTACAGATTAAATAATTTAAACTTATAATTTTTTAAAATTTCTACTTTATTATAACATAACCATTTACATAGACTAAATTTATATTTATATTAATAATATATATTGTGCATTATATTAATTCAATTATTATTTTTTAATGTTCATATATCTTATTATAAATCTATTTATTAACAAAACCACATTTAATTAATTAAATGAAATTGATGTAAAGCTTCATTTGTATCTACCCACACACAAGTGAATGATAAATATATAATAATAAAAATAATATTAAAAAAAACTATTACAATAATTAATAATATATATTTATTATTAATAATAAATATTAATTAATAATAATAATAAATATTTATTTATTAATAATAAATAAATATTTATAATAATAATAATAATTATTAATATTATTATATTATAATTAATTATTAATTATTATTAATTATTTATGAAATTTATAATAAGTATTAATTATTATTTATTAATAATAAATATTTGCTTATTAATTAATATTTGTTTATTAAATAATAATAATAATAATAAAATTGCTAAAGACATCGTGCTCTGCCCTTCACTGCGCATATGGTTTATGGCTCTGCATGGGGTGCTCGCCTTGGCTAGGGCTCGGCCCAATGGCGGAATCTCAGGGCCCTCCTCCACCTCCGCCTCCTCCTCCTCCTGAGGTCGAGGCGTTCAAGCTACTGATCGCTTCCCAACCTAAGAAGAAGAAGCAGCTCGCCTCCAAATTTGTCAAGCGACTAGATGAGATTCCATCTGTGGCTCTCCCGCCTGAGGGTCCGATGAAAGTGGCCCTTTCCCTTGCGGACTGCATGCTGGTCGGACAGTTCACGGGCTTATGGCCCTCACCAAAAACTACAAAGGCCTGCATCACTCGAAACTAGAAGCCCCTTATTGCAAACAACGTTACCTCATACTTCCTGGGGCGGGGGTTTTTTCTATTCGAATTCAACACAAAGGAGGATAAGGACCTGATCTTTAGAAATAGACCCTATTTCATGGGTCCTCAAGGGTTGTACCTAAATCACTGGTCTCCAGACTTCGACCCCTCAGAGGATGTCCCATCTGCCATTCCAGTCTGTGTTAGGCTCCCAAACTTGCCGGTGCACTACTGGAACTCAAAATCCTTGCAGAAAATCGACAACACCCTTGAGAAATTCATAGACAGAGCTAACAACAAAGACCAATATGACTGCGCCAGAATCTGTGTGGAGGTGGACCTTGAAGTTGGGCTGCCTGAAGCCATCAAGCTAACGGTGGGAAACTGGTCCGATCTGCAGAAATTAGATTACGAACAACTGTGATTAAAATGCCGCGGATGTCATGAGTATGGCCACTTCGCCAAGAACTGTCCCAAAAATGCAGTCCTAGAAAAGGAGAAAGAAGAAGGATGATAGCAAGCTAGGAAACCTAGAACGAGCCTTAAGCCAGGGCCAACGGAGAAAGGAAAGGGAAGTCAATCACCCACGGGAAGTATTCCTAAAGCCAAACCCTCCCAGAAAGGCTAAGAGAATAGCTTTGCGGCCTTGAGTTCAGAGACAGAGGAAGTTCAATAAATCGATCCACAGAACATGCAAAAGGACCTCCAAATGCAGGAAACCCTAACACCATTGAAGAATGGCGAATATCCTAGAGGAACCCCGAAAGACAAATATTCTGTCACCGAGGGGGAATATCACGATTCAGAGGAGTCGGAGGAAGAAGGAGAAATTGGGGACTCCCAAACTTCGGCCAGAAGATCTACCGGGGGACGGAAATCCTCCAGGGAAAAGAGAGAACAAGAAACCTACAAGGAGAAGCTGCAGGGGACCCAACCGACCCTAGAAAAGATGTTGGAAAAAAACCCTAAAGCACACAGAAATCAAAGCCAGGGCTCTAAAGGAGCCCTCTCATCTCAAAAAAGGAAGTAACGAAGATCGTCTCCTGGAACTGTAGAGGGATGGGTAGCAACCTAAAAGAAGAAGCAATGAAAAGCCTAGTAAGGTTGGAAAGGCCCAACATTCTTCTCATCCAGGAGACCAAAATGGAGGAAATGGACTTTCTCCATAAAAGAAAACAATTTTGGGGAAAAGGGGGAGGTGTCACAGTCTCCTCTAGAGGTGCCTTAGGAGGGTTGGGAATGCTTTGAGAAAATCTAGGTTAAACTTAACTCAAACTGGATTTTTGCTCAGCTTTTTCATCTTCACACCAAAGAAACTGTGAATCTCTTCAATATTAATGCTCCAGTCTTCTTGGGAGGCAAAAAAGTCTGATGGGAATCCATTAGGGAGCTAGCAAATGAGATTCAGATGGATAATGTCATTCTCACTGGAGAAATGAACATCACTTTAAGTCAAGAGGAGAAGTGAGGGGGAAGCATTATAAGGGATCCAGCCAGGGAATGGGTGGAAGAGCTCATCCAAGACTGGGATCTGTTGGACGTCAAGCCACCCAAGGGAAAATATACTTGGACCAATAGAAGATCAGGTCCAGGCCACATTACTGCAAGTTTAGATCGTTTTCTCATCCAAAGCTCCTTCTTGATTTTAGGTATTGATGTCAGTTCTGATATTCTTTCTTCTTCGGTCTCTGATCACAAGCCCATTAGACTTGAGATGAAGACGCAAATGAATCTGGGACCTATTCCCTTCCGTTTCAGTGCCCTCTGGGTGCAGCAATCCGACTTTTTGGACAACGTTGAGGAAGTCTAGAAAGAACCAGTCAGTGGATCCCCCTTGTTTGTATGGGAAGAAAAGCTGAGGAGAATGAAGAGTCCCCTCAAAAGCTGGGCTAAAGCCCTCCCCTCTCCAACTGAGTCAAGGCGGACGACCCAGGCCTGTTTGGAAAGTCACTAAAAACAAATGGAAGAGATGGACATCTTTAAAGACAACTTAACCCTGGAAGAGGATCTCCAGGCTAATCTCCATAAGGCTTGTATTCTGGAGGAGGAATATTGGAGGCTTAAATCTCGCAGTGTGTGGCTAAAATATGGGGATAGGAACACCTCCTTCTTTCACAAGCACACTCAGGCCAGAAGAAGCTTTAACTCTATAGTGGAGATAACCTCAGGAGATCAAACCTTCTCCGGTCCCACCAACATCAAACATGCTGCCCATCAACACTTCAAAGATCTGTACACAGAGGACAAGCAAGCAAGTCTCAGCTCCAATCTGCTCGAGTTGGTGCCTCTAAAGGTCAATGCCCAAATGAACGCTATGCTGACTGCTCCTGTCACGGTCAAGGAAATCAAGAAAGCTTTGGATGAAATGGATCCGGAAAAGGCTCCTGGGCCAGATGGAGTCACTGCTCGATTCATTAAAACTTGTTGGAACATTGTCAAAAAGGATCTCTAAAAAATGATCTTAAAGTCCCAGACCTGCCACAAGATTGGGGGTAGCACCAACTCAGCCTTCTTGTCCCTTATACCTAAACATAAGGGTGAAAGTACTTTCAACAGATTCAGGCCAATATCACTCTGCAACATTGGCTACAAACTCATCACCAAAGTCATGGCCAATAGATTGAAAGGCCTTCTTCCGGAAATCAACCCCGACAATCAAGGGAGATTTGTCAAAGGTAGGTAGATAACTGATAACTGTATTCTAGTTTAGGAAGCAATTCATTCAAGCATCCAAAGATGAGAAAAATGCACAACTATCAAACTGGACCTGGCTAGTGCGTTTGACAGAGTTAGGCACACATTTCTCTTTGGGGTCATGCAGTGATTTGGGTTTGATTGCTGCTTTATAAACTGGGTCAAGGCCTACATTACGGAACCATGGATTGCTCCTCTCGTCAACGGGCGTGCTACAGACTTCTTCAAGGCGATTTGCAGGATAAAGCAGGGATGCTCCTTATCCCCTCTTCTCTTTGCCATTCAAGCTTTTGTCCTCAGTTTTATGTTGGAGAAAAGGCAAATCAAACAAGAGTTTATGGGCCTTAGGATCACCAGGGGAGTCAGAGACATAAAACATGCTCTCTTTGCCAATGACTCCATACCCCTGGGGGGTGCTTCCGCCATCTCGGCCTCCTGCTTCAAACTGGAGCTAGATCGCTACTGCCTTGAGTCTGGCAGTGAACTCAACACGGGAAAATGCTTTATCTATGGCTGGAACCTCACTGGCCTCGAGCTAAGCACGATCACCAGAATTTTGGGCTTCAAAGGTTCCATGAAATGGGGTTCTTTTAAATATCTCAGGTTGTCGATCTTCCAAGGACGCCCAAGTGGGAGGGAATGGCACCCTTTTTGGGGAAAATTCAAGCCTGGGGCATGTCGTGGCTCAATTTGGTGCAACAAAGGGGAATTTAGGGAAGGCCGGAGGTAGAGGAATTATCCGCTGCCCTTCAAACCAAATCATTTCCCACTTTGGCTGGGGTTTGGGGATTACCTCGAACAATCAAGTGGAAGCCATGGCTCTTCTCCAAGGCTTGAAACAGCTGCAAAAACATGGAATCAATGAGGCTCGCATTATTGGAGACTCACAAAACCTCATTGGCCTGATTGTAACAAAATCGGCCCCCAAAGATCTCCACTTGCAACGACTGTTTGATCGTATTAATAAGTTGATCGTGTCTTTTGACAGACTTTAGTTTTTTCATGTCATTTGGAAAAATAATACAGAAGCAGATCTTGAGGCCAACATTGTTGTTTCTTTACATGCATGATTTCTCCTCTGCGATGGGGGGATTCATGGGACCCTCTGCTTTAGCTGACCTCTCTCCCTGTCATGTATTTTTGTCTCTTGTTGCAACGATTTATTTGTATTGGAAGGCATGCTAGTCAATGGAAAATTGCTAGACTGAATATAAGAAGCAGAGTAGGCAAACTTTGATGTTTCGAAAATCTCCTAGACTTTGGATCTTCAGATATAAAACCACCGAACATAAGCCTCAAAATTTTTGAAGCAATATAAACATACCCATTTCTGTAAAATAATAATAATAATAATAAATATTAAATTTATTATTTATTGAGAAAATCTTATTAAATTTACTAATCTCTAATAAATAAAATATTATCAATATTAATATTTAATATATTGACTTATACATTATATATCTTTTATTTATTTTGTTTATTAATTTAAATCATATTATTATTTTCTCCACTTAATTATTGAACTTATCTAAATCATTTTTAATCAGAGTAATATAATCTTTATTAGTTAATCTTCATTATTATAAGCTATAAAAATAATATAATCTTTATTATTATAACCTATAAATTTATTTCTAAACATTATTTGTTTTATTTTTTATTATTATAATATTATCATTATTAATTAATCTCTATCTCTTATTATAGCTTAATATATTTTTAACTTTTTAAAATTTTGGCCTTTTGGTTCTGGTTTCTTTGTCTCCTCAGAGTCACTTAGAAAAATTAAATTATGAGGTAATTAGTCATTGAAAATTCAGGAGCATGTGCAACTGATGAAGCCAAGAGTCAGCACCCAATGCACGCGTTTATGAAAACGCAGTGCATTACACTTTTCAATGGCGACTATTATTTTCAGGCTATAGTCTCAATGTGGTTGGGTACAGCTAGACATTTAAATTGATTGTTTAAATTTTAAATTTAAGAGTGGACATGTATTGCCCAACAGTATTAATAAACTATAGTCTTAAAAATATGTAGGAGTAAAAAGTAGGCAAGCGTTCACATCAGTGACTCGTACGAAGTTACGTGGTAGAATTAATCAAAATGCATTAATTCTATGAAAAACCCATGTATGTGACTTTTAACCTACGTACAACTTCTCCAGCTATATATGGATGGTTTAAGCTACGTACAACTTCCAAATATCCTCCAATCATTGTGTCTGACCTAGTGAAGTAACCTATGTGTTGGATGACTTGCATTTCTACTACAATCAAAGAGTGCATGATCATGCGGATTAAGCATGTATTGCGGATATATTGGTTTATTTCTTTATGGTCCCAAGAGTGAATTTTTTATGGTTTCCTTTTATCTAATTTATAAATTTAGTTATTAAATTGCAATATTTTTATCTCGACAACCTTTCTTATTTCTCAAAGTAAAAGGTTATTAAATTGCAAAATCTTTCTCTCCACAACCTTTCTTATTTCTCAAAGTAAAAAGAGATTAGTGCGTAATTCAAAGTGGTTTCTATTCATATCAAGAAAGAAAAAATATTTTTTTAACATAATCTTTCCAAATACAATCAATTAACGATAACCATAGATTTGCAACCACGGGTGATGTAGATTTCTAGGTGTTTTTCATTTGTTCATAGACAAAGAAACCATGAAGGAATATACATGGGTACACTTTTGAATGGGTTCTTATGCCATCATATTAAAAGTCAAAAACAATTTAAATACATAGTAGTCAATATACTCATATTCAAACTTAACATAGAAGATTTGTTCATCCCAAGATCATAAAAATTATAATGAGCTGGTGGTGGGACACATAAGACTTCAAGGAATGGACCAATAAATAGTACCCTACCCAATATCTACGAGAACCCTTTTTCCACCTTATAATCATGATCAATCAACCCTATGGAGAATTCAATGCTTCACATTTTAAGATTGAATGGCTACCCATGGAATCAAGGATAGTCTCCAAGGGACATATATTCAATCGGTCTAAAATTCTCTCTAGTAATGTACTGAAGACTTTGTCCAAGGTGAAAGATGTCGTGGAAAATAAAAGAGCATCTTTTAACATGTAAGCATATTTGGTTGATGCCCTTTGTGCTCTGAATGAGTTTCCAGGAATGAATTTGAATTGGACTTTGATGCTCCCTCATATTCATATCTATTGAAAATAACTATGGACATATCAATATCCTAAGTTTCTTTTTGAACTTTGTGATCAATTTTTTACCAAGACTCACCAGATACTCTTTGAGTTCCAAGCACCATGATTATCAAAAGAAACAATTTTTATTATTAGGCGAATCAGGAACTCGTACTGTGAAGAAAATTATACATACATCATATTATTTGGTTGCTCAACACAACCACACTTAATTCCTCAATTTGTCCCCGACCGACAGGTAATTCACTTTGGCAATTAATAATAAGAGGTCGTGGCTAGGATTTCCAATAAGGATAAGTCATTATGCCTTCACAAACTTCCCATAGGTCATCAAAAAATATGATAACATTAAAGAATTAAAGCTTCTCATAAGTACTTTTAGGGTACATGACGCCCATAGCATGGTGAAGGAACATTTTGTGTTTGTAGGAATTACCTAGCATATGAGCATGGATTTAATCTCATTAACTTGGTATTTCAAGATGTATTCACATATGAGGAAGTAGAGATGAGAATGCAAATTAGGAAAATAGAACACTTAATAAACCTCCAACTTATAGAAGCAAAACAAAAAGGAGAGACAAAAGGAGAAACATTTCTCTTAAATAGGGGTGTTATAGGGAGTAACGATGAAGAAAGGAGGCTTATGGATGAGGCCATGTAAAATAAAAGGATCAAGGCTGATACGAGACTCTTGCAACAAAATTTAACCTAATTCGAAACCTCAACCATTGAGAAAATTATTGTCGACGACAATGAACTAAAGGAAGACACTACAAAGAAAAGACCCTCTAGTGGATGTTTTTGAGGAACCCCACAAAAAAATACCCCATACATCCATTTCTAGCAGAGGTTACTAGAGGAGGTTGGTGGGCGGAGGGTTTTGCGGATGTTTTTCGCTTGGTGCGCTTATCATTAAACGTCGCCTCGGTGCTCTGGAATCGTGAAAGCACAGGTGCGCACAAAAACATTGGCACACTGGACACCGTGCAATCCGTACAAACCCACCTGGTACGTCGTATTATTCTATAGCACTGGTGCGTCACAACTCTTCCGCGCTGGTGCATTATAAAACACCACGCCAAACCGAAACCACCCGGTGCGATAGACAGAAACCGCATCGGTGCATCATAAAATAACGCGCCAAAACACAAACTGACCAGTGCATTCGTAAGAAATAGAACCAGTGCACCTATAAACCACGCGTATCGGTAAAGGGTTAAATAAAATAAAAAATTGCGGCAAAAAACCCGGATTTTTCATTTTTCCAGAGCTCCTGAGCTCTCAATTAGTGGTGCGCTCTACCATAGAATGCATTGGTGCACACAAAACATTGGCACATCGGACAACGTGCATGACGTACACACCCGCCCGGGGCATCCTATTACGGTAATACACTGGTGCTTCACTACTCTTCCACACTGGTGCATCATAAAACACCGCGCCACAACAGAAACGTGTCAGTGCGTTCTTATCCAAGAGCACTGGTGCGCCTATAAAAATCACGCACTGGAATAACATTAAATAAAAAAAAATCAAGTTCAAAAACCGGTGCTTTACGACTATTTCGCATCGGTGCTTTATGAATATTCTGCCTCGGTGCATCATCAAAACATCACGCCAAAACTGAAACATCCTGATGCGGTGTTAGGGAACTGCCCCTGTGCATCATAAACAACGCGCCAAATCTGACACCGCCCAGTGCGGTTGTAAGTAAGCATACCGGTGCGCTTATAAAACCCCGCACACTGTAACAAGGTAAAATATAAAAAAAAATGACAGCCAAAAAACCACATTTTTCACTTTCCTCAGTGCTCCAGAGCTCTCAAGCACCGGTGCCATTTCCCCTTCTCTGAGCCGCCCTGACATCGGTGCTCTCATTGCACCCATTGCACACACTACTGCTCTGCATTGGCCACCAATCTCCAGCTTGCATTTTGAAAAACAGTGGGAAAATTTGCTTTTGCAAATTTTACTGCCAATATGCCTCCTCGACGGCAAAATGTACAAGTATTTTTCTATTTTTTCCATAATTAAGCCTTTTAGTGGATTATAATATGAAATAACTTTAAAAATAACCATTAAAAAAAAAAAAAAATTGTCGCATGGTGCACTTGAGCCATTCGGCTCACACCGGATAGTGGTGTTGCCTATAAAATTTACAGGCCGCATCGCCACCGGTGCTAACGGTATTCGAACCATTTACGGGGTGGTACCGTAAGGCGCCCCGCATAATTTTAAATTAAAAATAAAATAAAATGCGGTGCGCTCATTTAGCCAGGTGCACCGTTGACCATGGGAATCGCAGTGCGGTGTGTTGATGGAATTATCCGCCACAGTGTATGTCAGCGCATTGCATTCGACATTCCGAGAGGGTCAACGGTGCGGCTGGGTAAAAGATTGCATCGTCGACTATGTAATTGTCATGAAGTCAGTGCACTGACACGACTATACGCTCCGTGGCGTATATTTCAGTCAGTGCACTACTATTTTGACATTAGATATAGTCAATGGTGCTTGAAAAAAATATAGTTGCACCGAGGCCGGTGCATTGTATTTCATTAGGGGCACCACCACTGGTGCGCTACAAACTGAAGCTGCATTGCCACTGATGCGTGACTATTTTTGTGGCGCACCGACTAGTCTATTTTTTTTTTTCATAATATATATATATATATATATTCGTAAATACATGTCTATTTTAATAAAAAAAAATTATTTAATATGTCAATGATTCAGAGAGAAGAGGAGGAACAACAACAACAGGCGGAACAATATGACATGATTCGCCAATGGGAGGCCCGAGAGAGGGAGAGAGATGCATACCCTTGCCCTATTACAACAGATACCCAAGGGTCCTTAGGCAGGTAGGCCTCCTCAAGTTCTATGAGGAGGCTACTTCCCTAAAGGCCCATAGCGTGTTTCTGAGATATCTTATCCATAGGTGGATTGCCTACCGACAGGATTTCCAAGTTGGTCCTCACCAGTGGTACACACCCACTAAGGAGGATATTTATTTTATTACAGGACTATCGAGGAGAGGGGTGGATTTTCCCTCATTCCCAGACGTGCCAATTGGTTGTGTAGCAGGGAGTCAGTTAGTTTTCTCCTAGAGATACATTGGAGCACATGTACTGTCTCCTTCAGAGTTTCAGGTACCTGGAGGTCAGTTACGTTTAGGTGCATTTGGTAGACAGGACGTGCAGTGCCTCTCACTTATCATTTCGACCATTTTGCACAACACCAGTGACGGGCAACACATTAGTTGCTCGATTTTATATTATGTTGATTCTTTAGTACAACAGCCATGACTTGTCAGGTGGTCTGCCATTTTTTTGCGGCAGTTTTGTATGACCTTAGATAGATGTCATGCTCATGCACAAGGGAGGGTCAACTTCCCTTTTGCTTCAGAGATGTTTTGTTTATTTTTTGAGAGGTTTCCAGAGATGAGACCTAGTTTTGTTTGACAGCCTTGTAGGCTGATGTTCGAGGCCCGAATGCACATGTGGGGGCAGATGATGCCCAAGAGGGGAGACACTATGTTTCCAACCAGGATATCACATGATGCACTGGACTTACTAGCTAGTGTTGATGGGCTGCATCCCTTCATTATGGTCCCATGTCCTTATGTTGGATTAAATTGGCGAGGGTGTCCCAACATCCTCTTCACATATGATGAGCCAACAGATGATAGAGGTAATATTACTATTTTATTTATATTTATTCTAACATGTTCTTTAACTTGTTTTTATTAAATTGTGTAATGAAATTGTCTAATCATTGTTGTGTACTTGTATATATTTTGCAGACATTGGCTCTTTTGATGGCGAGGAGATGCTGGATCCACCACATGATCCAGGTGTGGATCCTGATGACGATCAGGACATGGCCAATGTCGAGGATGAACATGATCAGGATGAGGCCGGTGCAGTAGAGAGACATGCTCCTGCTCATGGTGCACTGGTACCACCTTTTGCTAGGCGCGGTCGACCTGAGACTAGATATAGGATGGAGTTGGGCAACCAACTCAATGCATTGATTGTTGAGGCGGGCATCAGGCCTGCTCATTACAGAGACATACAAGCTGATGATAGGCTGTTACAGATGTGGAGAGGCATGTTGCGTGACATGTACAACCTGATGTGGCATGTCGTAGGAGATACGACAACTATTACACAACTGAGGAGGACTGTCCATAGCTATAGGCGTAGTCGAGCCGTGGCACATGATGGACAGTTTGCGAGCAGCGACTCACATGCATCTCATGATTGTTCACCTCACGCCGCGCCTGATGAGAATGAGGCTCCACTAGCAGCATCTGGCAGTCATCATGGAGATGAGGCTGGACCATTGGCCACATCCAGTCAGCAGCCTGCAACATCCATCAGTACTAGTCATGATCATGAGCAGGCTGGACCATCGACTGTTGAGGCTGCACTATTGACTGAGCAGGCCTCCACTACTACTTCTTATATTGATGTTGTACTACCACCAGTTGATGCATCCATCAGTACTAGTGATCATGATCATGAGCAGGCTCGACCATCGACTGTCGAGGTTGCACCCTTTATTGAGCATGCCTCCACTTGTACTGCTATTGATGTTGTTATACTACCACCAGATGATCCATGAAATTTATATTACAGTTGTATATTTTTAACATTATTCAGTTATATATATATATATGGTCCATGTTGCAGTTGTACTTAATTTACATGTTGGTGATCATCATGATGTGGCGCATATTGTTAGGTCATGTTAGATATGTTCATTTAATGTTTAGCTTGCAGATAGATGTGTATATGTGATAGCATGAGTTATTTGACATGAGATGTATATTTGATGTTTGTGTTGTGATGATGTTAATATATAATGTTAATTTGATGTTTGAATGTGTTTTGTAGTCGAATATGATGCTTGTATGATAGTTATCATGATCGTGATGATTTTTATTAATTAATTTAATATTAAATGACCATGATATTTATTAAATATTATGTCGAGATTGTAATTGAAATTGAAATTTTAATTGTATGTAAAATTGTATTTGTATTTGTACAAATTGTAATTTTAACTGTAATTGTATGTAAAATATTTAATGTAAAATTTTAATTGTAATTGTAATATTTAATTTATTGTGAAATGATTGTAATTGTATATATGAAAAATTGTAAAATTGTAATTATCATTCTAATTGTATGTAAAATTCAAAAATTGTGATTGTATTTGTAGTTGTAATTTTAATTGAATTGTAATTGTAAATGTAATTGTATATAAAATTGTAAATGTAATTGTATGTAAAATTAAAATTGTAATTCTAGTTCTAATCATAATTCATGTATGTGAAATTAATGTAAAATTGTAATTGTAATTGTATGTAAAATATTTGTAAAATTTTACTTCTATTAATGTGGAAATTTTAATTGTATTATTGTGAAATGATTTTATTAAAATATTTAAATTTGTAAATTTGCAAATAATTGTAAAATAACAAATCTAGAATAATACGATTTTTTATAACATAATAAAGTTTAGAAAATAATGAAAATAAATTCATGTACTTTAGAATTATCATTATTTTATTATGATCTTACATACAAAAAAAAGAACTTTATACAGTCCGGTGCGCTTATTATCATAACATGAACCGGTGCATCGTATTACGAAGACACACCGGTGCTTCACAACTCTTCCACACCAGTAACGAATAAACACAACTCTATTTTCTTTAAGTGAAAAAAATGCAGCAATTTGAAAAATGGGCGGCAAAATATTTTCGAAAATCTAATTTCATAAAATAATTCTTTAAATACTAAACATTTTTCATTATTTCACTATTTTTGCTAAAATTTTCAGCTAGATATTTGCAGGAGACAGACTTGGAGCAAGAGAGCACGAGGGCACTATGGAGGAGCGAAATAAGTTTGAAAAAAAGTATTCAGACAATCAGAAACCAAACCTCTGGCGATTCAAACCCTGTATCATAGAATTTCGAACCATCTCGTGATTAAATTTGATTATTTTTTTAAATTTTTCTACAGTTTTATCCATTTTTACCCTAAACCCTTCATTTTTTTTCTTCTGCCCTTTCTTCTCCCGGTTTCTATGACTTCAGAATTAGGGTTATTCATTTTAGATTGATGTCCAACCCAAGGGACGACTTGCATATTCGGATCCCAATCCATTCGGCCATTGCATGAATTTTTGGAAAAAATGGCTTTTTCTTTATTGGTGCGCCCTGCGTACCCTACCGCATCAATGCGTTGTATTATATAGCGCACCGCGCAAGTACTGTGTAATAAAAAAATTGAAAACATTTTTTCTAAATCCGTGCGCCATATCTGAAATAGGGCACTGGTGCTCCATTTAACGAGGATGGCACCGTACGGTGTATTACACTATTTTTGCGGTGCATTTATAATACCCCATGCATCGTACGGTCTATTACACTATTTTTTGTGGTGCGTTATAATACCCAACGCACCGTATGGTCTATTATACTGTTTTGCGGTGCATTTTTAATATCCCCACGCACCGGCTGCGGTGCATACCTCATGAAAGGCGCACCAGTGTCTTGATATTTATTTCTACCTGAAAAGTTGATAATTTATTTATAAATATATTAATGAATGATATGGTACATGTTTCAGATTGATAAAGAAATGAATGACAAAAGATCAAGTAACAAAAATACTGATAACACATCAAGAAAATAAAAAAAGGCAAGTTCTTTGTAAATTCTTTATAAAAAATATTATTTTTGAACTATATGTAAGTTTAATTAATATGTATTGTTTACTATGTATCATGCAGAGCCACAAAATGATGAAGCTCGATATGATTATTTCTGATCTAGGACCAGAAGAGCGTAGAAGTTTAATGGAAAAATTGCAAAAGGATGAATCAGGTGAATGAAAAAATACTATCGATCCAATATGAGTTTCTTTTTTTAATTATCATTAATAATATACTTAAAATTATTAGATAGCATGTGTTAAATAGTCTACTAATTCACATGTGTTTAATGTTCTACAGGGACCAACAACTCAGAAAAATAATGTTGTTCTAAGAAAAGAAAAAAAATAGAACATGCAAATGAAAATGAATTGCTCCTTAGCTCATCTGGAGTGGTGCTGGAAGTTAACGAATGGGGGAAAAACTTTTACAAAAGTTTGAGGGATCTAGTGGAACGATTGTATAGACGTTCTTTCCACTTACAATACAAAAATCAATCCAATGATTCCAAGAACCAAATTTTATCTAAACTACAAGAAGAGTTTCCAAAGAATTGTTCAATGAGACATGTCAGACTTTTAATAGCAAAAACGTACAACAACAAAAAATAAGGAATGAAAAAGTAATATTCCTTTAAATGTTTGTCTAGAATTTTTTATAAATATCACAATGTTTCTTTAGAATTATTTATAAATATCACTTTTGCTATATTTACTTTTCATATATCAATATAAAAATTAAATATTTTATTGTCATGTTACATTTTCAGGAAGATTATGAAAATCTCAAAAGATGAACGAGCTGATATCAGAAATATGCCAGTAGGAATGTCCAAAAAGGTGTACAAGGAGATGGTCAAAGAAATGGACAAAATTGCATCGTAGGAGGAGCCATCTCAACAACAACGTGCTTTAAATGTAATATGTAATCATTGAATTTTTTGATCATTAGGTACAATAAATAAACAATTTAGCATTAAATATTAATTTTCAAGAATTTTCTTGCAAAAAAGAAAAGAAAATGGAACCCATTCAGCACATAAAACAGGACGACAAGGAAGAAAAGGGTTGATCTCTAAGTTTGTGAGTAATTGTTACTTCCTTATAACAACTTAACTAGATTTCATTTTTCGTATTTTTTAAGTTGTTTTACAAAAATCATAATTGAATGTCTTCAAACAGGTGCTAACATACAAAGAAGAACCATTAGACGAATTGATTGAAATTGGGTTAAATATGGATTGTGAGTATATGTTGGCATATCAGAATTTAATTGTGGAATTTGTAAGCATCTATTGATCTTGTTTTACTTAGCTTCGTCTATAATTAATAGAACAAACACCTCTTTTATATTAAATATATGATTTGTTATGGGGTATAAAACTTGCAGGAAACAAAGTATGGAATTGCGCCAACAGATGAAATTTTGAAAGATGGCATCGTACATGGTTTTGAAAGAATGTGTATAGTTTATGAGTCAATTGTTGTTATGGTACGTCATTTTTCTTTTAGATTTACATTGATGTATATTATTTAATCTTGCAATTTTCATTATTCTCACCAATGTATATACACTCATTTTAGTTTATTTTTATGTTTGTAGATGGAAGGTGAAGAAGAAGAAAACAATCAACGTCGTGAACAGAACATTCCTGAAAATAACCCAAGTCATGGAAGTATCTCTAGCAGTGACATCAGTTCAAGCGAAGAATGATGATCACTATGTTTGGATATCAAAGCAAGGCATTTTATTTTTTGAAATATGTCTGTGAAATCAGACATTTTGTTTAATGTAATGGACATAGTGTCCCAATTGAAAGACAAAGGGATACGAATAACTGTCCCATTTTGTATTGATAAAGACTGTCTTATATATATATATATATATAATCATAAAATATGTTTTAATTTATTCTATTGCGTTCTCCATTGTCGTTCTCAAATGCACTAATAAAAAATTAATTCATATGAATATTGTTATAAGATATATATGTGTCGACTTTTGATGAATAATGAATTTAAAACAATCACAATAATTGGACTGTCACAGGTCGATGTTTCTAAAAAATCCAAAATGAAACCGACCTGTGTCAGTAACTATCGACCGGTGCATTTATGTGTCTATATGCACCGGTGTCATTGTACAATCTATGAGCACCGCACAAATACCGATACCAGTTATAAATATTGGTGTGTTTGTGTGATATTGCGTACCAGGGCGTTTATGTATCTATAAGCACCAGTGCATTTGTACGATCTATGGGCACCGCACGAATACTGATACCAATTATAAATCTCAGTGCGTGTTTTCCAATCCAACAATTTTTGGTGCTCATCATCTCTTGGGGATTTCTTGAATAGTAAAGAGGTGAGGGAGCTATTAGGCACGTATTCGTACACCAACATTCTTAGAGATCGCTTTGCGCAAAATCCTCGAAGTCTAATCAAATTCGCATGCTGCGTGACTCCGATCGTACTCACCTTCATGCTAAATTGATTCTCTCCTTGGTTCACACCCTCCAACTTCTTAACTGCCACTAGATAGCCATCTGCTAAAGGCCATTTGAAGGCGGACCCAAAACCCCTGCCTCCCAGACGCTCAGAAAAAATCTTCTTTGCACTATGCAGCTCTTTGTAAGTGAATACAGTAAGCCCAACTGGCACTCAATCTATTGCAAACAAGACGGGGCTCTTGCTGCAACACTAGAGAAACAATAATAAAAAGGCCAAGATAGCAACTAGCCTGCCCATGACACCACCCATGATGCCTGCTACAGTCGTCTTCTTGATGGAATTAGAAGTATGAGGCACATCAGCAGCATCTAACCATAGAAACATAGAAATCCCATTGGAGGTATCATACAGATTTAGCAATTCACCGAACCACATTACACAACTCTGGGAAGTGTCGTTAGCATGATAAGCATATGCGGTGCACGAGAAATTGCTGAGACACATTGCCCGACACTGCTTTGCCCCTAATTTGTATACAATAACCCCGTGAGGGGGCATAGATGTGCCACTTAATTCTACAAACCCGTCTGTGGTGGTCTTGTTCGCCGCATCAATACTGCATCGTAACGAGGTCTTCCTCACACAGGCGCTGGACCACTATTGAGAATCCCATTCTTCGCTGTCTCTTGGGACAAACCCCGCCACACAGTTACAGGACTGAACATTGTTATTGTTGCACAATCCATAAGGCCCGCATACTGCATAAACTTGGCACTGAGTGGGTGGCTGTTGCCAGAACAGGCTCCATTCTTTATGTTCCAGCATCTTGTATATCCAAATTTGTCCTGACTTATCCATAACTATAAGGAATCCCTATGGTATACTTACATTAAATTCCTTGTATGAACCATTACTGAAATAGCTAATACCAAATCACCCATCTACAGGCGAGTCGGACTCTTGGCTGAAATATTTTCCGTTCCAAAGACCGTCATCCCAATATGTGGTCTCATTTTTCCACATCAGCACGAACTGGATAGTTCCGTTTGGATTCATCTGAAGACTGTACAACCCAGGACGCGGATCCCAAGGGATCCTCCAGGACGACAGCCTCTGCCTGTTACTAATTTTCATGTTTGGCATCATTTTATTTTGCAAATGGTCGAAGCTCTGCCAAATGATTTCAGTGTTATTGGTTTCACTCAGAACGACCAAGTTACTAGCATCCGTGATTACAGTTGAAGAAGGTTTCTTCCCGTTTCCCTGAGTGGACCAAAGGGTGTGTCCCCCATAGGACAGAAGGAGACACCCATCCTCTATGAGATTAAAAACGCTAGACGTGTTCTCCAATGGCTACTCCATGTTCGCTACCTAGACGATTTTCTGCTCTGCAGCCTGGGCATACCAAATACCCACATACCAGATTTTCACGTTTTTGTGGTTGACATGGAAAAATCCGAATTTGAAGAGCCGGCTCTTAGAAATCCTGGTCTGATTACCAGTGAGAGAGGTACCCAACTCTATCCTATCCGAAGGGGTGTTTTCTGCATCGCCGGGCTCTATCTGACGCGATGAGCTATTATAAGCTCGTTTTTATATTTTATCGCATGCACATTTGATTACGTCAGCAACCCGGATTTGTAACGCGAAAAGGCTCGATGTATTTTGGTTGAATCCACTTTGAAGTCCAGAGGTTTATCGCGCGATGAAGGTTTGAAGTTTTACAAAGGGTTTTATGTTATATATGTTTTATTATATAAACATATGTTATATAAACATGCGCAACAAGTAAAGTGGGCTCGACAATTGTTTTAGTTCATAGATTTTATTTTAATAGTTTTATGTTATGTTTTTATGTTACGGCATATAAAAACAAAAGGCTTGTGAGGCTATTTGTATGTAATGTTATTGTAAGCACAACAGAGTACGAAAAGCAAAATAGTAATACACAGTAGTGTATCAAACAGAGACAGAGTATTAACAGAGTGTATTCTTTGTGGTTTTTTTTTTAGTAGTGACAGAGAGTGTTGTTTTAGCACTGCGTTTTGCAGCAGTCAAGTGTTTTTGTAATCACTCTGCGTGAGGAAGAAGAAGCATTGTAACAGTTTTTGTTTTAAATGAATAGAAGCTTTTCATAGTGTTGAAACTCTGTCCTGTGAAGCAAAAAATTTGTTTTATATTTCTCTGTGTTAAAGAGGAGAGTATTATTCTCTCTAGTTTGTTCAGGAATTCTCAAAAATTTCAACATGGTATCAGAGCTAGTCCAGGCTCTTTGAAAGTGTCAAAGAAGCTGAAGGAAGGATTTCTTTGTTGCAGCAGCTTCTCCAGCAGAGTGAAGACTCAATCAAGAAGAATCCAAGGTATTTCTCAAGTCATTTTTTTGTGTTACTGTTGAAGACAGTCAGTTTGTTTTAAAAAAAACATAGTCAAGTGTTTGAAGCATAGTTAGAGTGCAAGAATCGCTGGAGCCAGCACTAGCATGGGTATTGGTAATACTAAGCTCCCACAATTTAATGGGAAAAACTATGACTACTGGGAAATAACCATGAGAGCCCTGTTTGCTTCCCAAGACTTATGGGAACTTGTTGAGGATGGCTTTGATGAGCCAGTAGATGAAAATGAGTTTGATAATTTAACTCAGGCATAGAAAGAACTGTTAAAGAGCAATAAGAAGAAGGTTTCTAGAGCCCTCTACCTTTTGTATCAAGCAGTGCATAAGAGTGTGTTTCCAAGGATATCAGTAGCTAAGTGATTCAAAGAAGCATGGAAAACTCTCAAGACAGCCTATCAAGGCATGGAGAAAGTGAAGACAACAAAACTACAATTGCTGAGGAGAGATTTTGAGACTCTCTGCATGAAGGAGTCATATAACATTGACTCATTCTTCACACATGTGAATGGAATGGTCACACAGATAAGGTCTCATGGAGAGACTCTTGAAGAAAGGAGGATTGTGGAGAAACTATTGAGGAGCCTACCCTCAAGGTTTGATGTGATTGTCACCACCATAGAAGAGACTAAGGATCTCACAAACTTTTCAGTTGATGAGCTACATGCATCACTGATGACACATGAGCAGAGATTGGGTAGAAATGAAAACTCAACTCTAGAGCATGCCTTTAAGACCCAGATGTCCTTTGGAAAAGGAAGAGGGCAAGGTAGAGGAAACAAGAGAGGAAGAGGCAGAAGCCAAAACAGAGGTGGAAGAAACAGTCCAGCAAATTCTCAAGGAAGGGGCAGCAATCCAAATCAGCACCAAGGCCAAGGCAGCAGCCATCAAAGTGGTCAGCAACATGCTCAAGGAAAAAGGTATGATAAATCCAATGTCCAATGTCACTATTGTAAAAAATATGGACATTATGCAAATGAATGTAGGAAGAAGCAGCATGATATGAGTAATAGAACAAATGCAAGTTTCACTAGATAAAATATCAGCCAAGATAAATTGTTTTTAGCTTGTAATATGGTTGAGGAAAAGAGTGAAGATTTATGGTTTCTAGACTCCAGTTGCAATAACCATATGATAGGAAACATAGCCATGTTTTCTATGTTAGATGAGAATGTGAAATCACAAGTCACATTAGGGACAGATAGCAAAGTTTATGTTATAGGAAAAGGAGATGTAAATGTTTTAACAAGGAAATGTGAAAATAAATCCATAGCAGATGTTTATTATGTTCCCGGAATGAGATGTAACCTCTCAAGTATTGGATAGCTTGTTCAAAAGGGGTAGAATGTATTTTTTGAAGATGATGTATGCACCATCATGGATAAACCACCCAGCAAACATTGTATTTCTGAAGTGAAGATGAAAAGGAACGGGATGTTTCCTCTCAGGATGAGAGCATATTTTAAAAATGGAGAAGATGATCCAGGTGAATATCGGTGGCCACCCACCTATTCCATTTGGACCAGCACCATCAATTCTTGCAGCTTTTCACATTCAGCACAACTTACTATTTTTAGCAGGTTTTCAGGTCCTCCACTCTCGGAACCGTTTTGGGGGCTTAATGATCTAGGTGGATATTGGTGGCCACCCACCTATTCCATTTGAACCCCCATCATCAGTTCTTTCAGTTTTGAAGTTGCAACAAAACTTACTATTTTTAGCAGTTTTTCGGGTCCTGAACTTTCGAAGCCATTTTGAGGCCCTAAACGACATTTTTTGGGCATCGTTTCATCCTGAAAGTTGTGGTCCTCGGACAGAGCTTTCTAATGATGTATCATGTGCATCAAACGGAGATCGGATGCCAAAGTTACGCCCCCAGGAAGTTGAACCACCTATTTACCCAAACGGGCGCCCATAGTTTTGGCGCTTCATCTCCTATGGTTAGGTTTTTGGACGTTTCGGATTCTACATTGTTTCTCGACAATAAATAGGCCCTCGAGCCTCATTGTAACATAGTTCTGAGGTCTGTAGCCACCACATATCTTCTCAGAGATTCGCTACTAGCACCCTAGCTATTTTATTCATTATGTCTGTAAGCATATTTCTGTTATTTGATATTAATGAAATGACGCATTATTTCCGCTACATCTCTATGTTTATGGTTATTTCTATATTCTGTTGCGTTCCTGCATAAATCCGGATCAGAAGATGACACAAGAGGCTTTCCAAAGCGAACCAAAAGATGACAATTGGTTGTGGCACTTGAGATTTGGACATCTCAACTTTGGAGGTCTTAACTTGTTGAATAGAAAAGGAATGGTAAGAGGTTTACCATTGATTGAGAAACTGGACAGCCTTTGTGAAGGTTGTATCTTGGGGAAACAACATAGAGAAAGTTTTCCATCCGAGAAAAGTATAAGGGCAAAAGCACCTTTAGAGATTGTCCACTCAGATTTATGTGGACTGATGCAAACTCCATCACTTGCAAGAAACCACTATATGCTAACATTTATTGATGATTTTATCAGAAAAACTTAGGTTTACTTTTTCAAAAAAAAAAGTGAAGTGTTTGAAAGATTCTGCAATTTAAAAGCACTTGTAGAGAAGCAAAGTGGGTTGCATATCAAAGTCCTAAGGACTGATAGAGGAGGTGAGTATATCTCTAAATATTTTCTACGTTTTTGTAGAGAAAATGGGATTCATAAGCAGTTTACAACTAGATATACTCCGCAGCAAAATGGAGTTTCCGAAAGGAAGAATAGGACAATAATGGATATGGTAAGGAGTATGTTAAAGACAAAGAATTTGCCTAATGATTATTGGGCTGAAGTTCTACATTGTGCAGCGTATATCTTGAATAGATGTCCTACAAAAGCAGTTATGAACAAAGTGCCAGAAGAGGCATGGAGTGGGACAAAGCAAGGATTCACTCACATGAAATTTTTTGGATGTGTGCCTTATGCACACATTCCAGATCAGCTAAGGAAGAAGTTGGATAGCAAGGGGGAGAAATGTATTTTCATTAGATACAGTGAGGAATCCAAAGCTTATAGGTTGTATAACCCATCCACCAAGAAGTTTATTGTGAGTAGAGATGTTCAGTTCATTGAGGAGGAAGCTTGGGATGGAAGCATAGAGAAAACAATGAATGTTAAACTTTGTTTATCTCATGATGAAAATGATGATGATTTGGCTGAAATACATCCCCAAATAGCAGCACCAACACAAGGGCAGCAAGAGACACCCTTGAGGAGAAATGAAAGTGCTTCTCCAAGCACACCACAAGGAGGAGATTCGAGTGCTACTTTAAGCACTCATACACCAAATGAAAGAGGAAAGAAGTTCAGAAATTTAAATGACATTTATGAGCAAGAGGCAGCAAATGAAGGTATGAATTCTTTGTTTGCTTTATATTGTCATGTTGATGATCCTATTCATTTTGATGAAGCTATTAAAGATAGGAAATGGATAGAAGCTATAGATGAAGAAATTAATGCCATAGAAAGAAACAAGACATGGGATTTGGTTGAACTCCCAAAAGGAAAAGAAGTTATTGGAGTTAAATGGGTCTACAAGACCAAGAGAAATGCTGAAGGAAAAATAGAGAGACACAAGGTCAGACTTGTTGTCAAAGGGTATAAGCAGAAGCATGGGATAGACTATGAGGAAACTTTTGCACCGGTTGCTAGAATGGAAACCGTGAGAGCAGTGTTGTCCATAGCAGCACAAAACAAGTGGAAAGTTTACCAAATGGATGTGAAGTCAACATTCCTAAATGGAGTGTTAATGGAAGAGGTTTACATTGAACAACCTCTAGGCTACGAAAAGAAAGGCCAAGAGCACAAAGTGCGCAAATTGAAGAAAGCTCTTTATGGGTTGAAGCAAATGCCAAGAGCGTGGTACAGTAGGATAGATTCCTATCTACTGGAAAATGGATTTGAAAAGTGTGAGGGAGAACCCACCCTCTACATCAAATAAAAAGATGGTAAAATGCTAATTGTTGTGTTATATGTTGATGATGTTATTTTCACAGGTAAAGATGATTACCTTATTGAAAATTTTAAAACAGTCATGAAAGAAGAATTTGAAATGACTGACATGGGTTTGTTGAGATACTTCTTAGGAATAGAAGTAGAAAAAAATGAAAATGGGATTTTTATCTCACAAGAAAAATACGTTAATGAAGTGTTGGAAAGATTTAATATGCAGGAGAGCAAAGCAGCAATCACTCCCATAGTGATGGGATTAAAACTTAGCAGAGAGGATAGCAACAAGGATTTTGATCCTAGTTTGTACAAGAGCATAGTTGGCAGCCTCATGTATTTGACTGCAACTAGGCCCAATATAATGCATGCTGTTAGTTTGATTTCCAGATTCATGAAGAGGCCAAAAGAAGCACATTGGCAGGCAGCAAAAAGGATTCTGAGGTATGTTAAAGGTACTAAAAGGTTTGGTATTTTATATATTGCTTCAGAATGTTCAGGTTTAATTAGAATGAGTGGTGAGTGAATGTGGCTCAAGGAGGATGAGTTCTCTTCTCTTTATAGGCTCTTCAAGGGTCGACACAACTCTTCATTTTAGGACAACTTGCTAGCTGCCAGGCCGACTTGGTCTTGGAGGGTATTATAACACTTTTAAAGAAAAAAATAATTTTATTTACAAGTTATAATTTTCCCGATGGGGTCTTCAACTTATGACAATGACTCTTTTGACTTCTTAACCTAGGAAAAACCCTAAAAGCATTCAATGGGTGCTTGATATATAAAATAAAATAGAAAACGATTCTCCAGTAATAATAAAATAATGATAATAATTTTATTTCATTTTACAATTTACAATAATAAAAATTACATTTCATACTTATGAAGACCGAACCCAGTTACACATTTTTCAACAAAAAAAACATTCCACATTCTGGAATTAGAGTATTAATTTACAAGTAGACTAATGTTTCCATTTTTGCAATTAGGTTAGTGTTTGATTTCATGATATTCCCTTCATTGCATCATATCAACAAAATTAGGACACACTGCATGTTGCACATATAGTTCCGACACCTCTTAAGTTTGTATGAACCCTAGGTTGGTAATTTAAGTTGGTAGCCTTGGGATTTGCAACATTCTTGTTGCAATACTGATGCTCATAACATAGTTCATTTCTTGTTTTCCATTCAACTAATCCAAAAAAACCATGATTCATATAACTAAATGAAAGAGTCATAAGAAGCAAACAATATATGAAAAGCCTAAAATGTACGCCAGAGGCAACCTAACGGAGTATACAAACATGAAGATCTAAAAGGACAAAAAGTAACAAAGAACCAGATAGTCGACCATATATGATGAGAGCGAAAAAAAATAACCCCCTTCACAATGCATCGAAAAAAGTGGATCCTAAGGAAATCCTTCATTCTTACACCTCAAAATAACCATCACTTCAAACAAATTTGTGAACTAGATGTTTGAAAAATATAAATCTAGAAAATATGGAGATTTCATGCTTAGACAAAGCATATGCTTGCTTATTTTTCTCTCTAAACACACGTTGGAATGTGATTGCAGCAAAGGAGGGAAGAAGATACCTAGTGTTCTCCATGAAATTAACCAAGGAGAGGGCCTTGAGAGCATTGCACCCCTAAATCCATTGAATGATTGACAATGCGTATCCAACTACTAGAATATTATCGATTGCAATATAGAGGGCACACTGTAACACCCCCCTAGACAAACACCAATTCTACCTTGCAATTGGAACCAACCCCTCCATACCAGCAAAAACTATATGCTTCATAAGAGTTGATACGAATATGGGCCCTGCATCCACAACGACCCTAAGAAGAGGCCCCATGAAAATGACTGATAAAAAACTTATCCTCCAAGTCCAGATAGGAAAATGACCAAGAATG
Source organism: Pinus albicaulis (assembly GCA_034641835.2). Taxonomy (NCBI): domain Eukaryota; kingdom Viridiplantae; phylum Streptophyta; class Pinopsida; order Pinales; family Pinaceae; genus Pinus; species Pinus albicaulis. The sequence continues at coordinate 1,586,934,746 of CM076579.1, forward strand.
AGACAGGGGAGACTAGGGATCTATCTCCAAGAAATATGAAACGATCTGGAGGCTGGAAGTTTGTATGTCAATGTATGAATTATGTGTATATCTAAAATTTCTCATGAAAATTACAAAATAACAAGACTCAAATCTACTTTACTGCTCTACATAATTAAATTCACAATCTAGAACACATATCATAAACATGCATAATGAAATAACAAAAATACACAAATATTTATCTAGGGAAAAGTAACTACTCAAAACCCCTCCCTATCTGTATTGCATTAATAAAATAATAGATATGAATATATATTATTTCTCATTTTTCATGTAGCAGGGTCCATTTAAAGTATGCAAGATGGGTACTCCTTGGATGAGAAATTAAATTTTGCATCCAACGAGTACTCCCGCTCGAAATTTGAGTAAATCCTTAGGGAGATAAGTTGAAAATACAAGTTGAAAAAGTAGTTTTATTATTTTATTATTTGCTAATATTTTTACCTTTTTACCCCAAAAATGGTGAATCATCCCCCATGGAATACATCATCATCTTAAGTCCTATTGTTTCTTATAAAGTTTATTTTGGATATACATTTTTCTTAGGAGTCCTTTTTTAGATTTCTCTAATGCCCTATTCCTCAACTTGTGGTTTCTCCACAACTTCCTGAGGCTCCTCCTTTTGAGCTAAAACCTCCTCTCTTGGTGGAATTTGAAGCTCCCTCTCAAAAGAGCACCATTTCGCTTTCTCCTCATCAAAATTTATACCCCTTCACATAACAGTCATTCTGAGGGATGGTAAGTACACATGGTAGTTTTGAGGAGTTTCTGTGTAAATCAGTTGTTGGCTCAAGCTTCTTCCTAGAATATTTGGAGACATGGAAGTAAACAAATGCTCCAAATATCTTGAAGTGAGACACCTTCGACTTTCTTCCCAAGAAATCCTCCTCTAGTGTAATCATTCCTAAAAGGGTTACATGTCCCTTCTAGAACACAGGTTACTCTTCCCTAATTAGAATCGATCACCCATGAATTCCGATGTTGAATATCCATATCCCATGTCTCTGATTTGTTTTGAAGAGGGCTTCATATACCATCATAGCTCAATAATTGATGGGAAGAGACACTTCAACCAAGAAGTTTCTTCATTGAATGTGTTGTGGAGAGGGGAAATGAATGGTTTATTTTTCAAATTTAAATATCAAAACCAATTTTTTTTGGAAAGGGTGTCTTAGACTTGTTTACATAGTGAATCCCCCAACCAAACCTCCTCACTATTCCCTTCTTGTGATACCATGGTCTGTGTAGGCACTCATGCCTCAATCAACTATTTTGACATATTCATAAATTTAAATTAACTACATATGCATTGTATTGATTTATCTAGTTCAATCTAGCATGCTAATGAAATGTTCACACTAAAACACAATTATGCTAAGCATAATTAATCACAATTTTTAAAGTATTTTGATGAAAATTTGAGTTGGAACACATAATGTTCAATCAATTAAAGAAAGATAAATTTAATAAATTGGAAATATTACAAAATTTGTAACAAACAAACACCACCACTCAACACACAACCCAACTCATCCTTGAATGCACTCAACCACTATTTACATTACCTTCATCCTTAAATGCACTCAACCACTGATAGTATGACCTCAAGGAGATGACAGGTAGTCTTCTTGAACCACATAAGGATGGTTTTGTCGGGCCAATAAATGTGGATGACCTAGTGAAAAAACCTATGTTCTATATGATTTATAGTTCCACTATAATCAGTGTATGACCATGCAGATTAAGAATGTGTTGTGTATATCTTGATTTTTTGCCTTAGGTGTCGAGACTTAATTTTTATTGTTCATTTTTATCTAATTTAGAAACTTAGCTATTACATTGCAATATATTTCTCTTACAATCCTTGGTCTTATTTCTCAAAGTAAAAGGATTAGTGGGTAATTCAAAGTTGTTGTTATTCATACTAATAAAAGGAAATACATTTTCTAAATATAATCTTTCCAAATACAATAAATTAACAATAAATATGGATCTTCAACCATGGGTGACATAGTTCTAGTTGTTTTTCATCTGTTCATAGATAATGAAACTAGGAAGGAATATACATGAATACATTTGATAATTGATTTTACACCATTATATTAAAAATTGGAAACAATTTAATCACATAATAGCCATTATACTCACATACAAACTTAACATAGAAGTATACATAACACTAAAATTGAACACACCAAGAACTTGGAGATTTTATCTTTAAAAACTTGAACAAAAAAACTAGTGTGAAGTACTGATTTCCCTATTTTGATTTTAGCAATACCTATTTAACTTTAATTCATAGCTCCATTCCCATTTCGAAATTCACTCACTTCTCTTTTTCATTTTTTTCACCTAGCCAAAAGACCCTTTGAGAGTGAAGGTACAAGAAGAAATAAGGTGACTTAGGGTAATGGAAGGCCAACAAAAAGAACCTCTCATTTTCCACACCATCTTTCTTTTTCTATTCTATTAAATATTTTTTTTTCTTTGATTTCTTCTGATTTAATTTTACATTTGCATTGCCTTTATTAGTCTTTATAATATCCATTAATTAATTCCAATAAACATGGACAATTGTAAATCTAATGTCAGCTATAGTTAATCATTGTAAAAAATGATAAATGATAGTAAAATATAGTTAAAATTTCTTACTATGTTAAGAACATGTAGTCATGAGTTCAGAGGAGGGTCATTGGGTGAAGATTGAATCATGTTATACAAATAAAAAAATCTTATATATTAATTACATCGTAAGGCATTCCCCTCTGAGAACAACTCCCCGAGTTTCCACTATGTACCATCATGCACCATTCGATGGGATGTTAGATGATTGAACATTTTCAGGCCATTGGATTAATAGTTAGAACAAAAAATAACAGCGAGGGCGTGAAAAATCCCTAATAGTTAGGACAGGAAAAAAGGGGAAAAATTGTATACAGTCGTGGTTTCCACCTTTGTCCAGCACACCCATCGCAATGTACATGTAAATATTCCTTTTGTTTTCTAGTTTTATATTTCTCTAGTATTTTCATAGCCTTCTCTTCATTGTTTTCCGTTCTTGGTGATGATGAATAAAAACAAGGAGTGTTGCAGTTTCGACAGGGGTTTCAACTTCAGTTGAGAATGCAAGGTTGCCTTCTGGGGGTTAAACCTTGCATCACCAGTTTTCAGGTAATCTACAAAATATTCTTATCATGAATTTTCTTTCCATATCCTCCTCTTTTCCTTTAATTTTTGTTACCTAAGTTCGCTTCCTTCTAATTTTGTGTAGGGGTCGCTTGACACCCTATTGTGAAGAGACACTGTAGTCAAGCTTTTCTCAAGTGAGAAATTTCTTCCTCTAGCAGGGTTTACTTAAATGTATGTCTTTTCTTTAACTTATTTTTGGTCACATAGAGACTCTTCACTAATATTATTGCTCTTGTGTTCTTGCTGTGGTCGTAACTTTCAAGGAACCCAACCTGCTGCTATGTTGGATATTCAGACTTGCACCCAACCTTAGTCCCATATTTGGGTTTATTGCTTATGGTTGCATTGTTTTCTTCCAGGTTTGCGCACTTTAACATTATATTTAAAGGAATCTGAATGGGAAGAAAACCCTAACCTTGGTTTTGGTTTCACAATTTTAGGATTAAGCTTTGGGATATCGACTGTTTTCTTGTCTTTTTTGGTTTAGATTATACCTATATCAATGCACATATGTCTTTTATTATTCTGATTGTTTGGTTTGGCTATCTGTACCTCCAGTCGTTGAGACTTATAGCTATAGCCACATGGTTTCGATGGTACTCTTGGCATATGAAAGTACCATGGAGTGACTCTTGGTTCTTGATGAGCATAACTTTGTGATCAAGCATGGAGGTGCCTAGGTGACTTACTGAGATCTACTCGCTGCCTTTATTGTTCTTATGCCATTATTCATCTATCAAACCATAGAAATAAGTTCTACTTCTTAACAAACAAGGTTCATATACACAAAAGGTCCATTCAATACAACACTGTAAAGAACTCCCAAGTTGGTGTCAAAATTTTCCAGGACATCATCCATAATTTGGTCTCCAAATAGAAGAACACAAAAAAAACTTGTAGCTATGCATACAATTGAGAAATTAAAATGACTCGTATACTTTTAAAATTCCAGTTCAGTTAATGAACTCTAAGATATAACATTCAGGTGCAGGACCAGAGATGAAAGGAAATAATCCACACCATTTAAATGACATATGTAAGCAGTCACAATGACTAGTACCACAGTGAAAAGCTTCAAAAATGAAGTATGATCAACAATATCTAATAGCCATCTTGTTGCTTGGATGGTGCCATTGAAAAAAAATTATGAATGTAATACCAACCATGATCACAACAAATACAACATCGAGCACAACTGATAATGCAAAAGTGAATTTCAAAGAATCTGCAAATTCGGGGAAATAAACCCATTAATATAATCATAAATATTTCAAAATCTTAACTCGTTAAGGAATCAAGTTCCACACCCTTGAATGCATATGGAATTTCCAACAAGGTAACATGAGAAGTTAGAAAAATGGTCTACGCAAATGTGATCAGTATGTGACATTCCTAAGATACATTGAATCATTTTCATATAATTATATAAGTTATTAGACATTTAAATCCATGATAGTTGTGAAATGGCACAAGTGAAATATGAATTTTCTGAAAATCTCAATGCTAAAATATGCTTACGAGAATGATCAAAGCAGACTTACCCACTTTCTTGAAAGACACCAACAAAGCCAAAATAAGGACTATCGTGAGAACTATGATCATAAGACATCCATTCCATCAATGAAATCCAAACAATTATTCAAGTATACTATCATGATGCACACCATTGATGATGTTCCAGATAGCACATCACCTTCCCAAATCAAAAATTATCTCTATCAGACAAAGATTTATAATTCCAAGCCATATACGATATGAATCATGCCTTAAGTAATATAAAAGTGGCACTGGTCCAGGTAATTGTCCATTAAAAGACATATGAAAGGAATCTAAGAAAAAGGGGACACTCTTGAGGCATGTTAAGTCATGCATGCCTCATAACATGCTTCAAATTTATGAAATAGGAAAAAGTTGCTACTATTTCAGCTTTCTATATTGCTCACGATACAATAATTGGGTTGAAATTTCAGAGGATTGTACTTTTCCTATGACCTACTCGTCGATAGTATTGCTCTATTTTGTGATGGCGAATATCAGGCCTAAAAAATAACTCGATGCTCATTGGGGATGAGCATTTCTTTGGAGGTCTAGAACAATTTCCTAGAATCACAATGTAACCCAATCAATTTTACATAGAGAGGAAGCGATATGGGGATGCGGTTCTTCAAAACATGAAGGCCTAAATCCCTACAACTCAACTAGAATTTATTCTTCCTTAGAATTTGAAAGCCTTCAATATTTTTATTTTGTAAATTGATGTTTTCCAGCACTTTGTAAAGACACAATTCTCTTACATGATTTCCTACATTTGAGTAGATTTTCAAATGTAAATTGTTATTTCATCTAAAGAAGACCTGAGAAGCATGACATTCTTGTCAAGTTCATGACCAAAGACCTCTCTAAACTCTATTCATGCAGGTTAGGTTTTCTCTATGGTATGTTTCTTTCCTTTCTCCATATTTTTTTCGATGGGGAAAAACAATTGTTTATTGTTCATTATTATTTTCCATTAATTTGATTAGCGTTACAGGAAGAGACAAATATGTCTTCCACCCAGGTTTGTTGAATATTAAAAATTTCTATCTACCTTATACTTGGATCTATCAGGGATTAAAAAAATGTGAGATTCAAGCTAGTTTTTTCTCATATTCGTAAAACCTAACTTCAACCCCAAGATGTAAGTATCCATTTAATACCTATGTGTAGGAGGCTATATGTTGGTGAATTTATGTAAATGATGTTTTACAAAGACATTCACTTGAATTTTTTTTTCTTATGTCTATGCCTTCCTATCCTATTTAAATTCACATTGACAATGTTTTGTGGAAAGCTCTCCATGAACAACTTTTTTCTATCACTAAGGTTTCTTATCACTACAAGTGACAATGGCAGGTGTGATGTTGTTGCGTTTGTGATACAGAAGCAATGAATCTTTTAAATAATGAATGTATGATAAGACAGATGACAAGGAGAAACAAATGAATTTTATTCAAAGTGAACAAGATAGAGGAGATATGTGGTGGAATTCCAAAGTTTTCATTAAGTCATCAACATTCATATGTCACTATGAATAAATAATAAAAATAAGAAAAAAATTAAAAAATAAAAATACAAATAAAAATAATTTTTTTTATCATATATTGATGCAAAGAAAAAACAAATGGAAGACATACGTTTCCATGAAGTCATACAAAAAATGGTTATCATATTGATGTAATAAAAAAACAAGTGGAATGCTACTACTTGGCTCACTAACTTCATATCCATTTCTTAAAACAGGTTCATTTGTGGAAATAATAAGAGCTTATCATTTGTGGAAATGATAGAATAAATAGAGTACTTGTCACTAAATAGACAAACATTAATGTTAATATTGCTTCAAAGGCATATGGAAATAATTTGCGAGAAGGAGAGGGAAAGAGATCCAAATTTTTACAATCAACATGAAAATGGGTTGCTAAAAGGATATGGAAGGAGATTCAAATTTATAAGTGCAAGTCAAGTTTTATGCTAATATTACATTTGTGAAAATATGTTATTAAAAGTAAAGGAAAGGAGATTCAAATTGACAAGTTCAAGTTATGTTGGGGACTTTTTGGAAAAAAAGGTACCTAATCTGTTAATTTGAAAAGTTTGAAAGCATAAATTTGTTTCATACAATGATATTCTAATTTTTGACTCAATTAATTTGATAATGACATGCAGTTAAAATTCAAAAGGTCAAACATATTTGTTGAGTGAAAATGACGATCCATTTTATTAGATTTTGTATCTCATTGAGAATTCTTAGACTTATAAAATTAATAAAAGTGGAAGGAACATGCAATAAAATATTTGGGTTGTATTTTTCAAAGTGTGATTTCCATTCTTCCTTTCCAAAGCTAAGGGGTTGAGACATGAGTTTTATTGTCCAACGTAAAGGAATTGAGATACTTGAGATAAGTTCGCGAGTTAATGGATTTTGTTATGAACCTTTGGTATTCTTGTCAATGAATTTATCGGATTTGGTTATGATCCTTTGGTATTCTTGTCAATTTAGGTTACAAACTCATGAATTAAAGAGGAAATTGTGTTTCACATATGTAGTCCTTTTTTCTTCTACTTCATTTGTTGATATTTTTGAATACATATAGGGCAATGTTTCATTAGTTTTAATAATTTGATTATGATTTTCATATGTAAAGTTGTGTATGCCTTTCAATATGGAGCATATGGCATTAGAGGGAAAGTTACATTTCCATGTCTTGGAAATCTCTCCTTGTGAGCTTTTGCTGCTCCATAATTTTCTTATTTCTGACCACTAAGAATGATAATTTCTAGAGTAAAAATCTCTCTCAAGAGTTGGGTGACTTGATAAATGTATACATTGGTGTATTTGTTAATGATAAGGCTATTGCAAATACTTCCATGATAACCATTTCATTCTAACTGATTATTATACTATCTTAGCCAATGGATTTTGTCCTGCATGTTGGACTACATTTCCACAAGAGCATAAACTGTAGGATTTTTGTTTAATGTAGGCTACATATATTTATTATAGAAAATTTTGAAAGTAGTCCCATGCCATCATATTTTTTGGATGGAAGCTCGGAAACCAGAGTCTCACATCTTACCTTCTTTGCTTACAGATCATATGTTGTTTCAATTTCATTAATATTTTATTTGTTGTAATCTTATTTTCTACTGCTAGCCCGAGGATTTTTTTATTGAACTTCATTGTCTTCAAAAAATCCTTCTAGTTACTTACATTTTATCAAGGTTGCATCCTTTGCAGGCTAACTGAGCATAGGCCAAGAAGGCTTCCCACTTAATTATTTCTATCTAGTGTTGCAGATATGCCATTGACTTACTATAATTGGAAATTTTAGCCACACTTGCATTCTCAGGATTTTCCTATGGATATGTTTTTTCTATGCCTATAAAGGGTTACTTCAAGTGATTTTGACAACATACCTAATTGGGGAGGTACAATGCTAGATCCTACAAGTATTGACCCTAGTACTCATCGGATGTTTCTAGACAAACTATTGTCTCGTGCCATCATGATGTTGATGTTGTTAGCTTGCCGTAACAACTTGTATTCTCACTCCCCTTATCCTGGATTTTTCTGAGGAATAATATAGGGACTTTCAACCTCGTAATCAACTCCCCAGATGTTTGCATGGTAAATAAAATGCTCTCATATCCATACAAACAATGCACATATTCTAGGTTAATGTATGCTGAGGATTTTGTTTGTTTACTTCCTCTGCATGAAAGTTTCTCTTAAATTTAACCAAAATCATTCAATGTTTGTGCTAGAAAAAAATTGAAAATCTTGAAATATTTTCCTAGAGGATTTTTCAAGCAAAATTCATAGAGGAATGTACCAAGAATCAAATTTTGGAATGAAAACTTCCACCGACTATTGTGGGAAAGCCATTATACTTTTGTTGGGATTTTGATTATGCTTTGAAATTAGTGGTGATGAGATCTTAGGACGCAAGTTTGGAAGTAGTGGCTAGGAAGGGCAAGTTGAGTGAACATAAAGTCTTGTGAAACGAAATCTAAACTATGCTACAATCGCTGCCATGAAATCACTGAATCTGTATTTCTCATGCACTCATTCAACACCCTTGTTCAATACTTTCATAATCACTCGTTGAACAACCTTTCTCATTAGTTTCTAATGGTGCATATTGTTGTCTTGCAATGTATTATCTGGTACACAATTTTTCTATTTTTTTTTAAATTGTTGAAATTTGCAACAAGAAACAATTAAATTGGCATCCAGAAACAAAATCCAGAAAATGGTACCTAGAAATGGCTACCATGTGAGGATTTTGATTTAATTATCCCTTAATTAAATTGAAAGTAAATTGTAATTTCATCTCATAACAACTTGTATCAGTTAACTAAGTGAGATAGACTTAGTTAGCTCAAAAATTTCGAGTTGAGGGTCAATGGTGAGGAATGTAGAGTAATTTTATTATTTATAGGGTCCAGTTGCAGTTGTAGCACTAGTGTGGTGTGAGTGTAATCAATTAACTAAAATTAATTCAGTTAAAATCAATTTAACTAGTTCTAACTGAGTGAAGAATTAGTGAGAGGTCCAATGAATTAAATTATATTTAATTCACAAGTAGTGATCTATCAAATAACCGATGATTCATTATTAATAGCTGCATGCATGTCAATTCTGATGATGACCCAGCTGAGATAGAGGTTAAAGGGAATTTGACTATCAGTTGTATTCTTAACAAATTACTCAGGCGCAATTATAATGTCACGGGAAGGATCATGATGGATTGCGCAATCAAGGAAGGTTGATTATCCTATTTAATAGGGATTAATTGCGTGGGGATTGCATGAGCAAGGTTGGGATAAGCAGGGGCTAAGAATTGGCTAAGTGTTGGTCATTTTTCCTAAGAATTGCTAGTCAGTTTTGAGCATGATCAGGGTGAGGCGATTGGTAGAGTGCAGGATTTTCTCAGTGTGAGAAAGAATTGTATTGTTTAATGATTATTTGACTATGTGCAATATATGATAGAGGGGTTTTGTGCATGTGCTTTCCCCATAAACATATTGTGTTGTGTGATTGATAATTTCCTTTCTCTTACTTGCATGTGATTGAGCAATCATGTTTTATATTCCACAAATATAGTAGAAGGATTCAATATCTTGTTTTAGTACATTACATGATCAGATTGAATCCATTGGTATAGAGTTTCTATATAATTTCTACATAAATATAGAAGTGCCAAAATACTCATAGATGAATAGTTCCTCGAGGATGCTAATTCCATTGGTTCTTTTAAATATGGATAAGATGTTATGTCCCTTGATGGAAGATAATATATGCATGTTGATTTATGGTAGCATCGGATGTGCTCTAGCCTTGTAACTTTGCATATAGGCTAGGACACATGTATTCCATAAAACCCAGAAATGGTTTTGGAAAATTGCACTTAGAGTTGGTTTAATTAAATTAATTAATCGTTTTTTAATGTTTTCCTAAGTCTAAACTTAAGGAAATTGATTAATTAAAGGGTAATAATTAAACTAAGTGTGAATCTTCTAGATAAAGTCATGGATCACCTCCAAGTTAATATTAGCCCTTGATTATGTTTTAATCTTGGCCAATGAAGGGTCAACAGAAGAATATAAGGAGGGTGAGGGGCCTATGAAAAAAAACATTGAGCACATTGAGCATTTGGCATTTTCGAGTTTGTGTGAGGAGACACAACTTTTGATCATAATTGAATCACTAGGGCAGGGTTTACTAAGTGATTTTGGTTCAGTGATAAAATTCAGAGAGGGGAAGATCCAGTAACTGGTCAGGAGGACCAGGAGTACATTTAAGAGAGAGGCAGTTGTGACGAAGAGAGAGACAACGCAATTTTTTGAAGGGGTGACGCAACTCCTGAAGGAACCCACGCAAAAGTGATGCAGTGCGTCTTTGATCCAGTCTAGAAATAGTTGGGAGCTGGGGTTTCTAAGCCAAGAGGGTCAAAATCCAGTTCCGGATCAGCTTATATCAGTTGTTGAGCAGAGGTGACGTAGTTCTAGATATTTCCCATGCAGGCTTAAGCAGTTCCAGCATAGGCATCACGTGAAGGCAGAGGGGGGCTTCACCAGTGCTGTTCGGATAAGCCAGGGATTTATAGAGTGAGGTATACCTCACATTTTCATCTGTTGTCTAGATTTCTCTGAAGGGTTAGACAGATATTGGCACCCTAGTTTTACTCAACATTCTGCTGCTTAATAATACAAAACCCTCAGATCTATTGCACCGGTTTTCCCGAGTTGGGTTATTCCGGGGACTTAGTCCAAAAATAACTGTGTTAAATGTGGATGTTTTTCATTGTATTTTGTTCAGTTTTTTTCAGCACTTAGATTCATTCCGTAGTATTATTTGTGTGGACTGCTTCAGTAATTACTTCAGTATTTCAATATAATGAAATAATAATGAAAAATAATAGGAGAAGTAATTCAGATTTGTTGCAGTAGGAATCCAAATTTAGGATTTTTCACATGGTACCAAAGCTTATGCAAGCTGAAGTGCAGGAGAAACAAGGGTGAACCAGTAGATCAGCGCAGGAGAGATTGGGATCTGCGTAAGCAGCAACAGACCCTCCCAGATATTACGATGTCCAAGCCAAGAGGGAAATCTAGCGTAGAAAAGGCCCCCTCTGAGAGAGTTGATAGAGGGGTAAGCTTTTTTAGCTGCAGAAAAGGCAATGTAGCAGACCAGTGCGACTGAGGGGCGCAGTTACTACACAGCAGTAAGAGCTGGTGCATAAGGTGTCAGAATTTTTTTGAAAAACACATATTGGGGATTTCTTGATCTTAGAGAGTTTCTTACTCAAAGAATCTTAGTTTCTCCCATACAGCGGCAGAAGCAATGAATTACTCCACAAGGAGTGCGTAAGTATAGCTGAGTAGAGGGTTAGAGAAAGAAATCGACAGTTGAGGAGATGGAAAACAACGGACTGTGTGACTAAGATAGATTGGAGGGTGCCTCCAACTATGTTATTTGGAAATCAAGGATTGAGTTTCTCCTTGATGAGCATGATCTAAAGGCCCTCATTGAAAGCACAGTTGTAGAACCTTTGGATGCAACACATCTGAGAGCATTCAAGAAGAATATGGCAAGAGGAAAGCAATTGATCCTAGATGGTGTGAAGGATCACATTGTACCTCACATAGCAGCAAAGGGCACCACTATAGAAATGCGAGTAGGGCTGGAAAAGCTATACCAAGGATCTTCCGAGCAGCGGAAGATGTACCTAGAAGAGAAGATGCGTAATACCGGAAGGGAGAGCATTTTGAATCTCTCTTGTCTCGAATTCAGGAAAACCGAGACCAACTATCAGCAGTGGGATCAACTCCTAGAGACTCAGAGCTGGTAAGGCTCACTCTAAAATCTGTTTCAAAAGATTATCAGGTCTTTGTCCAAATAATTTTAGGCAGAGAAAGACTCCTAGGATGGGAGGTGATGTGGGCAGCCTTGCAGCAAGAAGAGATGAGGAGAGATCTCCTCAAATTCCATATTGAGGATGGCAGCAACAGTTCGAAAGTCAAGAAGGAAGAGGAAGAAAACACAACCCTTGCATCAAAGGGGCAATAGAGGCAGAAGAAGAAAGATCTGTCTAAGATCAAGTGCTTCAGGTGTGGAGAAATGAGACATTATGCCACACAATGGCCTCTTAAGAAAAATGATAAAGAGGAGAAGCAAGATCCTCAAGCCAGAGCTACCAAGATTGAGGCAGAAGGAGATTGTGCTATGTTAGCTAATATTCCCAAAGGAGAGAAATGGGCTGACTTGGAGTTGTAGATCCATAATCTACATGTGGCAGGATCCTTGAGTATTTCCGAACTCTTGGATCACATGTGAGCTACGACAGCCTAAAGACAGTAGCAAGATGGACAGTTGCAACAGAAGATAAGAAGACAATGTAGTAGCCAGCAATACTATAACCTGATCAACGCAGAGAGGGAGCAACAACATCAACAGTTGAGCAACAGCAGCATAGTGCACACTGGTGCAGCCCAATGAAGTGCAGTGCAAAGCAGCAACAACGAAGTATTTTTCAGAGAGCTAGTGCAGAAGCTAGCAACATTTAGTCTTATTTTTCAGTTGCAGATTTACTTGTCCAATTTTAGATGTTTTTCTGTTGGAATTAGCAAGAGTGTAGCAATGCAGCAGCCGCAGTAGATTAGTAGCAGCAGCATATGAGTAGCAGCAGTGTAGTGCACAAGTGGTGCAATGCAGTGCAAAGTAGTGCTCACGCAGTGCAACAGCATGGCTGCAGAATTCAGAGGGAGTTGCAATACAGTGGCAGTTGGCAGCAGTATGCAGAGTCTGCAACAGTACAGATGCAGCATTTTCTTGTGCAGTGTTGGTGAGCTGCATCAACAACACAACAACAAATGTTCTAGAAGTCAGAGCAGCATATTGAGTTGCTTTGCTAGAGCACTTTCCTCGCTAAGAGGGAGTGTTGATTTATGGTAGCATCGGATGTGCTATAGCCTTGTAACTTTGTATATAGGCTAGGACACATGTATTCCGTAAAACTCAAAAATGGTTTTGGAAAATTCCACTTAGAGATGGTTTAATTAAATTAATTAATTGTTTTTTAATGTTTTCCTAAGTCTAAACTTAGGGAAACTGATTAATTAAAGGGTATTAATTAAACTAAGTGTGAATATTCTAGATAAAGTCATGGATCACCTCCAAGTTAATCTTAGCCCTTGATTATGTTTTAAACTTGGTCGTTGAAGGGTCAATGGAATAATATAAGGAGGGTGAGGGGCCTATGGAAAAAAACATTGAGCACATTAAGCATTTGGAAATTTCTAATTTGTGTGTGGAGACACAACTTTTGATCAGAATCGAATCACTAGAGCAGGGTTTGCTTAGTGATTTTGATTCAGTGATCAAATTCAGAGAGGGGTAGATGTAGTAACTGGTCAGGAGGACCAGGAGTACATTTCAAAGAGAGGCAACAATGACGGAGAGAGAGACAACACATTTTTCTGAAGGGGTGATGCAGTTCCTGAAGGAACTCACACAGAAGTGACGTAGTGCCTCTTTGATCTAGTTTAGAGATAGTTGGGAGCTGGGGTTTCTGAGCCATGAGGGCCAAAATACAGTTCCGAATCAGCCTAGATCAATTTTTGAGCAGAGGTGATGCATTTCCAGAGATTGCCCATGCAGGCTTATGCAGTTCCAGCGTAGGCATCACGCAGAGGCAGAGAGGGGCTTCACCAGCGCTGTTCAGATCAGTCAGGGATATGCAGAGTGAGATATACCTCACATTTTCATATGTTGTCTAGATTTATCTGAAGGGTGAGCCGAATATTGGCACCCTAGTTGTACTCAAGATTCTGCTGCTTAATAATACAAAACCCTCAGATTTGTTGCACCGGTTTTCCCGAGTTGGGTTATTCCGGGGACTTAGTCCAAAAATAATTGTGTCAAATGTGGATGTTTTTCATTGTATTTTGTTCAGTTTGTTTCAGCATTTAGATTCATTCCACAATATTATTTGTGTAGACTGCTTCAGTAATTACTTCGATATTTCAATATAATGAAATAATTGTGAAAAATAATAGGAGAATTAATTCAGATTTGTTGCAGTAGGAATCCAGATTTAGGATTTTTCACAATGCAGTCTGATGTTGAGATCGCTGAAGATGGAAAATTCACGTTATAGTGAGAAAATCATCTTCCTTAAAAGGGAATTCTGCTCCTGCTTCTCACAGATTTAAGTCATTGAATTCTATCCAATCCTTCCCTCTTGGAAGCCTAGCTAACCATTATATACATACAAATATGCTCTTCAATTCTCCTAGAATTTGGCTCCCATTGACTCTAGCTGCTATAGAGAAGACTATGTTTCTATGATGTCAAATTGAGCAATGAGCCCCCTGCGATCAAATACAAACCTCTTTGAACCTCTCAAAAGTTCCTACAACCTTCACTTTCAAGATGAATTCAGTGATATCTAGGCTGAGAACAATGAACAACATAATAAGACATTGGCTTTGAGCCATGGATTTACAAATCCTTTCTGCAATGTTTTGTCTATTCATTTTGTATTCGATTCCTTTTACAAGGGAACAACTTAAGCCAAACAAGTGCATGCATTTTATGTTATGAATAGGATATCTAGCATTGTGCCTAATTTCACTTTTATGTTTGTTATTGGCCTCTTAGAAGTGTTTTGTTCAACATAGATTACTTCCACTTAGATTCACAAATGATGTTAGACTGGAAAATTATTTGGCAGACCAATTCTAATAATTTGAATAACTTTTACTTCGGAGTAATAATACAAATAAATGGTAGAGCTAAATTTATTTATTACTTTTTGTTAGAGGAAGTAATTTATGTTGCAAAGTAAGTAGTTCCATAGAAGCAACATCTAGATACATAACATATAACATCTCTCTTCATTTATGTTTTTCTTCCATATTCTAATGCCTTACAAAGTTTCCTTTGAAACATCTAATTCAATTGCCAATTTAACTTATTAAATCATACTTTAATATTAAATTACTATCATAATTATTATAAATAATATAAGTATATGTTAAATTTACATTGAATTAACAAGTTACTAATTTTTTTTTTTCGAAAGGATGCATTTCTCTATGGAAAACTTATTACATAGGTTTGAAGTTGAGAAATGGTTTGAAATAAAAATCCTAATCACGATTGAATATGGACATATGGTATGAACCAGAAGTACGCCGGTAAACATAATTTAAATTCTAATAATTGCAAAGATCACGTATTATCGTTGTGTGTAAACATTGCATAAATTATAATTTCGTAAGCTAACCCATTTAGCTATATATTCTTATGTTTCGGTGGGTCTCATGGAATTAAAATAAACATTACATTACCTGCATCATAGTCGAAGCCTTTTATATTTTGGTTGTAGTGTATATATATCTTTGGATTTGCAAAGCACATTTTTTCCGGTCATCCACTCGAACTGCGCCCTTTCTCACAATCATCAATTTTTGAAGAAAAACAACTGTAAATGTCATCCATTTTAGGAAAAGAAATAAATAAAAGCACTAGGATAAATAAATAAATGAAATCACAAGCATGAGAGTGCAATATCAATGAAACCTTACGTACTTTGCATGGTTGTTTTACAAATTGTCATTTCGTAAAATTAAGAAAGAAATAAGAACGATCTTAAAGTGTCTCCCAATGTTTCAATGACAACATGTAGCCCAATCCAACTCTTTTCTACTTTTATCTAAATCTTCACGCGGGTTTTCAGTTTTATCAACAATTTTTCTCGTTAGTGTTGGAATTTATATCGGCGGAAAGTGGTATAATTTTGATGTACATTTTCACTTAGATAAATCTAAAAAAACACTTAAATGAAAATATTAGTTAGGTTCTACATGAGGGAGGTATTGTCATTGATGTTGCATACACATCCAGAAGAATCTTGATCCCAGAAGAAAACGACTGGACTTTCATCATAGGTACGGAGAGCTGGGGGGACTGGGGGAAGAGCGGGTATTTCTACAATACCTTCCAATATCTGCAACACTTTACTCATCGACAGCCTCATGTCTTCATCGTCCTGGATGCACCATCCTACAGCTATGGCAATGTAAGATTTTGAGATACAAAGATCTAGATTTGCAAAACAATGAACAAACTTGCAAGAGAAGGAAGGAGCAAGCAAGAATAGAGAAAAGAATGAAATTGGTTCTTCAATATTATTTTTGGAATAAATACATAAAAGCAACTCAGTTAAGCTTAGTTGTACATGCAATAACTATGGATAGTTAAAGCTAACTGAAGCTAAGTGTGCTTTATGTTCTGCTAATGTGCACATGCACCACATGCAAGCAGTAAGTTAACTAACTAAGCAAGTGCACATCGCATGCAAGCAGTAAGTTAACTAACTAAGCTAAGTGCACATCACATGCAATATCTAGAGTTTAACTAAAGCTAATCTAGGTGCATGTACACCAACACCCCCCTTAAGTATAACTTAAGTGAGTGTGATGCAAAATGAATGAGTCCCGGCAACACGACAATTTTAGGTACCCATATACAATGCATAAAAAGGAGGAAAGAGGGAAAACCTAGTGGGAAGAAAACCCTCCCTCAAAATATAATGCAAAAATAGAGAAAAGACAACTGCTAGGTAATCGTGTCCTTCACCCTGAGACAATTTCACAGGAATCGAAACTTCTGCTCAGTGAAAGTCTCAGTGAAGATATCAATAGTCTTCTCGGAACTAGGACAGTACTGAATATCAATGATCCCATCATGAATGAGTTCTGTAATGAAGTGCATGTGGATCTCGATGTGTTTGGTCCGCTGCCGCTGCACTGGATCTCTACAAAACTTTAGCGTACTTTGATTATCGCACTAGATGACAGTTGGACGATGGACACTGATCCCAAGCTCAAATAGGAAATGTTGTAGCCAAATTTCCTGAATAGTGGCATTGACTGCTCCTCTATACTCGGCCTCTGCTGATGATAAAGCAATGGCAGCCTGCTTCTTGCTTGACCAACAAATTGGGCCGGAACGCAAACTAAGTACATAACCGAAGGTGGACTTGCGATCAATGGTGTTGCTAGCCCTGTCTGAATCTGTGAACCCAATGAGATTCAAAGAACAATTGGCTACATAATGAATCCCATAAGTGATTGTCCCCTGGACATATCGAAGGATGCGCTTTGCAGCGTTCCAGTGTAACTCATGTGGCTCCTGCATGTATCTGGAAACTGCTCCTACGACATATGAGAGATCGGGACAGGAGTGAGTGAGATAACGAATACTTCCCACAAGCTGACGGTACAATGTGCAATTAACCAATGGTGTGTCTTTCCATTCTCAAGCTTTATCCCTGATAAGAAAGGTGTCGCTGTTGGCTTGCAGTCACTCATGTGAAATCGTGCCAAAAGATCTCTAGCATACTTTGGTTGAGAAATGGTAATCCCGGAATCACTCTGATTAATCTCTAATCCAAAGAAGAAATTTAGCAAGCCCATGTCTGTCATAGAAAACCGCTTATGCAATGCAGTTTTAATCTTAGTAATGACAGACGTTGAACTACTTGTTATCAAAAGATCATCTACGTAGAGTAATATGATCAATAAGGAGTCAATTTTCTTCAAAAAATAAACATTGGAATTAGATTTGCAGCGTACAAAATTTTGAGATAACAAATAAGAATCCATCTTTGCATACCATGCTCTAGGTGCCTGCTTGAGGCCATAGAGAGACTTCTTTAGTTTTCATACTAGAGATGAATTGTGCATGTATCCCGGTGGCTGCTCCATGTATATTTCCTCCTCGAGATCACCGTGAAGAAAGGCATTATTCACATCCATATGATGCACCTCCCATCCTCTTGCTGCTGCAATGGAGAGAGCTAGCCGAATGGAATCCATTTTTTCCACTGGAGAAAAAGTCTCATCATAGTCAACACCATGTACTTGTTTAAAACCTTTTGCTACCAATCGTGCCTTATATCGACTAACTTGGCCATTTGCTACTTTCTTGGTCTGGTAAACCCACTTGCACCTCACAAGTTTGCGATTGGAAGGTAGCGGAACCAAATCCCAAGTTTGGTTTTCAATGAGAGAGTTATATTCCTCATCCATTGCGGCTTCCCATTCAGGAAGCCCACTTGCTTCTACATAAGTTTGTGGATCATATGCATGCATCATATAAGCATGTATGGGCATGCATGGCTCCATAGCTAAGAGTGCTTGCGGATCTTCCTCAAATAGAGGTATGGAGGCAGGATCATCAAGGATATCACTCATGCTATGCCATTTTTGTGTTGAAGGTGGTTGAGAATATTCCAAACTACATGCGGAAGTATGATCTCAATGTTCAACAGCTGGTGGTCCAACTGGCGTCACAGGAAAAGACTCATCTTCATCAGAATTTTGATCTGAAGTTTCATCTTCATACTCATCAATGAGTGGTGATGGAAACTTGGTAACATGTTCATCTGCTGGTGCATGCAAAATATCTTCGTCAAAATTTACACTCCTTTCAATAAAGAGCTCTTCAGTGTTGATATCAAGCAATCTGTACCCTTTGACTTAATCAGAACATCCAACAAACATGCATGCTTTACTTTGAGGCTCCAAAGCCTTTCTCTTCTCCATAGGAATGCGGGCCCATGCTCGAGTTCCAAAAATGCGGAAATGACTAACTTCAGGTTGCATGCCAGTCCAAGCCTCAAAAGGTGTTTTTCCAGTAACAGATTTATGAGGATATCTGTTCTGGATGTATGAGGCACAATTGATAGCTTCAGCCCACAATTTCGACGGAAGAGATCTTGCATGCAACATGCAATTAGCCATCTCTTTCAAAGATAGATTTTTCCTTTCAGCCACGCCATTTTGCTGTGGAGTATAAGGAACTGTATGTTGCAATTGTATGCCTGCTTCATTACAAAGATTCTTGATATCTTTGTTGACATATTCCATCCCATTATCTGTGCGGAGTATCTTGATGCGTTTTCCAGACTGATTTTCTGCATGCACTTTGAAAATCTTTAGATGTTGAAAAAATTCAGACTTGAGTTTCAAGAAGTAAACCCAAGTGAATCTCATGTAATCATCTATAAATAACAACATATATCTTGCTTTGCTCATTGAAAGCACTGGAAATGGATCCATGAGATCACTCTGTACAAGTTCCAAAGGTGAAGAGGCTCTCCATGCATGCCCCTTCTCGAATTTGTCTTGTGGATGCTTTCCAAGAGCACATCCATTACAAACACCATTTGAAAATTCAATGGTCGGCAATCCTTTGACAATTCCTTGCTTGCTAAGCTGTTGCATATATCTGAAATTCAAGTGCCCAAATCTCTCATGCGAAATCCTACTTTCTTCATTTGCAAGTGTAAGTAGAAAAATAGGAGGTCCTGAGTATGCATGTAGAGAAGAAAAGGATTCCTTTGAAGAAGCCATATGATGTGAAGCTCCTGAATCGATGATCCATTCTTGCACTGCAGAATGAAGAGCAATCAAAGCATGCCCATTACCTCTTGGATCTTGTGCTTTTTCTCTAGACTTCTTCTTGGCATTCTCAGGAATGTGGTCTCCAAGATTATGTTGCTGGAATGTCTGCGCCATAAGATCTATAGTCTTCTTCATGCATGCAGATTCAGGGTGAAAACCACGGTGGCAATAATTTCACATTTATTGCCCTTTCGTTCCTTTCCTTTCCTTTGAGCTGGATGATCCATCAGGGGGTTTGGGATTTCCTCCCTTTCTTGGATCATGATCCTTCTTCCCTTTTCCTTTCTGAAGGTCTTTGGAATTTGCCTTTCCTATTTCATGCACAGTAAGTGCATGCGCTTTGGAATTTTTAAGTGTGCCCATTTTGATGAGCTTATCTTGCTCATGCATCAAAGATTGAATAAAAGAATCCAGTGAGGGCATCTTCCAAGCTGCACCGGTTGCAGATCTTACTGTGTGGAATGTAGCGACGAATACTGCATACTCTGGACCAAGTTTTGATAAAATGGAAAGAATCAACTGATTTTCTTGCTTGGATTTGTCGATCTCGCATCCTTTCAGTTTAAGCAACAAGGCTTTATACCTTGTGAAAAAATCTTGAATGTTCTCGAAATTTCTCAGATCTAATGATTTTAACTCATTTTCGAGAATGTGACCTTGCATTTCATCCTGTTTTCCAAACAATCCTTCCAAAGTTTTCCCTACTTCATTTAGAGTTGAACATGATTCAACATGAAATAGCAGTTCTGGAGAGATAGATAAACATAGGATGCCGAAGGCCTCGTCCATGCGATTGAAATATCTTGTTTTCTCCATTGCCGATGTTGGTTCAACTTCTGTTTCCATGGTTATTCGAAATAAGCCTTTACTTCTGAGATGAACTAGAATCTTTGGCTTCCATTCGAAGTAATTATATGGAGTAAGAATTGTCAATTGTGGAAACTCCAATTTAGACTCCATTCTTTGTTGTTGCTACAATATTTTGAACCTGCAAATAAAAATTGCTTGTGCACTGATTACAAATCCCTACGCTCTGATACCATGTAAGATTTTGAGATACAAAGATCTAGATTTGCAAAACAATGAAAAAACTTGCAAGAGAAGGAAGGAGCGAGCAAGAATAGAGAAAATAATGAAATTGATTCTTCAATATTAGTTTTGGAATAAATACATAAAAGCAACTAAGTTAAGCTTAGTTGTACATGCAATAACTATGGATAGTTAAAGCTAACTGAAGCTAAGTGTGCTTTATGTTCTATTAATGTGCACATGCACCACATGCAAGTAGTAAGTTAACTAACTAAGCAAGTGCACATCGTATGCAAGCAGTAAGTTAACTAACTAAGCTAAGTGCACATCACATGCAATATCTAGAGTTTAACTAAAGCTAATTTACGTGCATGTACACCAACAGGGAAACCTCTGCACTTGTTCCACGTCTGCATCATTCAGTAATTTCTTGTCGAGCACTTCCATGGCATTTCCGCTGCTGATCTGACTTGAAGCCCACGTTGGAAAGAACAACTCGTTGGATTCAGAGACCTTGTCCAAGATCCTTCGCCCTGCAATTATTTCGAGCAATGTCATCCCAAAGTTGTAGACGTCGGCCTTCACAGTAATTGGCGGAACGAAGATCCACTCGAGGGCCAAGTACCCTCTCATTCCTCTCATGGTCGTCAGGACCTTACTATACTTATACTAATAGCACATTGACTGATCAGCCGAGTCAGTAATTTTTTTTTGAATATTCGGCAATTTGTTCGATCCAGCTGAGCTGTCCATAAAAATTCGATTCGGTATTCGGTTTATAATGCATAGATGATATATGCGGGAGACATCAAGCGGGAAGATGGGGAGATAAAAATTGGTTTTTTGTTTGTTTATATAGTCAAAAAAAAATATTAATGGATTGTAGCTTACGTTCCTCATAGCCTAGAGAAAAGGAGCAGTTACCAAGGTAAGCTAAACCAAAAATCAGATTCCAAGTAAATTCGGTAAATTTTGAAACATATAACTGAATTTTTTGAAGTATACTCGCGAATTTTTTTCGAATTGAAATTTTTTTCATTGGTTGTAATCAATTTTCATTGGTGGTAATCTATTTTCATTGTGGTAAAGATTTTTTTCATCTAACTGGAGACGATGAGACGACAACAAATGATAGCAAACGTCGAGGCAAGCCACATCGACAACAAACGACATCAAACAACGAGGCATGCCGCAATGAGGAAGGAGACTGCCAAAGACGTAGGTTATTTGTAACATGCAAACAAAAAAGTAGAGAAAAACATTAAAACCCACAAAAAAATACAGAAAAAAAATAAACACAAATAGGAAGCTTCTCACCTCCTCGCTCCTACAACAGCAAGCCCCTGCAACAACAAACACCAGCGCAACAACAAATAACGAGGCAAAGATCAGACAACGATAACAAGCCCAAAACCTCATGTGGTTTGTGGGCCAGTATATTTATAAGAAATAGTTCGGCCAAATTCTTTTCAAAAGTTCGGAAGAACTAATCGTCCGACCGAACTAATAGTTCGACTGAACTTCTGTTGCCAGTTTTTCCATCCCCGACCAAAAATATGTTTACCCATGACATCAATACATCGTCAATTTAAACGACAGAATTAGTTCGACTGAACTAATTTAAAAACTTCAACTGAACTTTCTAACCGTTTGGCTGAAATTTTATAAAAGTTCGGCCAAACTGTTGGAAAAATGAATTTTCCGCCTGCGTTTCTCACGAAAGTGTAACCCACCTTTGCGTGTTTACCCTTACCCAATTCCTTTATTTTACCCTTACCTTACTGCACATGAATTTGACTATGCATTGTCGCATCACCCAACTGTTAGTTATATAAATAATCAACTATTACCTTTTCACGCTAATGCCAAGCATGTTTCCTTGCAACTTCTCCCACATGTTCCAAATATCAAGAAATCATATCTATCAATTTGAAATCAACCTTTTCCAAGGCTAAAAACCATGCCATAATCAAATAATAGTCAAAATCATAATAACATAACTAGCACACACTTACACTCAAGTACATATCAATGGTTTCAGCACATAATGCGTTATTACAACCATCTTAAAACAAGACCATTCATTCGCACAATATTTCAGTCACATATTCATATCATGCAATTAATCAAACATTCAGATAACTTATACACATAACATGCTAGATAAATCAAATAGACGACATAAGAAAACTCATACCAAGGAATTGAATTTCTTCCTATATCCAACACCAAAGTGTCAAGTGTTGGCTGCAAATGGAGGAATTATAAATTTCTCTAGAAAGTGTCATAATATCAAGTTAACCATGGGGGAATATGTAGTGAATATTCCAATGCTTTCCATTCCAATGGGTGGTGTTGATGTTGTACTAGGAGTCCAATGGTTACAATCGTTGGGGACGATAGATTTTAATTTTCAAGAACTTTTCTTGAATTTATTTTGGGAAGGAAAGGAATTTGATTTAAGGGGTATTGCAAGGAAACCGAAAAAGACAATAATCTCTAATGAAATGACAAAGCTTCTGAAGAAACAACAACATGGAGTAATTGTACTCTCTAATGAAATGAAAAAGCTTCTGAAGAAACAACAACACAGATTAATTGTATAATTATGCTCACTGGAGATTCAAACATTGAAATCATTTATTTCTCCAGATCTCCAAAAAGTATTGGACAATCATTCCAAATTATTTGAGACTCAAAAAGGCCTCCCACTTATTTGTGATCATGGTCATTCTATTCATTTGATTCTAGGAAGTGTTCCTCCAAACATCAAGCCTTACAGATATCCCTATTCCCAAACTAGTGAAATTGAACGTATGGTTGCATACATGCTAGAGGCCGGTATAATTGAACCTAGTCAAAGTTTTTTGTCTGCTCCACAAGTATTGAGACACAAGAAGGATGGACCATGGTGTATGTGTCCAAATTATAGGGAGCTTAACAAGCTCACTATTAAATATAAATTTCCCATTCCTGTCATTGATGAGTTTTTGGATGAATTACATGCAACAATTTTGTAATATCCCAAAATAGGGACTGCTAGCAAGGCATGCCTGAAAAACACATTTTTCAGGAATAGATGCTACAGATCTTGAAATTAGCCCTTGGATCCCTTATATTTTAGTATCTAAGTCCTAAATCCAAGAGGAGATCAGAAAGAAATCTTTCTAGGTGGGTTAAACAGATCTCCCACACCTAAGAAGGCTTGAAAATTGCCCAAAGAAGGGACTGCAACAATACAAAAGAACACTGCTAAGAAAATAACGTAGTTTTAGAAAGCAGTAGCAGTAGGCCAATATGATAGCATAAAAATAGCTTATACAATGACAGATCAGATTTACAATGGAGCCTAATCAATGTATAGGAGGAAAATGGAGACTTTAATGGAGAAAAACCCTCTAAAAGAGGTGTTGCAACAATGTATTTCACTGTAAATCCAAGACAACGTTATTTTTATGAGTAAAAAACAGCTATAGGTTACAACTTAGATCTAGGACAGATCTGTGTACAAAATATTAGATCTATATCAGATTTGTACACTATACTATCTCTATTTTACATACCGCTTGGGATTTTTAGCAAAACATGAAGCACAGAGAGTAGATTTGAGATCTACTGCAGCGGATCTGCAGAATGATTCAGAATTTCTGAAGCAGATGAAGCACTGAATTAAACAGATCTAAAACATACATGGATTATTTGGCTAATTCATGGATCACCATAGTGCAATGAAGACTCCTTTACACCATAGGTCTCTCGTCCAAATAGTTGTCAAACACCCTGCAACTCTCCTCTTGCAAAATAACGCAAATCTGGGGAAGAAAATGTGTTGTAGGCTTGATCAAGACTTTGGCCTGATGCCAAGGTATGGATATGGAGCTCCAATGATCTATGACACTCTTGCCAATGGGATAGAAGACTTTCCCAGTGAAAAGAGGGGCTAGATGTGCATAGATATGAAGAGATCTATCGTCCACTTGCTACTGCTCACAAGGACAACCAAACCCTCAACAGGATCTAAATTGTAGTTGGAAGAATAAGCTTGGCCAAATGCCTAATATTGGACCAAGAATAGCAAGACTCTTCCAAGAGGCCTTTGAAGGAAAGAGGTGGGATTCCCGACCAGGAACACCCAGGTGCTAAACAACACTATTCTCAGCTAAACAGCCAGAGAATGAGAGGTGTCTAAACAGACAAATCCTTTCAATACAATATGTCAACAAAACTCTCATGCTTCTCTCCTCTTTCATTTATAGGATGAAAGACTTGCAAACCCTAAACCATCAAAAAGGTTTAGCTCCTTCCACATTTGAAACCCCCAACTAGAACTGCGTTGTTCCTATGGGTTCATTGTATCTGGACAGCATTGTAGATTTGGTCCTGTTGACCCAGTTAGTTGTCACAATCCCCTTTTCACACATGAGGGAATTTTATTAAGGTAGCCCAGATTTAGCCTTGTTCACATGGGCATTGATTTATTTTGTTGTTTAAGGAGTTTAATTTGTCCTCCTTTACAATTTATTCTTGAACAAGAAAATGAAAACAAAATTGAATATTCCTATTAGCTTGGGCTAATTAGGAATATTACAGTCCTCCCCTCCAAAATGTTGCTTGTCCTTAAGCAACTGATAAGGTGAGTGCTGCAACTCATCCCCTTCTCCATTGGTGTCACAAACAAAAGATAAGCTTTGCCCATAAGCTAAGTGATCACCAAACCATCCACCCATGACTTGTCCCCACAATGTCCCCATGAGATGCAAGCAACTCCTCTCATAAGGAAACAATGAATCACATGAAACAATCATGGTTTTCCCAATGCCCTCCCTGAAATATAAGACAGGAAGTACAGGGAGTGTAGTCATCCCATAGGGCACATGCATGCTTTCCCTCCTTTCTCCATTCATCCCCATGAAAAGTACACGCACATCATCAATATAGGGAATCAAAACAATGTACAAACAAATAGAAAGGTGTGCACAAGGAGGTGGATCATAGTCCCACATGTGGAACCAGCGTAGAGCATCCCCTGCCTGCTTCAAACCAATATGTGGTAAGTGGTTTTCCTACCACTTACTTGTTGCCCAAGTCATCTCACTATTGCAGAAAATGTGAGCTATATTTGGTGCCTTTGGGAAGCACCCATCATGAAAACAGATCTCCCTTTGCTCATCAAGGGAGTAGCCAAATTCATATTTTTTTGTGGCCAAACAATTTCCATGAGATTTACAAATTATTTTACCCTCCTTGGAGTCATGGCCTGCGATAACATGGTGTAAGAATGCATGAAATCATAATATAAAACACATGTGCTATGAACATGCTCTCCACCAACAATCCTCCTCATATCAATGGAGTGGTGCATAGATCTACTCTCTTCTTCAAGGGAAGAAAGAGAGGGTTGATTTAACTCTCCCTTAGAGTCATGTTGCTACTCCAACTCCACAAAGTCCATGCATCTTTGACAATGCTGATATAGTTCTCTTTCAAAGCCCTCCCAAAAGTAGCTCCTAAAAATGGTATTGTTGAGCTTCATAGAATAGGTGTGGCTGAAATTGAACTCTTCACAAGCCCTCTATAGTAACTTCTCCTTGAGCTTGGAAGCTCTAGACAAGAATATCCTACCATGATTATAGATGGCTCCATCAAGGATTGAATAGCTTCCTTCATGCAACTAGTCATCAAGAATCATGCAAGTATGAAGATCCTTGGAATATTCCACCAACAGTTGGGATTTCCAATAGGGATCTAATGTGCCCAATAATGACAACACTAATAAGGTGTCATCTGAAGTATCTGCCATGTTTTTTTCCTCCTCCTTGACATCTCTCATGCCAAAGGTACAAAGTGGAAGGTTGCCAATCCTTCCTTGCTGCCCTCCTTGCTCATGCACATGATCAAAAGAAGAGGGAAGCTCTTGGAAGTTAGTCTCCCATGGGAGGCTATCATCTGTCCAAGGCCTCTTGGTTCTTGCCAAAGCATGCATATGAGACCACCATCTCTCTTCATGTATGGAAGAGTGTTCTTCAAGCAAGTTTTTCTGATTCAAGTCTTGCCTCCCATGCTTCATGATGGTGTCATTCTTTCTCCTTGCAGCATATCTTCTCAACACAATTTGAGAGGTGAGGATAGATAATGATGTCAAAGGAAAAATTCTTTCCCTCTCTTTGTACCTTCCCCATACTCCCAGTGTTGTAGCATGGTCCTCTAGTGCTCCCTCCTCCCTTGGATCTAAGAAAGGAGCATCACTGTATGAAACATCTTTCATCAAATCTGAATCAGGTGGTCTTCCATAAGGTATACCACAAGATACTGATGTCTCATGGTTCATTCCCATGTGAACAACAGATGGGAATATATCATGACTGCTTCCACTACGCAAGTCCATCTCTGATTGCTGTGTGGAAGTAGCATGAAACTTCGAGACCCCTCTCAATGGTGTAAGAGTGCCTCTGATTGGAGCTCTTGCCCCATCTTCTGATAGTGGATCAACTGTGTGACCCCTCCTTTGTTTTGTCTCATTGTCTCTTAGCAAAGACACATGCTGCTCATGTCCTCCATATGGAAGAGCCTTTGGAATTCCTTGCAAAGGTGTAAGAATCCCTCTAATGGAAGCCAATGCTTCACCTCCATCTCCAAATGAAAATAGATCTCCTCTTGCTTGCACAACGCTGGAATATATTTTATGCTTCCTCTCTCCCTTCTCCTCATCAGTGGAGAATGATTCATCATCAAGAGATCCTTTTTCTTGATCTCTTAGTGAGGAAGGAATCCTCATGTCTTCTCTTTGAGAAAATAGATCTTGCTGAAATGGGGCCTTTGCCTCTGGAAAAAGGTGCAACAAATCTTCAACCCCTTCAACGATGTTTAGGACTGGAGTTGGCTCCAATGAATATTCCAACTTATGCAGAAATTCAGATTTCTTGGGCTTGATATGCTTCCCCCAAGAAGTCTCAGAATGTCTCTCATCAAATCTTGTCACTAGTCTCCTAGTTAATCTTGCATAAGAAGAGATGTTTCTCCCTTTCAAGGAAGAGGACTCAAACAACCACCAAGCATAAGCCTTTCCTTGAAGATGCAGCACTGCTACTCTCAAGGCTTCTTCTTCAAATAATTTATTAAACTGAAAGTATGTGTAAATCTCCTTTACCCAAGACTTGGTTGAGTCTTTAGGTGATCCATCAAATGTAGGTAGAGAGAATCTACCCACAGTGTGCTGCATGCACCCTTTCCTCCTACTGTAGCTGTTGGATCTTTCTTTTTTGAGTTGACAGAACTCTGGGAAACTGAGATTCTCTTTGAATCTCTCTGATTGAGATTCATATTCTTGGAGATAATCACCAAGAGATTCCTCCTTTGGTGTTTCTCCTCTTCCCCCTTCCTTTGACAAGAAAGTAGGCATGCTGCTACGTTGAGGAACAGATTGTGTGGCTGAATGCTCACACACATCATATGAAGTAGTGGGGATTTCTTCATGTGCAAGCCTCTTTAGAATATATACTTGTCTTTCATTCCTTACTCCCTTGATCTCATTCTTCAGCTCATGCATAGCTTGGAACAGAGTTTTAGAAAACTCTCTCCCAATTAATCTTCCAGATGAAGGGTTTGGACCCTTCACTTTTGTGTCTTTAGTGTAACCAAATTTCTTCATCAGTATTTTCCTCCCATGAAAAGACATATTGGCTCTTCAAAAAGGCAAAGCACAGGCTGTGTCAAGAAAGTTGCTTTGATACCACTGTAATATCCCAAAATAGGGACTGCTAGCAAGGCATGCTTGAAAAACGCATTTTTCAGGAATGGCTGCTACAGCTCTTGAAATCAACCCTTCGATCCCTTAGATCTAAGTATCTAAGTCCTAAATCGAAGAGGAGATCAGAAATAAATCTTTCTAGGTGGGTTAAATAGATCTCCCACACCTAGGAAGGCTTGAAAACTGCCCAAAGAAGGGACTGCAGCAATACAAAAGAACACTGCTAAGAAAATAACACAGTTTTAGAAAGCAGTAGCAGTAGGCCAATATGATAGCATAAAAATACTTATACAATGAGAGATCAAATTTACAATGGAGCCCAATTGATGTACAAGAGGAAAATTGAGACTTTAATGGAGAAAAACCCTCTAAAAGAGGTGCTGCAACAATGTATTTCGCTGTAAATCCAAGACAATGTTATTTTTATGAGTAAACAGTAGTTGTAGGTTACAATTCAGATCTAGGACAGATATGTGTACAAAATACTAGATCTATATCAGATCTGTACACTATACTATCTCTATTTTACATACCCCTTGGGGTCTTCAGCAAAACATGAAGCACAAAGAGTAGATCTGAGATCTACTGCAGCAGATCTGTAGAATGATTCATAATTTCTGAAGTAGATGAAGCAGTGAATTAAATATATCTAAAACATACATAGATTATTTGGCTAATCTATGGATCACCACAGTGCAAGGAAGACTCCTTTACACCAGATATCTCTCCTCCAAATAGTTGCCAAAAACCCTGCAACTCTCCTCTTGCAAAATAACGAAGATCTGGGGAAGAAAATGCATTGTAGGCTTGATGCCAAGGTATGGATCTGGAGCTTCAATGATCTAGGACACTCTTGTCAATGGGATAGAAGACTTTCCCAGTGAAAACAGGGGCTAGATGTGCATAGATCTGAAGAGATATATCTTCCACTTGTTGTTGCTCACAAGGACAACCAAACCCTCAACAAAATCTGAATTGTAGTTGGAAGAAGAAGCTTGGCCAAATTCCTGATAGTGGACCAAGAATAGAAAGACTCTTCCAAGAGGCCTCTCAAGGAAAGAGGTGGGATTCTCGACCAGGAACACCCAAGTGCTAAACAACACTATTCTTAGCTAAACAACCAGACAATGAGAGGTGTCTAAATAGAGAAATCCTTTCAATACAATATGTCAACAACCCTCTCATGTTGTTCTCCTCTTTCATTTATAGGATGAAAGCCTTGCAAACCCTAAACCATCTGAAAAGGTTTAGCTCCTTTCACATTTGAAACCCCCAACTAGAGCTGCATTGTTCCTCTAGGTTCATTATATCTGGACAGTGCTGTAGATTTGGTCTTGTTGACCCAGTCAATTGTCACAATCCCCTTTTCACACATGAGGGAATTTTATTAATGTAGCCCAGATTTAGCCTTGTTCACATGGGCATTGATTTATTTTGCTGTTTAAGGAGTTTAATTTATCCTCCTTTACAATTTTATTCTTGAACAAGAAAATGAAAACAAAATTGAATATTCCTATTAGCTTGGGCTAATTAGGAATATTACAAATTTACTTTACCAAGTTGGATCTTCATTCAAGATATAATCAAATTAGAATGAAGACTGAAGAGATTAAGAAAAAAACATTCGTACTCGTGAGAGTCATTATGAATTTTTGGTCATGACTTTTGGCATTACTAATGCAACTTCCACATTTCAAGGTTTGATGAATTCCATTTTCAAACCCTTCCTTAGAAAATTTGTGTCAGTATTTTTTGATGATATACTAATCTACAACAAATATTGGAAGGATCATGCCGAACTTGTTGACAAGGTGTTGAAACTATTGGAGAAGAACAATGATATGCAAAAACCTCCAAAATTTTCTTTGGAGTACAAGAGGTTGAATATTTGGGTCATATTGTATCTCATGTGGTTGTTAAGGTAGACCCTAATAAAATTAAAGCCTTTAAGGAATGAAAAATCCCCACAACCATAAAGCATATTTGAGTATTTCTCGGGTTGACAGGGTATTATCACAAGTTTGTTAAGAATTATGGGAGAATAGCATCACCTCTAACAACATTACTGAAGAAATATGCATTTTCTTGGACTCCAAAAGAAACTGAGGCCTTTGAACATCTTAAAGAGGAAATGTGCCAAGCATCGGTCTTAGCTATGCCAGACTTCACAAAAAACTTTATTGTGGAATGTGATGCCTCAAGAAATGGAATTGGTGTTGTTTTAATGCAAGAAGGAAGACCCATTGCATTTGAAATTCGTCCAATAAAAAGGAAAGTATTTACACAAACCTATTTATGAGAAGGAAATGTTGGCAATAATATATGCACTAAAGCAATGACGATCTTACCTAATGGGAAAACACTTCAAGGTAAAAACAAATCATGATATTCTTAAATAATTTTTTTAACAAATATTATCTTAAGAAGAGTAACAAAAATGGTCACAAAGTTGTTGGGTTATGACTTTGAAATCATCTACAAAAAAGGGAAGCAAAATGTTGTTGCAGTTGCACTCTCAAAGAAAGAATGAGGATGTGGAAGCATTGTTTTGTGCCATTTCTATCATCCAAACTGATTGGATAACTAAAGCAAAGGATGAATGGAAGAATGATGAAGAGGTTTGGACACTCATTCAAAAGTTGGAACAAGGTCCCAGTACATTTGATACAGCTCGCTCAAAAAAAGATTCATTATTGTACAAAGATAACTTATATCTTTGTAAGAATTCCCAACTCAAACAAAAATATTCTTTTGAAATTGCACACCTCCCCCTTAGGAGGGCACTCAAGATTTTTAAAAAATTACCACAGGGTCAAGAAGGAATTTTTTGGGGATGGCCTTAAATATGATATTTAGAATTTTGTGGCAAAATTTTTGGTTTTCCAATAAAATAAAGTTAAGACAATTAAGTCCCCAGGCCTATTACAACCTTTAGCCATCCCAAGTCAGTGTTGGGAGGAGTTCTCAATGGATTTTAACACAAGTTTACCCAAGTCTAAAAGAAAGAGTGTCATCATGGTAGTAGTTGATATACTTACCAATTATGCATACTTTTGTGCATTATCTCATCCTTTTAAAGCCACTACAATTTCTATTGCATTTATGGAAACAATTTAAAGCTACATGGAAACCAAAAGTTTATTGTAAGTGACAAAGATCACATTTTCACTGAAAATTTTTGGACAGAATTACTTTCTTGTCTTGGAACTCAATTAACTCTTAGATCATCTTTTCATCCTCATTTTGACGGGAACACTGAGATAGTGAAAAAATGTCTCGAAGGGTATTTTTGTTGCTTTGTATTTGATAAACAAACACAATGGGTCAAGTGGTTACCTCTAGCGGAATGGTGGTATAACACTTCCTTCCATACTTCAACAAAATCCACCTCTTAAAGGATAACCTCACTCTGGCGCAAAATCAAATGACACAATAGGTGGATCAACATCACAGTGAAAGAATTTTTGATGTAGGTGATTGTGTATTTTTATGGCTACAGCCATACACACAAATGTCCCTCAGGAAAACTAAGAAGGATAATAAATTATCACCCAAGTATTATGGTTCTTACAAGGTGTTGCAAAATATTGGTACTATGGAATACAAGTTGCATCTTCCTGCATCTTCCCGAGTGCACCCAGTTTTCCATGTTTCATGCTTAAGGAAGGTTATCTGTGACAAGCTCCTAGTTCAAAAAAATTTGTCAGGACTTAGCGAAGAAGGAAAAATATTATTTGAGCTTGAAGCAATCACGAAAACAAGAACCCAAAAACTATGAAATCGATTAATTTCCGAGAGTATCTCATTAAGTGGAAGAACTTACTCGCTAAGTATTCCACATGGGAGGATGAAAATTTTATCAAGAAGCATCGAGAACTACTCAAGCGTTGAGGACAACATGTTTTTGAAGGAGAGGGAAAATTTAGATCCTTATAATACCAGTGTATCTCCCTTATTGTTATTGTTAGTGTAGCCCCCTATTGTTATTGTTGTGCCCATTTATCCCCCATATTGTTATTGTTGTGCCCCATAGAAGCCAACTATTATTATTGTTGCGCCCTTACATTATTATTTTTATGTAGGCTCTGATTATATTGTGACCCCTTAGACTCCTATATATACCAAGGAGGTATTATCATTTGTATCATCGAATAATTGTTCATTTATGTAATGTAAAGGAGGTTTCCCCCTCGAAAAGGATAATTTTTAAGCCGTTAATGAATCTTTTCTTCTGTTTTGTGAGTTGGTTTCATTACAATAGTACAGAATAAATCCTCCCCTCCACTACTCTTATTTCCCTCAAGGAAATTCTCCTTTAGTATTTATATTTCACTCAAAAAACCCTAAAATTTGTTGTCCCAAGGCTTCCCATGTGGTTTTCTAGCTTGAATTTATGTTTATCTTCCTCATTAGTCGACTCTCTACAACTTCCTTCCTATCCATTCTCTTCCTTTCTACTCTCAACATGGAATATCTCTTCAGTACCTCCCCTCCCGCCTTGCCACCTACCCACTTGTGCACATCCCTTATTAAATGCAAGTTACTCTTTCGTTGTTAGTATTAGTCACCAATGAATTTCCAAGTTGGAGGTACATATCCCATGACTTTCATTTGTTGCTAAGAGGGATTATCAACTACCATCTTAGCTCAATAATTGTTGGGAAGAGGCTCTTCAACTAATGAATCTCTTCATTTAAAGTTTTGGGAAAGAGGGAAGATGAATGTTGTATTTTCAAATTCAAATTTCAAAACCAATTTTTTTTTGGCAAGGTTGGCTTGGAATTGTTTACAAAGCGAACCCCCCTAAGCTCCTCCACTATTCCTTCCTCATGATATCATGGTCTATTTAGGCACTCATGCATCAATCAACTATTTTGATGTCTTCATAAATTTAAAATAGAGTACATATACATTGTTTATATATATATATATAATTCAACTCGACATGTTAATAAATTTCTCATACTGAAACATACACTAAACATAATTAATTACAAATTGTAAAGGATTTTGATGAAGATTTGATTTGGAACGCATAGTGTTCAATGAATTAAAGAAAGATAAAGTTCAAAAATTGATGGTCTTACTAAATTTGTAACAAACAAGCTCCACCACCTAACACACAACCCAACTCATCGTTGAATGCATTAACCACTAATCATATGACCTTCATCCTTAGATTCACTCAACCGCTAAACATATGACCTCAAGGAGATGACAAGTGGTCTTCCTGAGCCACATATGAATGGTTTGACTTACATACAACCTCCAAATCTCCTCCAATCATTGTGTATGACCTAATGAAGAAACCTAAGATTTGTATGACTTGCAGTTTTACTACATTCAGAGTATATGCCCATGGGGATTAAGAATGTGTTGTTTATATGTTGCTTTTGTTCCTTATGTTCTCAAAAATTATTTTTATTGTTCCATTTTATCTAATTTAAAACTTAGCTATTAAATTGCAACATCTTCCTCTTCACAAACCTTGGTCTTATTTCTCAAAGTTAAAGGATTGGTGGGTAATTCAAAGTTGTTGTTGTTGATACCAAGCAAAGGAAAATCAATTTCCTAAATAATAACCATGAATCATCAAGAATGAGTGATATAAAGCTCTAGGTGTTCTTCATTTGTTCATGAATAATGAAATCATGAAAGAATATACATGTAATATTCCCAAATGGGGAAGCAACAATATATGAACACAAAATGGAAATAACAGTGATAAATCAACACATAAAATGTAAGAAGCTCATATAGCCATCATATTAAGATCATAGTAGCAAAATGTATACAAGTTCTTAAGGAAACACTAACTCAAGTTAGGCAAAACAAGCCTCAAGAGAACATGTACATGAGATATGAAGAACACTGCTACACAACAATACCCAAGGCTAAGATAGCGCAGTTTTAGTAGATATCAGTGAAAATATCAATACATAGATATGATAGTATATCGTTCAAATAATGATGGGAGTAGAGATCTAAGCTCCCAAACACATTTCCAAGATAACCTGGGAAGGGTTTCCTGAAATACACAAAATGCAGAAAATACAAATATGGCCCTAGGGCTGAATAATCTCTGCAACTAGATAGCTGATAGGAGGTGGCTGATTCGATATGGAAATGTAGGAAAAATCCTCCTATAGATTCTTCAAATGAGAGGCTGATCCCCTCACTGAAGATCTATCTCCCCCAACTAGACCTCCAAACCCCCTACTGCAACTGCACTCTGGAATAACGCAATCCCTTCAGGAAACTGCACTGTAACTGATAGAATTAACTTAGCCTGATGATGAATGGTGAAATGAAGCTCAAGAATCTCCCTTGCAAGCCTCCTGGATGAAGGGCTGCTCCCTCCACTAGATAAAAAACTCAGGAGTTGGGTTTCTCAACCCTCCACTGCTGCACCCTACAACTCAGCACACCTCTCAACAGAAACTGCGCTGTAGAAGTAAGATAGATCTTCGAATGATGCCAGAATGTGGAAATGTAATGAAAATACTCTTCCTAATTGGGCACTAGAGGTCCCTCAAGGATAGAGGTGGGATTCCCGCTCGGGAACACCTTGTGCTATACAACACTGCAATCTTAGCTAAAAATTTGAAGAGAGCAACAAGTCTAAACATACTGTTGTCTACAGATGTTGTCGCTCCTAGAGACAGCCTAGAGTTGCCATAGACCAGTGCCTAGGACATCTTATCATAGCAAGGAGCATATAATAAAACTTGGGTGTCAATCCAAAGGCTCTCCTGCTATATCTTGTAAACAAGGAAATTTACAGAAACCGCCACAGGGAAAGTAATGTTGCAGAGACAAGATGCAAAGCTCCAACACAAAAGCATCAGACAGGTAAGAGACAATTTACTGTAAAGAGGGCCGATTCAAGTTATATGCCATCGAAATCAAATATCGGAAGGTGTATGCGGTGAAAGAAATATAAGTAGATATTAGTTATCTTTGGTCTAATACGTAGATACACAAAAGAACCATATATGGGCTTATCAATCTAAGAATCCATACATGACAATGGAATTTTAAAAGCACCCTCCCAAAGCAACTAATATAGTAGAAAGATGGATGAAATGAACATGAAACAGTATATCATGCCTGAGCCATATTTAAAGCGCTTGACTGATCCAAGTATGGGTATCAACTAGGATAAATCCTTACCTAAAATCAGTGAGCCACTCGCATTCCAGTACACGATACAAGAAGATGGATAAAATGAAATGTTGTATTAAAAACATAAAAGGAAGTTACATACTGTGGGATACCAAAGACCAGAATCCTCTAATACAGATAGAACTCCTCCTCACTAAAACCCTACGAGCTCTGAGCCTTCATACAAGAGATTTTACAAGATGTACACAAAAAATGCCTTTCACTGCACAATTCTCTGATAAAAATATGGAACCCCTACAATGTCTTTCTTCTGGGTTTTTATAGAAGAAACCTCAAACCCCTCAGTAAATGAGGTAGATGAAAACATTAAACTTGCCTAGTTTGAACAAAATGGCGGAAGCATTCGCGCCCATATTACTGAGTAACCATGCTATATTGTATGTACTCTATGATCTGCCTTCGGAAATAAATGTACTGAGTAGAAAATATCCTCAGGGATGCAACATAGAGATGAAATCACTTAAATAATCTGTCCTTTTCTGAGAGGAAATCTTGCTGAAATTAATCTTGGAGGGTGTAACTCTCTTCTGTCTTCTAACTTTGAATTGGAATTTGAAATCTTTCATTCCAAATGCCGAAGTTATTTATCTTCAACTAACACTCTTTGCTGCGTCATTAAAATTTCTATTTGTGAAATCTGCCTTTTGAATTACTCTGGAGGGTTTGATAGCTTTCAATCTCTACTCTTTAAACAACAGTCATATCTCGGCAACTACCCAGGATCTTCTTCATAAATATGATACTTGAAAACTCAGTACTGTAACGTGTCCTTAGCTTCAGCAAAGGATGCCGCGAATTGTGATAGTTCTTCTTCGCCATAAACCTGCAAAATCCACAAACATATTAAAGAAAACCAAGCACAAGGGTGGTGGATGCGGCAGTGACCACAGAATGGTGATGTAGACTGAGTGAAATGATGAGGAGATGAAGGGTGGCGGAGAAATGAAGGGTGGCAACGAAAAATACAGTGGAATGAAGATGAATGAACGAGGCAGAGGTACATAACATAAACACGAAAATATGACACATAAACGGAATATATGAATGGTGGAGGAGAACACAAATGACACGTGGGCGTACCAAAAGGCTAAGAGGAAGGGACGACGTGGAGGCGGACTTGGTTAATCACCGGGATGTGTAAATAATTCTGGGCCACACGATCCAAAAATGAAATCAACGGTTAAAGCTTCACCGGAGGGCGATGGACTGCGGGCTCGGAGTGCCGTATACTTAAATTAAAACTCGTGTAGCTTCAGAAAACAACCGCCGTTGGAGGCTTATAGATCTGACGGTTAACATAAATTTCGTTGCGCGTCTTGGATCGAGCGTTAACGCACGAAGGAAGGTGGTATTGGGGTCATACACCGGGACACGTGTTGCGCGATGTGTGGAATTGCCGCGATTTGTGGAATACCGCCTGCCTTTGAAAGGCGATGTGAATAAAACAGGCCGGTTTTGGAATCGACGCGCAACGCGGGGTCCACCAGGGCGGGAAAGATGTGGTACGTCGATTTATGGTTTGATATGATCGTTGGCGGTTGGGCTATGAGCACGGCGTTGATCAGCGGAGACCGTTCGATCTTGTACAGATCAACGACTAATATTTCGCCAGATGCACATATTTGATAAGCCCCAGGTATTTTTGGGGTCTACACGGTCATCTGTGGGAGAAGTAGCCCAGGGTTTGGGCAGGAAAGGCCAGGCCTCAAATATTTTCGAGAGTGGGTTTTTAGCCTTACAGAATATAGTTTTTGGGGCAAAGGAAATCAACGATAGGCTTTAGAATGGATTCTCGAGTCAAAGAGAAAGGATCGAGGGGGCTTAAGCAAGATTGCTGGTCAAACTTCAACAAGGAACTGATTATGGTCAACATTGGCTCCATCTGGGGATGGCATGTTCATCCCTGGACGTGTTGAGAACCGCGCAGACCTCCTAATCATAATCTATGTAAACTCTGTTCTTCAGCCCCTCTTACTTTTCTCTTTATGAATCATCAACACGCCCACCTTGTTCAAACAAAGACTGGAACAAAGCTGATATACAATATAATACATCAGGCTCTCTCTGCCTGAATTAAAATTGGAAGTAGGGTTTAAGAAATTGACCGTTCATAGGGGCATCAAGCAAGTCACCCTATAAATTCTCCAATATGAACGTATTATTGCCTCCCTGTTCCAAAATTTTAAATGGGCCGAATCACAGTGGATCGAACTTGCCATGTTTTCCCTTTTCAGCCCTCTGGACATCCCACCTAAGCACCAGATCACCAATCTGCAACTTCATGTCTTTAGCATGCTGATCAAAAATGTGTTTCATTTTCTTCTGATATTCAGCTAATCTCTGATTCACCTGGCTCTGTGTTTCTTCTAATTCTACAAATTGATTGATTCTCCTGATCGTATCATCAGGTTCCTCCCGACTTTATTGCATGAAACGGGCCACTGGTAAAGCCAGTTGCACGGGAAAAACTGCTGCTCGTCCATACACCAATTCATATGGAGATTTCCCAGTTGCTCTCTTGCTGGTGATTCTATTTTCCCATAGAGAAAACTTCAATTGGGAATCCCAATTCTTCTGGTTCTCGTTTATAGTTTTCTTCAAGGCCCTCACTAAAGTTTTATTAGAAGATTCTGCCAAACCATTTCCCTGTGGATAATAAGTTGTGGAGTGATTAAGTGCAATATTGTACTGTTGACAGAAATTCACAAATTTTGCAGATTTGAAGGCCTATGCGTTATCAGTCACTATTCTAGCGGGGCAGCCAAACCTGGATATGATGTTTTCCTCCATGAATTTGATTATCACAGTATCTGTAGCATTTCTTGCAGGTATGGCTTCCACCCATTTTGTAAAATAATCTGTGGCGGTCAATATCCATTTATGTTGGCCACTTGAGGGTGGGTGAATTTCACCTATAAAATCTATTCCCCATTGTTGAAATGGTTCATCTACATGAACTGGAATCAAGGGCAGAGCTGCTAATTTTTGCCTTTCAACAAATTTTTGACACTTATCACATGCTCTAACCTAGGTAAAAACATCTCCAAATAATTTTGGCCAGTAGAAACCAGCCTTCAGGATTTTATGAGCTGTAGCCCTCTAGCTGTAATTTCCTCCACAGATTCCTTCATAAAATTCAGCCATTATACTTTCTACTTCATCCTCTGTGAGGCACAGGAGTAAAATGCCTGAGGGGTCCCTCTAATATAGCTGGCCATTAGCAACTATATACTTCTGTGATTTCAATCTTAAAGCCCTGTATTTTGCTTTATCACAACTAGGAGGATAGCTGAGTGTCAAAAGATATTCTACTATTTCTTTGTACCATGGACTGGTGAGATATTTTATGTGTGCTTTCTGAGTAGCCTTCTCCAATCCTTGCTACTCCTTTTCACTCTCAGACTCTTCACTTGCAATCAAAAACAAATTTATGCCCAGAGCTTGATAGTTCGATTCAGATAACATTTTAGCAAGCCCCAGTCCTTTGATCAGCTTGGTAGGACAGATGTCCAGATCATACTCCTGTATTTTAGCAATCCACCTTCCTCTTTTTCCCTCACTATCACCCTGAATAAGGATATCTTTTACAGCAGCTGTAGGCACAAATGCGGTGATATGAGACTGCAAAATATACATACGAAAAGATTTGAGGGATTTTACTAGAGAATATGCTTGCTTTTCTAATATATTATACTTCAACTCTGCATCATGGAGCACCTAACTGTAGAAAGCAATAGGCTGCTCATATCCATCTTCATTTTTCTGCAGCAAGACTACAGCTACTGTATGAGGTGAAGCAAATGAAAAGATCATAAAAGGTTTTGTATAATCTGGTCCAGCTAATACATGAGTTTCAGCAAAAGCATGCTTAATTCTAGCAAAGGCCTCCCGTGATTCTTGTGACCATTTCACCTCATTCCCTTTTTTCAACATATCAGTTACGTGCCTAACTATTTCAGCATAGTTAGGAATAAACCTCCTCAGAAAATTTATACGCCCCAGAAATACTTACACCTCTTTCTTATTTCTGGGGAGAGGAATACCATTTATAGCCTATACTCTTTTAGGATCTATCCTTACCCCATCTTTAGTTACAATATGCCCCAAAAGTTTGCCTTCCTCTAATGAAAATAAAGACTTTTGTGGATTAAGAGAAAGACCATACCTTCTGCATTTTTCAAAAGTTCTTCGTAAATGCTCAATGTGTTCAGCATCATTTTTTGAAAACACTGTAATATCATCAAGGTACACCACCAAAAATTTATCTTGCTCCCCAACAAAAGCAATGTCCATGGCCCTCTGAAAAGTGGCCCCTGCATTAATCAATCCGAAAGACATCCTGGCATACATAAATGTACCCCATGGTGTAATGAAAGCAGTCTTCTTCTGATCTTCTGGAAGTACAACCACCTGGTTATAACCAGAGAAACCATCCATCATTGACATCCTAGAAGCTCCAACCACTTTCTGCAAAATGTGATCCATCTTGGGCAGTGGATAATTATCTTTTAAAGATGCTCTGTTTAAATTTCTGAAATCCACACATAGCCTTATTTCTCCATTCTTCTTTCGGACAGGGACAAGGTTTGCTACCTATTCAGAGTACCTCAACGGTACAATTATTTTTGCCTTCAACAATTTCTTAATTTCTTTCTCAATGGAGGGAAGTAGCAGAGGATTTATATGTCTGAGCTTCTGCTTATAAGGTTTTGCACCTTCCCTCAGAGGAATTTTATGCTGCATTATACTGATGTCAAAAGTCTTCAAGTCCTGATAAGACCATGCAAATACATCTTTATAAGACTGAAATAATTTCAGGTATTTCTTCTTGTATTCCTCTTGTATCTTCTTGGACAATTTTACAATTTTGGGCTCAGCATCAGTGCCCAAATTCAGGTCTTCTACCTGATATTCTTCTACCACTCTACTAGGATGTGCTGGGACATCATTCTTGTCAAATAATCTTTCTAGAGGCACCAGCCCTCTAGGGATGACATTTCCTTTCAGCTGCAGCACTTTACTACCTGCCATTTTCTCTTCCCACTTATTTTCTGAAATATCTTCAGCCTCCTCTTCTTCACAGTCATCAATTTCCATATTGGAGAATTCTCCCACTGTTTCTAGGAATCTCTTCATTTGTTCATCATCCTCAAATACCTGCCAGTGCTTGATATTATCTGGGATTGATGGCCTATAACGTACCTCAACTTTATACCTCAAGAGAGGGTTCTGGGGAGGGCAGAAGGTACTGGCAGCCACAACAAGCGAATCTGCCATTCTATTCTGCTCCCGAGGCATGAACTGGATATTAAATGCTGAGAAGAAATTCTCCACCATGTTCCACACTTCATTCCTGTAAGCCCTCAACCGGGGATGCTTAGTTTGACACTGATTTCTGATTTGTCTGACCACCAGCTCAGAGTCTCCCAGGACCTTTAAACATTGTATGTCCATGCTCCTGGCTGTTTGTAATCCCAATAGAAGTGCTTCATATTCAGCTACGTTATTAGTAGCCTCATATTCCAATTTAAAAGACAGTGGGATCCATTTTCCTGTAGGAGAGATTAATAATACTC
This sequence comes from Pinus albicaulis, assembly GCA_034641835.2. Classification (NCBI taxonomy): domain Eukaryota; kingdom Viridiplantae; phylum Streptophyta; class Pinopsida; order Pinales; family Pinaceae; genus Pinus; species Pinus albicaulis. The sequence continues at coordinate 1,586,976,032 of CM076579.1, forward strand.
CAGCTCCGTTTCCTTCTCTTGAATTTGCTCCATCAAAATGTAAAGTCCAGATTCCTGCTTCATGGTTCTCTGAAGGTTGTTCAATTTTTACTTGACAGAATGATGGCTCATGAGCATAGTCTTGATCTTCTTCCAGCATTAAGCATGAAAATTTTCCTTCTTGACTATAGATTGGTGAGTTCTCAGAGATGTCAGCTTTAGTCACCATCTTGACAAATCTGGTTTCTCTGTATAACCTCCTCTCCTGGCCACCAAAAATTGGAATAATGGCATATGTTAAGTCTAATTTGAGTGACCCACCGATTTTTTTTCCCCAGGACCTTGACAACAGCATGCCAAAGCGAGCTAGGATGTCAGCCACCACAACGTCCATCACTACACTTTTTGCTGGAATTTGGGCCAAATTGACCACTAAATCTTTAATCATTCCCAAGCATTTAACTCTTTTGGAATCAAATGAATAGAGGTCTTTGTATGGGCGAGTGATTTGTAGTCCTAGTTGTTCCATGACTGATAGAGGCATAAGATTATGGGAAGCTCCAGAATCTAGCATACAATTGTGTAACAGCAGGTCATGAATCACTAGAGACACATAAAATGGAGGAGTAGAAGGATCTATTTCCTCGACATGTGGGCCAAAGATTACCATGGGTCTTTCTTCTTGGAGGTTAAGACTATATGGAATTATTGGCGCTTCAGGAGGGGACAATAAAGAAGTGACTTGAGATTGATATGCAGGTTGTTTCAACAGTTCAGTCAGGGGGACTGGGATTTTAACTTTCTCAAGTTCCTTTTGCAGATTGAAAGCAGGAGGGGACTTCTCTATTACAACTTCTTTTGACTCTTTATTGTCAGTAGAAAGTTTAACTTCTTTTGATACAGACTCCGCATTAGGAGAGGTGACTACTTTTGAAACAGAAGGAACTTGATCATTAGACTGCAAAGGTTTGTTTAGAGGATTCTTACCTTTGTCTGTAACTTTCTGCACTGTTGATTCCTTTTGAGCAGGTGCTTCCTTCTAGAGAGGCTCTTCTTCTTGATCCTGAGATCGAGTCCTCTTCCTGGAAGATCTGAGATCATATTTTCTATTGAAGTGTGCTTGCATAAAATCAGAAAATTGTTTACAATAATAATCAGCCTCTGAGTCTTCTATGTCTTTAGCTTCTTCTTCTTGCAATGGGAATTCTAGTTCATCATTATTTGAAAAAGCCAGATTTGAATCTTCTAGCTCATAGGCAGCATCTTCAACAGAACTATCTACTGGACCTTCTAAATATAGTGGGTGTGGTACCTGATCTTGTTGCTCTTTTGCTTCCCTTGGCAGTATTTGCAGGGGTGGCTTTCTATACTGAGGATTGTAACCCCTGTTTGGAGCATTCTAGAAGTTCTTGGAGGCTGAATTCTTGGTTTCAAATTCAAGCTTGACCAGTTTATTAGAAATATTCTTAATCATTTTGTTCATTTCTTCAATTCTATCTGTATCCTTATCCTGGTTAGAAGTAGATACTTCCTCCTTGCCTCTTCTTCTGGTATCTTGTTCAGCTTTCCGTTTTAATTTTCCAGTGGAAGCAAAATTTGCTTCCAACTCAAGAGCATCTAACTAAGCGTCATCTAGGGTGGCAGGCTTTCTTTCCCTGAGAGAGAAACCAAAGTCTGAGTCAAAGGCTGCTATGAAAACAACTTTGGCAGCATTCTGATGAGGCTTCATATCGGCAGGAAGGTTTAGATATAACTTATAAAATCTCTTGATAAATTCTGACACCCCTTCATTATGTTTCTTCTTAAGTGTATTGAACTCAGTAAGACACTTTCCATGATCTTTCTTTTCTCCCCATTTCCCGAGAAAGGTATTTTCCATATCGTCCCAAGTGGTTACGAAACGATTTCCTAATGTCTTGAACCATTTTCTAGCTTCACCGTCCAGAGATTGCACAAATAATCTTAAGACTACATCCAAATGTTCTACATTAAATTTCTCTGCAAAAGAGAAAAAGGTCTCAAGATGTTTCTGAGCATCAATTTCATTCTCCCCAGTGAATCTGGGCAAGATCTTCAAATAATCCTGTGGCATATCATTCAGCACTTGAGGTAATGCTAGGGGAGCATATTTGTTTAACAAAAAGATAGAACATTAGCCATTGGAGGAGGTGGGGGTTGTGCAACTATCTGGTGTACAAATGGAGGAAGAGGCGGAGGTGGAAGTGGAGTATGAATAACAATAGGAATATATTGTACAATAGCTTGAGGCATAGATGGGAATAGTTCACGGTTAACAGCAGCTACTTCGGTGACTTATTTAACCTTTTCAACCTCAGGAGTAGGGTGAAGACTAGCTTTAATCCTAGCACTTCCCCTAGGTGGGTTATCTGAATAATACTCTGTGTCTCCCACAGTGGAGTCGAGATTTTCTACTAAAATTTCTTGAGAAGAAGAAGATGGGTAATCTTCTACGGAAAACTCAGGGATTTTGGCACGGACTGATTTCTTTTCTTTCCAACTTATTCTATGTATAATCTTCTCAGGGTCAGACACTGAAGGTGTCTTTGACTGTGATGTATCTGACCTCAGGTGTGGCTTACGGGGAGCCAGGACTACGAATAGATTTATCAAAAAAACAACAGTGGAGTCGCTAAGGTGAGAGATATGCAACTCTTCAACTCTCTGTGCTCACCTGATTAGAGAGTGAATATGATTTGTCGAGGCCCAGGGATAATGATTTTCTTAGCTTCGATCCCCGGCAACGGCGCCAGAAAAATGTTGTCGACAGATGTTGTCGCTCCTAGAGACAGCCTAGAGTTTCCATAGACCAATGCCTAGGACATCTTATCATAGCAAGAAGCATATAATAAAACTTGGGTGTCAATCCAAAGGCTCTCCTGCTATCTCTTGTAAACAAGGAAATTGATTTAAATGGGACCAGAACTTACAGAAACCGCCACAGGGAAAGTAATGTTGCAGAGACAAGATGCAAAGCTCCAACACAAAAGCATCAGACAGTTAAGAGACAATTTACTGTAAAGAGGGCCGATTCAAGTAATATGCTACATAAATCAAATATCAGAAGGTGAATGCGGTGAAATAAATATAAGAAGATATTAGTTATCATTGGTCTGATACCCAGATACACAACATAACCATATATGGGCTTATCAATCTAAGAATCCATACATGACAATGGCGTTTTAAAAGCAACCTCCCAAAGCAACTAATATAGCAGAAAGATGGATGAAATGAACATGAAACAGTATATCATGCCTGAGCCATATTTAAAGCGCTTGACTGATCCAAGTATGGGTATCAACTAGGATAAATCCTTACCTAAAATCAGTGAGCCACTCGCATTCCAGTACACAATACAAGAAGATGGATAAAATGAAATGTTGTATTAAAAACATAAAAGGAAGTTACATACTGTGGGATACCAAAGACCAGAATCCTCTAATACAAATAGAACTCCTCCTCACTGAAACCCTACGGGCTCTGAGCCTTCATACAAGAGCTTTTACAAGATGTATACAAAAAATGCCTTTCACTGCACAATTCTCTGATAAAAATCTGGAACCCCTACAATGTCTTTCTTCTGGGTTTTTATAGAAGAAACCTCAAACCCCTCAGTAAATGAGGTAGATGAAAACATTAAACTTGCCTAGTTTGAACAAAATGGTGGAAGCATTCGCACCCATATTGCTGAGTAACCATGTTGTACTGTATGTACTCTATGATCTGCCTTCGGAAATAAATGTACTGAGTAGAAAATCTCCTCAGGGATGCAGCATAGAGATGAAATCACTTAAATAATCTGTCCTTTTCTGAGAGGAAATCTTGCTGAAATTAATCTTGGAGGGCGTAACTCTCTTCTGTCTTCTAACTTTGAATTGGAATTTGAAATCTTTCATTCCAGACGCCGAAGTTATTTATCTTCAACTGACACTCTTTGTCGCGTCATTAAAATTTCTGTCTGTGAAATCTGCCTTTTGAATTACTCTGGAGGGTTTGATAGCTTTCAATATCTACTCTTTAAACGACAGTCATATCTCGGCAACTACCCAGGATCTTCTTCATAAATATGATACTTGAAAACTCAATACTATAACGTGTCCTTAGCTTCAGCAAAGGATGCCGCGAATTGTGATAGTTCTTCTTCGCCATAAACCTGCAAAATCCACAAACATATTAAAGAAAACTAGGCACAAGGGTGGTGGATGCGGCAGTGACCACAGAATGGTGATGTAGACTGAGTGAAATGATGAGGAGATGAAGGGTGGCGGAGAAATGAAGGGTGGCAACGAAAAATACAGTGGAATGACGATGAATGAACGAGGCGGAGGTACATAACATAAACACGGAAATATGACACATAAAAGGAATATATGAATGGTGGAGGAGAATGCAAATTACACGTGGGCATATGAAAGGCTAAGCGGAAGGGACGACATGGAGGCGGACTTGGTCAATCATCGGGATGCGTAAATAATTCTGGGCCACACGATCCAAAAATGAAATCAACGGTTAAAGCTTCACCGGAGGGCGATGTATTGCGGGCCCGGAGTGTCGTATACTTAAATTAAAACTCGTGCAGCTTCAGAAAACAACCGCCGTTGGATGAAGGCTTATAGATCTGACGGTTAACATAAATTTCGCTGCGCGTCCTGGATCGAGCGTTAACGCGCGAAGGAAGGCGGTATTGGGGTCGTACACCGGGACACGTGTTGCACGATGTGTGGAATCGCTGCGATTTGTGGAATACCGCCCACCTTCGAAAGGTGGTGCGAATAAAATAGGCCGATTTTGGAATCGACGCGCAGCGCGTGGTCCACCAGGGCGGGAAAGATGTGGTACGTCGATTTATGGTTTGATCTGACGGCTGGCGGATGGGCTATGAGCACAACGTTGATCAGTGGAGATCGTTCGATCTTGTACAGATCAATGGCTAATATTTCGCCAGACGCACATATTTGATAGCACCCCCAAGGTTTAGCATTAGGTTCTGGCTCATAGTCATGTGGAGGAAATGGCCAAGGGGTTAGGGCCGAAGGGGCCAAACCTCAAATATTTTCGAGAGTGGGTTTTTAGCCTTACAGAATATAGTTTTGGGGGCAAAGGAAATCAACGATAGGCTTTAGAATGGATTCTCGAGTCAAAGAGAAAGGATCGAGAGGGCTTAAGCAAGATTGCTGGTCGAACTTCAACAAGGAACTGATTATGGTCAACACATACCATCAAGAAAATAATAATCCCCATATGCTCCTAATGGATACCATCCCCTTATATTCTCAATGAGATTCCTCACCTTGGGCCCCACTCATTAAAGCCACTACTTCCATGCATGGAATCTCCCTCGAAAACTGTGTTTTCCCTCAATGGATGTCACTCCTTCCATACTAGCGTTGTTTGATTTGGTCAAGGTTGACCCAGTCTTCATGCTCCAACCCCTTTTCACACATAAGGGTCTTCAATCCAGCCTTTATATGACCTCCTTTCACATTAGGAGTGTCTTTTATTCCTACTAAGGAGATTTATGGGTCTCCATACCCTCTTATTCCTCTAACTAAGAGAAAAAACAAAATTTAATATTCCAATTAGTTGTGTGCTAATTTTAGGAATATTACAGTCCTCCCCTCCGAAATGTTGATTGTCCTTAAGCAATTGCAAGGATATCACTGAAGATCCTCTCCTCTTCCTCATGTAGCATCCTCATAAGATAAGTTACTCCAATGAACAAGATGCCCTCTCATCAATATGTCCCCTAGTTGCTCCTCCCAAGTGTATAAGTAAGCCTTTGGTGACAAATCCAAATGGCTCTCATTATGAAGTAGTGGGATATCCATAGAGGCAACCATATGTGGTCTAGAGGCCTTCTTGAGGCATGGAATCAAAAAAGTATTGGGAACCTTCATTCCCATGTGAAGCTCCAAACCCCAAGCTATCATCCATATAGAGTGAGTCACCCTCCAAAATGGAAACTCATAAAAAATTTCCTCCACCCATGGCTCTTGCAATGTAGGTGGGCTGCATATATGAACATGATAGACCAAGTGGCCTACCCCACTTTGTCTCTCTCTCCACTTGTGATAAGTGTAGGGCTGCTGTAGAATCTGGGCTGCAATAATATTGACCTCAAGAGACAAAAGGACAACTGGATCTGAAAAGACCCCTTATCTAGTGTCATGAATCCAAACCATCACATACAAAGTGAATGGTACATCATCACCATATGGTATCCAAATCAGAAAGATACTGAATGTTATGTGCAATGATGGATGGTACCAATGGTTTCTCTAGTGGATACAACGCATTTTTACCAACTGCTGTTTCAGAACATCATGTGGCAAGTTGTCTCCCAACAAATTGATAGCTGTGCATGTTTTCTTATCTACTAGGATGTAATAACTGACATTATATATCATCTGATCATAACAAGAATAACACCACATTTGCCCAAATCCATGCAAGGAAGGGCTATCTCCATCATAAATGTCTGTCCTAGAATGACCATGAAACCCAAATACAATCTTGCCCTCTTATGGAGCAATGCACTGTACATAGATGGTAAGAGAATGAAAATACTTTGTGAAATGATCAATAAGTATAGAAATACATTTCTTACCATGCATTGTGAGTAGGTTGAAAGTGAGGTCCATGGATGAGCCCTCCCATGAGAATATCCGCATAGTGGTTTGCAAAATGAAGGGATGCATACTCCCGTTGGAACACTCCATCAATAGATACATACTCCCAAGTGAAAACGTTGTTGGCCTTGGTGATAAGGCTCTTGCCACTCGATGACTCCATTCCTTGACATGCCATATGCCAAAGTCATCCACCATCATGCTACTATATGTGGGAGACTCCTTCCTATGTGGAAGTACCTCCTGATCCTTCCATGCTGAAGGGTAGCCCCTTTTCACTTTGATTGTGCCATCCTTTTCTTTTGAAATATCATGCAAAACATGGGAAAAATTCAGCCCATACTCTCCCAAGAGTAGCCAAAGCAACAATAGCTCTTGCTGCCTCCTCACACCTCCATCATATAGACCCTGGAGTGAAAACATGATGATTGACATGAAAATTGTCACATCACCCCACTGCAACCAAACTCCTTGCTGCCATACAATGCCAGTGTCATGCCAAGTCACAACCAACCACATACCCTTTGAAGTAGGATATGTCATATGCTGACCAAACTCTTTCAAGAGTAGCCAGCGCAGTCTTGCCTCCTGCTGCCCTGTGTCATAGATCTGCAAGTGGCTCTCCAGCCTCTTGCTCATCAACATCACCCAACCAACCAATGGTGAGTGTCTACTTTCATGCTCTAAATGGGTATTCCTCCAATGGAGAATACCATCCTCCCAAACCAAATCTCTATGTCTACACTTCATGGGATGTTGAAGTGCAGCCTCCTCGAGATCTCCATATGAAGACCACTCATCAATGACCAAGTTGATGCTATAAGGATCCAAATATACTGAAGGAAAAATCTTCTCATTGAGCTGTGAAGTGCTCATCAAGAAAGATCCATCATAACAATGGGATATAATATGTCTCTCATCAACCATCTGCCTCTCCCTTGCTCCACATGTAAAATGGTAATTGGAATGCCCCAATAATGGTTGGGCCCCCAACTCATCATCGTTGTTCCATAACAATGTTGTTGATCTCCATGATGGTGCATATGTTGTCTCATAATCATGTTCAATGCTGAACATATAGTTCTGCATTGAATTATTTAGGGAAATATTCGTCCTACCCTCCAACAATCTACACTCCAACCCCAAGAGTTGTGTGCAGCTCAAAAATGACATACTAGGATGAATGTATATCTCCTCCTTGATCCAATCAAAGGTCCTCTGCGCAGTGATAGTCTGTTGCTCCAAATCAGCAGTGTGTTTTGATCCTAGGCCATGTAATGGCATGTCCCCACAACCCTCCATATGATGTGCTAAAATAATAGAAAGTGGAAACATTTGCATACTTTGTTTAGCTTGGGAACATCTTGTACTGCTACAAGGGTTCCTCCCACCGGTGTGATGACTTCCCCAACTACTGGTGATGATGATGGCTGATTCTCTACTGCTACACCAACACAGGTATAAGTATCCTCCTCCTCGTGCATCTCTTGAATAGTGCATGGGACTCTAAATGTCAAGAGATCAAGACCACTTTGCAAGGGTGCAAGTGTTCCTTCTCCTGATGCAAGTACTCCTGCAGCAAGTGGTGGTGGAAGTTGTCCTCCTTCCGATTTTCTTCTGTCAAACTTCTTGATCAACCTTTGAGTAAAATCTGTGTAAGAAGTTACTCTTGCATGACTCAAATGGCTGAACCACCAAATGTTTGCTTCACCCTCAAGGTGCAACACTGCAATCTCAAAAAATTCTCTCTCTACTACTGGATGTAGCAGGAAGAATGCATCCAACTTCATTCCCCAAGCCCTTGTTGTGCATGTGGATGATCCATCAAATGTAGACAATGGAAATCTATTGCTGCAAGGTCTTCTTTCTTCTTTGAGCTGAATGAACTGTGGGAGAGTTAGATTCTCCTTGAAAGCCCTTGATTGAGATTTGTATTCTGCAAGATACTCACTTAGAATCTCATGATCTAAGTGTCCTCCATCTCCATGACTTTTGTCTTATTATTCAAGAGAAAAGGGCATAGTATATTTCTTTGGAGCTCTATGCAATACCAGTTCTTTCTTCTGCTGATAGGAAGTACAAGGACCTTCCTCATCTTGAAACCCTATTGTGGTTTCATGGATTTTCTCCATTCTTCTTTGCTTGACCTTCTTGGTGAGGTCCCTCATAGATATGAAAAGAGATGAGATAAAACTCATTCGTCCTATCATTCTGATCTCTTTCTCCTTCTTCTTATTCTCCTGATAGCATAATGGCTGAGATCCATAGGCTGAGCCAAGATTATGCTTGATACCACTGTAATATTCCCAAATGGGGAAGCAACAATATATGAACACATACTGGAAATAGCAGTGATAAATCAACACATAAAATGTAAGGATATCATATAGCCATCATATTAAGATCATAGCACCAAAATGTATACAAGTTCTTGAGGAAACAGTAAGTCAAGTTAGGCAAAACAAGCCTCAAGAGAACATGTACATGAGATATGAAGAACACTGCTACACAACAATACCCAAGGCTAAGACAACATAGTTTTAGTAGATATCATTGCTGCTAGAAAATTTCAATACATAGATATGATATTATATGGCTCAAATAATGCCGGGAGTAGAGATCTAAGCTCCCAAACACATTTCCAAGATAACCCGGGAAGGGTTCCTGAAATACACAAAATGTTGAAAATACAAATATGGCCCTAGGGCTGAATAATCTCTACAACTAGATAGCTGATAGGAGGTGGTTGATCTGATCTGGAAATGTATGAAAAATCCTCCTATAGATTCTTCAAATGAGAGGTTGATCCCATCACTGAAAATCTATCTCCCCCAACTAAGGCTCCAAACCTCCTACTGCAACTGCACACTAGAATAACGCAATCCCTTCCGGGTGCCTGTGCCATGAGCGATAACGAGTACCTTGGCACGATCTTTGAATGGTGAAAGTGAAGCTCAATAATCTCCCTTACAAGCCTCCCGGATGAAGGGATGCTCTCCACTAGAAAACAAGCTCGGGGAGTTGGGTTTCTCAAACTTCCTCCTCAGCTACTGCACCCTACAACTCGAAAGCACACCTCTCACTACGATGTAGATAGTAAGATGAGAGCTTAGCGCTAATAGTCGGATTGTGGAAATGTAATAGAAAAATACTCTTCTTGAGTGGGCACTAGAGGTCTCTCAAGGACAGAGGTGGGATTCCCACTCGGGGAACACCCTGTGCTAAAGCGGTGACGAGGAAGAAACAATTCTAAAGCACGAGACCATCAAGAAAATAATAATCCCCATATGCTCCGATGGCTGCATCCCCTTCCTTATATTATTGGTGAGCTTCCTCACCTTGGGCCCCACTCATTAAAGCCACTGCTTCTATGCATGGAATCTCCCTCTAGAACTATGTTGTCCCTCGAGTGAGATGCCACTCCTTCCATACCAGCAGCTGTCGATTTGGTCAAAGGAGGTTGATCCAGTCTTCATGCTCCAACCCCTTTTCACTACATAAGGGTCTTCAATCCGGCCGCTAGGATGACCTCCGTTCACATTAGGAGTGTCTTTTATCCCAACTAAGGAGATTTATGGGTCTCCATACCCTCTTATTCCTACGAACTAAGAGCAAAAATCAAAATTTACTATCCCGATTAGGTCGTAGCATGCTAATTTTACTGAATATTACAATATAGGAATACACTTTAGAATGGATTTTCACAACATTATATTAAGAATTTGGAAACAATTTAAAAACATAGTAGGCATTATACTCACATACAAACTTAACCTCTAATTATACATTGCATTAAAATAAGAAAACCAAAAACAAGGAAATTTTGTCTTAGAAACTCAATCAAGAAAACTGGTGCCAATTGATTGCTTTGTTTTCAATTTCGACAATATCTATTTAAATGTAATTAATGGCTCTATTTCCATTCAACAAATCATATAACTCCTTTGCATTCTCTCCTCCTAGAAAAATACATTTTGAGGGTAAAAGCACAAGAATAAATAAAGAGACTTAGGGTAATGGGAAGGCCAACAAGAAGAACCTTTCATTTGCCACACCTTGATCTTTCAGTTTCTTGTTTTCATTTTCTATTTTATTAAATCCATGTTTTTCCCTTATTTTTCTCTTCTCATTTACTTTTACATTTGCATTTTCTTTAATAGTTTATATAATATTCATTAATTACATATTTATATTTATAGGTATTGGTTTACATTTATAGGTACTGGTTCCATTTGTTTCTTGGAATGATAAATCATAGTCAAACATAAGTCGACCATTGCTTACAATAAGGCAAACTATAATGAATCATCCTCAACCATGATACACCATAGTCAAACATAGTTAACCATCACTTACTATGTCAAGAAGAATTGTGCTTTGTTTCGAATCTAGATGGGAGTAAATAGGTAAACCATATTCAAACATAGTTAACCATTATTTACTTTGTTGAGAAGGTGCACTTCATTGTAAGAGATCTGGGGGCTCAAATCCATAGGGGGATAGAGTATACGTGGCTCACTAGGGTCCAATATCATAGCTTATCAATACCACATGTCCATATAAACATAACTCATATTTCATATGAAATTTGTTAATATGGCAATCTTTTTTAATTAATTAATTTAATTAAAAGGGTAGAAAGAAAATAACTAGTTTTAAGATAAATCTCAACTTTTGATTTGTGACTATTAGTAAGAATATTCTAGAATATTTAGAGGAGGTTAAATCCTCACCATCCACCTAATAATTATTGATAATTAAATTAAAATTATGAAAGCTCTATTCTATAATAGAAGCTCATATTAACATAATTATCCTTATTATAATCCATAATCAATATGTTTAACCAAATTTAGCCATCATATACTATGGCGAGTGAAAATCAATCATAATAAAATATTGTCAATCACAATTAACCATGGCCAAACAATTTTCATCATCATCAAACATAACCATAATAAAACATAATGAAAGATAATGAATCATAATCAACCATATTAAAATATCTTAAATATTTTAATAAGAATAAATTAATATTTCAATTTAATAATAATAATAATAATAATAATTTCGATTTTAAGGTCACAGCAAGTCACACCAAAGTGTGGGTGTATGAAGTTGTTTGTGGAACAAATAGCATAAATTAATATTTTCATTTTTTTACAGCAATAATAATAGTAATAATCTAGTTTTAAGGTCGCAACCAAGGGAGACACCAAATTGAGTTCTTAAAACCCACTTGTTTGTGAGACAAGGAAGAGACCTTTGCATAACAATTTGATTGTTAAAGTCTACAAATGCACACACTCTACTCCTCTATATTTAATATGAGTGACCTTATAACAATGATGTACAAATGTGTTGATGATCTCCCAAATATCACTAACTAAGATAACAAAAATTATACTTATTCAGTTTCATATAAACTATTATTATTATATATTTTATAAATCTTAACCCCAATTAAATAATCCCTAACCAAACCAATCAGTATTTAAAATAATAGATAAAAAAAATTCTAAAACATCACAAAACATTTAATTTGATAAATACAAAGTACGTGTTAAATTTATAACGCGCAATATCCATCTGTCACAAGTTGCTAGGAAGAGATTTCTTTATGGAAAGTTACTACAGAAGTGTGAGGTTGAGAAATGGTATGAATTAAAAAATCCTGGTCAGTGATAACGATTTACTATGAAAGACCTTTCTTTAGTGACAGATGGTATGAACTAAAATATCTAACATGAAATAATTTGATCGATCTGGATTCCGTGTGGACATTGTAGCAAATAAAAGGAGACTTTGTTTCAACCCATCATCCCACATTTCGTTGACTCAAGAAAACATACTGCAGAGATTTATCTCTTGGTAAGCTAAACCATTTACAAATGTATTCTTATGTTTCGGAGGATCTGACTGAGCTAAACATTCTCTGGGTAGTAGTTTAAATTTTTATGTTATATGTTTTGGACTTATCTCATATGGGAGAGGGAAGGATATTTTGAATATTTTTTTCAATATAACTATAAGAAGATGCGGGTATATACTGTATTTCTTTTGGATTTCGGATTTCTATATTATAGAAGTGTATATATTTCATACATTAATTTTTATATCTTAGTTTTCTTATATATTTTGGTTATTATATATATATAGATGCAAGAGATGAATTTACTATATATGTATATATTTATTGTTGAATTAGTCAGTATAAACATTTTTTTAAATAGTTATGTAAATATATTTTGTGGTAAAACTTGTTTTTGAGACTTATTTAGTCATATATGTGAGGTGTTTCTTTTTGTTGGAGGTTTTTCTGGTTTTTATTTTGCTAATTTATAGTGTGTGTTTTTGCTGCCCTTCCTCTCTCCCTCTTGGAAGCTTCCGCTTGAGCGAACTTTGCTGAGACTTGTATCCTCTCTCTGTGGAGGAGTTCATACACCCACAGGCCCTATTACCTGAAAAATGTTCTCTTATAAAATGCTACAACATCTACTATGTAACTTTTTATGATACATTTATAAAAAAAGTGATTCTCTAGATATAGGAGGTTTAAATTTATAATTTCTTATAAAAATATTCCCAACATCATTGATTAAAATCGCTCTTTACATGTCAGGAACGCGAGTACTCCAATATGGGTGAAACCTTCATTGTTATAACACATGCACTTTGTAGGGTTGTTTTACAGATTGTCATACATGATACTCCAATATGGGTGAAACCTTCATTGTTATAACAAATGCACTTTGTAGGGTTGTTTTACAGATTGTCATCTCATAAAATTATGAAAGAAGTAAGAAGGATCTTAACAGCTTTTGCCAACGATTAAATCGAGTGTGTAGCGCGTATCGGCTCTTTTCCACTGTTATTTAAATTTTATTTTCAGAAAGGTTTTTAGTTTTAATAATAAATTTATTCATTAATGTTGGAATTAGGTATGAAATTGTAAGGTGAACCTGTAAACAAAACAAGTAATAAAGAAGAAAGAAAATTAAATAAAAAAAAAATAATGAAAAAATATTATAAACTAATATAATTCAATATAATATATTTTACATAAGCTTATTTCAATGTGATAACGACTTGAAACAGGTGAGCTTAGAGACGTGAGTATTCACACTAAAAGAAAAGCGAGACTTATATATTATCTCCAATATTATTTGGGTGGATGAGAGAGATAGTTTTTGTTATACGGAAATTTGGAAAAACACTTAAATGAAAATATTGAGTGGAGTTCTACTACATGAGGGAGGCGTTGCCACTAATGTTGACGTACAATACGATTTGGATAGCTAGGAGAATTCATTCACGCAACAACACAAGTATTTCACATAAACGATGAAGCTGCGGCTTTTCAATTAATCTTAATCACTCTAAATCATAAACTTTGAATACAATGAACCCGGTAATGGGTCATTGCTTACCAAGTGACATGCACACACTCTCACATAACTGAACTTGATCAACTCTCTTAACTCACTCTCTAACTCACTCTCCTGAAATCTATCATGTTGGACTCACTGATTCACCTAACTATTTGTCTAACTTCTACATGCTGGGAAGTACTTATATATTTTAACAACCTCCGGGAAAGAATCTTGATCTTGATCACGAGAAAAGCAGCCCGGACTTTCATCACGAGTACGGAGAGATGCAGCGGGGAAGAGCGGGTAATTCCACGATGCCTTCCAATATGCTGCAACACTTTGCTCATCGACGGCCTGCGCGTCTTCGTCGTTCGGATGCACCATCCTACAACTATGGCAGCCCTCGCACTTGTTCGGCGTACTGCATCGTTCGACAATTTCTTGTCGAGCACTTCCATGGCGTTCTGCATTGCTATCTGACTTGCGGCCCACGCCGGAAAGAACGATCTCACCGGATTCGGAGATTACGTCCAAGATTCTCCACACCCCGCAATTATTTCGAGCAATGTCATGCCAAAGCTGTAGACGTCGACCCTTCACGAGTAATGGGCGAACTGAGATATCCACTCGGGGGGCCAAGTAACCTCTCGTTCTTCGATGGTCGTCGGGACCTTACTATACTCTCTCGCCCAGGGAGCTTTTGCCATTCTGAAAATCGGCAACCTTGGGGCGAGAGGTTGGAGTCCAAGAGGATGTTTTCGGGCTTGATATCACAATGAATAATGCGGTCTTTTGCACTTCTCGTGCGGGTAAACAATTCCGCGGGCGGTTCCCAGCTGCGATGCCGAAGCGTGTTTTCCAATCCAACAATTTGTGCTGCTCATCGTATCTTGGGGATTTCTTGAATAGTAAAGAGGTGAGGGAGCCGTTCGGCATGTATTCGTACACTAACATTCTTAGAGATAGCTCTCGTGCAAAATCCCACGAAAGTCTAATCAAAATTCACATGTTGCATGACTCCGATGGTACTCACCTCCATGCTAAATTGCTTCTCTCCTTGGTTCACACCCTCCAACTTCTTGAGCTGCCACGAGAACCATCCGCTAAAGGTCCCTTTAAAGATGGAGCCGAAACCCCCTGCCTCCCAGCGCTTTGAAAAAATTCTTGCGTTGCACTCTGCATCTCTCTGTAAGTGAATACGAGAAGCCCAAGCAGCACGCAATTTGTTGCGAGCACAAGACGGGCGCTTGCAACACCGAAAGAAACAACAATAAAAGATGCCAAGATAGCAACCAGCCCGCCCATGACGCCGCCCACCGCACTGCATACAATCGTCTTTCTTGTTGGAATTAGAGGTATGAGGCACATCAGCGGCATCTAACCGCAGAAACAGAGAGATCTCGTTGGAGGTATCTTTGAGATTTAGCAATTCACCGAACCACATTACACAACTCTGGGAAGTGTCGTTAGCATGAAAAGCATATGCGGTGCACGAGCAATTGCTGTGAGACGTTGTCTGCGCATCGCTTTGGGCCTAATTTGTATACAACAACCCCGTGAGCATAAATGTGCAACTTAAATTCTACAAACCCGTCTGTGGTGGTCTCGTTCGCCGCATCAGTACTCGCATCGTAATGAGGTCTTCCTCACACAACTAGCTGGACCACCGTTGAGAATCCCATTCTCAGTTGTCTCTTGGGAGAGCCCGATACACGATTCCGAGACTCGTACATTGTTATCGTTGCAGAATTCCATAAGGCCCACCTACCGCATAAACCCGGCACCCTGAGTGAGAGACATTGCCGAATCGAGGCTCCCATTCTTTATTTTCCAGCATCTTGTATATCCGAAGTTGTCCTGACTTATCCATAACCATAAGGAATCCCTGTAGTATATTTAGATTAAATTCCTTGTACGAACCATTACTGAAATAGCTAAAACTGATCCACCCATCTAGAGGCGACTCGGGCTCTTTGCTGAAATATTTTCCGTTCCAAACACCGTCGTCCCAATATGTGGTCTCATTCTTCCACATCAGCACGCACTGGATAGTTCCGTTTGGATTCATTTGAAAACTGTACGACCCAGGACGCGGATCCCAAGGGCTCCTCCAGGACGACAGCCTCTGGCTGTTACTAATTTTCATGTTTGGCATCCATGTATTTTGCGGATGGTCGAAGCTCTGCCAAATGATTTCAGTGTTATTGGTGGCACTCAGAACGACCAAGTTACCAGCATCCGTGATTACAGCTGAAGAAGGTTTCTTCCCGTTTCCCTTAGTGGACCAAAGGGTGCGTCCCCCATAAGACAGAAGGAGACGCCCATCCTCTGTGAGATTAAAAACGCTAGACGCGTTCTCCAGCGGCTGCTCCATGTTGGCTACCCAAACGATTGTCTGCTGTGCAGCCTGGGCATACCAAATACCCACATACCAAATTTTCACGTTGTCGTGGTTGAGATGGAAAAATCCCAATTTGAAGAGCTGGCTCTTAGAAATCCTGGTCTGGTTACCAGTGAGAGAGGTACCCAACTCTATCCTGTCCGAAGCGGTGTTTTCTGCATCGCCGGGCTCTAACTGAAGCAGCAGCAACATGACAAAGAGGATAAGAAAAGAAGACCTAATATGTGGGAGTTGTTCTGATCTCATGGCCTTTTCGCTCCCCATTCTAAAATCACTGAGCTGCCTTGCTGCCAAACAATGCTATGATGCCTATTATAACGTGTTCCGGCCTTTGTGTTATATACCCATTTCATGATCCTCATTAAATGCTGTCAATTCTATTTGAACAGTTCGACAGTGATGGAAGTTTGACTGCCGTTTGGGCTTTGAATGTTATCCATTCAATTTGAACAGTCTCATGATCACAGCGGTCCGGGTATTGAAAGTCGTCTGGTCCACTTAAACGAATTCGGTTACCATAAACTGCAGTTCACCTTTGAATATTATCTGTGACGTTGTATTGTTGTATATCGTTACTTGAAGAACCATTTTTTGTGACAGAGGTTTCCTGATAAGAATTTTTATTTTATTTTATGAAAATGGACCGATCTAAGTTTTTTCGAAAATAATTAAAATTCTACGTATAAATGCCTATTATCCCACATGTCGTTGTTGCCCATCACCCCACTTGAACAAATGGATATGATATTGCTAGACTTATGGCCGCACGGGGGTGGACTGACTGACTTCTCCGCTCTATTTATAAATTTACAATGGTTCAAGCATTTTATATGATTTTTACTAAAAGAACTTAAGTTATAATTTTTGAATATATTTTTTTGGTTTTGGTTTATAGCTATATTGTAATTTTTTAATATTGAAAATGTATTTTAAATATATAAATAAATTTAATATTTTATAAAAATCATTTACTATTCTATTTTTACATATTAAATAATTTAAACTTATAATTTTTAAAAATTTCTACTTTATCATAACATAACCATTTACATGGATTAAATTTATATTTATATATATAATTTGTGAATTATATTAATTCAATTATTATTTTTTAATGTTCATATATATTATTATAAACCTATTTATTAACACAATTACATTTAATTAATTAAATGAATAATTAAATGAAATTGATATAAAGCTTCATTTGTATCTACCCACACACAAGTGAATGATAAATATATAATAATAAAAATAATATTAAAAAACTATTACAATAATTAATAATAAATAATATATATTTATTGTTAATAATAAATATTAATTAATTAATTAATAATAATAATAATAAATATTTATAATAATAATAATAATTATTAATATTATTAATTATTATTATATTATAATTAATTATTAATTATTATTATTAATTAAATAATTAATAAGCCATTATTATTATTATTATTAATTATTTATGAAATTTATAATAAGTATTAATTATTATTTATCAATAATAAAATTTACTTATTAATTAATATTTGTTTATTAAATAATAATAATAATAATAAAGAATAAATGGCTAAAGACATCGCGCTCTGCCCTTCACTGTGCATAGGGTTTATGGCTCTGCATGGGGTGCTCGCCCTGGCTAGGGCTCGGCCCAATGGCGGAATCTCAAGATCCTCCTCTACCTCTGCCTCCTCCTCCTCCTCAGGTCGAGGCATTCAAGCTACTGATCGCTTCCCAACCTAAGAAGAAGAAGCAGCTCGCCTCCAAATTTGTCAAGCGACTAGATGAGATTCCCTCGGTGGCTTTCCTGCCTGAGGGCCCAATGAAAGTGGCCCTTTCCCTTGCGGACTGTGTGCTGGTCGGACAGTTCACGGGCTTATGACCCTCACCAAAAACTATGGAGGCTTGGATCACTCGAAACTGGAAGCCCCTTATTGCAAACAACATTACCTCATACTTCATGCACAGGGGCTTCACTTAATGAACCTCTAACATATCACGTGCGATCATAGCATATTAAACAATACCCTTAATTTGAGTACATATTGGAAAATTCCTCTAAAAATCACATTATTTAAGCCCCTACCAATATGAACCCCATACACCTTCCCAATTTAAAAAGCCCCTACTTTCACTATATATTGTAGGTATCCATTTTTTCATTAACTTTGAGCTCGATTTTTTATACCAACCAATATAAAAAACCTTTACCCCCTATATATCCCCCAATATATTATGTCATTTTTTCCTCATTATATATTCCCCAATATGAACCCACATGGTATAGTATTGCTCCTGCAGTGAAGCCCCTGTGACTTCATGGGGTGGGGGTTTTCTCTGTTCGAATTCAACACAAAGGAGGATAAGGACCTGATCTTCAGAAACGGACCCTATTTCATAGGTCCTCAAGGGTTGTACCTAAATCGCTAGTCTCCAGACTTCGACCCCTCAGAGGATGTCCCATTTGCCATTCCAGTCTGGATCAGGCTCCCAAACTTGCCGGTGCACTGCTGGAACTCAGAATCCTTACAGAAAACTGACAACACCCTTGAGAAATTCATAGACAGAGCTAACAACAAAGACCAATATGACTGCGCTAGAATCCGCGTGGAGGTGGACCTTGAAGTTGGGCTGCCTGAAGCCATCAAGCTAATGGTGGGAAACTGGTCCGATCTGCAGAAATTAGATTACGAACAGCTGTCGTTCAAATGCTGTAGATGTCATGAGTATGGCCACTTCGCCAAGAACTGTCCCAAAAATGTAGTCCTAGAAAAGGAGAAAGAAGAAGGATGACAACAAGCCAAGAAACCTAGAACGAGCCTTAAGCCAGGGCCAACGGAGAAAGGAAAGGGAAGTTCATCACCCACGGGAAGTATTCCTAAAGCCAAACCCTCCCAGAAAGGCCAAGAGAACAGCTTTGCGGCCTTGATTTTAGAGACAGAGGAAGTTCAAGAAATCAATCCACAGAACATGCAAAAGGACCTCCAAATGCAGGAAACCCTAACACCATTGAAGATTGGTGAATATCCTGGAGGAACCCTGAAAGACAAAGATTCTGTCACCAAGGGGGAAGATCAGGATTCAGAGGAGTTAGAGGAAGAAGGAGAAATTGGGGACTCCCAAACTTCGGTCAGAAGATCTACTAGGTGACAGAAATCCTCCAGGGAAAAGAGAGAACAAGAAACCTACAAGGAGAAGCTGCAGGGGACCCAGCCGACCCTAGAAAAGATGTTGGCAAAAAACCCTAAAGCACACAGAAATCAAAGCCAGGGCTCTAAAGGAGCCCTCTAATCTCAAAAAAGGAAGTAACAAAGATCGTCTCCTGGAACTGTAGAGGGATGGGTAGCAACCTAAAAGAAGAAGCAATGAAAAGCCTAGTAAGGTTGGAAAGGCCCAACATTCTTCTCATCCAGGAGACCAAAGTGGAGGAAATGGACTTTCTCCATAAAAGAAAACAATTTGGGGGAAAAGGGGGAGGTGTCGCAGTCTCCTCTAGAGGCGCCTTAGGAGGGTTGGGAATGTTATGGGATGAGACATGCTTTGAGAAAATCCAAGTTAAACTGAACTCAAACTGGATTTTTGCTCAGCTTTTTCATCTTCACACCAAAGAAACTGTGAATCTCTTCAATATTTATGCTCCAGTCTTCTTGGGAGGCAAAAAAGTCTACTGGGAATCCATTAGGGAGCTAGCAAATGAGATTCAGATGGATAATGTCATTCTTGCTGGAGAAATGAACATCACTTTAAGTCAAGAGGAGAAGCGAGGGGGAAGCATTATAAGGGATCCAACCAGGGAATGGGTGGAAGAGCTCATCCAAGATTGGGATATGTTGGACGTCAAACCACCCAAAGGAAAATATACTTGGACCAATAGAAGATCGGGTCCAGGCCACATTGTTGCAAGGTTAGATCGTTTTCTCATCTAAAGCTCCTTCTTGCTTTACGTCTTGATGTCAATTCTGATATTATTTCTTCTTCAGTCTCTGATCACAAGCCCATTAGAATTGAGCTGAAGACGCAAATGAATCTGGGACCTATTCCCTTCCGTTTTAGTGCCCTCTGGGTGCAACAATCTGACTTTTTGGACAACATTGAGGAAGTCTGGAAACAGCCTGTCAGTGGATCCCGTTTGTTTGTATGGGAAGAAAAGCTGAGGAGAATGAAGAGTCCCCTAAAAATTTGGGCTAAAGCCCTCCCCTCTTCGACTGAGTCAAGGCGGACGACCCAGGCCTGTTTGGAAAGTCACAAAAAATAAATGGAAGAGATGGACATCTCGAAAGACAACTTAACCCTGGAAGAGGATCTCCAGGCTAATCTCCATAAGGCTTGTATTCGGGAGGAGGAATATTGGAGGCTTAAATCTCGTAGTCTATGGCTAAAATATGGGGATAGGAACACCTCCCTCTTTCACAAGCACACTCAGGCCATAAGAAGCTTTAACTCTATAGTGGAGATAACCTCAGGAGATCAAACCTTCTCCGGTCCCACCAACATCAAACATGCTTCCCATCAGCACTTGAAAGATCTGTACATAGAGGACAAGCAAGAAAGTCTCAGCTCCAATCTGCTCGAGTTGGTCCCTCTAAAGGTCAATGCCCAAATGAACGCTATGCTGACTGCACCTGTCCCGGTCAAGGAAATCAAGCAAGCTTTGGATGAAATGGATCCGGACAAGGCTCTTGGGCCAGATAGATTCACTGCTCAATTCATTAAAACTTGTTGGAACATTGTAAAAAAGGATCTCTACAAAATGATCTTAAAGTCCCAGACCTGCCACAAGAATGGGGGCAGCACCAACTCGGCCTTCTTGGCCTTTATACCTAAACAGAAGGGTGCAAGTACTTTCAACAGATTCAAGCCAATCTCACTCTACAACATTGGCTACAAACTCATCACCAAAGTCATGGCCAACAGACTGAAAGGCCTTCTTCCGGAAATCATCCCTGACAATCAAGGGGGATTTGTCAAAGGTAGGTAGATAACTGCTAACTTTATTCTAGTTTAGGAAGCGATCCATTCAATCATCCAAAGACAAGAAAAAGGCACGACTATCAAACTAGACCTGGCTAGTGTGTTTGATAGAGTTAGGCACAAATTTATCTTTAGGGTCATGTAGTGATTTGGGTTTGAATGCTGCTTTATAAACTGGGTCAAGGCCTGCATTACGGAACCATGGATTGCTCCTCTCATCAATGAGCGTGTTGTAGACTTCTTGAAGGTGATTTGCGGGATAAAGAAGGGATGCCCCTTATCCCCTCTTCTCTTTGCCATTCAAGCTTTTGTCCTCAGTTTTATGTTGGAGAAAAGGAAAATCGAACAAGAGTTTATGGGCCTTAGGATCGTCAGGGGAGTCAGAGACATAAATCATGCTCTCTTTGCCGATGACTCCATTCCCCTGGGGGGTGCTTTTGCCATCTCGGCCTCCCATTTCAAACTAGAGGTAGATCACTATTGTCTTGAGTCTGGAAGTGAACTCAACATGGGAAAATGCTTTATCTATGCTTGGAACTTCACTGGCCTCGAGCTAAGCATGATCACCGAAATTTTGGGCTTGAAAGGTTCCATGAAATGGGGTTCTTTTAAATATCTCGGGCTACCGATCTTCCAAGGACGCCCAAGTGGGAGGGAATGGCACCCTTTGTTGGGAATATTCAAGCTTAAAATTCAAGCCTAGGGCACGTCGTGGCTCAATTTGGTAAGTAAAACCATTCTTCTTAAATCAGTTCTTAATAGTCTTCTAATTTTTCAGATGTTTGTTTTGTTGGCTCCGTTGGGCATCCTTCATAAGATGGAGCAATCCATTCTCTCCTTTTTCTGGAAGGGAGGGAAGAACAATACAAAGAGAATTTCGCTAATCATTTGGAATAAAATTGCCATGCCGCTGCTAGAAGGTGGCTTTCACATAAAAGATCTCAGGGAGCACAACATCGCTCTGGGGGCCAAGATCTTATGGTGGCTAGTAGCAAGGAACCTAGGATGGGTGCAGGTTTCCTTGTGGAAAAAATATAGCTTAGGAAGGCACCTTTGTAGCTTGGAGAATTTCCAATCTAATTTTCAAGGCTCCCAAATTCATCAGCTGTGTAAATGTGCTCTTCCGTTACTACAGGAACACCTGTATTGGATTCCAGGCAATGGGAAACGGATCAGACTGTGGGAGGACATGATCATCAATGCAGAGGCTATTGGGGAGGACTCTGAGTTGCTAGAGCTAAAAACATGGATGATAGCAGGTGGTCAATGCACGATGTGGGACATTTTAGATTGGGATAACAACAACTGGGCAGGATGGCAAAAAATAGAGATTCTTGCCCATTTGGAGCAAGCAAGGGCTAAATTCCTGGAAGCGTTGGCTAGGAAAGCCCCCCTAAACGTAAGGAAAAAATATAGAAGGGGATGGGGTTCCTCGAAGGGATGTTACTCCGCAGCAGAAGGCTACATATGTCTTAAATCCATTCCCATTGTCCCCCGCAACCCTGCGATTTGGAAAGGGATTTGGCAGGTTAAAAGCATTCTGAAGATTGATATTTTCATCTAGAAGTTGAGGCACAACAGTATCTTCACAGTTGAAAATTTGCAGCGTCGCGACTTCCATTCCCCTCTCGGTGCCCACTCTGTCAACAGTAGGAGGAAAATACAATTCACATCTTTCTTGAGTGTCGCTACGCCGGTGACATATGGAACGAAACTTTGCTGATTTGGAACAACATCCCCACCCTTCCATCCAACGTCACGAGTTTGTTGTCCTTTTGGGGAGACCTGTTCCCTAAATCCTTCCCTAGGAGAGGCTTGACTTTCGAGAGGTGGATGATTATCCCAAAGCTCATTTGTTAGAAGATTTGGCCTGAAAGGAACAATCAGATATTTCAAGAGAAGACCCTTAAATAACAACAAATCAGTGTGAAAATAAAAAGTCTATTCAAAGAAATAATGCAGGCCAAAGTGAACCAGAAGCAAGCTTGTAGCTTAAACCAGCAAGGCAGGGAGTGGTGTCAGCAACTGGGGCTAAATCTCCCCATGGGACAAAATATGGAGAAAGGCAGAGAAGAATGGAAAATCAAGTTGGAGGATGAGGACTTCGACAAAAGGAGAAGCAGCACAAATATCCACACTATGTTTTTTGACAGCGCAACAAAGGGGAATCTAGGGAAGGCCAGAGGCGGAGGAATTATCTGCTACCCTTTAGTCCAAATCATTTCCCACTTTGCCTGGGGTTTGGGGATTACCTCGAATAATCAAGCGAAAGCCATGGCTCTTCTCCAAGGCTTGAAACAACTACAAAAACATGGAATCAAGGAGGCTCACATTATTGGAGACTCACAAAACCTCATTGGCCTGATTGTAACAAAATCGGCCCCCAAATATCTATACTTGCAACGGCTGTTCGATCATATTAATAAGTTGATCGCGTCTTTTGACAGGCTTCAATTTTTTCATGTCATTCGGAAAAATAATACAGAAGCGGATCTTGAGGCCAACATCGTCGTTTCTATACATGCAGGATTTCTCCTCTACGATGGGGGGATTCATGGGACCCTCTTCTTTAGCCGGCCTCTCTCCCTGTCATGTATTTTTGTCTCTTGCTGCAACAATTTGTTTGTATTGGAAGGTATGCTAGTCAAAAGAAAATTGCTAGACTGAATATAAGAAACAGAGTAGGCGAACATTGATGTTTTGAAAACCCCCTAGACTTTGGACCTTCAGATGTAAAACCACCGAACATAAGCCTTGAAAATTTTGAAGCAATATAAACATGCCCATTTCTGTAATAATAATAATAATAATAAATATTAAATTTATTATTTATTGAGAAAAGCTTATTAAATGTACTAATCTCTAATAAATAAAATATTATCAATATTAATATTTAATATATTGATTTATACATTATATATCTCTTATTTATTTTCTTTATTACTTTAAATCATATTATTATTTTCTCCACTTAATTATTGAACTTATCTAAATCATTTTTTATGAGAGTAATATAATCTTTATTAATTAATCTTCATTATTATAAACCATAAAAATAATATAATCTTTATTATTATTACCTATAAATTTATTTCTAAACATTATTTGTTTTATTTATTATTATTATTATTCATTAATCTCCATCTCTTATTATAGCTTAATATATTTTTAACTTTTTAAAATTTTGGCCTTTTGGTTCTGGTTTCTTTGTCTCCTCAGAGTCACTTAGAAAAATTAAATTATGAGGTAATTAGTCATTGATGTTACGCTCCCTCTCCCAACAACATCCCTTAATTTCTGAAAACTAATTTGCATTTGTTTCCTTAATTTATGGAAACTAACTGCAGTAATTTCCTTAAATTACAGGAATCAACTGCAGATAATTAATTTATTTTTGGGAGCTATTGAAGTGGTCCATTACTCCCACTGCAGTTCTCTACCATGATCTGTGGAACACTTGACACATAGCCAACAGAAGCTTGATGGAAGCTAGGCTATAAAGATTTTTGTTTGGTCCCCAAGCTCACTAACTCAATTCCTTTCAGTTTTACACCATCAAGCTAGAGTGAGCAGAGCTTGGAAGTCCCTTCAGAGATTGAAAATTTTTCTATTTCTCCATTTTGAATATTAATCTAAAGTATTTTTCTCCTCGCACTGGACTGTGCATCGTGAGAAAATTTATTTTGTTGAAAGCAAAGAGCTATGTGTCATATTAGATCACGAAATGGTTGTGGCAATTTTCGACAAGACTTCTATAGTGGAATCCACAACAAGAGTGTGGCTCTTACGTTTTGGAGTTTAAGGATAAAAAATATATCCACATGTGGAATATATAGACAGCCTCTTCCACTAATATAATCCCTCTGAATGCTAATTAATCCCTCTAAATGCTAATTACTTATTTTCTTACTCGCCACAGATTATGCAGAATTGCCTCCATTTATTAGGCATTTCAATTGATCCCGTGGAATAGCAGAGATTTGATAAAAGGAATTTCAAGACTACTGGATTTGATCGAGTCAAAGCCATTGTAAACACATCACGGTGGAAATATATGCATTTGCTGGATTGAGGTAAAAATCTGGGGTAAATCGAGTGATATTCATCAAGTAGATCGGGTAATATTCATCAGGGGTAAATCGAGTGATATTCATCAAGTAGATCGGGTAATATTCATCAATGGCTGGAGGTAAGATTTACTGGGCAATTTTAATTTTTACTTTTCGATTCTTTTAAGTTTTTATTCCGCATTATAGAATCGATATTTAGCTTACATTTGGTATCAGAGCATTTTAATCTCTACCTTGGTGATTATAGACATAGTTTGGCTAAATATTTTTATTTTTAAAATTTTCTGAATTAAAAACATTTATTTGGAAATATGTCTGCTCAATTTTTATGCATATAATATTTATTTAGTTTAATTATATGCAATTTGGAAGATATGCTCATATTTAGTTTACATGATTTAATTATTTAAGCTTTAATTAAAACATGCTATTATGAATGAGTATATGAGACCCATGGTTAAATGTTATGCATGAATATTGTAGTTTTATTTATGCAAATTATCACTTAATGTTTTATGAAAATAATGTCTAGTGATCCATATAATTTTAATTGATTAGAGAATAGCCACAACATCTCTAATTAAATAAAATTATATATTATGATTGATTAGGATCACATAAAGAATATTTATACATTAATTGTAATTAATTATATTAAATATAATAAATTTTATCCCACGTGAATTTTTGTTATATTTATGTAATTAATTAGAATAAAATATTCGTAACTTACCCACAGGAGTTATGAATTCATAGTTTTATCATAAAGTTCAAAAGAATAATTGAATCTGCTTGAATTAAAAATTTAGTCCACAGACAATTTTTATGTCATTAGATTCAATTTTAAGCATGATTTACAATGGTAAAGCATGATTTTTTTTTATTTAGGCCTCAATTTTAACATAAGCATGTGGTTTTTTAATTTTATGCAGTTGTACAACTTGCAAATTTCTCTGAAATCCGTACTGATATCCCTGAACTTAAGGGAGATAACTATAAGGTCTGGAAGGAGAGAGTTCTCCTTCATTTGGGGTGGATGGACATAGACTATGCTATTAGGAAAGACGAACCACCGGCACTCAATAATACCAACACTGCAGCGGACATCACGCTTTATGAATGATGGGAACGATCTAATCATCTAAGCGTGATGTTCATTAAGACTAAAATTTCAGCTGGTATTCGTGGTTCCGTTGAACAACATGAAAAGGTCTGAGACTTGCTGAAAGCCATTGATGATCATCGTCACTTCAGATAAGGCACTAGCAAGCACCCTAATTATGAAGTTCTCATCCCTAAGGCTCACCAGTGTAAAAGGTGTGCGCGAGCACATCATGCAAATGAGGGACACTGCGGCTCAATTGAAGAAACTCGAGGTTGAAATATCAGAGTCTTTCCTGGTGCACTACATCCTAAACACCCTTCCACACCAATACGGACCCTTCAAAATCTCGTACAACACACATAAGGATAAATGGTCAATTAATGAACTTATGACCATGTGTGTTCAAGAGGAAGAGAGAATGGTGATGGAAATGGGAGAAAGTGCAATGCTGGCAACGCGAGGAAAGGGAAAGGTAAAATACCTCCCCAAGCCAATATCAAGAAGGATTCCAAGTTTTTCTTTTGTAAAAAGAAGGGACACATGAAGAAGGAATGCGCCAAATTTCAGAAATGGCTTGCAGAAAAAGGTAATCCAATCTTGTTTGTTTGTTATGAATCTAATATGGTTAATGTCAATATTAACACCTGGTGGATTGATTCTGGATCAAGAATTCACATTTCGAATTCCTTGCAGGGTTTGCAAAACCTAAGGAAGCTAGTGGGAAGTGAGCAAAGCATCTTATTAGGAAGCAAGATGGGCTCGCATGTGGAGGCTATAGGAACATGCTATTTAACTTTAAGAAGTGGCTTTGTTTTAGAATTAGAAAATACCTTTTATGTACCAAGTTTTTCTAGAAACTTGATTTCAGTTTCAAGGCTTGTACCTTTTGGATATTCCTTTAAATTTTCAGAAACATCCTTCAGTTTATTTTATAAATCTGATTGTGTTGGGAATGGTAATTTGTCTAATGGTCTTTACTGCATTAATTTACAAAACAATGTCACTTATGATTCAATGCATGTTCACACTGGCACTAAAAGATGTGTTATTGATGAAAATTTCTCTAAATTATGGCACTGGAGACTAGGTCATATCTCCGTAGAAAGAATTAAAATATTGGTAAATGAAGGGGTACTTAATACTCTGGATTTTACTGATTTTGAGACTTGTGTGGAATACATAAAGGGAAAGCAGACCAACAAGTCAAAGAAAGGTGCCAATAGGATTTCAGACATATTAGAGATCATACATACTGATATATGTAGTCTAGACATGGACTCACATGGTCAGAGATACTTCATCTCTTTTATAGATGATTACTCACGATATATGTATCTCTACATGCTTCATAAAAAGAGCGAAGCATTAGATGCCTTTAAGATATTTAAGGCTGAAGTAGACAATCAATGCGGCAAGAAAATTAAGATCGTGAGATCAGATAGAGGTGGAGAATATTATGGTAAATACACAGAAGATGGAAAAGCACCTGGGCCATTCACAAAATTTCTTCAAGAGCATGGGATTGTTTCCCAATACACCATGCTTGGTTCACCCGACCAGAATGGTGTAGAAGAAAGAATAAACCGAACATTATTGGACATGGTTCAGAGTATGCTTTGTAGCTCCAATCTTCCTAAATCCTTGTGGAATGAAGCACTTAAGAAGACAGTGTATATATTAAACTGAGTTCCAACCAAGGCTATTCCTAAAACGCCATTTGAATTATGGAAAGGTTGGAAACCGAGTTTGTGACATATGTGCGTTTGGGGATGCCCGTTTGAAGTAATAATATATAATCCACAAGAGAAGAAGCTGGACCCAAGGACCATTAGTGGGTATTTCATTGGATATGCTGAAAGGTCTAAAGGTCATAGATTTTATTGTCCATCTCACATCACTAGGAGTGTGGAATCAAGAAATGCAAAGTTTCTTGAAAATGACTTGATCAGTGGGAGCGATAAAACCAGGAACATAGTTTCTGAGAAGGATCATTTAGAATGTCAACCTTCCACCTCAAGTGATAGATTGGTTATTGTTCACAGCACCCCTCAAGTACAAACTGGTGTTGAACAACTAATTTTTGAAGTTCCACAAGCTGTTGACGACATTCCAGTACATTAGATAGTTCAAGAATTTCCAAGAATTCTTGAACAACGAGTTGAACCACATACTTCTCAGGAAGATGGTGGTACAACATTAAGAATATCTACTAGACCAAAGAGATCAACAATTCTTTATGATTATGTTGTGTATCTACAAGAATTTGACTACGACATTGGAGTCGAAAATGATCCTGAGTCTTTTTCACAAGCCATGAGTTGCAAAGAATCAGAATTATGGTACGATGCCATGAAGGAAGAGATGAATTCTATGAATATTAACGAATTTTGGGATCTTGTTGAGTTGCCTAATGGTGCAAAATCCATTGGATTTAAATGGGTCTTTAAGACAAAGAAAGACTCATTGGGCAACATTGAGAGATACAAGGCAAGACTCGTTGCAAAGGGATTTACTCAGAAAGAAGGAATCGATTACAAGGATACTTTCTCTCTTGTATCTAAGAAAGATTCATTGCACATTATTATGACATTAGTAGCCTATTTTAACTTGGAGTTGCACCAAATGGATGTGAAAATGACATTTCTCAATGGAGATATAGAGGAGGAGGTTTACATGAAACAACCTGAAGGATTCTCCTCTAGTGATAGTGAGCAATTTGTTTGCAAGCTTAAGAAATCATTATACGGATCAAAACAAGCATCCTGCCAATGGTATTTGAAATTTCATAATGTAATTTCTTCTTTCGGTTTTGTAGAAAACATTATGGATGAATGTATATACCTGATGTCAGTGGGAGTAAAATCTATTTTCTTGTTTTATATGTGGATGACATTTTATAAGGGTTTGCTACATGAGGTAAAACAATTCCTCTCTAAAAATTTTGATATGAAGGATATGGGTGAGACATCTTATGTCATTGGCATTAATATCCATAGAGACAGATTTCAAGGCATCTTGGGTCTGTCTCAGGAAACCTATATTAATAAAATTTTAGAGAGATTTCGGATGAAGGATTGTTCACCAAGTGTTGCTCCCATTGTGAAGGGTGATAGGTTCAATTTGAACCAATGCCTGAAGAATGAATTTGAAAGGGAACAAACGGAAGCTGAGTTCGTCTCCTATTTTGAGGCTACTTTACATGGTGTATGGCTTAAGAGTTTCATTTCTGGGCTTAGAATTCTGGATTCTATCTCTAAGCCATTAAGAATATATTGCGACAATTAAGATGCTATTTTTATGGCTAATAATAACAAAAGTGGGAGTCGAAATAAACACATCGACATAAGTATTTAGCTATAAGGGAACGTGTTAAAGAAAATAAAGTGGTCATTGAGCACGTTAGCAGTGAATTGATGATCGTTGATCCTTTGACTAAGGGCATGCCACCGTTTAAATTCAAGGATCATGTAATGAATATGGGAATTGGTTCCATTATGTAGTTTCTCATTGTATGAACAATGTTATTTTAATGAAATTCTTAAATTTTGTGATGTTTTTCTCATATTTATGTGCACCTTAATTTGATTTGAGAGAATTCATCTGTGTAGGACTAAGAATAAACATAGGGTTTATTCATTAAGAAATTGTTGCCACATAAATTTTAATAGAAATAAATACATAGTAATACATGGAAGATAATACTCGTCATTAGAGGACCTATCGCCATGATTCATGTATATATTACTTAATACAAATTATCAATGGTGTTGGAACACCTAATCCTACATGGGTAGGTGTGGAATGCGAAAAGTCACAATGGAGTCCAAGTGACCTTGGAATGTGAAACCAAGAGTCACACCATTGTACTATAAATGTACATCTTTGTATAATGGAAAATAAGAAAGCCTCACGCTTATCTTTCATTTTGGTTGAGTCTCTTGTGTGTGTGCATTCTTCTCCTCATACACCATGTGTGTGCTTCAACATGGTATCGTAGCGGGTAATTGTCAGTCTCGCTCCAAATTGAGTGAGCCATTTGTGTTTATGGTTCGTGCATATCTCAGTGTCTCCTCTTGGCGTTTGTAGCATTTAGAGAGATTGGCAGTTAGTTGCTTTTTGCCGCCTTCATCAACAAGATTTTTCAAAATGTAGCAAGATTCAGAAATCATTGAGAAGAGAAGGAGCAAAGATTCCCTATTCCGGCATTGGTTTTGAAGAGAAGCAACATTGTGCATCTGAAGGTTTTCATTATAATGTTTTCCTGCAATTTCTGCATTTTAATTTCTACACCATTTTGGCACTGCTGGAAAAGTGTTTAAAATGAGTTTTTAGAAAATTTTGGGTTTTCCCTAGAAAGAATTCTGAGTTTTTCTGAAAATTTCATCATCTCTGCATTTTCCTGCTGCTGGGCTACTGCAAAGATTTCTAAGTTTTCATTGAAAAATTTTTGAGCTTCTGGACTGCATTTTTCTGCTGCTGAAAGAAAAAGATTATTTTCCTGCTACATTGGTGAAATTTCTGCTCTTTTACTCTACTCTGCTGTTATAAAAATAAATAAATAAATAAAACCCCAACTATTCTTGGCCTTTCAGCCTTCCCCACTTAAACCTGCACATTTAAAAAAATTAAAAATTAAAAAAAAAATTCGAACCGCCCCCCCTCTACGCTCTGCATCTATCGATTCTCCCACATCCTAAATCCCTCCCTCAACATATGCTCTCGCACCCTCTGCAATCCCCTATACACACCATTGCACCCCCAATACACCTCTTCCAACACCGCTCGAGCTTTTCCATTACTCCTACCCGGCCCCCTTAACTTTCTCCCTACGCCCTCGCCTACACCAACCCTCCCCCATTCCACGACCCGCTCTCCCTAACCTCTACATCGAATATACACCTCCTCCCTTGCGCTATTGCACTCACCTCTCCTACGCGGCCCACACAGTCGGCCTGCTCCTCCCAACGCGGCCCTCCTCATACAATCCCTCGAGCTCTCAAGTACACTCTGCTCAAACTCCTACCTGACCATACCACTCCAACTCATCTCTGCATTTCAAATTACTCCCATATAAATATTACCGCCCCATTTTTCAATGCTCCCCTTTTTTTTTTTTCTGCATTTTTTTAATTTCAACGTTTTAATTCATTTTTTTAATTTATTAAATCCCTTTTTTTAATTAAAAAAAAAATCCCATCCCATTTTTATAATCCATTTCTCCTAGTTTTTAAACTCATTTTTTTTTAATAGCCCCTTTCACCCATTTAAAAAAAAAAAAAAAAAAAAATCTCCCCATTCTCCCACCTCTTTTTAAAATTCCCATCTTTTTTAATTAATTTCTAATTAAAAAAAAAAAAAACAGCAGAGAGAGAGAGGAGAAAGAGAGATATGAACAACAGGAAATGAAGAGAAAATGGACTAAATACATAAAGAAAAGTGCAAATTACATTTGTGGCATTGACATAAGAGTGATTTTCTGAAAGAAATTGACATTTGAAGACAAGTTTGCCGTCATTGAAAACAGCTCTTTGAAGGAAAATTCAGCTGCCTTAAAGGCCTCTTGCATATTGTTTTTGCTGCACATTCAAACAAATATTTTGCAGAGATATTGTATTGAACTGACATTGATTTGCATCTTCATTCAAGACTTGAAGTAAATTTGAGTTGTTGGATTGTCGATTGCCCTCCATCATTTGAGGAGCGGACTTTGTACTTTGAGATTTCCATAATTGGAAATTCTTTAGAGTCATTTGTAGTTGTTGAATCACATTGTAAACGGGTGCATTTTCGGTTGAAGCCGACACCCTTTCATTTGTTTTTTGAGCCTAAGTTGTCAAAATGGCTAAAATCAATGAGGCATTAGTGTTGTTGAATAACCTCATTCATTCCAATGTTGATGACATGATTAAATTGAGAAAGGATGCTCTTTGTAATATTCAAAGTTGTTTGCTAGATGCACAAGAGAAGATTGAGTTTTTGTAGTTGGAATCTCAGCTCCAACAAGATGAACTTCAACAAAAGAGTCACCATTTTGAACCTGTTTCTGTTCAGAAGATTGAGAAAGACTCCCATCAGCAGCATGTCAGTAAAGTTGCAGTTGATTCACATTCAGTTCCTTGTAGAAGAGCACATTTACATGCAGATGCAGCTGTTCAACCTGCACTTCTCAAACCCATTATCAGACCTTGGGAAGAGCTTCATTCGAAAATAGTAAAAACTAGTCTTGAAGGACAAGGATGTGTCCTTTCATATTCCAGACTACACAAAACCCATCATATTTCAGAGTGTCGGATTCTTGTATGACAGTTCACCTGCTGCTATTCCAGATCTTGCTCCACAACAACAACATCAGATTCTAAAATGCCAACACTGTGATCGAGTTGGCCATATGAAAGATCACTGTTTTGATCTTCATCCATGCAAGCATTGTGGTCGGCACACTCATTCTTTAGACAGATGCTTCAGAAACAAGCCTCCTACAAGAACCAAGATTCATCTTGGATGGATCGCTTCTTGGCAATGGGCATCAGCAGCCAAGAAGATGTTTAAGACACATGTCAGAACTTGTTCACGAATATTGAGCAAACTTTCAGTTGAGTTTTCGCCATCATCTCACCTTGTCCCTGACAGGGGGGAAAATGGTGGTCATGTACAAGCTTCGACGACAGATCAAGCGAGCCTGAGCCACAATCTCTCATTCCATGATCAGAGTTGTAGCTAGCCTGCGAGTCGGCTGCTGTACCCGTCATTCCGGATTCAGAGATGTAGTCGAGAGACAGTGGGATGCCCACACAGCCGATTGGTGGACAACCCAAACTACTGTCAGTTGTATAAATTGTGATCACGCCTTTGGTTGGTGGATAACTTAAAACCATCACAGGTAGTAGACCTCCCTTCTTTTAGGTCGAAGGTCTCTCTTTCATATATGAGGAACACTTCCTCTAGCAGAAGCCTTCAGCTTCTTGCCAGCTTTGGTTGAGTTCCAGGAAATGCTTCAAGCATTCCAGAGTTGTTGGTAATCCTAAAACCATCACAGGTAGTAGACCTCCCTTCTTTAGGTTGAAGGTCTCCCTTTTTTATGAGGGACAATTCCTCTAGCAGAAGCTTTCAGCTTCTTGCCAGTTTTGGAAGAGTTCCGGGAACTGCAACAAGTATTGCGTTCCAGTGTTGGTGATCATCCTTAAACCATCTCTTTTTTCCAACATTTTCAGAGAGTTGATTCAGCCCAAGTGCTGCCATGTATACTTTGCAGATTTGTATTACAACTCTTTTCTTGGACTCACACATACCCCTTCGGATTAAGGGGGGATGTTGAACACCTAATCCTACATGGGTAGGTGTGGAATGCGAAAAGTCACAATGGAGTCCAAGTGACCTTGGAATGTGAAACCAAGAGTCACACCATTGTACTATAAATGTACATCTTTGTATAATGGAAAATAAGAAAGCCTCACACTTATCTTTCATTGTGTGTTGAGTCTCTTGTGTGTGTGTGTTCATCTTCCTCATACACCATGTGTGTGCTTTAACATGGTGTTTAACAAATGGGTTTAAAGATGAGACATTAAGTTTGGAAGTATGGACCAAGTGGGAGAATGTTACGCTCCCTCTCCCAACAACATCCCTTAATTTCTGAAAACTAATTTGCAGTTGTTTCCTTAATTTATGGAAACTAACTGCAGTAATTTCCTTAAATTATGGAAATCAACTACAGATAATTAATTTATTATTGGGAGCTACTGAAGTGGTCCATTACTCCCACTGCAGTTCTCTACCACGATCTATGGAACACTTGACACATAGCCAACAAAAGCTTGATGGAAGCTAGGCTATAAAGATTTATGTTTGGTCCCCAAGCTCACTAACTCAATTCCCTTCAGTTTTACACCATCAAGCTAGAGTGAGCAGAGCTTGGAAGTCCCTTCAAAGATTGAAAAGCTTTCTATTTCTCCGTTTTGACTATTACTCTAAATTATTTTTCTCCTCACATTGGACTGTGCATTGTGAGAAAATTTATTTTGTTGAAAGAAAAGAGCTATGTGTCATATTAGATTACGAAATGGTTGTAGCGATTTTTGACAAGACTTCTATAGTGGAATCCACAACAAGAGTGTGGCTCTTACATTTTCGAGTTTAAAGATAAAAAATATATCCACATACGGAATATATAGACAGCCTCTTCCACTGATCTAATCCCTCTGAATCCTAATTACTTATTTTCTTACTCGCCACGGATTATGCAGAATTGCCTCCATTTACTAGGCGTTTCAATTGATCCTGTGGAATAGCAGAGATTTGATAAAAGGAATTTCAAGACTACTGGATTTGATCGAGTCAAAGTCATCGTAAACACATCACGGTGGAAATATATGCATTTTCTGGATTGAGGTAAAAATCTGGGGTAAATCGAGTGATATTCATCAAGTAGATCAGGTAATATTCATCAATGGCTGGAGATAAGATTTACTAGGCAATTTTAATTTTTACTTTTCGATTCTTTTAAGTTTTTATTCCGCATTATAGAATCGATATTTAGCTTACAATTGAAAATTCAGGAGCATGTGCAACTGATAAAGCCAATAGTCAGCACCCAATGCACGCGTTTATGAAAACGGAGTGCATTACACTTTTCAATGGCGACTATTATTTTTAGGCTATAGTCTCAATGTGGTTGGGTACAGTTAGACATTTAAATTAATTGTTTAAATTTTAAATTTAAGAGTGGACATGTATTTCCCAACAGTATTAATAAACTATAGCCTTAAAAGTAGGCAAGCGTTCACATCAGTGACTCGTACTAAGTTACCCGGTAGAATTAATCAAAATGTATTAATTCTATGAAAAACCCATGTATGTGATTTTTAAAAGTTGACATACAAATTGCAGGGATTGGATTTGTAACACATAATGTTCCATCAATTCAAGAAATATAAAGATAAAGTTAAGACTTACCAATTTGATAACCAACAGAGTCCACCACACTCAACACACGGCCCAACTCATCCTTGAATGCACCCAGCCACTAATCGCATGACTTTCATCCTTAAATGCATGCAACCAATACTCATATGACCTCAAGGAGATGATAGGTGGCCTTCTCGAGCCATATATGGATGGTTTAACCTACGTACAACTTTCAAATATCCTCCAATCATTGTGTCTGACCGAGTGAAGTAACCTATGTGTTGGATGACTTGCATTTCTACTAAAATCAAAGAGTGCATGATCATTCTAATTAAGCATGTATTGTGTATATGTTGTTTTATTTCTTTATGGTCCCAAGAGTGAATTTTTTAGGGTTCCCTTTTATCTAATTTATAAATTTAGTTATTAAATTGCAATATCTTTCTCTCGACAACCTTTCTTATTTCTCAAAGTAAAAGGATTAGTGCGTAATTCAAAGTGGTTTCTATTCATACCAAAAAAGAAAAAATAATTTTCTAATATAATCTTTCCAAATACAATCAATTAACGATAATGATACATCTGCAACAATGGGTGATGTAGATTTCTAGGTGTTTTTCATTTGTTCATAGATAAAGAAACCATGAAGGAATATACATGGTACACTTTTGAATGAGTTTTCATGCCATTATATTAAAAGTTAAAAACAATTTAAATACATAGTAGTCAATATACTCATATTCAAACTTAACATAGAAGATTTGTTTATGGTTCATCCCAAGATCATAAAAATTATAATGAGCTGGTGGTGGGACACATAAGACTTCAAGGAATGGATCAATAAATAGTACCCTACCCAATATCTACGAGAACCTTTTTTCCACCTTATAATGATGGTCAATCAAACCTATGGAGAATTTAATGCTTCACATTTTAAGATTGAATGGCTACCCATGGAACCAAAGATAGTCTCCAAGGGACATATATTCAATTAGTCTAAAATTCTCTCTAGTAATGTACTAAAGACTTTCTCCAAGGTGAAAGATGTCATGGAAAATAAAAGAGCACCTTTTTACATGTAAGCATATTTGGTTGATGCCCTTTATGCTCTGAATGAGTTTCCAGGAATGAATTTGAATTGGACTTTGATGCTCACTCATATTCATATCTATTGAAAAGAACTATCGACATATCAATATCGGCATTTGTTTCTTTGAAGGAGAAAAATGAAGAGGTCGTCAAGTTGTGTTTCTTGCATGATGCATTTTTCAATTTAATGGTTTTTCTTGTGACAATATGTCTCAGGATTTTGGAAGGTCCACTCTTGAGCGAGAGGCTCATGATTAGCCTTCATTCTGAAATCCATGGGATGAGCATCATGTCGAACTCGAGGATGATGGAATAAAAAAGTTGAAAGTGGAAAATATGGAAAAAACATTTGCGGCCAAAGCAACAGCTATTGTAGACCATTTGATGTGTTGATGCCATGAAGCGAAAGAGATGGCGAATAAATTCTTCCAGATGTTGAATTTGGTACTGTGGAGGTAAAAGAATAATCATTTAATTTATAGAGATTACTGATATTTGAATTATATTTTGTAGTTCACTTGGATGAGCTTAACTTGGAAAAGTGGTTTCCAAGGAGAAGCTTGCATCAAATGCATGCTTATGTAAAGGAAGAACAAGATTCTTAGTTGGAAGGCCATTAATCAAGCTTTCCAAGCACAGAGAAATCACTTTGTTACAACGAGATGTTTTTTAGTAGTCAGCAAGCATCGAGCAAGGGTCAACAGCGATAGAAGGACATTGGTTGAAGTGCCAAGCCATTTTCAAGGCAAGGCATGTCAGTGAACCAAAGTTGTTGTCATGGAGATTTTTCCAAGTAGAATCAAGTTGATAGAACTTAGAAAAGAGAAGAGTATTAAAGTCTCATCAGATAACCAAATTTTGTGGGTCCAAAAGCCTTTCAGTGGGAAGGAATGACCAGAAACTGAATTGGGGGAAAAAATTTGCTAAAAAATGAAAGTGCTTATAATCGCTTGAAACCTTAACGAACGGATAGGTCTCGTCTTCCTAATTCCGGCGCACTTCTTTTCATCAAAAACCAACTTCGTATGAAAAAGTTAGAGCCAGTGGTCCACTTTGCCAAACACACGAATTTAAAATAAAAAGGTCAAACAGGGTCAAAGGGGTCAATTTTTGGTCAAAATTTGGTTTTCCTTTGGCCAATGGTGTATTGACACTTGTCACCTTGTGGTTGGCCCAAATTTCTAGGCTACATGTTATTTTTTGGTTGGTTTGGGGTCGGACCAATGAGGTCACGACACGTGGCAAGCTTGGAGGCTGCCATGTGCCCCCCAAGGTCGAATTTCATTATAAAGTTGTTGGCCAAAATTTTTATGGAGGCGTCGGGGTTCGACCCCGCGACCTCCCCTCCACCACGCCAAGCTCTACCATTTATGTTGCGTGTTAGTTCTTACATATATATGCAAACGTTTTATATTTGTTCTAACACAATTGCAATGGCAGAGGAAAGTAAGGCCAGACCCATCACGTACAACCATGACATATAACCATGGTTGGAGCTCTGGTATAACCACACCATTAGCGTGCTTAACCTCCATTAACTGCGCTTAACCCTTAATTAAGTAGCATTTATCCAAATTTTAAATGCAATTTAAGTTGGCGGAGTCTGCCAATTTCGGCGGGAACTCCAGATTTGGTGGAGCTAACTGAAGTTGCTCCAGTTTTAGAGGATTTTTCCTAGGAAAAATTGAAGACTTGAGCAAATTTCGACCAAATTGGGCTTAGAAAGAGTCTATCCTAGCAGATTTAGATGCTCTAAGCATGTTGGAGCAAGTTCTAGGAGCTGTATAGGATTGTAAACAACACTTTTTCCATTTTGCGCTCCTAGAGAGGCCCAAACGAGGGTTAATGAAAGAGGCATAACTTCTGTCCAGAGAGTCAGAATTCGACTCAGTCAAAACAAAAATAGGGGTATTTGGGGTGTCCCAGAGCCATTGGAGCAGGTGTGATTGCAATCAGAGCTTAGGAAATGGCTATATTCATATTTTTTATCAGTTAATAAAAGAGGAACAAGCCATTAAAGCTGGCCCAAGGAGA
Source organism: Pinus albicaulis (assembly GCA_034641835.2). Lineage (NCBI taxonomy): Eukaryota > Viridiplantae > Streptophyta > Pinopsida > Pinales > Pinaceae > Pinus > Pinus albicaulis. The sequence continues at coordinate 1,587,014,617 of CM076579.1, forward strand.
TGTAGCCTTGGAGGGGTGAACTCTTTCATCACTACTGTGTAATGTGCTTGTTGTGTATTGTATTCTCTGCAATTTAATTTTTGTTTAAGTATTTTTAAAGCTAATTTACTTCATTAATTGGTCATAAAAGACACACAAATTTAACACATAAACCCTCTCATAGACTTGCTATTGACACAATCCTTAAGCACACTTTTCTTTTATACTGATGAGGAAGCTAGCACATAAAAATTCAGATCACATCAATACCTAGCACTACATATGAAATATACACACATCAACATATATACACAACACCACATTCCCATAACATTACAGGTGCAACATGTACAACATATATATAGCAGTAGTACTAGTGCCAACTGATTGCTCAGTTTTGATTTCAACAATATCTATTTAAATGTAATTAATGGTTCTATTTCCATTCAACAAAACATATAACTCCTTTGCATTCTCTCCTCCTAGAAAAAGGCATTTTGAGGGTAAAAACACAAGAAGAAATAAATATACTTAGGGTAATGGGAAGGCCAACAAGAAGAACCTTTCATTTGCCACACCTTGATCTTTCATTTCTTGTTTTCATTTTCTATTTTATTAAATTCATGTTTTCCCTTATTTTTCTCTTCTCATTTACTTTTACATTTGCATTGTCTTTAATAGTTTATATAATATTCATTAATTACATATATATATATAGGTAGTGGTTCAATTTGTTTCTTGGAATGATAAATCATAGTCAAACACAGTTGACCATTGCTTACAATAAGGCAAACTATAATGAATCATCGAAAACCATGATACAACATAGTCAAACATAGTTAACCATTGCTTACCGAGTAGTCTTTAGTGCGACTTTTTGAAGGCTTTTACAGTGGTTTTTTTCGGTCTAATTTCCCTAAAATCCGGTAGGAATTTATTGAAAACAGATGTTTGATGGGTAACCTTGCACAATCTAAGTGCTCTAGGGGTTTTTTAGGGTGCTGAATCCATATATACAATAAAAAAACCAGTTTAAATAACATAAATCAATATTTTACCTCAAATTTTTTCACCAGATTCCGGCACCTGAAACTCCAAAAAGTCGCACTAAAGACAACTCCATTGCTTACTATGTCAAGAAGAATTGTGCTTTGTTTCGAATCTAGATGGGAGTAAATAGGTAAACCATAGTCAAACATAGTTAACTATTATTTACTTTGATGAGAAGGTTGACTTCATTGTAAGAGATCAGGGGTTCAAATCCATAGAGGATAGAGTATGTATGGCTCACTAGGGGCCAATATCATAGCTTATCAATACCACGTGTCCATATAAACATAACTCATTTCATATGAAATTTGTTCATATGAAAATATTTTTTAATTAATCAATTTAATTAAAAGTGTATAAAGAAAATAGCTAGTTTTAAGATGAATCTCAACTTTTGATTTGTGACTATTAGTAAGAATATTCTGGAATATTCAGTGGAGGTTAAATCCTCACCATCCACCTCAGAATTATTGATAATTAAATTAAAATTATGGAAGCTCTATTTTATAATAGACTCTCATATTAACATAATTATCAAATTATTATAATCCATAATCAATATGTTTAACCAAATTCAACCATCATATACTATGGTGAGTGAAATTCAATCATAATAAAATATAGTCAATTGCAATTAACCATGGCCAAACAATTTTCAACCATCATCAAACATAACCATAATAAAATATAATGAAAGATAATGAATCATAATCAACCATATTAAAATATCTTAAATATTTTAATAAGAATAAATTAATATTTCAATTTAATAATAATAATAATAATTCAATTTTAAGGTCACAACCAAGTCACACCAAATTGGTGTATGAAGCACCGTTAATGGTGGAACAAATGACCCATAAATTAATATTTCAAATTTTTAATAATAATAATAATAATAATCTAGTTTTAAGGTCACAACAACCAAGGGAGACACCAAATTGGTGTATATTTCTTTTGGATTTCAATATTTGAAATCCATGACATTTTTACATAGAAGCATATATATTTCACAGATTAATTTTTATATCTTAGTTTTTCGCTTATATATTTTGGTTATTATATATGGATGCAAGAGATGAATTTTATAAATATTAATATTATTATGAGAAAGATATATATGCATTCTTTTTTATCATTTGAATTTATGATTTCTTATAAAAAATATTCCCTAACATCATTGATTAAAATCGCACATAGGTCAAGACGACATGATGTTGCAATATGGATGTACTTTACAGGGTTATTTTACAGATTGTCATCTCATAAAATTATGAAAGAAGCAAGAAGGATCTTAATAGCGTTTGCCAACGATTAAATCAAAGTGTGTGGCCCCGCCCAACTCTTGTCCTGTTAAAATATATAATTACTTCCCGCATGTAGAGTTAGACAAACAGTTAAGTGAATCAGTTAGATAGATTTGGTGAGTTAGAGTGTGAGTTAAGTGATTTGATCAAGTTTAGTTATGTGAGAGTGTGTGCATGTCAATTTAGGTTAAATACCCTTCAACGGGTTCATTTTATTCAGATTATGATTTAGAGTGATTGAGATTAATTGAAGAGCCACAACTCATTGTTTTGTGTGTGAAATACTTGTGTTATTATGTGATTGAATCCTCTGCCTATCCAACAATTGGTATCAGAGCTGAGGAAGGATCAGAAGATCCGTGGGTGAGCAGAATTAGAGATGAAAGCCAAAAGCAGAAGGCCATCAAATTTTAATATATATATATATATATTACCCGCAGAGGTCCACAACTTCTCCTAAGAAAACCTGCAGAGATTTCGACAACTTTACGATTTAAAAAAAATCCAATTTAGTTAGTGGTTTACTCGCATCGAGGGTGCGGAGTTGGGCTTTATGATTAAAAGTCGACAGCGTGAGAAGGACCACCGTGAGTGAGGATGTAACACAACCCATCGCAGAACGGGTGTTAGATTTTAAAAGGGAGTAAGCATTTTTTTACCAAGGAAGGCTTACCTTGTGATTTAAAATGGTTTTCATAACCCACGTGAATTTTAAAAGGATTTTTTAAAATTTCACAACATAAGTTTTAAGTTCTTAAAGAAGCATTTGAGAATTTCAAGGGTTTTATTTATAAGTAAGTTTTTAAAGATTTTTTTTATATAAAATTTTATATAAAGATTTTTTATATTAAAAAAAAATCAAAGGGTTTTTTATAAAGTTTTTTGTAAACTTAAAAAACAAGAAGAAGAAGAAGAAGAAGAAGAAGAAGAAGAATAAGATAGATTTAGGGTTTTTATCAGAGAAGAAGATTGATTTTTGAGGCAAGATGGCCACATCAAGTTTTCAGCCACAACTTCCATCTTTCACTGGGAAATATTATGATGTGTGGGCTATTAAAATGGAGACTATGCTAAAAGCACATGATGTATGGGATCATGTTAAGTTTGGGTTTGTAGAATCTCAAAACGACGCAGAAGAACGAGCCTCAGCAATGCAGACATAGAGCAATGGAATAAAGACAAGCAGAAGAACGCACAAGCATTGCTTCTTCTCCAGCAAGGAGTGGACCGAACAGTGTTCCAAAAGATCATGATAACTTCTTCAGCAAAGGAAGCATGGGAAACTTTGGTGACAAGCTATCAAGGAATGGCCAAAGTTAATATTGTTAAATTTCAGAATAGTAGGAGAGACTTTGAAACTCTACAGATGAAGGAGATAAAGGACATTGATTCCTTCATGAATAGGGTCATGTATGTTATCAATCATTTAAAAATATATGGTGAAGATATTAAAGATTGAACAATGATCGAGAAGGTTCTTCGATCTTTGTCTACCAAGTTTGATGTTGTGGTAGTAGCCATAGAAGAAGTGAAGGATTTGGAAAAACTGACAATTGATGAGTTGATGGGATCCCTTCTCTCGCATGAGGCAAGGATAGACAGAAATAAAGATTCCACTTTAGAAACCACCTTCAAAAGTCAAGAGGTCGAGGCAGAGGTCGATCGAGAGGCAGAGGATGAGGCAACAACTATGGTGGTCAAAGAGATGGCCGAGAAGAGCATGAGCATCACAATGGAAGCAGCAACAGCAGAAGCTTTCACAACAATCAAAATTTCGACAAATCAAAGGTGAAGTGTTATTATTGCAATATATTTGGTCATTATGCTCATGATTGTAGGAAGAAGATAGCTGATCAAGGAAATAAGAGAGCTAATGTTAGTACAGAGAATATTGACTCCATGTTTCTAGCATGCAACACCATGCATGAACCGTTTGATAAGGTTTGTCTATTATACAGTGGTTGCAGTAACCACATGACAGGCAACAAGAATTTGGTTGCAAATTTGGATGCCTTCGTGAAGACAGAGGTAAATTTGGGGACTGACAAGACTATGGATGTAGATGGCAAAGGAGTGGTCAACATTGTGACTAAGTAGGGGGAGCCAAAGACTATTATGTCCCTGGACTAAATCACAATTTGATAAGTGTTGGTCAATTGACACAGAAAGGATACAAAGTTATCTTTTAGGGGAAATAGTGTGTTATTTACGATAAATACCCAAGCAAACAGCTGATTGCAAAGGTGCAGATGACGAGGAACAGACTCTTTCCCCTAATTATGAACTACAATGATCAGGTTAGTTATTTTACAGCTGCATGTTCTAATTATTACTGGTTATGGCACTTTTGGTTTGGACACTTGCATTTTTCCAGTTTAATATTGTTGCAGCAGAAACAAATGGTCAGAGGTTTACCTCCCATCAAAGAACCTGCAAGCACTTATGAGTGTTGCATCTTGGAAAAGCAACACCGTGAAATTTTTCCGAAAGGATTTTCTTACAAAGCAAATAAACCACTTGAGTTGGTGCATACCAACCTGTGTGGACCTATGCGGACACAATTGATTAGTGGAAGTTGTTACTTTCTCACCTTTATTGATGACTATATCAGGAAATCTTGGGTTTACTTTTTGAAGTAGAAGTCTAAAAATTTTGCAAAGTTCAAAGAGTTCAAAGCCTTAGTGGAGAGCCAAAGTGATCGATAGATGAAGGTATTGAGATCGGATTGTGGTGGAGAATACGATTCAAAGGCATTCCATGAGTACTGCAAACAACATGGAATCAGAAGATAGTTTACAACCAGATACACACCACAACAGAATGGTGTAGTAGAGAGAAAGAACCAAAACATCATGAACATGACAAGGAGCATGTTGAAATCAAGACACTTGTCTAATGAGTATTGGGCAGAAGCAGTTGCATGTGTTGTTTATGTGATAAACAAATCTCCTACAAAGAGCATGATGAACAGAGTTCCAGAAGAAGCATGGTCAGGTATGTCATGCAGTGTATCTCATTTCATAGTTTTTGGATGTATAGCCTATGCACATGTGCCTAAGAAAATAGGAGGAAAATTAGAAGATCAAAGTGAAAAATGCATATTCACTGGTTATAGTGAGCAATCAAAATCTTACAAATTGTATAACCCTGTCACCAAGAAGACAATCATTAGCAGAGATGTTGTGTTCAAAGAACAAGAGTCATGGAATGGGACTGCAAACACAATAATTGATCCACAAACACCATTGATGGAGGAGGATGATGTAGAAGAAGAGGAGCAACAAGAATCAAGAGAGCATACACCAAACAGAGTCACACTAGCAAGGACTCCAAGATTTTCAGAGCAGAATGGATCTTCAAGTAGATCAACAAACCAGAATTCTCCAAGCAGCGAATCAGGTAATGAACCAAGCAATGGTAAGAAAAATATGAGAAGTCTGAAAGATATTTATGATGATTTGGATGTTAGTTCAAATTTTGCATTTTTGGAATTCCAACCTTCTTCGTTTGAAGAAGAAATCAGAGATGAAAATTGGGTGCAAGCCATGGATGAAGAGATGAATTCATTTAAAAAGAACGGTACATTGGATTTGGTTGATTTACCAAATTATAAAAATCTCATTGGTGTGAAGTGGGTGTACAAGACAAAGGTGAATGAGAAAGGTGATATTAACATATTTAAAGCAAGACTTGTAGAAAAAGAATTCTTGCAGCAACCGGGAATAGACTTTGGAGAACCATTTTCTTCGATAGCCAGATTGGATACTGTAAGAGCAGTTCTAGCGATAGCAGCTCAGAACAAGTGGAAGGTATATCAGATGGATGTCAAATCAGCCTTCTTGAATGGAATTTTAGAAGAAGAAATTTATGTGCAGCAGCCTCTAGAATATGAAGTTGAACGTAAAGAAGATAAATTTTACAGATTGAAGAAAGTGTTCTATGGAATTAAGCAAGCACCTAGAGCATGGCATAGCAGAATTGACAGCTACATGGTTAAGAATGGATTTTGCAGAAGCAACATTGAGCCTACCTTATACAAAAAGGTAAATGAGCATGGACAGATTTTGATAGTTTGCTTATATGTTGATGATATGATTTTTACAGGTGATCTTGAGTTAGATGAATTTAAAGTAGCCATGATGAAATAATTTGAGATGACAGATCTTGGTCTCATGAAATATTTTATTGGCATTGAAGTTGAGCAATCTGAAAAAGGAATATTTATTTTTCAAAATAAGTATGTCGGATATTTGTTGAAAAGATTTAGGATGGATAATTGCAAACCTGTACCTACACCAGTTGCAACAGGTACAAAGTTAAGCAAGGATGATGAAGGAGCAGATGTCAATCCATCTCTATTCAAAATATTGGTTGGAAGCCTCATGTATCTCACAGCAATAAGACCAGATATTTGTAACAAATATAATTTGTATAAAATAGAATAAATATAATTAATAACTAATCAAATATTAATTATGTTAAGTAGTTGTTAGTTAGCTGAAAAGGCATGTCTAAAAGACATGCCTGTTCATGAAAGGCCATCTGCATAGGTATATAAGCAGGGCCTTATTGTATCATTCAAGCATCTTATCATATCATATACATTTTTAATAAAATATTATTATTCTAAATACCTCGTGTATTTTTACTATTAAAGTCAACAAAGCTACTAGTTTTGTTGCTACAGTGCCATCAGAGTTGCTATAAACTAAATGTCCTGTGGACCGAAGAAAGGAAATATTAGTGCAAACAGGGATGAGCCTTGTATTCCGCAGCCTCAGGGGGCACTCTTTTTCAGTTGTTGTGATAAACATTGGTGCAACAAATTTTACAGATTCATGCACATGAAGTTTGAGTGCCTCACAAGACATACGCTCTTTGTTACAAAAGTCCAATAAACTTAAGGAAAATAATATTGTTCTTGGCAAGCAAAAAATAGTAATGTACTCCGGACAGGTTGCAGAAACTGAGGAATCAAGATTTAGCCATCAACTTCCGTTGGCACTTCGCTGCAGTCTTTCTTGGCGTTTAAAACCAACGATGGTCGTTGCGATGTGTGAAACCAATGACTATCGTTGATCCCAACATGTGACAGTTCGGTCAAAGGGTATAACGTCGATCCGTTAATAAGTCAACAATGATACGGTGCCCTGCGGAATAAAATGACACATGATATGGTGTGTCGATTTAACGGTGCATAGTTAAACATTTACGGAAAGGGATGGATTACCTTCACATGGCAATTCAGATTAGAGGGACGGGTCATTGTGGTTATACGGTGGCCTATAATTATAATCATAATATATATATATATATATATATATATAGATATATATATATTTATTTATTTATTTAATTTATTTGTTTATTATTAAAAAAAAAAAAATATTGGCTCTAAGATAGTGTTGGGAACGAATTTACATGATGAGTAAAAAAATGACTTGAGCTAAGTAAGGAACTAAGGAAATGACTAGAAATTAAAGATGAAGACAATTATTAAGCAATATAGCTTTGAGGGCAAAGCTTCTAAAGGAAGAGGAAATGTAACAAATATAATTTGTATAAAATAGAATAAATAGAATAAATATAATTACTAACTATTCAAATAGTAATTATGTTAAATAGTTGTTAGTTAGCTGAAAAGGCATGTCTAAAAGACATGCCTATTCGTGAAAGGCCACCTGCATAGGTATATAAGCAGGGCCTTATTGTATCATTCAAGCATCTTATCATATCATATACATTTTTAATAAAATATTATTATTCTAAATACCTCGTGTATTTCTACTAGTTTTGTTGCTACAATATTATGTAGGGAGTGAGTTTGATTTCCATATTTATGGAGACTCCAAAAGACACACATTGGAGTGTTGGATAAAAAATTCTGAGATACATAGTAGGAATGAGAGATTATGGCATAATGTATTCAAATAAAGAAAATAAAGAATTGATTGGATATATAGATAGTGATTTTGCAGGAAGTTTGGATAATCGGAAGAGCACATCCGGTTATGTTTTTCATATTGGTTCAGGAGTGATAGCATCAGCAGCAGCCTATTGTGACACTATCATCAGCAGAAGTAGAATATGTAGCAGCAACTTCAGCAGCATGTCAAGCAGTATGGTTAAGAAGAGTATTGGATGGACTCAAGCAGAAACAACAAGGATAAAAAACAATATACTGTGACAACACATCAACAATAGAACTATCCAAGAATAGTGTGTTTCATCAAAAGAGAAATCATATTGATACTAGATATCACTTTATTAGAGAACTTGTGAGTAATGGAGAAGTTCACTTGAAGCCTTGTAAATCGAGTGATCAATTGGCTGATATCTTTACAAAGCCATTAGCAGTAGATTTTTTTGAGTTTCACAAAAGAAACTTGGGTGTTGTAAGCCTAGTTGAGACATAGACCAGTAGGCATGTTTGACTTGTCATGAGTTATGTTTTAGTTTAGAGGTCGTAATTAAGGAGGAGTGTTAAAATATATAATTACTTCCCGCATGCAGAGTTAGACAAATAGTTAAGTGAATTAATTGAGTTCACTTATAGATAGATTTGGTGAGTGAGTTAAGTGAGTTGATCAAGTTCAGTTATGTGAGAGTGTGTGCATGTCAATTTAGGTCAAATACCCTTCACTGGGTTCATTGTATTCAGATTATGATTTAGAGTGATTGAGATTAATTGAAGAGCCGCAGCTCATTGTTTTGTGTGTGAAATACTTGTGTTATTGTGTGATTGAATCCTCTGCCTATCCAACATTTCCACTATTATTTAAATTTTATTTTCAGAACATTTTTTATTAATAAATTTGTTTATTATTGTTGGAATTATGTATGAAATTGTAGGTGAATCTGTAAATAAAACTTGCAATAAAAAAAAAGTGAATAAAAAAAATTGAGAAAATATAATTCAATACAATATATTTTATATGGCTAAATTAATATAATAGCAAGTTAAGTACCAAATTTAGAAATGTAGTAGTGAGTTAATTAAAGAAAATTCACTTCCTAAGGAGTTATCAAGAATACAGGATATTCAATTTGATTTATCATTTGAGAATTATTTATTTCGTACCAAATCTAAAAACTCAGTCCGTGATATTGTAGTAGACCCCAATTTTATTTAATTTATTGAAGCAAAGAAGGATACTATACAACTTGATTTAGATCAACAGGTTCTAGACACTTTTGAAAAGCTTTATGTTTTAACCTCAACTATGATAAAATATATAGATGAAGCCTACTTTCAACAATCAGTTGAACTAGCTACCCTAACTACTGCTACCCCTAAGCTCTCTGCAGTATATTCAGAAACTATAAATATAGGTTCATTCACTTCCACCTCACCTATAATATCCACCACAGTTCATTCCACAAAACCATGCATACCTAAACTTCCTCTCCAACCTAATGTTTCGAGTTCATCTTCAAATGTTTCAAGTTCATCTTCAAGCACCACTACTTTACCTCACACTCATGCTAAACTCTTAGCCATGGCGGCCAGATTTGCCCCTTTGGCCTTACAGGCCCCTTTACATGCCATGCCACAAGATTATCAAAGTAAAATTTTTCAGTTCGATGGTACTGGTCAGTTTATAGCTCAACAACATGTAGATAAAATGACATATTATTTTGAGTTACATGAAGTTGCTGAGGCTGATGTTCAAATGAGATTATTTGCATAAAAACTAGTAGGAGATGTTAAAAAATGGTTCAAATTTTTACCTACTAACCATATTTCTGATTTAGCTTCTTTCCACCAATTGTTTATAAATAAATGGGAAAGTAAGAAAAAACCTTTCCAGATATTATCTGAATATGAGAACATTAGATGATCTCCTAATGAATTTGTTCAGGATTACTGTACTAGGTTTAACAACATTTACAATGCAATTCCATTGAATATTAGACCTCCACCAGACTTGGCCCTGATTAAATTTCCATATTTTTTTGATGTTGACATGTCCTATCAGTTAAGAGAAAGAAAACCTGCAACTTTAGAACAGATGCAGAGTGATGCAGTTAGTGTAGAAGCTAACTTACTAACTAAAAGAGCAAGGATGTGGAATGAGAGGAGAGTGACCATTAAGGAAGAACCTTCCACTTCAGATATTAAGATTGATAGTTTAGCCAAAAATATAGAAAGACTAATGGATAGACTAGAGAACATGGAAAGAAAACCTCAGTGGGAAAATCAACAAGGTCCTCAAATTAGAAATCCCAACTTTAGGAAAAATCCTAATACTGGTAAATCAAGAGAAGTTGTACCTGATCAACAGATTAGACCACCTTTCCAGAAAAATTATGTTGATTGTTCACAACAGCATGAAGAAGACCAGGACACCCAGATAAACTTGATGGGAGTAAACAATGAAGATGCTATTTTTCTTACCCAGGAAGAACAAGAGTTGTACATGTTATAGAAATTACAATTAGAATCTGGAGAATCCTTTGACTACAAACAAGGCTATGAATCTTCTATCTACAAAGTTCATAAACAGTATAGCCTTAGAAGAAAAAAGAACACAGAGGTTCCTATTAAGAAATCAATCCACACCCAAACTAAGAAAACAGTAGAAGCTCCTATGACCAAAATTCTACAAATTCTCCCTAGAGAAACTCAAAATGCTTCCAGCCCAAAGATTGTAGAAATCACGTCAACTGCTACTCAAACTTTTCCAGCCAAGGAAGTTGAAAACAGAACAGTTGAAACACAAACTGAATTACCAATTTTTGATAAAGAAGACAAAACCACACAAACCACAATTGGTAAAGATGAAATGATTCAATTAGGAAAAACTCAAATGACATTCAATATCAAAATTGAGATAGCCAAATTAAGAATACTAGTTCCTTTCACAGAGCTGGTGAAAAATGATTCATACAAGACACAAATTATTGAAACACTAAACATAGGTGAAGGCGAAGATGCTATCAACCTCAATGATGATCAACCTGAGTTATTATTCGGTCCTGGAGTAAATGGAAAACATCAACAAAGGGGTGTCCCTCCATTCTACATTAGCTTAAACATTCATGATAAAATATTACATAATGCTATGTTGGATTCAGGAGCATCTCATAACTTAATGCCTAAATCAGTCATGGAAAAATTAAACTTAGACATCACCAGACCCTACAAGGACCTGTTCTCCTTCAATTCTAGTAAAGTCAAATGCCTTGGCCTGATAAAATATCTGTGTGTAACTCTAGTCCAGTGCCCAGCAAATAGTATTGTTATGGACATAGTAGTTTCTGATATCCCTCCCAAATATGGTATGTTATTATCTCGCTCATGGGGAGAAAAATTACATGGATCACTACAATTAGACATGCCATATGCTACCATTTATGTGTTTGGCCAGCAAAGGAAGCTATATAGAGAAACCTTGATGAAATTCATGGTAAGTAGTTCAGAAAGACCACAAAATTACCCTATCTATTCCATGCATTCTGATCTGGACTCATTTATCTTATGTAATTCAAACAATGACAATGATAAAATCACAGATGTAGAAGAGAAACACAAAGAAGTCAACAGTGAAAATATAACACATGAATCTATGTGGCATTTAGATTTTTATGGCTCTATAAATAGATTAGGAGCAGGAGTTGGAGTATGGATCTACAATTTAGAAAATGATCATTCAAAAGGACATGTTTACAGATTAAATTTCAAATGGACTAACAACATGGCAGAATACGAAGAATTAGTGCTAGGCCTTCAAATCGTAAGAAAACTTGGGGCTAAAAGAATTTCCATCATGGGAGACTCAGAACTCATTATAAAACAAGTTAAGGGAGAGTACATTACTAATGACCCTAGAATTATGTGTTACAAAGAAACCATCCTAGACTTGATAAGATGTTTCCTTGAGACTTACTTTGTTTTCATTCCAAGAAAGCAGAATATGCAAGCGCATAACTTAGCCACTTTTTCCAGAATAATTAAGAAGAATCACAACAACCCATTGATGAATTGAATAATATATATAGCAGAGGATGGTATAGAAAGGAAGAAGAAGAACAAATCTACCTACATGCACATATGAAGTAACATATTGACCAATGTTGTAGTGTGTAGTCACGGAGGAAAGTGTATCCATGGAGAGTGTGACATGTGACCTGTTATCCAAGATAACACTAAGGTTTATCTTTAAGTCAATTTGGTTAAGTTAGTTAGGGTTTTGAGTTTTCTTGAAAAATAATTACTTATAGAAAGGTCATTTTGGTCATAAAGCCACTTTGTAGGGTCATTATGAATTTTAGTGGGGTGTTAACATAAAGGCGAAAATAAAATCTTCCATGGGTATTGGGCATATTGGGTAATAATTGACATTTGACAGTTTTACAGGAATCTGTAGCAACTTCAGTTAGAAAAATCAAGGGTTTGCTATGGAAGTTCCTGACTACGGAAGTCTGTTGCTATGGTAATGGTAAGGAAACTGTACAAATTCTTTAAAATGATTATGGTCAGAGACATGTGGGTCATGATTGTGTGTTTTTGTCTTTATCCCTCATTTCTAAAATGATCAAATCACATAAATTCACTCCCACATCATTTTTATTTTAACTTCTAATTAGCTCTGATGCCATAACTCATCCTCATTGTCATTTGAATTGTTCTTGTTGTCCATAGCTCAGTCTTATTGTCTTGTGAGGTGGTCTAATTATCATTAGGGTAGGTCTACTGGTGTCAAGAGATGATCTGCTGTCTTTTAGATATTTGTAGGTGTCAAGAAGTAGCTCTCTGCATGTTGAAGCCATGGAAGCTTAGAGGAAACAATATAAAGGAGGGTCAATGGTGAGATATGAACCAATGGATATGAAACTAATGGAAGAGGACCCTACCTTCACTCAAGCATTTTCCAGCTTAGGGTGCCTTCGTTTCTGTCAGAAGCTACAGGGTTACCATGGGAAAATTGCCAAATATTTTTCTATTAACTTCATAGGGACATAGCCTAAAGTGGGCATGCTGAAATTTGTAGTTTCCCCTGACACCATTTCTCATGCTACAAAAATCCCTAGGTCTGGAGAAATGTGGTTTAAAGTGTAGAAGTTTCAGTTGCAGAATTGTAATGAGTTTCTTAAAGAAAAGCACAGAGGAATCACTATGACTACAAGCATTCCCAGATATTTCCTCAAAGAATATTATTCTAAACTCTTGATGGTCACCCAGAAGTACTTCACTTGTGAAGGCAGGTTCAACATCGTAACTAACTTTTAAGCATATCTTTACACTATCCAATGAATTAGTTTGTAACCTGATATTAATAGAGATGTGCACAAAGATATAAACATGGATATGTGAAGGAAATCAATGAGAAATGAAAACTATTTACTAGATATTTAGACAACAAAAACAAATTCCAAAAACTTGAATTATGGGGGCCTTCCATGGCTGAAGCAAGCACACAAAATTGAAATTGGGAGCTAAATATTCAACAACACTTCATTACTTGATAAAAAAAAGTACCAACATGTCTACAACTTGATTGTGAACTCACATGTCAAAATATGAGTTTTTAATCAAAATAAAACATATGTGTTTTAGAAAATCAAGGTGCTTTCCTTTAGAAGCAAGTTTCTAACAAAATATACTCAAACCACGCCTACAATCGATTGTTGTCTATTTTAACACTAATATATGATCAAAATATATCTTCTAATTATTCAGATCGTGGATCTTAGTTGTAAAACACAAATCTAGGCATTTTTGGCAATTTGTTCTATGTTTTAGGAGCTTATCTTCCCAAGTTGACTATGGGTTGATCAGGCATTCCGAGGTAGTTTTAGCTCAAGCGAATAAGTGTTTCACCATCCTGGGATACCTAAGAGAAAAATCCATGTTTTCATTTTTATTCAAGTTGCTTGTAAATATGACAATGAACGATGGATTGAAAAATCTACCAATATTTGTGATTTTCTTTGCACAATACATTTATTTACAAGGAAATTTCAAAAAATAAAATTTAATACAAATATCTTAGGGAAGCATTATTTTTGGGAAAATATAAGAGAATATCATGTATAAATTTTTTCGGTGAAAATCACATTCAAGAAGAATTTGTCGATGTGTTTAGAACCAGCCAGTGTGGTTCATCATCAAGACAAGATGAGAGATCTAATCTAAGACCTAGTTTAAATAGATAAAGAAGCTCCAACTAGCCGTTGTAGAATAACAACTAGTTTGACTGGAATAAGAAATTTAATATAAAACAATTTAACAGTTGAATTATTATTGTTATTATTATTATTTATTTTTATTTTATTTACTTTTTATTTGTTTAATAATTAAAGGATTTCACTATAATATTTTTATATTCTTAATTAATAATGATTTAATTATAAGGTTTATGATTTTAGTAAACTCTTATCTACCACCACAAAAAATAATAATAATAATAATAAAAATAAAATTATAAATAATAATAATACTAATACTAATGAAAATAAAATGAATGAATAAATAAATAGTAATAATAATAATAAATAAATAAATAAAAATAGAAAATAAAAATAAATAAATAAATATTACAAATAATAATAAATAAATAAATAAACCCAGATGCGGGTGAATGTTAAGTTTTATACAGTGGTTGGCCTCGAGAGCAACACCTGGCCAGGCCACCTGCCCACTCCTGAGCGTGGTACCACAGCCTTAAAGTCCCTCAGGGTGAAGCGTTCCGCATTCATCGCTCACTCGCTTCGTCTTTACTTTGCAACCTGCTTAACACTGTCTTCAATGGAGACGCGTCCCATCTCCAACAATGTTAATTATGCTCAACATTCCTTGGTTTTGTCCTTCAACCAGTCTTAGCTACTAAGCTCCATCTTTGTCTTCGGCTCGCCTTCCAATCTACCAGAGCAGCTGGCCCTCCTTTGGCTCAACAAGCCATTCGTCCTCCTGCTCTTCACTCTCCGTCTTTGCTTGAAGCCTTCCCGCGACTTTCGCCTCCACCCAAGTCTGGTCATTGTGTCCATCTAAAGCGCTCTCCTCCCTGTTCTCAACATTTTCCCTCTGGTCAGCCCTCTTTATCTTCTCACTCAGCCTCTCTGTCTTCTCACTCGACCTCTTTGTCTCCTAGTTCGGCCTCTCAACATTCCTTCTCGGCCTTTAGCCCTAGCATGACACGTCGGAATCGCATGAGGTGTAGAAGGGGTGATGGTGGCAGGGGTGCCGGCTCTTGACCGCCCCTATCCATCCATGCTACCTGCAGCTTCCAACCTCCGACAAGCAATGTAGTTCAATTCCACTTCAATAGTGCCATGGACATATCGAGAATTACTGCTACCATTTCTGTTGTGTTTCAGGAGGAGCAGCGTGGAGATTTCGCTTCAGGTTACAAAAAGCGTAGGAGGAAGTCTACCATTTCTGTTAAGCCTCCGCTGCACACCAGAAAAAACTGCATCCCTCCCAGTCAAATCAAGCTCGCAGACCTCCAGCAGCGAGGGCACTGGCAGCGGAAGCTCTGTGCACGTGGACAAGAAATTGAAGGACAACATTGCTTCTTCCTCTTCTAAGAACTCTGCTCAACATTCCAAGGGAGGTGAAGATGATTTGGAGGATGACTATAGTTGTCCAATTGTGGAAGAGACTCCTCCCCCACACACCGACAGCTAGCCTGATGACAGGTCCTCTTCCTCTTTTTTGGACTTTTGTCACAATTTGCTGCATGTCAAGACACGTTGACTGTAAACATTGTGGCAGCATTTGTTTTTTCTGTAATCACTAATTTCTGGGATACTTTATGATGCTGGTTTCCCAGTTATGGGCAACATATTTTGGGCCAATTTCTCGGTTATGGGCGGCCTCTCTTATGTTTTTTTGACTAAGACTCCCTCTAGAGTTGGTTAGTTCTACAACCTCAGAGGTGAATCTCACTTTGTATACTATGTTTTATATCAATAGATTAAACCAACTTAGAAAAAAAAAATTAAATAAATAAATAAAAATAAAGAAATTAGCAAAGAACAGAGAGGGATATAGAAATTGGGGATGAGAGGAGAGGAAAATACATGAGGGAGAACCAACGAGAAGAAAACCAACAACTAAGAATGAAGGGCGGGGATCCAACATCTGCTAATACTTCACCCATCATCCCTGTTAAGGTTGACCGACCTCTTTTCAATTTCTAAGGCCTCCCTCAACTTTCGGTGGTGTAAATGGTCAATCCTTGCAATAACATTAGCATCTTCAATGCAAATGTGATGCTTTATCTTTTCAGCATGCTCTGCTAAGGCAAATGAGCGAGATCTATTATGTTTTAGGTCAGCGACATGTTAATTAATTCTTTGACTGATGGATCGACTAGTTTCACCAATGTAGGGAGTCCCACAGGAGCACAAAATCAAGTAAACACCCTTACCATCCTTAGGGGTTCTCATCATTTCCCTGCTTAGAAGTTAGGAGTTCTCAGTACCCTAACCACCAGAGCCTTTAGAATTTCTGATGAACACCACCTTCAAGGAGATAAATCTCATCTCCTTAAAGTTTTCCTTAATAATGGTTATAGTAAGTGTTATAGGTCAATTTGGGCACCATTCCCAATGACCTAGTTAACTGGACATCATCTCTAGGACTAATGATCAAGGGTCTATCATTCCCTATCATTTCAGTTGCTACATGCCCTAAGACAAGAAACAAGACTTTCATCAAGCAAAGTTTTCCAAGGTTTGAAGTTTATTATATAACATATAAGAGATCACCAATGCAGGCTCTAAGGGGTCTAAGTGCATTGCATATGCAGGTAGCCCCATCAAGGCTGCTCTACAAAGCACTTCCCGACATTCATAGGTGTGTTGGTCACATTGGCAGCGAAATTCTCATTGTTTTGGAATCTCCACTTGGCTAGTGCCTTCTAGAAGAGTTCACATGTGTCAAGCTTCGAATCCAAGTGTCCATTTGACATCTACATGACTGGAAACATGTCTTGCCTATTATTGGAAAGTCATTGATTGCAAAACAACCTACAATTCATCTATAAATTGAGCACAGATCTAAGTTCTTGAGGAGGAAGAATTTGAGCACATAAATGCTGGAGAATTTTCAAGTGAGAGCTAGATTTGTGTAGCTGCTACTGGAGAGATTTATACTGTGATGAGGCTTGGGAACGTTGCTGGAAGGTCACTTCAAATCAGTCACTAGGTTGTAACCTCTCCTTCTATCATCAATAAAGAGTACTGCTTATTTTTCCCTATATGCATCTGTATTGGCTTTGATTTTCCATATTGCAAGATCTTAGTTGATGTGTATGGTTTATGCTTTACTGATTTAGCTAACTAGCTTGAATAGATATCTATATTATTGCATCTTCTATTGTTTCAGTGTTCTTTCATGCAGGAAGCATTCAGCTCACAATCTGCTTGAATTTGAAGTTGCAACGGAAGCGCCAGAAGGAGCCATTTGGAAGCGACTGAACAAGTAAGCCTCCAATCCTCTTTGTGTATCTGTTCTGAGTTAGGAGAAATAGTTGTATAGTATTTCACCTGTTGTCCTAGACTAGCACCTGTCTAGGGAAGCGTGATTTATCCGTAATTCACAATTCTGGCCCAACAAATTGGCAAATCCACAGGGGATAATTTCTCTTATTTCTAGGTGTTTAAGCCTCTGATTTACTTTGTTTATCCACCCAGTATTTTTTACTCATAAATATTAAACTTTTTCAAAGTCAAATTTGCAAAGACAGTGAGTTAAACAGTAGTATTTTTCTTTGTATACTGCGCCCAACACACCCTTAGATTGGACACAGTGCTTTGCAGAGCACTGTCTCCCTTCCTAGCCTGCGTTGTAGAGCACTGTCTCCCCTTGGAGACTGCGTTGACTCCTGAAAGTACCCAAATTCCTTTGAATTTGCCTTTACAATTTGCTTCAGTTTTTTTTACTGTTGTGTTTTGAAAATTTTGATGCTCAATTGACTAGTGACTCTATATACTTCTTCTCCTTTGACTGAAAATTTGTTCAATGTTGGTTTAAAAAAGTTTTTCTTTATCATTGACAAGTTAATTTCAAAGTACTTTTTATGGTCGCATTAAGAATCATTTGATTTCGAAATAGGAAATTGTTGTAAAATCTTCATTTCCTTGATAGGAGAAATTGTTGTTGAAAGACTCATTTTTCCTTCAAAATAGAAATTGTTGTTTGTATTCTTCGCTTCTTGAAAGTAAAAAGCATTTGAATTATTGATTTAGTGCACCTAGTTTCTTTTCTGCATTCATAACATTAAGGAAACTGAAAAGAAAAACTTGCATTTGCATGTATAATAATGTGTGTTTTGCAAAAGGAACATTAGGAAATCTGCATTTAGTTTGAGATTCATTGATTTGTTTGCTCTCAAATTATTTGCTCTCTTCCCTTAGTAGCTAGGTTTTTCATTGAAAAAGCTGAAAGTGAAATATTGTTTATCATTCTTAACTTGCATTTTAGGAATTTCATACACGTCATCGCGATGAACTTTTGAAAGGAAAATTGTTAAGCAAGATCAACATAAAATTAATCTCAATTTACTTAAAAACACATTGGAACCATAATAATAACATTTAGAAGGTCTAGGCTAGAGACGTGTTCCGGCATCGTAAAACATAGCAGCTGTCGTTAACTTGTCTGTGATACATTCCGAGTGTGATAACTCTCTCCACGTACGTAAGTATATCGTAGCTCATCCACGTACTTTCGGGTATATTGGGCGGTGTTACAGTACGATAAGTATAAAGGGGTTCTCTCACTGTGCGGTTTCGCATCAGAAAACTCTAATACAGACTTGGGCCTCCACGTACCTTCGGGTATATTTGGGAGGACAAATTTTAGGTGCTATCCATCCATAGTGAACCGAGTCGGCTGCCTTGAAATTGTGATACACCGAACACAACATTCGGGGAGATTACCTGCCTGTACTTCTTGGTTCGCCAGGAGGTATTCTGCAGTTCATAGTTTCTTGGTAAACCCTTTCTCCTAGCATTACCCTCTTTTTGTTTATTTGTTTTTTGGTTAAAATAAATCAGTAATTGTGGAAGAAAAAAATCCTATCCCCCGTCGTTCGCGTAGATTATCTTTAAAACCACCTTTACCACCAGAAGTTACTTCTGGTAGGTGAAGGAAATCATGATCTGTCGAATCAAGTACAATTCGTACCTCTAGCGAAACATCATCTTTTAACCCAGAGTTAGCTCAAATTGTTTCCACACATCCCGGTTCATCTACTGTTGTCGAAAAGAAGTCTTCACAGCTACCAGTGGTCATGATCCATTCAATTGTTGAGACCATACCTCCTAGACCCGACGTTGTTCAATCACAAATTGATCTAGATCCTGTCTCTTATTTTCCAGAACATCTGAATCCTGAAGTTGAACAACCGGAATTTGTTCCTAAATTGATCATCCCACAAAGTTTTGTAGCTATTGAAACTCCTATATCACACAGTCAACCGTCTGAAATATATTTTGGGCTTGAAGGTGAAGTTATTCCTCCTGGTTTAATTGCAATTGAAGAAATACCACAAGACGATACACCTTTAACTCCAACCCATTTTGGGGAGGACCTTTACTTGTACCAGTCTTTTCCTCAATCGTTTCCATCTGCTTTTGTTGATCCTATTCCCATTCATTCTCCCGTCGATTTTCGAGGGTATACATTTGGTCAAACAACTATGTTTGAACCAACATCTTCGGTTGGGTCTGTTGTTCCAATTACGTAAGCTCCTACCCTCGCTACTCCGTCAATGTTCACAACCTCACCAAAGTCATATTTGCACAGTGGCCCTTCGGTCCCAACAAGTTACAAATCATTATCTGGCACTTTCTCTGGTGCATCTTCACGATCATGGTCTTTGCCAATGTCATCATCCGGTATTTTAACTGGTAGTCCTATCATTAGTACTGAATGACTTGATTCATTACATACATCATCAGGGAAATATCAAGTCGGTCCCTTTGGGTCAATTCCTTTAAGTACCATATCAACTAGACTCCCAACATTTGGAGAAAATTATTTTTCGTCTTATTATCCTGATTATGATGGGGGGCAACCTTTGGTCACCTAATATGACAGTACTTAGTCACTTTTTGGTCAAACTAATGTTGACATGAATGTTTGTCAATGACAGCCAACTTTGCCCATCCAACCACAAACGATTGTACACTCGTATCAACCGGTTCAACCTATTACACCCACTTCATTACCAGTTGTTAATACATCTATACCCCTATTACAGAATCAAAATATTATACATCAACCTTATCAGGCGGGTTCTTCAACTCAATATCATCAAATGTTGGGTCCACAGACTCAAAATCCCTTGGTTAATTTACAATAACCTGTATCAGGAATCATTTATTCACAAGCTGGTGTACCATTTTATGGGATGTCACAAATGCAACCTGGTTATACATATCAACCGAATCCAACTTATACTAATTTTGGCTATAATATTGGTGGACAGACCCCTTGGCAGCCACAGGTGCAAATGCCTCAAAATTCATTTCAACAAGTATCATATCTAGGTTTTGGTCAACAGAACTCTCAAGCGTTTACTATGCAAAACAACCCCTATCTAGGTTACCAGCAGCAGATTCCGTATGCTGGTGCTCAAAGACCTGTTGCCCAAGAAATTCAATCCTACCCTGGCTATGCTCAACCTGACCTTAATAGACAGTTTCCTTTTGTTGCAACCTTGGAATTACCAGATTTAAACCGGTTAACCAATGATCCTATAAATTATTCTCCTTGGTGGCCGGTGATACCTCATAAATTACCCTTCGATATTCCTAAATTCAATGGAAACCCTGGAGAAGATCCGTCGACTCATGTCATGACTTATCATTTATGGTGTTCATCAAATTCCCTGAGTGATGATTCTGTTCGATTACGTCTTTTCCGGCATATGTTTACAGGTCCGGCTGCTAAATGGTACATTGAGTTACCTAGAGCTTCTTTTGACAATTTCATTGCCTTAGCTACTGTCTTTTTGATCCATTTCTGGTTATCGATCAGATATGAAACTGGAACGGAACTCTTGACCAACTTCAAACAGACTAATGCTACTCACATTTCTGATCATATTCATGAGTGGCGTCATCGTCGACGAATGGTTAAGACATTTGTTCCGGATCAGCTCCTTGCTTAATGGTTCATTAAGTCCTTGTTACCATCTATAACTGAGGATGTGGCTAAAGGTGGCATCGTCACAAAAGAGCAAGTTATCGCTCATGCCCAATATTTATACTTGATTTACACTCAGTTCGACATGCTCTATGAAAAAATTCCTAATGCATAGCGATCTAATTTAAATATTCCTCCTCAAATAAAGGACTCTCATGTCAGAGACAGCTTGATAGGCACTGTAAACACACACCACGCTACTGCATCTGATCCTGCTCCTACTTCCAAAATTATCGTCGTGTAATTTGACAAAGGCAAAAGTGACAAGCAACCAGGAAGTAAGAAAAAGGGGAAGTCAAAGAAAAAGCAAAATTCTAACCCACAGGAAAGATCATTTGATCAACCGTCCGGACCACAAAAACCTCATTATCCATGCATAATCTGTAACGAGGAACATTTTTTTAGGGATTGTCCTCACCATGCTGAAGTCTCAAAAATTATCAAGACTTCCCATGCATCAACTGTGTTGATAGACCCATTTCAAAATACAGACACTAATTTGGTTGCTACGGATCCAGCTCCTAGTTCCCAAGTGTTAATGTTATCCACCACAAAACCTTCACAAGATATTTTGGTGTCAACGCGTAATAAAGACTATGGTAGTCTGGCCACTGATCAACCTACTACCTCGACAACGAATGCATCTACTGAATCAGTACCACCTACTGTTATTCCTGAATTGACAATTAAGCCATCGAAGGGAGTAATTCATAAATCGACATATAATCCTCGAGCAAGAGCTACAAAAAATTATAATATAGTTGAAGATTTGGCTCAATCCCCTTCAGCTATGTCAGCTCTTGAGGTATTACAAAATTGTCCCTCCTAGAAGTAGGCTTTACTGTCGGTCATTGGTGGAATTGATCCGACTGATTCTAATCTTGTTGTCTTTAACCATACAGGCTATGTGCCGCAATTACCAATAGAATTGGCATTCTCCATACAAGTAAATGTTCTCAATCACCTTGTTCATCGCACTATTATTGATGAGGGAGCATTTACGTGCATTATGTCTCTAAACTGTTGGAAGTCACTTGGCTCTCCGCGATTATCACAATCATCAACGACGTTGAAGGCTTTTGATGGACATACATATAAACCTTGTGGTATTATCAATAACCTGCATGTTGAACTAGGGGGGAAAATAGTAAATATTGATGTTGAGGTTGTTGACGGACCCCTTGACTATAATATTTTATTTGGAAGACCACAGGTATATGCAATGACTGCCATTGTTTCTACATACTTTAGAATGATTTCCTTTCCACATAAAGGTACAATCGCAGTCATTAATCAATTATCCTTTTTTTCCTCTTCTTCGCAGGTAACTGGAAGCATTCCATTTGTTCACTTACCCCAACTAGAAATCCAGAACATTGGTGTAGGACTCTTAAAGGATTTCATTCTTATGGGAACCTTTGCATTACCACCACCTTTGACGTCGGCAGAAATTGCAAATATAGAGACCTACTACATGATCTCTTCCACTCTATCTGGCTTAAGGGAGAGTATGGGTGATTCTGATATATCTACGTTGGATGATGTTTTACTGCCCAGCCCTATTGAGATGGCATAGAAATCAATCTATTTGGCTTGGGAGGCAAATCCGAAATCAGCGTCACTGAGTGTTTGGGTTGATCGTTCCTTACATTTTGGTACTCCATTTGATCCATTTTCCTCAAAGTTTTTGAAAGATGAAAATATTTTGGAAGCTATGATGTCAGAAGGAGAACCATGGGAAGATTATCATCATCGTTCCCATCTTCTTGATTATGAAGAAAACAATCTCAGTGAACTATATCACCCATCCATCAAAACTTTCTTTTCAAATTCTTTACCAATTAATGCAATTGATTCCGAGTGAAACTTATCAAATATTGAGGAAATGATCTCTTGTGTAACCAGCTCCAAAAATAGAATAAAAGAGATATCAACGCCTTAGAAATAAGCCACTTCGAGGGGGCAACCTCCAATACATTACATAAATGAACAATTCTTGGATGATACAATTTACAAAACCTCCTTTCTATATATAGGAGTCCATGTGGCCATAATGTAATCCTAGTGGGCCACAATGTAATCCTACCCGACCTAACAATAATAATTTAAGGGCACAATAATAACAAAATGGGGGTTACAAGGGTACAATAATAACAATAAGGGGGTTACACTAACAAAAATAAAGGACTATACTAGTAATATAGGGACCTAACATGCCCCTCTCCTTCAAAAAAGTGTTGTCCTCAATGCTTGAGTAGCTCTGGGTGCTTCTGTATAAAATTCTCATCCTCCCATATAGAATCTTCAGTGGGTAAGTTCTTCCACTTGATGAGATACTCTGAAATTGATCGATTCCGTAGCTGTTGAGTTCTTGTTTCCATGACTGCTTCAGGTTCCAATATGATTTTTCCTTCCTCATAAAGTTCTGGCAATATTGTTTGAACCGGAAGATTTTCACCTATAACCTTCTTTAAGCATGAAACATGGAAAACTGGATGTACTTGCGAAGAAGCAGGAAGCTCCAATTTGTATGCCATAGTACCAATCTTTTGTAACACCTTGTAAGGACCATAGTACTTTGGTGATAATTTATTATCCTTCTTAGCTTGCTTGAGGGACATTTGTTTGTATGGTTGTAGCCGTAAAAATACCCAATCTCCTACATCAAAACTTCTCTCGCCGCGATGTTGATCTGCCTGTTGTTTCATTCGATTTTGTGCCAAATTCAGGTTATCCTTTAAGAGTTGGAGAACTTCTTGCTGATGCTCGATGTGATCTTCCACTGCTTGAACCTTCGAATTTTACCTTAAAGATGATGTGATGGATGGTGGATGATATCCATAAAGTGCCATAAATGGGGTCATTTTTGTTGCAGTATGGAAGGAAGTGTTATACCACCATTCAGCGAGAGGTAACCACTTGACCCATTGTGTTTGTTTAACAAATAAAAAACAACAAAGATATCCTTCCAAAAATTTATTTACTATCTCATTTTGACCATCAGATTGAGGATGATAAGATGATCTATGAGCTAATTGAGTACCCAAACAAGAAAATAACTCTGTCTAAAAATTTCCAGTAAAAATGGGATCTCTGTCGCTCACAATAACCCTTGGGCTTCCATGTAGCTTTTGAATTGTGTCCATAAATGTAGTAGCAACTGCACTTGCTTTAAATGGATGAGATAATGCACAAAAGTGTGCATACTTGGTAAGTATATCAACTACCACCATGATGACACTCTTTCCTTTGGACTTAGGTAAACCTGTGATAAAATCCATTGAAATCTCCTCCCAACGTTGACTTGGAATGGATAAAGGTTGTAGAAGTCCTGGGGTCTTAATTGTCTCAACTTTATTCTGTTGACAAACCAAAAATTCCGCCACAAACTTTTGAATATAAGTCTTAAGGCCATCCCAAAAAAATTCTTTCTTCACCCTGTGGTAAGTTTTTAAAAATCCTGAGTGTCCTCCTAAAGGAGAAGTGTACAATTCCAAAAGAATCTTTTGTTTTAGTTGGGAATTCTTAAAAAGATATAAGCAATATTTGTACCATAAGGAATCATTTTTCCAACTAAATGTATCAGATGTACTAGGATCTTGCTGCAACTTTTGAATGAGTGTCCATACATCTTTGTCCTTCTTCCATTCATCTTTTGCTTCGGTTATCCAATCTGGTTGGATAATAGAAATGGCACAAAGCAATGCTTCCACCTCTTCATTCTTTCTTGAGAGTGCATCTGCAACAACATTAAGCTTTCCTTTTTTTGTAGATTATTTCAAAGTAATAACCCAACATCTTTGTGACCCATTTTTGCTGCTCTTCTGAAGATAGTCTTTGTTCCAAAAAGTGTTTAAGACTATCATGATCAGTTTTTACCTTGAAGTGTCTTCCCATTAGGTAAGTTCGCTATTTCTTTAGTGCATGCAGTATTGCTAACATTTCCTTCTCATAAATAGGTTTCTGTAAATACTTTCCTTTGATTGGACGACTTTTAAAAGCAATGGGTCTTCCTTCCTGCATTAAAACTGCACCAATTCCATTTCCTGAGGCATCACATTCCACAATAAAGGTTTTTGTGAAGTCTGGCGTAGCTAAGACCGGTGCTAGGCACATTACCTATTTAAGATGTTCAAAGGCCTTAGTTGCTTCAGGAGTCCATGAAAATGCATATTTCTTCAATAATGTTGTTAGAGGTGCTGCTATTCTCCCATAGTTCTTAACAAAATTGCGATAATACCCTTTTAACCTGAGAAATCCTCGCAACTGCTTTATGGTTGTGGGGAATTTCCATTCCTTAATGGCTTAATTTTGTTAGGGTCTACCTTAACACCCTCGTGAGATACAATATGACCCAGATATTCCACCTCTTGTACTCCAAAGAAACATTTGGATGTTTTTGCATGTAATTGTTTCTCCTGCAATAGTTTGAGCACCCTGTCAACATGTTCAACATGATCCTTCCAAGACCTGTTGTAGATTAGTATATCATCAAAAAATACTAGCACAAATTTTCTAAGGAAGGGTTTGAAAATGGAATTCATCAACCCTTGAAATGTAGAAGGTGCATTGGTAAGGCAAAAGGCATGACCAAAAATTCATAATGACCCTCATGAGTTCGAAATGCTGTTTTTGGAATATCTTCAGTCTT
Source organism: Pinus albicaulis (assembly GCA_034641835.2). NCBI lineage: Eukaryota > Viridiplantae > Streptophyta > Pinopsida > Pinales > Pinaceae > Pinus > Pinus albicaulis. The sequence continues at coordinate 1,587,040,766 of CM076579.1, forward strand.
CATTCTAATTTGATGATATCCCGAACGAAGATCCAACTTGGTAAAATAAATTGCTCCATGTAATTCATCCAATAATTCATCAATCACAGGAATGGGAAATTTATCTTTAATGGTGAGCTTATTGAGCTCCCTATGATCCGGACACATGTGCCATGATCCATCCTTCTTGTGTACCAATACTACAGGAGCAGAGAAAGAACTTTGACTAGGTTGAATTATACCCGCCTCTAACATTCCTGCAATCATACGTTCAATTTCGCTCTTTTGGATATAAGGATATCTATAAGGCCTGATTTTTGGAGGAACACTTCCTGGAATCAAATGAATAGCATGATCATGATCATGAATAGGTGGGAGTCCTTTGGGAGTTTCAAACACCTTGGAATGATTGTCCAAGACTTGTTGGAGATCTGCAGAAATAAATGATTTTGATGTTGGAATTTCTAGTGAGCATAATTGTGCAATTACGCCTCGTTTTTATTTCTTTAGAATATTTGTCATGACATTAGAGCTTATTATCTTTCCTGGCTTCCCTGCAATACCCCGTAATTCGAATTCCTTTCCTTCTAAAAAAAATTTCAAGAAAATTTCTTGAAAATTAAAAGTTACCGTCCCCAAAGATTGCAACCATTGTACTCTTAGTACAACATCAGCACCTCCCATAGGAATGGAAAGCATTGGACTATTCAATACATATCCCCCCCATGGTTAGCTTGATATTATGGAATTTTCCAGAGCAATTTATAGTTCCTCCATTTGCAACCATCACTTGACATTCTGGTGCTGGGTATAGGAAACAATTTAATTCCTTGGCTACCTTACAATGAATAAAATTATGGGTGCTACCTGAATCAATCAACACTATTACCTTTCTCTTCTTGATTTGTCCTCTTATCTTGAGAGTTTGAGGAGTGGTAATTCCTGCCAGTGCATTACACGATATGGTTGGATTCATTTCTTCCTCTTCTGGGGCTGGTTCCTGGTGTATATCCTCTTCTTGTTCATTTTCTTCTTCCTCTTTACAATCTATGTAAAATAATTTCTTCTCAGCACACTTATGACCTTTAGTGTATTTTCTATCACAACTGTAGCAAAGCCCTTTTGCTCTTTTTTCTTCCAATTGTTGTGGTGTCAACCTTGTAGGTTGTGGAAATCTAGGCGTAGCAACACTTCTTTATAGAAGTGAGTGGTAGGCTTCCTTGTCGCCATAATTTTACATTCAATTTTTCTTGCCAACCTGAATGCCTTCTCCAATGAATCAGGTTCCAAAATGCGAACTTCATTTTGGATGTTATCCTTTAAAGTGCCTATGAAGAGATCAATCCTGTGTTCCTCTGGAATATCAGTTACCCTTATATTCAATTTTTGGAAGTCCTCAATATGCTCCCCCACTAAACCCTTTTGTTTGAGATTTATCAATTGGCTAAAGAAGGTGTTGCTCTTTGTATCCTCATAATGTGCTATCATTTCCTCCGTAAAAATTGACCAAGTGACAATTATTTTATGGGAGCAAAGCCATCGATACCATACAAATGTATTTTGTTTTAAATGTAAAGTTGCAATGCGTAAATTTTGTGTGTTTTGCACATTATGGAGATCAAAATATATCTCCATATGTAGTATCCATGTTACAGGATCCTTTCCATCAAACTTCCTCATATCCATTTTTGGAATATGGTGGTTCTTCCCACCAACATTAGAGTTTATGAAATCACGATTACCATTTATTTTGTTCTCATCATGAGTTTCCTCTACTATCTTTTCACCATTAGGAAACATTTCTTGTATCAAATTTGTCAAAATTTCCATGTCTGATTTTAGATCATTCTTCATGTTTTCCTTTTTAGCTTCCATGTCATCCATCTTAGATTCCATGCCAGCTTCCATGCCATCTATCTTAGATTCCACGCCTTTTTTCAAAACATCCATATTATTATTCAAACCATCCATATTATTCTTCACACCATCCATCTTCGCTTCCACGCCTTTCTTCAAAACTTCCATTTCATTCTTTTCACTTGTTCTTATAATTTTGATAGATCATGTTGCAATTCTTCATCTTCATGAGTCATAGTAGAGCCTTTTGAAGGCTTAATGGGTGTTGAATTATTTTTACGGGGCATTTTTTAGAACCCAATACTGATATCTATTCTACAATATTCCCTTGGAATCAATTCAAATTGATTCTTCAAACAAGACTTTTGCAATTCGGAAAAAAAAAAAAAATACACACCTTTTTCTTGCTTTTGAGTAGCTCGATATTGAAATTTGATTATCTCTGTGATTGTAGCTCTTCAATATCTGAAATTTAGCACTAAATTATCCCTCTGAATTCTCTTTTGAATGCCAGAGGTCTGACCTAATTTGGATTCTCCAAGACAAAGTTATGTCCAATCTACCACAATGACCTAATTATGGACTGGTTCAGTAGAGCGAACTTGTATGACTTTCCACGTGTCACTGTTTCATCCTTCGGCTCTAAAATTGATAGCCAAGAAACTGCAGTCCATCTACTTGCAACCAATTTTTACAGCACTCCAATCCGATGCTCAGAGAGAGAGTTATGAAAATTTTCCCACCATCACCTCTTTGAGATGAAATTTGGGAGCCTGAAAAAGCACTACCTTCCACAGATCATATCTCCAAAAATATTACTTACCAAGATCTGAAATATTTTGACGAGTTTCCTCAGGATTTCGGCTTCGCACCCTAAAAATTTCAGATTCTGAACCTTCGTAGAAAAAAATTTATAGCGAAAATTCCATGATGACCTGTTTAGAGCAGCGAAACCCTAGAATCCAAAGCTCTGATACCAAATGTTGTGTAACCAGCTCCAAAAATAGAAGAAAAGAGATATAAATGCTTTAGAAATAAGCCACTTCGAGGGGGAAACCTCCAATACATTACATAAATGAGCAATTCTTGGATGATACAATTTACAAAACCTCCTTTCTATATATAGGAGTCCATGGGGCCATAATGTAATCCTAGTGGGGCCACAATGTAATCCTAGCCGACCTAACAATAATAATTTAAGGGCACAATAATAACAATATGGGGGTTACAAGGGTACTATAATAACAATAAAGGGGTTACACTAACAATAATAAGGGACTATACTGGTAATATAGGGACCTAACACGATCTCTATCGATATTTTGACCAAACCTGGCATTGTAGAAAACATTCAAGTCAATGTATCTTGTTCTCCATCAGAACTTAATTCATATCGCTCTCTTTTTCATGAATTTCGTGACGTATTAGCTTGGTCTTACGAGTAAATTCCAGGCATAGATACTAGTATAGTTGAACACACTATTAATATGTATCCCGATGTCAAACCGGTGCGTCAACGACTTCATCCTATTCATCCAAAGAAAGCCACTTCCATCAAAGAAGAAGTTGAACATTTTTTGCGTGCTAGTTTCATTTACCTTGTTCCGCTAACTGAGTGGGTTTCCAATATCGTTCCTGTTAGGAAAAAACAAAGAACCATTAGAGTGTGCATCGATTATAGGGATGTTAATCATGCTTGTCCCAAAGCCAACTATCCTACTCCCTTTATCGACCAGATTATTAACGATTGTGCTGGATGCGAAATATTCTCTTTCATGGATGGATTTTTCGGCTACAATCAAATCAATATCCACCCAGATGACCAACATAAGACAACATTCATCTGTCCCTGGGGCACATTCACATATAGGAAACTTCCGTTTGGTTTAAAGAGCAATGGATTATGCTTTCAACGACATCAAGCACATTGTTCAACCATATCTAGATGATTTACCAGCGTATTCAAGAAATCTAACTAATCACTCGATGCATTTGAGAGCCATTTTCTTACGCTGCCGACACTACAAAATATGCCTCAATCCACATAAATGTGTGTTTTGTGTTGGTTCTAGTCGATTGCTCAGATTCGTAGTCTCCAAGGAAGGAATTCGAATAGACCCACTGAAGGTTTAGGCCATTCTTGATTTGCCTACACCATCAAACTTACTTCAGATACAAAAACTTCAAGGAAAGGCTAACTTCCCGAGAAGGTTCATTCCAAACTACGCTGAAATGGCTAAAGGATTTACTTGATTATTGAAAAAGGGGGTTCCCTTCCATTGGGACCAAGTTGCGCAAGCTTCTTTTGATGTTGTCAAGGACACTCTTGTCTGAGCGTCATTAATGTATCCTCCAAATTATCAAAATGATTATTTCCTATATTTCGTCGGGGCTGAAACAACCATCGCTATGGTTTTGGTCCAAGTAGAAGATGGAATTGAACATCCAATCTATTATTTGAGTTGTAATCTCAATGATACGGAAGTTAAGTACTCGTACGTGGAAAATATTGCCTTGGTAGCTGTTCAAGCTGTCCAAATATTTCGCCATTATATCATGCTCCGAAAAACAACAATAGTTTCGGATTGCAACCCCATGACTTATATCTTATCACATCAATTGTTGGGGGGCAAATATTCAAAATTGATTTTCATTTTGCAGGCATTTGATTTGGAATTCATCAAATCCAAGTCAAATAATTCTTTAGTTTTGGCTGAGCTTCTCTGTGACCTTCCCTCTGATAGTACTCCTACTACGTCGGAACCATCTATTTCAGATGAGTCTCTGTTTCTGATCAGATCATCTGATCCTTGGTATGGGAATTTCATCATTTATCTCCAAACCTAAACTTTTCGACCTAATACTTCTCGCTCTAAACAACGACGTATTCGATACCAAGCCAAATATTATCTGATCGTTGTCGATACACTTTATCGTCGTGGTGTCGATACCATTTTAAGGAGGTGCCTCACTCATGAGGAGGTCGGAAAAGTGTTAAATGATTGTAATGCCAGGGACACTTATCTGGATATGCTACCGTGCAAAAGATACTCCGCGCTAATTACTTTTGGCCTACTATTTTTTGAGACTTCACCCTCGCAGTCAGAAGTTGTCATGCATGCCAGATTTTTTATCGTAAAATCTGCAAACCGCCAGTGCCAATGCATCCTGTTGTCTTTGCTGGACCATTTACGAAATGGGGTATTGACTTCATGACTTGTAACCCTCTTTTGTCCGGGGGGCATGGTTATATTATTGTCGCAGTCGACTAGTTTACCAAATGGGATGAAGCAATGCCTACATTCAATAACATAGGACAAACAGCTGCGTTGTTGTTCTTCAACCACATTATTGCACAGTTTGGGGTCCCACGTTAGGATTGGCACTTGATAATTCTACTCCTTATTATCCACAATCAAATGGACAAGTTGAGGCTATTAAAAAAATTCTTAAACGAATGCTTCAATGAATGATAGGAGTCTGTAAAAGGAACTGGCACTCGATCCTGTACTCTGCTTTGTGGGCGTATCAAACCTCGGTGAGAAACACAACCAGATTTTCTTCTTTTCAATTGGTGTATGGTCTGGAAGCTATCTTACCAATCCAATGCGAAATATCATCATTAGAACTCGCGATAGACTTGTTACTTGACACCTCAGAAGAAGAAGCGCATCTTCTTAACCTCATCCATATTTATGAAACACGTCGTGAAGCCCAATTGGCCAACGAAGCGCATAAGAGACGTATAAAGGTGCAATACGACAAAACTGTCCAGCCTCACATCTACTCAGAGGGCGACTTGGTCCTTCTTTACGATTAAGAAGCTGATGTAATAGGTACAGGGAAATTCGAACCATTGTGGCATGACCCCTATATTTTCAAAATATTTCTTGCGAAGGGTGCCTACGATTTAGTTGATTACGATGGGATTCCATTCGCACAACCTAGAAATGGGTTGTATTTGAAACATTACTATGCTTAATCATGAGCATAGTAATTTTTTGTATTATATTGTATATATGTTGTTGATTTGCATTCACTATCTTAATTTGTTTTTAGAGTTTTCTTGACGTTAGTAATCCTCTTTACATTTCATCGCAGATGTCTAAATCTTCAGAACCATTTGTTGGATATGCTTGTTGGTCACTTTAATTGTTTTAACAATTCAAGTGCTACATAAATTGTCAACCCAGGAAGGTCTGTTTATTCCAAAGGAAATCACACACTATATATGCTCAATTTCAAAAGCAAAGAAATGTTGTAGTATTAATCTCACTAATTATATTGATCACACTGACCACACCTTACTTTAACATTGCTGCAGCCTACTTGTGTTACAGCAAAGACAATCTTTCTATTGCAGACTTTCATTAAAAAAATCCTAGAAAATATAATGAAAGGAAATCATTCTGCAGAAAGGAAGATCAATTAAACTATAACAGAGAACAGGACCCTATTCCTCCAAGTAGGAATCTTCAGCACCTGTTTCCTGATATCAAACTGTCACACACTCATTCCATAAACAGATTGCTGAATAAAGTAACTCACAACTTCTCAAGAATGAATTGTATGAAATCAATGCAGTAAATAACGAAAACAAAGCTCTAACAATAAGCACGAGATTTCAAGATTTCATAATTAACTCCAGCAAACAGGGTTTAATCAAGGTGTGAATAACATAAACAGTTAACAGAATACGGGAACAAATGGGTGAATCTTGTGAATAAGGCGGGCCCTTTCCTTCTCACAAGATTCCCCAGAGAAAGGAATTAAATTGAAGTGCTCAAAACAAACTTTTATTCATCTGTCAAGAAGCAACATATTAAAATAGAGTCTCGCTCCTTCTCTGTTCAGGAAAATGTACCTCCCACAGTCTCTAACTATCTTCTAATGCTAATGTCTCCTCTTTTTAAAGAGGAGACATCTATTACATTTACATCATAGAAATTCTATTCTTATCCGAATCTAATCTTCTGTTCTAAAACAGGGTCTTTCTGTTCTTCCATAGCAGAATGTTGTTACAATGGATACAATAATACTAGCTTCAGAATGGCCCGTGTAACAGCTTCCCTTGCTTGTCTTTTCTTGTTACCGTCATACTTGAAATGCACCTTCAAAATTGCAAATCACGAGTTGTTTCAGCAATGGGATTTGCGGGCCTGTTGACTGTTTCAGCAACGCAATCTTCAAAATAGATTATCTGTGGTCTTTAAACTGTCTCAGCAACTATATACCTTTGATTAATGATTAAATATAAAATTAATGTAGAATTATATGCAATACAAATTAAACATATAGTAAGGAGAAGAATGTTATATACCTTTGGGAAAAATGGATGAAAGTGATAATGTAAGCTTTAAATATGGACTAGAAAGAGTAAAATATGTAGTCAAAATGGTACATTATGAGGTCCTAACATCCCCCCAACTGAAAGGGTTGCATGTCCTCAGGCAACTTTTAGTTTGAGTCAGAGTCCGAATACTGAATTTCTGCATGAAAATTACTCAAGCAATAGCTATGGAAGGTGGTATCTATTAAAGGTCTGAATCCCTGGTTACTTTGCAATTTCTGCCATGCTGTTACTTCATCCCTATTAGCCAATCTATAATGAGCCTGATATTGTTCTGCTGGCATCCATAAAATAGGAAAGTGAAAATGATAGCCTATCCAATTTTCATCACATTGCTGAACACATCTAATGTAGTTTGGTACTCTGGACAATGCAGTTTCAAGGTTAATAGGGCTAAAAGGATTATACTCTTGTCTCTCCTTAGAGGATTGTTGCCACAACATGTTGTTTGCTCTCAAAGCAGCAGTTTCTTGAGCCCTGATAAACTGGTGACACTCTTGGAGTACTGAGGCCTGCAATCGCTGTATATGTCTAATCATTCCTGGCTTCTGCAAAAACTGATGATATTTTGCCACAAAAATGGTAGGGTTTCGAGGTTTTGGTCTTATCCATAGAAGGTGATTATCTTCATTGTGCCTAGCTTCCAGAAAAGTGGTTTTCTAGGTAATTTGGTTAGCAAGAAAGGAAAAAAACACCCTGATTTGAACATCACCAATAATAGGATTGAGATTTATCTGTCTATTTTCAGGCAAAACTTCATTATGAAGATACATCTCACATAATAGATGTTGATCATTAGTGGAGGCCTCTGTAAATGTTTTGACAAACTGCTCAGCTGTGAGCACTTCATGAGGTCTTCCGTCCTTAACTGCTTTCAACTGGAAATAAACAAGGCGTTCTGAAAGAAACAAAGAATAATTCAAAGATGGTTTCCTGGTGGCTAATAGTTTTTGTACTAGTTGAAACATTAGGAGCAGTTTATCTTTTAATTCTTTATTCTCTTTCTTGGAATCTGTAAGTTGTTGAAGTGTCTGCTCCCAGTTCTCCCAATTGGAATACATATGATTCTGCCAGGCCAATTTATGTTGTTGTAAAGTTTTTTCTTGATCAATAGCATACTGCTTCTTCCACTTATTCATTATTTCCAACTCTTTCCATGGTGTAGTTTGTGTTCCAGCATTATAAGTAATGGGTTGAGGCATAGTCTGAGTAGCAGAATCAATTAATGTAGGGTTGGATACCTGTACCTTGGTTTATTTCTCCAAATTTTTTGAAGGCCCTACTGGTTCTTGTGTAACAATAGGGCATTCTTCCTTAACTATAGATGATGTGGATGCTCCAGGCATTGGCACTTTAACTATCTTGTATCCTGCCTATTGATAGATATTTCCACACTGATGGCACATGCATTCTCTATATGGATCGTTCTCTGTATATTTATCTTGCATGGATGCTGTATGGGCTAGGGTATAGAGATTTAGTTCCTTGTCAAAGGCTTCCCTTTCCATTACCAATTATTTCTTGTAAACTTCTAATTGTGACTTAAAAAATTCATTTTCCTCTAAAAGGGAGGTCATGGTGACTAGACCCTATGTATCGGTCGCTTTTTCTGAAGTTGATTGCTATTTTTTAGCTGTAGTTGGTTCTTGTGCTACAGCTACAACTGGTTTCCTTGTAGTAGCACCTTGTATGTTAAACTTTTGCACATCAGCAGCTGGTTCTTATGTTTCAGCTGCTGAGTGAGTAGCTGGTTCTTATGGGGCAGCTACTGACTAAGTAGCTAGTTCTTATGGAGAAGCTACTGGTTGTGTATAAAATGATGTCATATTACCCTGTGCATCTGGTTCTTGTGGAGCAGTGCCACAGGATGAGATGAGTAATGATTCTAGGTTTGGAAAGGTGATGATGACTGGAGTTTTAGCAAAATGGCTGCAGGGTCAGGGGTAATGGGAATGGTTTCTGATTCAATGGTCGTCTTCATTTTTCTCCTAGGTAGGAAAGCAGAAAAAGTAGTAGCTTGCTTTTTCTTTTTATGAGAAGATTTTTCCCTAGGAGAAGGGCTATTGGAGGAGGTGGCTGCTTTAGATGCAGCCCTTGTTTTCCTTTTTGATACAAAGTCGGTTGTAATTCGCGTCTTTCTTTTATGTATGGGGGAAGATGGTGGTGTTTCGGCCTGAGAGTCATCACTATGGATGTGGACGGTAGGATGAGATGACTCTGCTAACTGAGATGGGCTTGAAGATAGGTAAACTGGATTGACTGGTTCAGAGGATGGAATCGATGGGGGATTAGGGATATTCTGCTCGTAGGAACTTTCAGGGATTTCTTGGGTTTTTCAACTTCTTGGGGAATTTTAGGAGCTTGCTCGGGAGGTAAAGGTAAATTTTTTAGAGGGAGGTTTTGTTGAGAAAAACCCCTCTGAATCAATAGTTGACAATGGCGATGATGGGTAAGGGAAAGTAGTGGAAATTTTACCCGTCTACAGTAATATGAAATATTTCTAATACATCCAAGAAAATAATAAGGAATGTTTACTAGTCTACCATGTCGTAAGTGGCTCATTAAAACAAAGTCGTGCTGATAGACTACCTGATAGTGACCCTCGCAAGTTAAATAATGTTTGACAAATTCAGCTACCTTTGGCCACGGAGGAGGTAATGAGTGCAGTCCTACGCCACAGCCTTTGATCTCAACATGTTCTCCTGGAAGAAGGAAGTCCTGTTGCGTGTTTAAGATGATGTGCTTCCGACTAAACCACTAAGCACCTGTGATTGGAAAACCTGAGACTTGTGCTATATCGTCCTCTGAAACTGGAATTCAGACCCCCTGGACTGTAGAATGGTTCTCCTGAAGGTTCTGTGCAAATTCTAGGACCTGCTGTGGGTCGAATTCTTGAAGTCTTTCAAAATACGCCACCCATCCTACCTGTTGGAAGATCTGATAATCATCCGAAAACAATTCAAGGAGAGCTATTGAGCCGGGCTCATGTCTAATGGCCGGTCCTCCCATAGTTACTCGCTTAGGTAAAATGTAGAGGCAAAGAGCAAAATTACTGGGCTTTGAACATAGTAATCGTTGTGACTGAGAACATGGAGTATCGGTAAAGGGCCGAAGTAATGGGTGTAAAGAGTGATGGTAGTTTGCATGCTATGAAATGATGGTTTGTAATTTTGAAATCCCCCCCATGTATGGTGAAATGATGTTTTTAAGTGTGCGGAGATTATAGTCATAATGAGCGAAATCTTCTCTTTAAACTATCTTTTAATTGTATTACATAAAATTCACATACCTTATATTTACATTTGCTTTGTAATTCGAAATATATAGTGCTTGTTTATGATAGCTCGATACTGATGGAAGAAATTTAGAATTCTCTGAAATATAAGGAGGATCATATTAGAGTTTGCTTGATCATAAGAGAGAGGCAATGAATGGACAGTATTCACACAAGGAGTATGAAGAATAAAAGTGAAGGACTGAAAAAGTTGCATAGTCATGTTTTTAGGGAAAGGAAACGGTGTTTTAGCAACGAAAAAGATAAATGGCATGCTGCTGAAAGTGGTGTTTCAGCAATGGAAAAACAAGGGAAATGTTGCTAAAAAGTGATGATTTAGCAATGGGAAAATAGGGGAAGTATTTGCTGAGAAATGGTATTTCAGCAGTAAGGAATATGGAAAATACTTGCTGGAGAATGGTGTTTCAGCAGTGGGTAAAATGGGAACAATAGGAAAATGATATGAGAAGGGAAAGAAAGAATGAGAGAATGAGTGCTGAAATGTTACTGGGAGATAAAGAAATGAGTTTGAATGAGGGAAGCAAAGCTTCAAATTGAAGCTTGAATCTTCTTGTGGTGAAGTTGTCCTCCTTGGTAAGTTCTTCCTTAATCAAGAATCTGCAAAATACAATTGTAACATGCCAACCCTTGACAGGGATTATTAGTGTTAAGAAATGTAACCTAATACTAAAAAAAAAAATATAGTGCAAAAAACAATTAAATGCTGTGAGGAGCAGAAGACTCCCCTAGAAAAAGATAGTGTGCATTTTCCATGCAAGTGGCCTTAAAATCTTCTTTAGAAATAGGGCGCTGGTACAAATGAAGCCTATGACCATTTACTAGTAGAGGTGTTTTAGAATCATCAATTGTTAAAAGTCTTACTGTTCCATTAGGAAAAACAGCATCTACTTCATAAGGTCCCAGCCATCTTGTATGTAACTTGCCTTGAAAGTTCTCAAACCGAGAATCATACAATAAAGCCCAATTACCTTTTTGGAACTGCTTGTGCTTGATGGTTTTATCATGCCACCTTGTTCTTTGTTGTTGGATCATAGTTGTCTGATGAATGGCATCTAATCTCTTTTCATCCAGTTCAAGGAGCTGCTGCAACCCGGCTATCTGCACATCAGTCAAATCAAGGTTAACAGCTAAAGCAGTTCTTAAAGTTTTAATTTCAAATTCCACAGGAAAAGCAACACTTTTACCATAAACCAATTCATAGGGAGAAAATCCTGTAGTATTTCTCCAGGTGGTTCTATAAGCCCATAATGCTTCAGGGAGCTTTTGAGACCAATCCTTTCGGTTATCCTTCACTGTTTTGGTTAGAATGGCTTGTATTACTTTATTTGTACTTTTCACCTACCCATTGGCTTGGGGGTGGTATGGTGTAGTCATTCTATGATGAATATGATATTTCTGAAGGGTAGATTTGAAACCATGAGAATTGAAAGGAGGTCCTCCATCTGTAACTAGATCTCTAGGGATTCCAAATTTAACAAAGATTTCTTCAAATAGGAAAGCTAGGACAACTTCTTCAATGGCTCTAAGAAGTGCTTTGGCCTCCACCCATTTGGTCATATAATTTGTACAAACTAATATATAAATCCTTTGAATGGATGGAGGATTAATGGATCCTATAAAATCTAAGGCCCATCTTTCAAATGTTTCAAGTATTACCTAGGGATTTAATGGAATTTCATCTCTATGATTGGGTTGACCCATTCTCTGACAACTATCACAAGCCTGCACATATTTCTTTTCATCCTTAAACATCGAGGGCCAATAATAACCCATCCTTAGAATTTTATGTGCCGTTCTTTTATCAGCAAAATGCCCTCCACAAGGGCCATCATGACAAGCTTTTAGTATGTCATACACCTCATCCTCTCTAATGCATCTCCGGATTTCATGATCAAATCCTGTGTAGAAAAGACACCCGCTTATCCAGCTATACCTGGCACTTTGTTGAATAATTTTTCTCTTTTCTCTATGTGACAAGTGTGATGGTAACTTTCCTGCAACCAGATAATTGGAAATGTATGCGTACCAAGGTGAGTGAGCAGATACTACAAATAAATACTCATTAGGAAAGGAATCATCTACTGGAATATTATTATCAGTTTTTAACCGTGAAAGGAAATCAGCCACAACATTTTCTTTACCTGGGCGATCTACAATTGTAATATCAAACTCTTGCAATAGCAATAACCATCTGGTAACTCGAGCATTTGTGACAGAATTATTCATTAAATACTAAATAGCCGAGTGATTAGTATGGAAAAAGGTAGAATACCCAGTAATGTAATGTCAAAATTTATTAATGGCATAAATTACTGCTAAAAATTCCTTGTCGGTAACTGTATAGTTAAGCTCAGCAGGGGTCATATTCTTGCTAATAAAGTAGATAGCATAAGGAATATGGTTTTCTTCTTGTCCCAAGACAGCTCCAATTGCAGTATCTGAAGCATCAGAAGATATATGAAAGGGAAGTACCCAATTAGGGCCTCTCAAAATAGGAGTTATGGATAACTGATGCTTGAGTTCTACAAAGGCTTCCTGACAAAGATCAGTCCACTTAAATTCAACATTTTTCATAAGCAACACAAATAAAGGAGAAGCTATCTTGGAAATTTTTTTAATGAATCTTCTATAATATCCAGCATGTCCTAGAAAACTTCTCACATCAGTTTGTGTTTTAGGAACAGGAAGATTCTGAATGACTTGTATTTTGGATGGATCTACCTAAATTCCTTGAGATGAGATAAGGTGTCCAAGCACTACTCCTTCGCTCATCATCATATGAAAATTTTCAGTACTTAAGGAAAGGTGAGCTTGTATACAACGTTTGAGTACCTTCTCAAGATTTTGTAATGCATCTTCAAAAGATACACTATAAGGGGTAAAATCATCCATAAATATTTCCATGGAGTCATTCAGCATATCATAAAAGATTCCTATAACAGCCCTTTGAAAAGCTGTTGGTGCGTTACATAGTCCGAATGGAAGAACTCTATAGGAAAAAGTTCCCCAAGGGCTAGTAAAAGTGGTCTTGTCTTGGTCTTGGGGTGAAATTCTGATTTGATTATACCCACTAAATCCATCTAAAAAGGAAAATAATTTCTTTCCTGACAAACTATCCAACACCTAATCAATGAATGGTAAAGGAAAGTGATCCTTTTGAGTGGCTTTATTTAAAGCTCTGTAATCTACACACACTCTCCATTTCCCATTTTTCTTAGGAACTATTACCAATGGGGAAACCCATTCACTGTCAGATATAGGGTATATGAATCCCGCGTTAAGCAATTTCTGAAGTTCCTCTTTAACAATTTCTCTTAAATTAGGGTTCATTCGTCTTTGGGGTTGGCAGACTGGTCGACAGCCTTCCTTAATATAAATCCGGTGAGTACATAATTCAGGAGAGATTCCCTTCATATCCATGTAATCCCATGCGAATGCTTCCTTATTTTCAAGCAGTAACTTCATTAACTATTGTGTTTCAGCAACTGTCAGATTAGGATTTATGTTTAATGTTTTGCCAGGTTCGATTTCTACTGTTATGCTTTTAGAAGAGATGGTGGTTGATGTTTGAGGCGAATCTTCGAATTTAATTTTTTCTTGGGTATCTGTTTCCAAAAGTGCAGTTAGTTGATTGTGTGTTTCATCAGTCACAGAGGAGGGTTCACAAATAAAATTATTAATTACTTCATCCTCTGTGTTGTCTTTAAGAATTAAAGCTTGTCCGATAGTCAAAATAGGTTGAATAGCATTATCATCATAATCCATCCACACAGAATTCTCATTGTTAGTCATGGGTGTAGCATGAGGGTAAAGAGTAAGCTGTTTAGTTTCATATCCATTGGAAATTGTCATTGAACCAGATCTACAGCTGATAAAGGCATCGGCTGTGGCTAGCCAAGGCCTTCCTAGAATTAGAGGATGTCCCCCCAACTTTGTTTTAGTTTGTAACACCACAAAGTCAGCTGGGTAATTCCAGGACTCAACCGAGATAACTAAGTCTTCAACAACTCCTTCTGGTTTAATTGTAGAATGGTCAGCTAGCTCTAGGATGGTTGGTGCATCTCTAATTGTGTTCTTTAGCTGTAAAAATTGTGAAGTTTCGAGAGTCATAATGTTTATAGAAGCACCTAAATCTACCAGAACTTGAGGGATTATTGTTTTACCAATTTGAACTGTCACAGTAGGATGGCCGGGGTCACCATATTTCACAGGAGGAGTTTTACTGGACATTAATGCAGATAGATCACCCATAACATGAACTGTAAGGGGATATTTAGCTTTCCCACCAGGTTTCTTAACACAAATGTCTCTCATGGTTCTGGCATAAATTGGTACATCTCTTAGTGCCTGTAAAAGTGGAATTTTAACATACAAATTTTGCAATTCCCCTAAAATATTAAAAGCAGGTGGTTTAGGCGTTTTAGTTAAAACTAAATGCTCAGGGAATGGTGGCTCTGTTATTTCAGCACCCTTATTAGAGGGTGGTTGTACTTCTTTGTGTGATTCATGTTTCTCAGTTTCTTCTTTATCAAAATCAGAAGAAGTTATATCATCAATGATGGGTTCTACTATTTTCCCAGATCTCAAATGAATATCATTACATTGTGTAGGGAAAGTAGGAAATGTAGGCTGGTTCTGAATATCAATGACTTGCACAGCTTTATTATTGGGGTTAGGATTTGGTTGTACATGTAGCTGGGGTATCATTTGATTATTTGGTGGAGCACCTGATGGTAGAGGAAGTGGTTGTTGAAATTGAGGAAATTGATTTGGAAATGGGAGTTGTTGGCCCCTCCAATTTGAATTCCATTGATTAAAATAATATGGTTGTTGTGGAGGCCAAGGAGTCCACATTGCAGGATCTACAAAGGGAGGGTTTGTTTGTTGCATGAGTGGGTAATTCATTTGATTAAAGGGTGGGTATTGAAATTGGTTGAAGGGAGGGTAATTTGTCTGACTAAAAGAAGGATAATTGTTCCAACGATTAGAAGATGTAAATGTCATATTAGGATTCATACCTTGTCCTCGTGGATGCCATTGTCTCCTCTGTGTTAGCAGATAGACTGCTTCAGCTTCTTCTTCCGTTGGTTGCAATGTTGCCTTTATTCTTGGTAGAGAAGGGCATTGTTGTGCTTCGTGATCTTTCTCACAAAGGGTGCAGATTGGTATCTTGTCCAATGGGAATTCCTTTATTGGGTGTTTATCTTTGCATTTGGGGCAAAAGACAACCAAAGCTTCTTCTGCTTCAGCCTGCTTCTTTTTAACCTGCAAGGTGTCGATTTGTGAAGCAAAAGAACTTAACATTTCAGTTTTAAATTCTTCAAGTAAATTACCTATTTCAGCTCTTGTTGCTCCTCCACTAGCTGATTTCTGAACTCTTGAATATGTGGCATCTCTGCTATTTGATCTGTTCCTTGTAGCTCCTCTTGAACATCTTTTACAGAGGTCAACAATCTCATCATATGATTCTTTAGATATGTCTCCTTTACCAAGCATGTTTAGCATGTCTAAACAATCATCCCTCACTCCTTTCAGTAATATTGTTTTAATAATATCTTTATTTACCTCGGGATGATCGGATCTCTGCAGATTGTACTACAGTCTCTCCACAAAGTCCTCCAAATTCTCGTCCTCCTTTTGTACCATCTTGAATAGTTCCTCCCTCCTTTCTCTTGTCCGACAATAGTCTTGATATTTAAGCAGAAATTTCTGTTTCATCTGTTCCCATGTTGTGATTACCTGGATTTCGAGACTCATGAACCACCTTAATGCATTTCCTTTTAGTGTTGCTGGAAACAGTTTCAGCTTATGAGCATTAGTAACATAATCATAACTTCTGCATAATATATCAAATTCAAAAAGAAATTCGTCAGGATCTTCAGAGGATAGACCATGGAAGTTGGGTAAGGCCGACAGTGGGATATTCTTCATACGAGTTGCTCCTCTAGGGAGATCACTAATAGGAAATCCCAAGGTAGAGAGATAATTTTCATCTTTTCCCTCTCCTTCAGGATCTACTCGTCCTCCACCAAACAATCCTTCATTATTTCCTTCCATTGTTTGATCACCTACTACGCTTGCTCGATCCTCAAAGTTTTGTACTAGCTCCTCAATGTTTTCCATTGGTTTTTCAATGTTTCATGCTGATTCCTCAACGTTCTCTGCTGATTCTTTATTGCTTTCTTCTGGTTCTTCAGCACTGTCTACTGGTTCTTCAACACTTGCTACTGGTTCCTCAACGTTTTCAGGGCTCACCACTTCTTATGTTTCATAAATTGATTGAGGGGAGCATTGAGGCTTTGGTCTTCAAGAGCTTAATCTCTGATAAGATTCAGCCTTTGATACAATTTCGTCAAGGAAATTCTTTCTTCCTCCCCTTCCTTTGCCCTTGCCACCTGTAGGGTTAGTTTTCTTATGGGTTCCGCGTCCTCTCATACAATCTGCACATCTAGAAGAAAAACATCAATGCTTTTGAAATATATAATTGCCTTCCCAACAATGGCGCCAAAATGTTGGTCACTTTAATTGTTTTAACAATTCAAGTGCTACATAAATTGTCAACCCAAGAAGGTCTGTTTATTCCAAAGGCAATCACACACTATATATGCTCAATTTCAAAAGCAAAGAAATGTTGTAGTATTAATCACACTAATTATATTGACTTTAACAAAGCTGAAGCCTACTTGTGTTATAGCAAAGAAAATCCTTCTATTGCAGACTTTCATTAAAAGAATCCTAGAAAAGATAATGAAAGGAAATCATTCTATAGAAAGGAAGATCAATTAAACTATAACAGAGAACAGGACCCTATTCCTCCAAGTAGGAATATTCAACACCTATTTCCTGATATCAAACTGTCACACACTCATTCCATAAACAGATTCCTGAATAAAGTAACTCACAACTTCTCAAGAATGAATTGTATGAAATCAATGCAGTAAATAACGAAAACATAGCTCTAACAATAAGCACGAGATTTCAAGACTGCATAATTAACTTCAGCAAACAGGGTTTAATCAAGGTGCGAATAACATAAACAGTTAACAGACTATGGGAACAAATGGGTGAATCTTGTGAAGAAGGCGGGCCCTTTCCCTCTCACAAGATTCCCCAGAGAAAGGAATTAAATTGAAGTGCTCAAAACAAACTTTTATTCATTTGTCAAAAAGCAACATATTACAATAGAGTCTCGCTCCTTCTATGTTCAGGAAAATGTACCTCCCGCAATCTCTAAATGTCTTCTAATGCTGATGTCTCCTCTTTTTAAAGAGGAGACATCTATTACAGTTACATCATAGAAATTCTATTCTTATCCGAATCTGATCTTCTGTTCTAAAACAGGGTCTTTCTGTTCTTCCATAGTAGAATGTTGTTACAATGGATACAATAATACTAGCTTCAGAATGGCCCGTGTAACAACTTCCCTTGCTTGTCTTTTCTTGTTGCCGTCATACTTGAAATGCACCTTCAAAATTGCAAATCACGGGCTGTTTCAGCAACGGGATTTGCGGGCCTGTTGACTGTTTCAGCAACACAATCTTCAAAATAGATTATTTGCGGTCTTTAAACTGTCTCAGCAACTATATAACTTCGATTAATGATTAAATATAAAAGTAATGTAGAATTATATGCAAAAAAAATTAAACATATAGTAAAGAGAAGAATATTATATACCTTTGGGAAAAATGGATGAAAGTGATAATGTAAGCTTTAAATATGGATTAGAAAGAGTAAAATATGTAGTCAAAATGGTACATTATGAGGTCCTAACAATGCTGATGGTGCTAGTCGTAGTATGCAAAATCTATCCTCTGCAGCGTGGGCCATTTTCACTCCGAACGATGAGTTAGTGAGTTTTCAAGGGATTTGTATTGGTAGATCGACGAACAATATCACTGAGTATAGCACGTTGATTGAACTTCTCTCTGATGCCATTTCATTTGGTATTAACCGCATAATCATAAGTCTAGACTCACAACTTGTGGTATTAAAACTTACTAGTGTTTATACTGTTAGAAATCCAACACTTCTTAGATTGTTCCTAAGAGTTTGACTTTTGGAAAGAAATTTTTATTTTGTTCAATATCAACACATTTCCAAAAATTTGAACACTTTGATTGATTCATTAGATAATCAAGTTTTAGACAGACATTTGCGACATAGGTAAAGAAAAAATTCACATCATTGAATAGGATTGCGCATTAAACATAGGAAAAAATCTGAAATCATATAGATAGATAGTTATAGTCTTTTACAAAATTTGTGCCCAAGACACATTGGTCATCTGACCTCTAAATGAATGCAAAATGTCACAAGTAAACTAGTGGTGCTCATGGTAACATGCTATAGATCTAGAAATCCTACGAAGAAACCGCATCCAATGGTTAGGAACCCCAATTGTGTGTCACTGCAGTCGCATGGGAATCTCTTCTATCCGGCAATCCGGAATCCCGAAGGTCAACCCCTCTATGTGCTGTTGAAGCTCAACCAGAGTCTCAACCATATCAAGGTCCTGAAGGAATGCTCTCTCGACATCCCTCTCTGCTGGCGCATATGCTTCACGCTCTGGTTCCTCTACTGGTTGAACACGACCGATATCTGCAATACATCAAACATTTAGTTTAGTCTTGGAAAGAAATCAAAACACAAAAACATTGTATAAACCTTAGAAAAATAAAAAAACTTGGTCAAATCTTTCTTACCTATTGCACCCAACTGAGTGCCTTTCGGTAATACTAGATCTGGATCTCCTCGGAAGTCAACACCTGCATATGCGTACTCATCGATGGCGACGATCTATCACCGGAACTAGGTGAAGAATGTAGTAGAGAACACAACGGTCGATTGGCCTGCATGCCGACCCATGAGTTCTACCCATCTCTACATTCGAGGATCTCTAGGACTAGATATATCCAGTGTTACATGTTGTGGCTACATCAGTGGAATCTGTTCCAAAGAAAAGGAGATAAGGATTGAACCATAACTGAAATTTTTCTTCCTTACTCCCTTTTCTTTATTTAGTTGTTCCTTTATCTGAGATAGAACATCTTCAGACCAGTTGAAGACTGTTGGATCTAAGCACTCTAGCACATACTGCATATACGATCTGTTCGCTACATGTAGTGTAACGGTGCCAGCAAGTTTAGCGATTGTGAAAAGGATGGTTCTCAAAGGCAAATCCCTGACATCTCGGATGTTTATTTTTCCATCTTTGCTAGGTTCTGCCCCTGGATAACAATACTGCATAACATAATCCCTCACTGTCTCTCCTCCAACGGTAGACCCAGTGAGAGAAATGGGCAACCCTCTCCTCGACAAACCTGTGAGAAAATACACGTCCTCAACTGTTATGGGTAACACTTGATTTTTAATGTGAAATGCCTCTATCGCCAGATCCCATGCTTGAACTAAGAACTCCAAGAGTTCTATTTGTTGCCTTATTCTCGACAATTTGAAGTACTTAAGTAGTCCACAATCTCTTAGGGCTCTTACAGTACCCAGATCATTCAAGGCAATCATATATTTTTCTTCATGTTCTCTTTCCCTCCATGTAATTGCCATTATAATCTGATGGAAACCTGAAATACAACCATAAGATCCATTAGATTCCATTCAATGCAAAAGACTAGGAAAATTTTGGGCACAACATGAAAATCAAAAACTTGAACTGCACCCAATGCATTCCCTGGGTTGAGACAATGTGTTGCATATGCAGGTACCCTTCACTCTACCTGCTATGCAACATAGATTTCAACATTCAGGGGTGCGTTTCCCTCATTTTGGGCAGAATTTACCCTAGGGGCCTTAAAACTCTAAAAATTTGCAGAGAATGGAAATGAAATGAATACTAAAGGGAAGAGGAGGTTCATGGTACTAACCTGGATCAAACGGTGATGAAATATGTCCATAGAAACAACCGCAATCAATGACTGAAGTTTGGGGGAAAAATTAGGTTCAAAGCTCCAAAATGCAAATGGTAACTATGGAATGGTAAAAATGAATAGTGAAACTACTTTTTATAGTTAAATTTATTGCTATGACTATATTTTTATTATGTTTTTATCATGAAATAGGTATTTTTAATCCATTTGATGCTGTTCCGAACAGGAAATACAACTGATGAACAGATTAGTTGTGCAAATTTATTTCAAAGAATGACTTGACCACAAAGCATACTTTTTCTCCTTATTTTTCGAGCTTTGTTAAAAAAGAAAAAGGATTTGAAGCGCACTTTTATCTCTTTTTTGAGCTTCGATAACAGCGAAAAAGGAACCCCTGGATTCTTCTTTCAGCTCTTTTCAGACTTCGATAATGTGAAAAGATTGCCGAGCACTTGTCTTGTCAAGCTCGTAAAATTAAATGAATTGATATCTACTCAGTATAAGTTTAACCCTTTTCCAGACTGAGATGGATTATTTACGAAAAAGGAATACCTTGGTTAAACATGACCAAAGAGGTTCTTTTAGATATTATTTTACACTTTTTTCAGGTCTTAGAGACAAATTTACGAAAAAATACTTTTGGAGTTCTCTTTCGTCCTCTTTTTCAGACTCTCTAAATATGAAAAAGGACCGGGCTATCACTGTCGTTAAGCTCGTTAAAACATAAAATAGTGGTGGGCTTGTCAAGCATGGCAAGAAACAAGTTTCATTCATCGCTAGACTCGTTAAATTATTAAATAGCGATACTTTATTCGCTCGAAGAGTTGAATTATAGATCAAGAAAATGTTATCCTCCTCAAGCTTGTTTAAAAATAAATAGGTACTGGTCGACAAATGACTGGGGAAAATTTGGGAAAAGTGAGCAAAGTTTCTTTTTGGTAGCAAGTCGCTCTTGAACATGACACTTCTTTCACTCCATGTCTGTGACTATTTGGGTTGGGTAATCATATTGACGGTTCATTCACACCTATGGTTCATCATACCTTCACTTCGGTTTTGGGTCAATGCTGCCAACTCATCACAGTGTCACTGATATGTTCAAGAGAAGTCATCCAGTGATTAAAAACTCATCCTTCTGCAATACTCGTAAACCTTAATTTTCATGACCATCATCCCTGAAAATTGCTATATCAAGTCATACCCTTGTCTCTGAAATCAGTAACTCCTATTTTGTAATAAGGTGACTTCCTGTCGATGAAAAATCAATATCCAGGAAGTTCACTTAGAAACATCGGATTCCAGTACCATGAGGCTTGTTACAACATCGACAAGATCCTCGCTTCCGAACCTTTAACCAAAAGATTTTATTTGGCGTTCGACATCAAATCATCTATTCACACCTTACGAAATGTACTGCAGTACCTTGAGGTCCATTGACGTTAATGATGGTTCTCTCGCATTTGTTAACAACTCACATCATTGGCTGGTAATCAAACGACGTCTTTCCATGTTCGACTTCAAATCATATATTCACATGGCTAGACTTGTACCTGATTGATTGAGTGAACGAGATAAGAAGACCCCGGATCTAGTTTCATCCATTCGAGCTACAATTTCAGGATTGTTGTACACATCATCTGTACGATGACCTTACATATATATTGTCATCCAAACATGGGCCTATATCTGTAGGCATGTCTGCATTTGGGCAACATTCCAATGAAGACGACTTTCTCAATTATGTACATGTTATTAGATTTTTTATGTGTTGAACATGGGAATGCCTACCCTCAGCAATTATGATCAAAGGGGATATATCATGATGTAATGTATTGTAATATTGATGCAGGTGACCATTTCACTTCGTTTCCAGACTCATCACAGTGTAAAGCATCTCAATCAAATGTTCTTATTATTTGGATCTCATGCTTTAGGGGGCAATTGTTATAGGTCAATTTGGGCACCATTCCCAATGACTTGGTTAACTATACATCATCTCCAGGACCAATGATCAAGGGTCTATCATTCCCTATCATTTCAGTTGCTACATACCCTAAGACAAGAAACAAGACAAATCAAGCAAGACTTTCATCAAGCAAAGGTTTCCAAGGTTTGAAGCTTATTATATAACATATGAGAGATCACCAACGCAGGCTCTAATGGGCCTAAGTGCGTTGCATATGCAGGTAGCCCCATGCAAGGCTGCTCTGCAAAGCACTTCCCAACATTCACAGGTGCATTGGTCACATTGGGAGTGAAATTCTCATTGTTCCAGAATCTCCACTTGGCCATTGCCTTCTATAAGAGTTCACATATGTCAAGCTTTGGATCCAAGTGTCCATTTGACATCTACATGACTGGAAACATGTCTTGCCTATTATTGGAAAGTAATTGATTGAAAAACAACCTACAGTTCATCTATAAATTGAGCACAGATCTAAGTGCTTGAGGAGGAATAATTTGAGTAGAGAAATGCTAGAGAATTTTCAATTGAGAGCTAGATTTGTGTCGCTGCTGCTGGAGAGATTTATACTATGATGAGGCTTGGGAACGTTGCTGGAAGGTCACTTCAAATCAGTCACTAGGTTGTAACCTTTCCTTCTATCATCAATAAAGATTACTACTTATTTTTCCCTATATCCATCTGTATTGGCTTTGATTTTCCATATTACAAGATCTTAGTTGATGTGTATAGTTTATGCTTTACTGATTTAGCTAACTAGCTTGAATAGATATCAATATTATTGCATCTTCTGCTGTTTCAATGTTATTTCTTGCAGGAAGCATTCAGCTCACAAATCGCTTGAATTTGAAGTTGCAACGGAAGCGACAGAAGGAGCCATTTGGAAGCAACTGAACAAGTAAGTCTCCAATCCTCTCTGTATATCTGTTCTGAGATAGGAGAAATAGTCGTATAGTATTTCACCTATTGTTCTAGACTAGCACCTGTCTAGGGAAGTGTGATTTATCCATAATTCACAATTTTTTCCCAACAATAAGTTTCAATGTCTTAGAGCTTTTCAAAAAGCTGAAAAAGGTCCTAGGGTTAAAAATTATCACTGTGATAGGTTATCTGGAGTTCACCTTCCTTTTATCTAAGGAGCGACTGATAAAATCGCTAGGATCCTAAGGAGAAATAATGTTTCCTCAACCTTCAAGCCCCCTCGTACCATTCAGAGTTCGTTTAGATTTGTTAAAGACCTGATTTTCCCTAAGGATAGTAAGGGTTTTTACTTGATTTCGTGCTCTTGTGGGATTCCCTACATTGGTGAAACTGATCGAACCATCAGTCAAAGAATTCATGAACATGCTGCTGACCTAAATCATAATAGATCTCGCTCCTTTGCCTTAGCAGAGCATGCTAAAAAGATAAAGCATCACATTTGCATTGAAGATGCTAATGTTATTGCGAGGATTAACCATTTCCACCACCGAAAGTTAAGGGAGGCCTTAGAAATTGAAAAGAGGTCGGTCAACCTTAACAGAGATGATGGGTGGAGTATTAGCAGATGTTGGATCCCTGCCCTTCATTCTTAGTTGTTGGTTTTCTTCTCGTCGGTTCTCCCTCATGTCTTTTCCTCTCCTCTCGTCCCATGTTTTTTTCTCCCTCTCTGTCCTTTACTAATTTCTCTATTTTTATTTATTTAATTATTATTATTTAATTATTTAATTATTATTATTATTTATTTATTCATTTTATTTTCATTAGTATTATTATTATTATTATTATTTATAATTTTATTTTAGTTTATATTTATATTTATATTATTTATTTATTTATATTTATTTTTTTAGATAAGAGTTTACTAAAATCATAAATATTATAATTAAATCATTATTAATAGAGAATATAAAAATATTATAGTGAAATCCTTTAATTATTAAACAAATAACAAATAAATAAATAAATAATAATAATAATAACAATAATTCAACTGTTAATTTGTTTTATATTAAATTGCTTATTCTAGTCAAACGAGTCGTTATTCTATAACGGCTGGTTGGAGCTTCCTTATCTATTTAAACTGGGTCTTAGATCAGATCTCTCATCTTGTCCTGATGATGAACCACACTGGTTGGTTCGAAACACGTCGATAAATTCTTCTTGAACGTGATTTTCACCGAAATTTTTTATACATGATGATGATGATGGTTAACATCCACTCAGACCAAACTTGGACTATCGGACCTAAAGAAATGAATTATTTAGTTTTATTTAACATTGTACTTCTATGCTCAAAGAGCTTAGAGAGAAGTGTTCCGAGCTCACTATAATTTTGACATGTTAAAAGGCTAGGAAGATCGGTATTGCAACAAATATTATGAAAATGAGATCTAATGTCGTTGTACGTAGGGCATTCTAAGAGGAAGTGTTTTTCATCCTCAATGTTCATATTCTCACAAAGATGGTAGATCCTTTCCACCCATGGTGTTTTAGGAACTGCCCAACGACCTGTTTCACTATGGAGCTCATGAGGGTTCATTCTTATCTTGGAAATATTAATTTTTTTCTTCGAGCTAGTTAAAACACAGAGATACTTTTGATCTTCTAGAGTAGGGTTGATGACCTCCTTATAATATCTTAATTTTCTTTTAGCCTCTATATCTTTCTCACACCAATTTTCTCTTTAAACTTAGAAGTAACAATATTTTTAATGTTATTAATATTTTGCAATGCAACATTTTCGTCGATCTCCCAGTGCTTTAACCAAGCCTTGGTATCTTTATACCAACCTCATTTGAGCCTTAGTTGGTTTTGGCTAGAATTTAAAGCTAGTTTAGGAAGCATATGGTCTCCCATGTTATTGATTTTGTGCTTATACAACATGAGCCTAGTCATAGCTAGGTTCTCGATAGGGGAAAGACCCACTTCTATAAGGAGAGTAGGATAGGGTGTATTGCTTTTAATTTTGAGGTTATACGTTATAAAATTCTTCTGGATTTGCTCAATATTTCTCCAGGATTCTCTAGAGATGCTACAACCCCAAACCTCACATCCATACAAGATAACAGGAGTGAATAAAGTTTCAAAGAGGAGCTTCTTTTTATCCCACATCATGAGGTTTGTCACTTTACAATTATTTTCAAGACCAAAATAAGCTTTCCACCCTCCATTAATCCTTTTCTCAATGCTATAGTTCCAGTTCAGCTTGTGATGAATATCAATTCTTAGGTACTTGTAAGAAGACACTTCCTCCAATTTTCTATTGTCATACACAAAATTAGCGTAAGTGTCTTTCTTGGATTTGATAATCATAAATTTTGTTTTGTCAGTGTTAATAGTCATACCCATGGTAGAGCAGAAATCCTTAAGAAGTCTTATTTTCTTATCAAGATCAGATGGACACCTTTCCAGAAGAAAAATATCATCAACATAGAGAAGAAGGATAATGATTATTCCAGCTAAGATCGTGCCAACCCAGCCTGCTTCCTTTAAAAAACCTTCTAGCTTGTCGATGTAAATTCAAAATAGGGTGGGGGAGAGGGGGAAACCTTGTTTGACTCCGATATTATACTTAATTTCTTTCAACCACCCCTCATTTCTCTTAAACTTGGCAATTACATTCTCATATAACCTTATAGCAGTAGCTCTCAACTCGAAAGGAACCTTTAACTCTTCTAATATAATCCATAGGTTATTTCTAGGAACCATATCAAAAGCCTTTCTAAATTATACAAAGCAACAAAAGAGATTGGATTTATCATTACGACATTCCTCCACAATGATCCTAAGCGTAACGAGGTGGTCCATTTTTGAGTGATGCCTTCTAAAACCCGCTTGGCCTTTAGCCTGCTTACCTTCACTTTCAAGCCATATGCTCATCTTATTTTCCAAAATAATACCATATAACTTGGCTAAGAGAGGGCTAATCCTAATTGTTCGATAATTAGAGGGGTTATTTGTATCCCCACTTTTAAAAATAGGAATAATGAGGCTCTAAGTCCATGGTTTAGGGAACCTTGCTTGACAGCTTGATTGAAAAGCTTGTGGATGTGAGGGACGAGGACAGGACCTCCAATTTTTAAGATTTATACCTGGTAACCTTCAATGTCCTTAGCTTTTCCATTTGCCAGGCACTTAACCCCAAAATCTATGTCTTCTAATGAGAAAAATTCTTCTGTTGTGAGCAGGGTTTCAAAGTTATCTATGACATTTAGAGATTCATAAATATTTTTAAGATAGGAATTCCAGTCGTGTAAATAAATTCTATTATTATCTTTAGTTTTTCTAGTTGGAATCTGCCTCCAGAATTTCTTAGGAGCTACCTTAAATAGGTGTAAGAGATTTTCTTGTCTTTATGAATATACTGCATTTTTCTCCTTTTAGTTAGGGCTTTGTATAGCTTCTTTAATATCTCTCCTCGCACTTTTACAGTCTTTATCATACCAAGGGTTGGTTTTGATATTTCTTTTATTACTTGAAACTTCAATTGAGAACTTTTTTATAGAATATGAGAGAGTTGTAGTAAAATTATGATAGAGGCCCTCTACGTTTTTTGTACTAGATAAAGGAAGAAACTTAATTTTTAAGTCATTTAGAAACAGATCATTTTTATTTCTATCAAAGATTAGGTTCTTATGGCTGTAAGGATTGTCTTCTATAGGATCTCTATGCATGAAAAATTTGAGAGTTACAATTAAAGGTCTATGATCAGAGTCAGGCTCGTGGTCGTTTAAGATGTCAAAATTTATTATTTCATTGTATAAAGGGATATTGGAAATAACATAGTCTACCACGCTGCTGCCAAGCCCATAGATACAGGTCATTTAACTAGAATTGGGCCACTTCTTTAGACCGTTGCAAATTATGAGATCTTGAGCACTGCAGAGCTTGACTAGCTCAGACGTAAACAAATTCCCCCCAAATCTTCAGAGTTTCTTTTATACCGGCTAGCTAGAGGAAGGTCTTCGTCTAACCATAGAGGATTAGGGTTGGAATAATTGCTTAGAAGAATAGCTTGGTTGCTTGAAGTTTGAGCATTAAAGTCACTCATTAAGAAGATATTACCTTCATTCCTTAGGCTAGAGAATATCATCATAAATGAAAAAAAAAAAAGGTTTTAAGAAAAAAAGGGAAAAAACCATATCAATACCAAAATGATGATTGCCACTCCCTATGAAAAAATGATTATTTCATTAACCTAATTTGAATAATATTACTAATGATCTTATTTTTATATTGAAATAATAGAAACATACAACCCAAATTCTATATAATCTATTTGTTCTTGAACAAATCATAGACAAGTTTGAACCAATGGAAACTTTGTCACTTATTACTTGGGTTCATTGACCATCTTCTACTAAAATAAAATTGCTAATTTAAATCTACAAGTTTTTCACTTCTCTCAATAACAATAAATATAAGGGAAAATGTGTTGCCATAATTTCTATCCCATCATGTATTGTATATTCTACATTAGAATATTCAAAAATTGAATTTCTTTGTAAAACACTACTTTTGGGTATCCTAAAGATTGAGAACAAATTATTATTCTTTTTTATATTCTTTATTTATTGCATATCAATAGATTATTCTTTCATACAATTTCATTACACCAATTCTAATAATACGATTTTGAATGAAAAGCCATAAAACATAAAAAACCTATATAATCAATAAAACAAAATAAAAAAGTTCATCATTCAAATCAAAAGAAGTCAATATTCAAAGATAATTCAGTAGGTACACCTTCAACTATGGCAAATCTTAATAGATCACATATGTTGTATATATATATATATATATATATAACGTTGAATCTTAAAAATGATATCTAATATAATGCAGTGCTGAAACTTTTCATATTAAAATCTAAATTTTTTGATAAAATAATAAATTTAATAATCATAAATAATTTTTCATAAAATATTATAATTTTTTTAATGATAAAAATTAAATTGTAATTTAGATAAAATAATAAATTCAATAGTTATAAATAATTTTTCATAAAATATTATAATTTTTTTAATGATAAAAATTAAATTGATATTAAATATATATATATGTAAATGCAAATGGATAAGATCTCTTCTCCAAAACAAAACGTAGTGTTTGAATTTTGAAACACTGATGACGTGGTCCTCATGCAAGGAATTTCCACACTTCTCATGGTAACAAATTTTGCGCGAACAGTCAATCAGCCACCAACGTCAAACGTCGTGCTCTTGCAAACAATTGGCGCAGTCAATCAACCACAAACGTTACGTTGTGATCATGCAACGAATTTCCACATATTACCAATTCACGTCGTGCTCATGCAAGGAATTTCCACACTAATCACATCACATATTTACCAATTTTCCTCGCACTAAATGCTACAATTTTGAATATGGAATCACTGTGTCTATGAAGAACAATGAAATGCCTGACCTTCAATGTCTATAAGCATAAATGAGATGATGTCATTTTCACCAAATTTTTATCGTCAATTTCATTTAGTTTCAAGAAAGTATTGTTAAATATTTTTTAATCAATTTCTCTTTTCTCATACATTTTATTGGAATTATATAAAATGTAATGATTCTTACCACCTTTTTTTGGACCATCAATCTTATTCAACATGGTGTTGCCATATACCTACTATTTTACTCCATTTCTTCATAGATTTTGGTGGGACCTTTGGGAGATACTAATTACTCACACCTTTTTAGACTACTAATCTTATTTCAATTGGAAAAGGTATTGTCAATTACTTACCAATCTGTACTATACATCAATTTTCATAAACTTTTATGGAATTAAAAAAGAAATTATAATTTTTAATATTCTTCTTTGTTGACTAGCAATCTCATTTCTATTAAAAAAAAGGCGTTGCCACATACCTACTTATATGACTCAATTGTTTATGGAATTTGCTAGAAATATAAACAAGATAATGATTTTTCCCAACCTTGTGAACCACCAATCTCATTTAAGAAGGTGTTGTCAAATACTTAACATTCTGCCTCATTTCCCACTAGTATGTGGTAATAAGAAGGAATATCTTGATTTAACAATATAAAAACCATTTTTTCAAGCTACTAGTGCCCATTCATTATTGGACTTAAATTATCATATTTTATTTCCAAGATATCATTACCCATTCATTATTACTTAGATTTCCATATTTTATTTCCAAGATATCATTGCCAATTGATAAATGGGAAGATTGTCCATCCTTTAAAATCAATGATATATTTTTACCCCCGATCAGGGTGTAACCACGCAGGAGGCTCCAAACATCCCCCACGTGGATGATGGGCTAGGCAGAGAGAGAGAAAGGCTGATGGGGAAACCAAAGCTGTCACATGAATGGAGTAATGGGAGACAGGACAAACATGAGGTGGGCTAGCTAGCTCTAATCAAAGGCAAAGGTTGGCCACTGAGAGATTAAGGAAGGCATGCAACCACCCATTTTCCATAGCAAAACGAGAAGGAGGCAGAGCCCGCGACGGGATAGAAGATTGGGAGATTAGCAATGCCAGTGTAAATGATGGTATGTTGCCCAGACCTTCACTATGATTGATATCATAGAGAGTCAAATGCGGTCTCGGTGGGTTCTGATAGTTAAGATGGCTAACATGGTTTTATTCTGTATGATGAATTGTTTTGCTACGTCGAGGTCAGATAGGTTTGTTGTTATTCTCAATGGGCATGTTGTATCTCAAGAAACAATCCCTTGGCTGTTGTAAGGAATCAGTGCTCAAGATATATATATAAGTCACATAAATATTATATCAAATGATATTTTCTTAATCACCTTCAGAGATTAGTTATTAAAACCCTCAAGAATCTGTTGCAACAAATGCTTCACAATGCCATTATCTGTTGATATTAAATGGAGTGATAAGAAGAACATGAAGGAAGCTTAAATTGATATGCTGGTGAAGATAATCTATCACTTTAAACTTCAGAGGATTTTTTATGAAAGTAGAGTAGTTAAAATGAAGGAGCGCCCATTAAGGATATTTAACTCTTATTCACATATGTAAAAAGAGACCTGCAACTATATTACTTCATTTTATTCATAGAAGGAAATAAACATAATGGAAAGTGGAAAACATAACAACAACAATAGATGCAAGGATCTTGATCTTCATTCATTAATCATCAGAAAATTGAGTACAAAATTTGCAGTAGTCTAAAGGTCCAAAACTTAGAACCTTTTCCTTTCTTCTCTTTCTCTTTAAATACAATGCAAAAGCAGTTTGTAACTGCTAAAACTACTTCTAACTGCTGAAACTTCTTGAAACTTCTTAAAATACCTATTACATATCATCAAAATGTCTTATTACAATTGAACTCTCTTAACAGAGATAAAATAAAACTTAAATCCTAATCTATTTGCTGAATATGAATTGGTCTCGCTGTTGTTGCATCCTCTTGATTGACTGACTTGTCTTTCTTTGAAGTTGAAGGATCATTATGTAGAACAGTCAACCAGGCTATGCATTTCTTCCACACTTCAATATTCGTCTTAGGAGAATTAATCAGCCTGTTGTGCTCCAGCCTAAAGGTAGCGATTCTGTTGAATGTTGGTCACTTTGTAAATAAGGTCTTCACCAACCATAATGGCTGAAAATGCTTCTGAAGAAAGTTAATAACTATTACTCCTTTCAAAATCAGAGTCTTCTCATGAGTGTTATCCACCTTGCCTTTTTTTAATACCATTAGTGGTTCATAGGAGTCCCATGATAAAAGACTGCCTCCAAGGCACCAGCATGATGGCAATCCTACCCTGGATCTTTTGTCATACAGATTGTCAAACTTGTTTACTGCCTCCTTAATCTCTGTCAATTTCTTCTCAGTGGTTTTCCTGCAAGTATTTTAAACAATCAATTTGTTAATCTCTACAACATATAGAATTCTATCTTTAATATAATTTTCCTCTAATTCTTGATTAGTCTTAGAATCAATGAAATCAATAAATTTCTTTGCTCATATGGCTCTGTTAATAGTCTTTTGCTTGTTTGCCATAACCCTCTCCTCAAAATATCTGATAATGCCATTTTCTTTTGATACAGTAATCAAAGATCCCCAAGTCGCTCTCATTTCTTCAATGATTTCATTCCAAATGATATCCTTAGCCTTAATCAAAGTTATGTTTCCCTTCAATTTCTCCTTCACGCTCTTAATCTCAGCATTAGATGTTTGGCAATCTATCTTGTATTTATTAATTTCCCCATCCTTGGCATGCATTATTTTTGTTACTGTCTCCAGATCATTTTGTTCCCTTTTGAGATATTTCTCTGCCATCTTCAATTCAATGTTCAATTGAGATATCTGTGCTGTTGGATCATCATTACAAGATGAAAAAATGATAGTGTAGGAATGAGAATCAATTTGATTATGTAATGACAACATAGTTTCCTTAAAATTAGTAATTTCTTCTTCTTTCTGCAAGAGCTACTGAAGAAGGCTCTCTTTCTCACTTTCCACTTCTTCCACCTCTGTTGCCATAGAATGCTCTCCTATAGGTAACTTCAACTTTTTCTTCAACACAAAAATCTCTGATTCTGCACTTTGTAGCAACTTCTGCACATCAGACCTGTCATTTGGATCTACTCCAATCTTTACAATTATCTTCTTAAGTTCTTCATTCTGTGTTGTTAAATCCATGAAGTTGGATTTCTCCAATTTCAGTTGCTTGATCACCTTCCCTAGCATGTTTTTAGCTTTAAGAGCCATTCCGTTAGTTTTGGTCAAATCATTTACTATCAGTTGACCTATTTGCATATGTAAATTTACTTTATCAAGCAAAGGAATCTTTCTCACATCAACAGTTAAATTTACATTATTGAAATTATTTGATGACCCTATAGTCATGTCAGAGGGGTGAGAAAGATCAATCTTAAACTGATATTTTTCAAGATCCATGGAAGTCAACAATATTGTTTGATCTGGTGTTATTTGATACTTGGCCTGTGCCTCCATGCTAGCCTTCATCCTTTGGTTTTCTCCCTTTATGGGTTTCCACTTATATCTGGTGTCTCTGTGCATGATGTTTATGTGTTGATGTGGTTTATCTCATCTGCTTAATACTTGCTGCTCTCATATTCAATCTGCTATTACATTAACAAATCTGCTTGATAGTAATACTTGTTGCTCACATATTAAGTTGACCATGAAATGAAGGTGTAAATTAGATTTAAAAGAAAAGTTTTAAAAGTCCATGTATGTGTTAAACTGATTCAATGACCTCTCGCTAACTAAAAGTCCATTTGCTTCTTGTCGTCTCATCGCCATGATAACCGTTCGTCGTTGCTATTTGTCTTACGCTCTCTCTTTTAATTCATCTGCTCCTTGACTGATGCTACTCCTTAATTCTCCTTTTGTTGCCTTTGCTTCTTTAAATGAACTTGTCTCTACTGCTCGACTCTCTCTATATCTTGTTGCTATGCTGCTCTCTTTGCCTTGTTGCTGCCTCAGATGTTCCTCCTTTTCCATCTCCGTTGCCATCAATGACAACATTTCCAACAGTCTCCCCCTTTGGCATTGATGGCAACACATCCACCAATAATCCAATTCTTCCTCCAAGTTTTTCTCTGTCTGGCTTCTTTTAGAAGATCCTATCTTCTGCTACTTGCTTTTCCTCCCCCTTTGACATCAATGGCAAAGGGTTGCACATTTCTCAGTGTAGATTCTGTCTTTGCATTTCTTCTCTCTGATATGTGTTTAGGCCTTCTTCTTCTGACTGTGTATCTTGCTGCTCCAAACTGGTGTATAAGGGTTGTTGAGAGAACACTTTTGAGATTATTTGAACTTGTATATACACATTAAGTTGATATCATTTCAAATCATAGACTTCTTGCACTTGTATAGAGAGTAGGTGATGACAGCCATATATAATCAGACTTTGTATAATGCGAACTGCATTATTGGATCAAGACTTAAGGATTGTGAATGCTCCATGTGACATATAAATCTTGCTTCAACTATATTATAATCTTCATTTGAAATCCATATCTGTTGAGAAAATTGTAGTTGGAATCTGTCTTCTTCTGCAATAATCATCTGCAGTACAACATCTGTTCAATTGTGATGATGCCAATATGTCTTTTATAACTGTGATTCACTTTTCTTGCCTGTTGGTGATGATATGAGCTAGGAAGCTGATGATGATATTACACTTAATAGCTGCAGATATTTGTTACTAATGTGATCAATGAATTAACTAGAATTTGATCTAAGAGATCAAATGCCTTTACTGCTTGCATAATGAACTTTCAAAACAAAACCTTGAGGTAGGATGCATTCAATGTATTGGTCGATCTCACTTATCAACCATGCACTTTTCTTTATGGAAAAAAAAGGGGGTATGTATGTCAATCTCTCTTTAAAGGAGGATTACCAGCAAATCCTTTGTGCTGAGCTTCAGATGGTAATCACTGCTAGTCCTTTATTCTTCAGATACTTTGATTCAAGTGTAAACATAATACTGATCCTTTAGCTTTGCTACTGACCTTCTCAAACTGAATGCAGAATCCAGATAACGCTGGGAATAATACCTTGATGTACGTTTTCCATAATACTTTTGATCCTGAGGACTTGTTTTATCCTTATCTAGCTGGCTGATCTCCCCCTGGAATGATATTCTATTGATAGATATGCTACCTGTTCCTAGTACCAATTGATATTACCTTGATAAACCATGCAAAGATTTCATTTTAGCTTGCACATGAACCCATAGTTTCCACTATTGATCTTTCCACTGTTCACACCAACAATCATCAATATACTGAATCTGATCTTGGCATCATTAACCTGCTACTTATTCTGTCATCCTGATTTGAAAGAATGTCACTGCATTTTATTTTCTATGACAGTTCCAGAATCACTACTGCTTTATACACTGCTTTATATGCCAATTCAACTGTTATCATGGCTTCTTGATGCCTTTTTAATAATCGCAACTAGACCTCATAACAAACCTTTGAAGATTTGAATATACCGCTTCCGTACCAAAAGTGGTGCGAAATAATTCGAAAACCATAAGTGGTTTTGCTACAGTGTTTCACCAAGGTTTCGGTCTTCTTTATTAAATAGTCGTTTTTCAGTATATTATAATGATTCGAACCCGCTCACGAAGGTTTCGCTCCACCATTCACATTGCGCATTTGACTATGGTTCCGCTTCACCATTCACAACCCTTGCACCATACATAACCTTTGCAGATTTCCACCATGCATAACACGGTTTCGTTTATTCTTATGCAGAGGTTTCTTATGCATTTCTTATAAATATTCTGCTACAGGGTCTCATTCATACGGAATTCTCGTCACAAGATTTGTATATCCTCCCCACAAGTACATACAGTTTGGGCATCATTTCAACACATTATCAAACATTCTTCCTTCTGAATATACAGGCAGATTCTTAGCTTGATTTACTAGGTCCGACTTCACAGGGTTTTAGTCTTCAATCAAAGCCTATGCCACTCAATTAATGAATAAT
Organism: Pinus albicaulis; assembly: GCA_034641835.2. Classification (NCBI taxonomy): domain Eukaryota; kingdom Viridiplantae; phylum Streptophyta; class Pinopsida; order Pinales; family Pinaceae; genus Pinus; species Pinus albicaulis. The sequence continues at coordinate 1,587,075,565 of CM076579.1, forward strand.
TGCTCAATAATTCATCTGCAAACTGCATTACACCCCTAATTCATGAATAAACCAATTCTGCTTCAATTCTTCTGTTTCTTCTGCAGAGCGCATACACAGACACTCATTCACAGAGAGTATGGTTCATTAGTCTTCTGAGTGGAACAGGAAATTCGCACAAACCGATGCTACAAGGTTCTTCACCACAGAATTGCCACACAATCACTCTAATTTCCATACCCTGCTTATTGGACTCGACTCAATTACATAGGATCATTCATCAAGGACTCATGTGTTCACACAGGATTTAACTAGTCAAATGCCTTTGCTGCCTTTGTTCTCCTTCTAACAATTTTGCTGGCTATTGTGAGTTTCAGATGGTCTTCTTCCTCCATAGATCTCTGTTAGAGGAACTTCCTTTCTCTTACTGATCTCATAGATGTTATCATTCCAAGGAGCTCTTCTTAGACTACTTTCATGGGGTAAATATATGAACTGCTCTCCCCCTGGGATGCTGCTTCATATCTATAACTGGTTAGATATTTGCTTTGTTTCGTAGAGCAGCTCCCCCTGAGACTATGCTAGATTCATTATGTTATGGCGATGATAGGCTCCCCCTTTCTCTTTTCTTTCCATACTTTATTGGGTTTCTTCATAATGTCTGCACTCCTTTCCGATTCATAGTTTTGCTTGATCTGTTTTGATTCCATCATATATCTAGAGTTCTTTAATGTATATGGCAGATTACAATCTTTTGCTTTGTGACCAAGTTTGAGGCATACATAACATCTTATTTGACTAATGTGCATTTGAGCTGATGTATAATGCTTTGTTCCCCTTCTTGAATACATTTTACATTCAACAGATTTATGTCCAAAATTATTGCATGTATAACAATAGCCATGGAAATGATTTGTGTACCTGGTGGAAGATTGTCCTTTCCATTTGCTTGCTTGAGGGGTTCTTCTCTTTTTCTGCATCTTTTGCTGGTTGGAGTTGATAGGCCTTCTCTTACATTGTGCTGCATTATGTCCTGGTTTATGACAAGAGAAACATGTGCTATTTTTCATAGGAGGAAAGAACCTCCTTTGACAACTTCCAAATTTATTCACTTCATCCTTAGGAGCATATGAGCCTTTAGTAGCTGATTATTTCATCCCTTCATTCTTTGTCTTCTCATGTTGTTGCTTGGTTATGTTTGTTTCTTTACAAATCTTATTCTTGCTGGCTTCTTCTTCTGTGGGAATCTTCTGAGCTGCTTCATCTTCCTTTACTGCCTTTACAAAAATGACATTCCTTTTATCTTCAATCTTGGACTTGCTGGTTTCCCCTTCATATCCTATCCCAGCCTTTATGAGAGGTGACCTTTGAGCCTTTAGAATCTGGTCCAACTCTCCAGAGCATTTCATAAGAGGTGTATTCATTAATAGTTCTCTTTGGGCCTTTTCTAAGTTCTTTCTTAGGCTCACTACTTCTTCTTCCAATTTTTCACATTCAAGACTTTTCTCTCTCATTTGTTGCAGCAAAGTGTCTTCTGTCTTCCTTGCTTCTTCAAGGTGTGTCTTCAGGCCAACAATTTCTTTCTTATCTTCATATTCTCTCTCATCACATATTTGCACCACTGTCTTAAGGTCTTTGTTTTAATTTTTTAATTTTTCTATTTCAGTCAAAGCAGTGTCAATCTTGGCTTTTTCTTCAGCTGTAATTTCTTCATGGTTCTTATCTCCATTCACACTAGCAGGTACTTCATTTGATTGAGAATCTTCTTTCTGACATGAATTTCTCTTTTTCTTAATTCTCTTATCCTTCTTGTCAGTGCAGTCCTTAGTGTCTACTCCATGTATGAAGTGCAGTCTATCCTAGATTTCTTTTGCAGAGGCTAAATCCATTATCAACTCAAGGTCCTTGTTATGAAGATTGTCATATATCACACATTTTGCCTTAGCATTCCTCTGTTGTTCTTTCACTGTGGGTGAGTCTGTGCAATAACCATCACATACAAGCTTCCATACTTCAGGTTCATAAGCCAATAATCCTGTTTTAACCTTATCTCTCCATTCATGAAAGTTTGTTGTATTTAACACAGATACATTTTGATAGTCCATGACTTAACTATATCTCCTTCAAGCTATTAAGCTTACACCGAAGGAACCTGCTCTGATACCAATTGTTGAACCCTTAGTTAAACTGAGAGGGGGGGGTGAATCAGTTTAACACATACATGGAATTTTAAAACTTTTCTTTTAAATCTTATTTACACCTTCATTTCATGGTCAACTTAATATGTGAGCAACAAGTATTACTATCAAACAGATTTGTTAATGTAATAGCAAATTGAATATGAGAGCAGCAAGTATTAAGCAGATGAGATAAATCACATCAACACATAAACATCATGCACAGAGACACCAGATATAAGTGGAAACCCATAAAGGGAGAAAACCACATCTTATTATTGTTGTGATGCAAAGGCAAGCTCCAACTCCTTCTCACCACTGTTTTCTGCAGGCACCAACCTACAGGAGGCTCTATCCTCAATTCTGCAAGCTACAACTTGCAAGGAAGCTCCAACTCCCATCAATTTTCTGCAGGCACCAACCTACAGGAGGCTCCAACCTCAGTCAGCTACAACCGACATTTTATCAAGCTACAACTTGATGTGGAAGCACCAACTCCCATCTATTTTCTGCAGGCACCAACCTACAGGAGGCTCCTACCTCAGTCAGCTACAACTGACATCTATCAAGCTACAACTTGATAGGGAAGCTCCAACTTCCTTACTTTTTCAAAAGAAAAACACTTGCTGATTTACCTTGGATATCAGCTCTGTTTTGTACCTTCTTCTCTGCTGTTCATCAACTCTTATATCAGACCTGCATCATCTCTGCTCAGCCCCTTCTTCTTCTTTGCTCAGCTCCTCCTTATTCACATTCTTCTTGCAACTTGCTTATTTTCTTCAACTCTCTTTAATTCTGCTGCATACTCTCTTCTTCTCTCACTCCTTTTTCGTCAACTTTCTCCCCTTGGATATTACCCTGTTTTATACAAAAATAGTTTCATGACTGTTTGTGTTCCACTGGGAATTCGAAATGGACAGCCATGTCTCTTTGCCTTCTGCCTTCTCATCTCTTTTCAGCTCACTCAGAAAAATGTAACTGTAGGTGCTTATTTTAATATTACAGTGGGACATTTGCTCTCTTCCGGAGACTTGCCAATGCATCACAAACAATAAAAATTTAAATAAAACATTTACATTCAAATTTAAATGAGAACTCCAGCTCATTCGTTTTGTCTCTTGGCTTGCTGGACATTTGTCTTTTCTCTGACTGTGTCTTTGTCCCTTTCTCTTCTTTGTATGCCTTTCTGTTTATGGCTGCTGCGTAACTTCTGTATTTGTGTAATTGCATTTTTCATTTTTATATCAGCGCTTTATATATAAATGAATCTGCTGACTGTAATTCTAGGCCATATTACAACGCTTTTCATGCCACGAGTGTCTTGTTGATGTGGAACATTCCGCAAGCGGAACAGACACATATCACAGTCGTATGTTAATAATCGCCCTCCCGTTAAGCTGAGGCCCGTGGGTCTACAGACCATGCAGCGTATCGCAACAACGTTATATATATATATATATATATATATATATATATATATATACAACAGCCTCTTTTAATACAATCTTAAATCGACTCTCGGCGTCCTTATATAAGGCTTTAACAAACAATCTGCCAATACGATTAAACCTTTATTAAACCAAATTCATTATATATGACTCCGCCCCGGGCCCACATATCACGCTTTCCGATGCATTAATTCTCCTTCGATTGCGATTGATCACTTCTGCTCCGATTCCGATTCAATCGGAAATCGCCAATCGCAGGAGTTGTATATCACTTGATTATCATCGATTCCACAGCTCCGATTCCGATTCAATCGGAAATCGCCAATCGATTGAATTAATATCACTCAACTTTTGCAGCTCCAATCTGTTCCGATTTCGATTCAATCAGAAATCGCCAATCGATTAAATTGTTATCACTCAACTATTGCAGCTCCAACCTGTTCCGATTTTGATTCAATCGGAAATCGCCAATCGATTGAATTGTTATCACTCAACTATTGCAGCTCCAACCTGTTCCGATTTCGATTCAATCGGAAATCACCAATCGATTGAATTGTTATCACTCAACTATTGCAGCTCCAATCTGTTCCGATTTCGATTCAATCGGAAATCGCCAATCGATTGAATTGCAATGCGCTTCAACCTTTGGACTCTTCATTTTCGATCCGATTGGGGAGGGGTCCCACCATACAGTACTTTGGTTATCTGTTTAAACATTAAGTGCTCCATTATAGATATGCCTTGGACCTTTGGTTCTTATGCTTTCAGGATTGATAATATGAAACTGTTTCAATGTGTTAAACTTTCCAAACTCCACTAACTTCGACACTGCCCGATTTGCATCAATCACTGGAATTCTTATAATTTAAGACAGAGTTGCTGCTGCGTCAATTCTTATATATGTATACTTTTCCGCTGGAGTGAAGCGATTCCCGGAATATGGTTTATATGTTATATGTAACGCCCATCGGGTAATGATTCTCGGAATTATACATACGACTGTATCTGCCGGCTTGGGCGATTCTCGGAATTTTATAACAGCTCTGCTTCTGTCTCTGACTCTGTCTCTGCCTCTGCCTCTATTGCTGAGATAACGGTTCTGCCTCTATTATATTCGTTGCTTCCTTTGTCTGTCTTGCTGCTCCTGTCGCTCTGCCTCTGTATTCGACTGTTACACTCTAGCAGTGTTCTTCTGCCTATTTCCTTTGCTTGTTTCAGCTTCAACGCTACTTGACCTCTGCCTCTACTGCACGTCCGTTTCATCTCTTCCTCTATATTTGCTGCCTCTGCCTCTGCTGCTCGACAACTGCTCTGCCTCTTCCTGTCTCCTTTGTTGTCTCCTTTGCCTGTCTCTGCTATCTTTTTGTTTCTATCTCTTCTTCTGGTCTAATGCTGCTCCTTGCTTCTTCAAATGGTCCTATCTCTGCTTCTCTTTGCTGCCCTGCCTCTGTTCTTCGCTGTGCCTCTGCTACCTCTTCTTATGCTTTCTCTGCTCCTTGGCTGATGTTTCAAGTGCTCCTCCTTTGTCTGTCTCTGCTTCAGCGCTGCCTCCTTTGTTTCCTTCATTTGCTTCTTTGCTGTCTTCATTGCCATGATAACCGTTCTGTCTCTGTAGCTATTTGTCTTACGCTCTCTCTTTTAATTCATCTGCTCCTTGACTGATGCTACTCCTTAATTCTCCTTTTGCTGCCTTTGCTTCTTTAAATGAACTTGTCTCTACTGCTCGACCCTCTCTACATCTTGCTACTTTGCTGCTCTCTTTGCCTTGTTGCTTCCTCAGATGTTCCTCCTTTTCCATCTCCGTTGCCATCAATGACAACATTTCCAACACTCCAATCTTTACAATTATCTTCTTAAGTTGTTCATTCTGTGTTGTTAAATCCATGAAGTTGGATTTCTCCAATTTCAGTTGCTTGATCACCTTCCCTAGCATGTTTTTAGCTTTAAGAGCCATTGCGTTAGTTTTGGTCAAATCATTTACTATCAGTTGACCTATTTGCATATGTAAATTTACTTTATCAAGCAAAGGAATCTTTCTCACATCAACAGTTAAATTTACATTATTGAAATTATTTGATGACCCTATAGTCATGTTAGAGGGGTGAGAAAGATCAATCTTAAACTGATCTTTTTCAAGATCCATGGAAGTCAGCAATATTGTTTGATCTGGTGTTATTTGATACTTGGCCTGTGCCTCCATGCTAGCCTTCATCCTTTGGTTTCTTTCAACAATCTGAGAAAATACTCGTTTAATCAAAGGTACTTATTCCTGAGCATCTCCATGTCTTCTTGGTGAGGCTGGGAGATTTTTCTCATCTCTTAGTTGAAGTGAGAAACTAGGTTGACCACCTGCTAAGTTTTCATTGAATTTTGTCCTCTTTCAGCTCTCTGCTCCTCATCTTCATAATATACAATTGCTTCTTTACTTATCTTGCTTGATTTCTCAGATATGATAGGAGTCTGTATATTAGAGCCAACAGAACCTACAAAAACCTTATTTGCTAGCTTCTCTATGTCAGGTCTGTTTTCATGAACAAATGCTGAGTAACCATTTTCAATTCTCCTATTTGAAATCAATTTATGTGGATCATAAGCCCACTTATCTCCTAACAGTAAGTGCATTCCATCTAGCGTCATACTAACTTCATCAACTGCTTCTCTCACGTTGACTATAAACGGACCCACAGACATAGGTAGCTTAAACATATGCCCCTTCTTCATAGGTACAAAATGTAAATAGTCAACATTCAAACTCTGCCTAATGAATTCTAAGGCAAATAATCTCATAGGCACAAATATAGGAAGCCTATATGGTTCTACTCCAGCCCCATAAAGTATAATCTCTGAATAATCTTCATAAACATACCAATCTCCAAAAATTTTACAATTTGTTCCCAACTACAGGAACTCCTGAGCCTTTGGCAAGAAACATGGGGGAGAAACCCCATTCAAAATCTTATATGCAGTAGACATGAAATGATTTTCAAAATCAAACAAACCCTCCTCATTTTGTTCCTTTCTTACTACATCAGTCCAAAAAAGTACTAATTGCCTTTTTTTATTTACATCCATGATGTTTAACCCCAAATGAAAGAATTCTTCCACATTTTGATATAAAAAGAGGTAAATGATAAGAGAAGGGAACCTGAATAACCTAGTGAGTGATAAAATCATGAGTTGAGTATTGAAAAAATCTTGCCAATATGAAGGAATATCTAGCACTACTCCTGGCTTCATCATCAATGCAAACAGTCCCAGAACTGATTTGTCCATTATGCTGTCATCTTCGTTTCCCAATATCTTTGAAATGCACCTCAGCATCGGCCGAACTTTTGCGTCAAAAACGTCTATGTAGAATTCTTTGCTGTCAAGTACAAACTGCTTTGTATCTGGCTTCAGGAAGAAGACAAACTGAATGAATTCTTGACCTGCAAGACTATCATAATGCACTATTAATGACTCGTCAGTGAATTGAACATAAAATTCTGACTCTGGGTAACACAGGGCTTGACGAATTAATAGGGCTAAGACTTGTAAAACATTTTATCCTAGAAAATTCATTACAAAACACTTGCCAGGATACATAACATACACCATCCAGTGCACAAACTTAGGAAAAATATGCGTTCATGGAATACATGCAGACAGTACACCTGTTTTGGACATGGCGGAGAAAATTGGACATTATTTGTCATTCACACAGACTTGTTGATAGAATTGAAGGTGTTCTAAAGAGCACATAGTGTCTTGGATATCCCTCTCAGTGTCCATGAGAGGAATATGGCTGGATGAACCAAAAAGAGATGAATGCTTAGCCATAATTATGCTTAGGGTGGCTAACAACGACAAGGTGGTGGACAACAATGGAAGACACAAGTGCAATCAAATTGACAAGAACAGAGAAATAACAATATCCTTGTGAAAATAAGAACCAATTTTAAATAGGTGGCACATGATTTATGAATTAAATGCTGAGTTGACGCGCCAAAAGACTGTTAAACGGTACCATGACATGGCTGAAAGCTGTTGCCAACCAGCGGCTTACGTCATTGCGGGAGGCCTCAAAGGTACAGAGCGCTCATCGGGGTCATGCCCCCGCAGTTAATCCTGACCGCAGATCTTGATCGACCCCTCAGTCAACAGAGTCAATTGCAGAGGCACCCTGTCCATTAACCCGTGCGTCAAATGTGCCCGCGGGTTTCTGTTTTGATCTCCCGACAAGCAAATATTCAGATCCCACTCACATACCAGCTCGGTCATTAACTAAACGTCGGGACCCATCTTCACGAATCTTTTAAAGTATTGAACTTTAAATTTATACAAAACATTACATATTTGAGTTAAAGTATGAGAAACTTGTACTTTAACATACATTTTTTATATTTTTGAAAAAATTAAGATAAGGATATTGCAAATGAGCCACAACATCTCGCTCCACCTGGGGATAGTGTTTTTTTACCACGAAACACTAAGAACTGCAGATTAGTGCCTTCACTTCGGGCATGGAGTCAAATGTTTTTTGATGAAATATGAACGATGAGAAAATCCAATATGTACAATGGTGGACCATAAAATCTTAATGCTGGAAATAATGTTTTAGATACTTCACATTCACAGGCAGCTTTACTGTTTCACCATCAAGATTTTCCAGCATGAATGTGTTATTTGATCTAACCTCAAAAATCTTGTATGGGCCATACCGGAGTGGGTCAAACTTACCATGCTTTCCCTTCTCTTCTCTTCTGGTATCCCATCTTAATACCAAATATCCAGTTTGAAAAAGAATCTCTTTTTCTTTTCTATCAAAAATGGACTTCATCTTTTCTTGATAAGTGATCAAGTTTTCCTTGACTTTGTTCCTGCTCTCACTTGATTCTATAACCTCTTTCAGTCTTCTCACCAACACATTAGGTTCTTCTTGTGCTTCTTAAAGAAAAGAGATCACTGATCTAGCCAACTAAGTAGGAAATAAAGCCTGAGTACCATAAACTAGTTCATAAGGAGACTTACTTGTAGATCTTCTAGTAGTCACTCTTACTGCCCAAAGAGCAAATGTCAATTTTGAATCCCAATTTTTCTGGTTTTCATTAATTGCCTTCTTCAAAATCTTAACCAATGTCTTGTTGGAAGATTCAGCTATCCCATTCCCTTGAGGATGATATGTTGTAGAATGAGATAGAATGACATTATATGTTTGACAAAAATTAATGAATATGACTGAATTGAATACATGGGAATTGTCAGTTACAACCTTGATTGGACACCCAAACCTGCTGAAAATGTTTTCTTACAGAAAATTCATTACTACCTGATCATTTGCCTTTCTGGTAGGTATTTCCTCCACCCACTTTGTGAAATAGTCAGTGGAAGTCAAAATCCATTTGAATTTCCCACTTGAAGGTGGATTTGTTTCCACATTAAAATCTAATCCCCATTTCCTAAAGGGTTCTTCAGCAAACACTGGGAGAAGAGGTAGATGAGCTAACCTTTTATTTTCTGCAAATAGTTGACATTTCTGACAACTTCTAACCATTCTGTATACATCAGAAAACAAGGAGGGTCAGTAAAAACCTAATTTGAGGATTTATGAGCAGTAATCTTCCAACTATAATGGCCTCCACATAAATTTTCATGATATTCTTTTATAACTTCCATTGATTCACCTTTTGTCAAACACAACAACAAAATGCCAGCAGGATCCTTCCAATATAACTTAGCATCAATTATGACATATGGCTAAGATTTGAGCTTAAGAGACCTGTATTTTGTTCTGTTCAGTGAGGTTGGACAAGAGAAAAAACATAAGTGATGAACAATATCCTTATACCAATCAGAGCATAGGAACTTGTATTTAATTGTTGTCTTTGTACTGATCTGATTGCTTTCATCAATAGCTTCATCTAAAGGTGCTAGAAAATTAATTCCCAAAGCTTGAAAATTTGACTCTGTCAACAATTTTTCCAAACCTTGACCTTTTACCAATTTGGTAGGTTTGATATCTAAGTCATATTCTTGGATTTTAGCTATCCATTTTCCTCTTTTACCTTCCACATCACTTTGAATTAACACATCTTTCACAGCAGAGTTAGGCACATAAGCAACTATCTGAGACTGCAGCACATAAGTCCTGAATGCTTTTAATGCTTTAACTAAAGCATACACCTGTTTTTCCAAAATGTTATATTTAAGTTCATCATCCCTGAGAAATTTACTGAAAAATGCCATAGGTTGTTCTTTTCTCTCTTCATTCTTCTGCAACAGCACAACAACAATGGTAGTAGGTGATGCAAATGAAAATATTTGAAAAGCCTTTTGATAATCTGGACTGATCAGAATAGGAGCTTCATGAAGGGCTTCTTTAATCCTAGCAAAGGATTCTCTAGCATTTTTGTCCCACTTTACTGTTGCATTATTTTTCAACATATTTGTTATGTTTTTGACAATTTCAACATATTTTGGACAAATATTCTCATGAAATTTATTTTTCGTAGAAACCTCTAAATATCCTTTTTACTCCTGGGCAAGGGAATTTTCTGAATAGCTTCAACTCCTGCTGGATCAATTTTTACTCCCTGGTTTGAAACTATATTTCCTAACAACTTTCCTTCCTCCAAGGCAAATAAGGATTTTTTGGGATTCAATGACAACCCAAAATTTCTACATTTCAGGAAAGCCTTGTGTAAATGCTCCAAGTGTTCATCATCTGAACTTGAAAAAATAGTCACATCATCCTGTTAAACAATAATTTTTCACCGTCCTTGTACTCCCCGTTCCTTGATCCTAGAGGACCCATACAATGACCCTTGTGTACTTTCCAAGCATGGAATACATACCCCTGAACCACATTTTGTCTGCCAAATCATCTCCCTTTACAACTTTTCTGGAAGATTCCTATAAAAACCTAGTTTTCAAGGTCGGCTCTTTCTCACAGTGTCTGACCTGCACTGATAGAAGATATTTACACTGAGGCCCGCGCCGATCCTCTGTTGGAAAGTTTTTTAAATAGAAGCGAAGCTTCCATGACTATAATATTCGTGAGGCGGCGAGCTGGAAGTTTGTTTTGAGGACATGGCTGAGGAATTCCCCTTTGGGCTTCTTGTTCCCAAGAAATAGGAACTACTCCAAAGGATAAGCTCTTTTCCCATTATTTGAGGGCCTCAGAACCTCCTCTTTCATTTTTATATAAGGATACCTCCTTCAACTCTATAGCCTTAGTGATGATAGAAAGGAGAAGCAATTATAGCTTCGGGAGAATAGTGCAGAGTGTGATTATTTTTGTGTCTTGGGAACATAGTGAGATCTTGGACCTTTGTGCGTAAGAGTGTTACAAATGTTCTTGGATACGGACCTACCGAAGGAGAGCCTCAACATCAAGGCTTGGTTGTAAACTCCCCTTGTCTTTATCATAATAAAATGCAACTGATGTTTATCATCCACTCTCATTTACATTTACAATGAGATTTCTAGCATTCCTTGATTAGTTAGATAGATTGTAATTGTTTTATGTTTGTTGTGATTTTACGCTTGTCGTGGTGTCTTGATTGTTTGTACAGGTAATCGAACGTTGGAAACAGTGTGTATCAATCTTGAGAAGAGCGAGATATCAAGAAGATTCAACGGAAGACGACAACATAGCATCAGAACAGGGGTAGGCCATCTTCTTTGCTCTGAATTTCATTTACAATCTAGGAAGGTACATGTTAGTATGTTCCCGTAGTTGCTAGACCCACCCTAGGGCTAGAGGGATCGCCTCTTCCCACAGAAGGGATTTACCTGGACAAAAAATTGGCAACTTCGCTGGGGATCAGTGTGAGTTTTTTGTTTTGTTGCCTTTTAGGATTTTGTCTTGTCAAGTCGACTCCAATCGTTTTCTTTCTTGTCTATCTTTCTTGGCTTGATTGATTGTATGGAATTCTCTTGTTCAGCTCTAGAGTTTCAAGATTGACCTTTTCTCACTGGTTCTTCCCTCCTCCCATAGTTATAAGGCTTGCCGCACTTTTTTTTTGAACAGTCGCGCCAATTGGGGCAGGTTGCTTTTGTTGCAGTAGCGCCAACCCCTGTTTGGCGCGGATTACCGCCTCACAGTTGCGCCAGATCCTGTAGGATTTGGTTTGACCCTTTTGCTGAGTTTTTGGTCAGTTGTTCTTGACTCTGGCTTGTTTTTTGGTTTGCAATTGGTCTTTTTGGAGTTTTTTTCACTGCTTTAGGCTTGCTCTTCTCATCTGTTCGTCTATTTTCTTATCGGTGCAGTTCATAGCCCTAGGGTTCTAGGTGTCTTTCGCTCACTGAGCCTTATGATTGAAGGTCGAGTCTTTTGGTTTCTTGTCAGTTCGATTCCCTGATTAGTTTCTTGAGTCTTTCTTGATCCTTTGAGTTTTTGGTTTGTTGAATGATTACTTTTGTGTTTGTTTGACTCTCCATCTCTTCATTTTTGAGCATAGATCACATTGCTCGTTTGGGTCATTTTGAAATTTTTCTCTTTGTTTGAAAGAGTGCATCATTAGTTTGAGTGCATTTGTGTTTGTATTTCTTTGAGTCATTCTTTTTGAGATATCTAAATTCATAGTGCTCTTAACAAGTGTTTGATTTGATTTCTGATGTAATTAGTGCATTGTGTACTTCAATCATTCAAAAAACAAAAATTGCATCCTTTTGTTTGCATTGGAAATGAAAAAGTCTTTTGCATAACTAGCGCTTGCATCTTGGAAAGGATTTTTCGTTTCTTTTTTTGATTTTATTAGATGCATTAAGGGACTTATTCGTGTGATTTTAGTGTTTGCTTCTTTCTGAAAGATCTGTATCCTTATCTTAGTTAGCATTCATCGAATAGAAAATGGTGTTATATTGCATGTAGCTTGCATTTAGGAAATTTGAGATCAAATTCGTTAGGGCCTTGAAATTAAAACATTAATTCAAGATCAAATGTAAAATTTATTCAATTAACTTAAGGAAGCATTGGAACCAAACACAAACATTTTTATAGGTCTAGGCTAGTGACATGTTCCAGCGTCGTTAAACCTAGTAGCTGTCGTTCACGACCTGGCTTTAGACAGCACTAGTACGGACTTGTGCTCCACGTACCATTGCGTATGTAAAGGGAGACCCTCATAGGTTCATAATCCTTTATCCATAGGAAGCCGAGTCTATCACCCTGTAACCGTGATACACCGAACACAACATCTGGGGAGACTACCTGCACGTACGTTAAGTCCTTGGTCATTTCTCTTTCATTTGATCACCAAGGTGTATATGGCAGTTCACGGAAACTTGGTACACCCTCTTGCTTAGATTACCTGAGTAGTCACTTTGGTCTTTTCGTGACTCTCTAAAAGTGAAAATATAATCGAGCACTTGTCATTTCATGCTCGTTCAATCTGAAAGTGACTAGAGTCATCTTTTGTCTATTTCCTGACTCTTAAAATATGAAACGACAGAGTTTTGTTTCAATGTATTAAAAATTAACTTCCCACGAAATATTCCTGGTTAAAGTTATCTTCCTTAGCATTTTATTTTACGGTTGTTTCCAATTGCAACATTTCCGGATTTTACCAACCAAGGAATCCCCTTTGAAGGGAATCCTAGTCCTTTTCCTGCTTTTGGGAATGTTGGTGCTCCTTATATGGCAACATTTTCCCTGCCTGGGTTAACTGTTGGGTTGCCTGTCTGGTTGTTCTCGACCTCTGTGGTCTCGAGTATTCCACCCTTTGTACAAACACCCCCTCCACCGGAACAACATCATGTTGCTTCTAAGGTGGACCTCTCCCCTTCTTCGCCTGTTTCTTCGTCCTCCTCTTCTACTTCGCCTGGTGAAAGTCTGGATTCTAGTAACCAGGTGGCTAAGAAAAAGAAGAAGAAGACAAAGAAGAAGAAGTCAGATAAGCGAGAGGCTAATGCTGCATCTATTGTTCCTAAGCCACCTTCCCTTTGTAAACTATCCAACTTTCCATAGAAAGTCAAATTCCCTTGCATGTTGTGCAAAGGTGAACACTTTCTTCAAGACTGCCTTGGCATTCCCAAGGTGCTTGAAGTATGGTCCGATGGCCATCCGCCATTTCCTTTGGCTTCTGGAAGTCATATTGGTGGTACATCTTCTACTAATACTAATAAGACTCGTAAGAAACAGGTTAAGATCATGAATCCCTGTAATTTGTGTGAAGGGAATCATCCCATTCACCTTTTTCCGTACATGGATCAAGCCATAAAAGTGTTGGACAACCCTACTATTTCTACACCCTACCTTCTGGTTGGTTACTAGAAACTTTCTTTGAGTCCTCTGCTAGTTGATTCCACGATCGATCAAGATTCATCCTTGATCGATCCTGTTCCCCCGGAAATTCAAATTCACGAATCCGTTCCCAACCAACCATTGGTCGTGGAATCGATTGATCTGATTCAGCCTATGGTTCATCAGGTCTTTTCTGTTGAGAGTGGATCTCATCTTCCTCACGTTCTTCTTGTTTCTTCAGATTCCTCAAACTTGGAGAAAGACCCTCCTGTTCCTGTGACTTAAGAATTTTATCTTTCTTCTCCCATGTATGTGGTCTAGGAAGATGCTCCTCTTGCTCCAATAACACCAGGGGATGACCATCTTAGTTCCATGGTACCTCCTCGAAGTAGTTTGGTCGCTTCCTTCAATTGGAGTCGATTTGCGGGATACCGCCTTCCTTCTTATGTGCCTTTTGAGATCACGGTACAGATCTTCGATATGGTCATACCTAGCATGATTATAGATGAAGGCGCGTCTGTTAGTATTTTGTCTTCGACTACTTGAAAAGCTTTTGGTTCTCCACCGCTTGTGCCTGTTATGCAGAATATGTTGGCATTTAACAGAGGAACCAGTCAACCGTTAGGGATCCTTACGAAGTTGCCTATTACTTTGGGATGGAAAACCATCTGTATAGACGTGTGGTTGTCCTAGGACCCTTGGATTTTAATTTAATCTTGGGGCGCAGCTATGCTTATGCCATGGGTGCACTTGTCTCTTCTCTCTTTCGTGTGATTTTTTTTCCACATGAAGGTTGGATCATGACCATTGATCAGCTTTCATTCTTTGGTCTTGAGGTGGCAGCTGGTCCACCGTCATCTTTGCTGAATTTTTATCCACTGGTTGTATATTCCACGCCATGGGCTAATTATGTGGCCACTTGTTCATTTTCCTCATCCAGTGACAGTGCCATCGAGTACCATCTACTGGGGGCATTCGATCACAATTTATAAGATGTTTTTCTCCCATCAGATGTGAACCTCTTGGAAGCCATGACCTCTTATTCGTCATGATGAAAGGTCTTCAGAGCATGGTTTGTTTCCTTGTGTCAAGCTCCTTCAAAATGAAATAAGGTCATTGGAGCATAGTTCGTTTTCTTGTGTCAAGCTCCTTAAAAAGTGAAACAAGCTCCTTTCGAAGCATATTTTGTTTTCTTGTGTCAATCTCCTTAAAAAATGAAACACGCTTCTTTTGGAGCAGAGTTCGTTTTCTTGTTTCAAGCTCCTTAAAAAATGAAACAAGGTCGTCGGAGCATAGTTCCTTTTCTTGTGTCAAGCTCCTTAAAAAATGAAACAAGCTTCTTTCGGAGTAGAGTTCATTTTCTTGTGTCAAGATCCTTAAAAAATGAAACAATGTCATCGGAGCACAATTCGTTTTCTTGTGTCAAGCCTGTTAAAAAATGAAACAAGCTCATTCGAGGATAGTTCATCTTCTATGTCAACCTCGTTAAAAAATGAATTAGGTCTTGAGGATAGTTCGTCTTCTATGTCAACCTCGTTAAAACAATGAAACACATTCCCATTAAATTCGAGTCTCTGCTAAGGTCTCGTAAAATCCCAGTCGATTCTTTCTCTTCATCTTGTAATTGAACCTTCACTCCATCCGCCTTTCAGATGGACTGAAGCTTGGGGGTCATGTACTTCAAATTGAGTCACCATGTTCGGGGCATGCAAATATTTTTCAAGCATAGTTTATCTTTGTTTCAAGCTTGTGTAAAAATGAAACCAATCCCAAGCATATTTTACCTTTTTTTCAAGCTTGCATAAAAATGAAACCAACTTCAAGCAAATTTTCTTGATTTCAAGCTTGTGTAAAAATGAAACCATTCTTATTTTACCTCTCGTGATTTCCATTTTATCAGCCTATTTTTCGAGATGAGCCTTGGTTTTCTCATTCTATCATTACCATCTGCTCGGCTGATCATATGCCCTCACTTGGTTGTTTTACCCATTCCGGAGGAACCACTGCAATGAGTGGTCTTGTAAGCCAACCTCTTAACCTTTAGTTGTTCTGAGCAGTTCTGCTATCACCGGAACCAGTTGCTACCCTTAATACCACTCGTTCCTCTAGGAGGAGTCAAATTTCAACTCTTTTCTGACTCTTAAAAATTGAAAAGATTGCCGAGACTCGTCGTTTTGAACTTGTTAAAGGCTGCGAAACAATATCTACCTAGTATACGTTTACCCCTTTTTCGGGTTGGGATAGATTATTTACGAAAAAGGAATACCTTAGCCTATCATGACTAAGAGGTTCTCTCGGATATTGTTTTCTACCTTTTTGGATATGAGGGACTATTTACAAAAAGGGACATGCTGGAGTTTTGTTTTCCACTTCTTTTCAAGCTCTCTAAAAATGAAAATATGTCGAGTTCTTCCTTTGTCAGAATCGTTAAAACTAAATGACATCGGAAATCGTCACCATGACGTTACCGAGTTCCTCCTTAGGGCTCGTAAAATGTACTAGGATGGATTTGTCCGAAGGAAAAACTTATATGAAAAGCATATTATATCCTCTTTAAGCTTGTGTAAAAATAAAGAGGTACTTGCCAGAAATGGCGGAGGAAAATGGAAGTTTTTTTTGTCAGTTGTGTCGGCAGTATGTCACTCTTGAACATGACACTTATCTGCAGTTCATGTCGGGTTGGGATATCTTCATTCTGTCACTTTTCCTCCATGGGTTTGGGAAATCCGTTTGCCTCTCATTCAATTACCAATCTTGTTAACATGACCTATGTTCCTATTTGAGTCAAATGCTACCAAATTCCGGATTCGTGCCGCCGATATGTTCAAGAGAAAATCCCTCTGCAGTTTGTACATTCCCTGTTCCTCTATTTCAGTCTTGATTCAGAATCATACTACCTTCTCTGTTTCACGTCGATGATGTGGGATTGATTATGACACTCCTTCGACGGATTTCTTCCTGTAGACTTCAGTTCATTATCCTGGAAGTCGATCTAGAGAATCCTTTCTGGTACCTTAGAGCTTGCATGCCCTAATGGCAATTTCTTTGCATTTGATGACAGGTTCACATCATTGGCCTTTGATC
Organism: Pinus albicaulis; assembly: GCA_034641835.2. Taxonomy (NCBI): domain Eukaryota; kingdom Viridiplantae; phylum Streptophyta; class Pinopsida; order Pinales; family Pinaceae; genus Pinus; species Pinus albicaulis. The sequence continues at coordinate 1,587,092,478 of CM076579.1, forward strand.
GGGTGATTTCATGGGTGTTCGACTTCAGATGACTATTCACATTTCGTGGATTGTACTAGTGGTACCTTGAGAACCATTGTCATTATTGGTGGTTTCTCCCGTGCTTGTTAATAGTTTAAATAATTGGCTAGTAATCAGGAGATTTTCCTGCATGTTCGACTTCAACTCATTTACTCGCATGCTTGAAATTGTACTTGATCAGGTCGTAACGGAGTGCAAGACCCTAGATTTTATTTGCTAGAGTCCAGGTTGCAAGTCGATATGATTTGTCCATTATTGGATGCATGTTTCTTTTAGATGGATGGCTATGACCATACCATGAGTCTATATGAGATATTTCTCAGATGGATGGCTGCGACCATACCATGGTCTCTTTTTACGGATGGCTACGTCCATACCTTGATTCATGTATTTTCATCAGAGATTTCAGTTATGTATATGTATCTATGATTGATTTGCAGGTCTCCCGACAACAACGTCCAGTTCCTTGCACGTACTTATAAATAATTTCACCCCTCACTCATGTTCGGACTTCATACTTTAGGGGGCATCTGTTACACAGTAATTTGTTACCGTCCTTGTACTCCCCATTCCTTGATCTTCGAGGACCCATACAGTGACCCTTGTGTACTTTCCAAGCACAGAATACATACCGCTGAACCACATTTTGTCTGCCAAACCATCTCCCTTTACAACTTTTCTAGAAGATTCCTATAAAAACCTAGTTTTCAAGGTTGGTGCTTTCTCTTAGTGTCTAACCCACGCTGATAGTAGAGATTTACACTGAGTCCCATGCCAATAGACGCTCTGTCTTAATGTTGGACCCACATCGATCCTCTTTTGGAAAGTTTTTTAAATAGAAGCGAAGCTTCCATGACTAGAAGCTTCATGAGGTGGTGAGCTGGAAGTTTGCTTTGAGAATATGGCCGAGGAATTCCCCTTTGGGCTTCTTGTTCCAAATAAATAGGAACTACTCCAAAGGATAAGCTCTTTTCTCATTATTTGAGGGCCCATAACCTCCTCCTCCATTGTTATATAAGGAGACCTCGTTTAGCTATACAACCTTAGTGATGATAGAAAGGAGAAGCAATTATAGCTTCCAGAGAATAATGCAGAGTGTGATTGTTTTCGTGTGTTGGGAACATAGTGAGATCTTGGACCTTTGTGCGTGAGAATGTTACAAACGTGCTTGGATACAGACCTGCCGAAGGAGAGCCTCAACATCAAGGTTTGGTTTTAAACTCCTCTTGTCTTTATCATAATAAAATGAAACTGATGTTTATCTTCCACTCTTGTTTACATTTATAATGAGATTTCTAGAATTACTTGATCAGTTAGATATATTGTAATTGTTTTATGTTTGTCATTATTTACGCTTGTCATGGTGTCTTGACTGTCTGTACAGGTAATCAAACGTTGGCAGCAGCGTGTATCGAGCTTGAGAAGAGTGAGAGATCAAGAAGCTTCAATGGAAGACGACAACATAGCATTAGAACAGGGTAGGCCATCTTCTTTTCTCTGAATTTTATTTACAATCTAGGAAGGTAGATGTTAGTGTGTTCCCGTAGTTGCTAGACCCACCCTAGGACTAGAGGGATCGCCTCTTCCCACAGAGGGGATTTACCTTCCCAACAAATTGGTGACTCCACTGGGGACAACACATCCAAATATATGACTACAAACTTATCAGCCACAAATTCTGTTACACCATTTTTTGGTCATCTAACCTATTATCATTAGATGGACCCAAGTACACCATGTAAGACCAATTTTATCCTAAGTAAAATTTCTTTCGCTATGTAAAATAACTTAATAAAACACATTTATTAAGTTGTTTATGGTCCAAATAGGAAACCCCAAAAGGAAATATTAAACAAATCTTTATTTGTTTGATTTTCCTCATGGAATAATCAATTAAACAATAATTTAATTATTATTCCAAGTTATATTTAACCCAAAACAAGGAAATTAATTAGATAAATCCTTATTTATCTTATTATTCTATAGGAATAATTATTTAAATATTATTTAAATAATATTCCTTGTTAAATATGACTAAATCATTTATAAATAATTAAATAAATTATTATTTATTTAATTATCATTCAACCACTTCCTTAAAATAATAAATAAACCATTTATTTATTTATTATTTACAAATAAAGGGATTTGACCCAAGTCAAATACCTTTTCCCTCCAACAAATATAATAAAATATTCCATAAAAGGTGGATCTTGATTTGGTTAATATTATTTTAATCATACACCAAGATCTAGAATGACCCAATATTTTGTTATAAATAGAAGGGTTTTCTCATTCATTTGTCACCTTTCATTGCATATTAGATCACTCTGGATCTATATCCTTGGTCTGACTTTGAGCCATTATCATTGTCACATTCTCCATCATTTGCTTTGTGAGCTCCCTTGAGTTCTATGTTTGTCCGGGTTTTCTACACCAACAAGAGAGAGAAATTTTAGATCTGAAATGCTGAGGACTTTCAAGAACCCATCCCATTGAGGAGAATTGGAAACACCTTTCTTGTTTTCCTCTCAGGTGCCCCTTTAATATAAAAATTCTTTCAAATATATTGTTCTTGTCTTGTCTATTGGATGCATGGAGCAACATTTCATTTTCACTCAATGTCTTTTATGCTTAGATCTGGATTTGTGCAGCTTTATTTAGATCAACTAACTGTAGATTTAAAGATATTGGCAGCCATAATTGATGTTAGAGCTATTTGTTATGCATAGCTAAAGTGGTCTTTTTCTGACGAAAGATTCATACTAACAAATTCTATGTCCATTTCCCTTTAAAAAGTGGCACCTGTGTTCATCAGGAAAAATGGCATTGTTGCATATATGAACGTTCCCCATGGTGTGGTAAAAGTTGTTTTCTTCTGATCTTCCTTTTCAACCGCTACTTGATTGTATCTGGAGAAACCATCAAACATAAATAATCTATATGCTCCTGTCACTTTCTATAACACATAATCCATCTTAGGCAAAGGATAATTGTCTTTAAGTGATGCCCTGTTTAAATTCCTGAAGTCAACACATAGCCTTATCTCTCCATTATTTTTCCTTACAGGAACTAGGTTAGAAACCCAGTCTAAATATCTGAGTGGGACTATAATCTTTGCCTGCAACAATTTCTTCACTTCCTTTTCAATTGGAGCAAGGAGTAATGGATTGATCTGCCTAAGTTTCTATATGTGAGGCTTGACCACATCCTTCAAAGGTATCTTGTGCTGAATAATATCTAGGTCGTATTTTTTCAAATCCTCATAAGACCATGCAAATACATCCATATATTTTTGGAAAAGATCAATGTACCTTTCTTTATAATTATTTGTGAAACCCTTGAATAACTTGACAATCTTGGGCTCCTGTTGAGTTCCCAGATTACAATCTTCCATCTCACCCTCTTGAGATACCTTCTTTTCAGCCAGTGCTACGTCATTTGAATTAAACAATATTTCAAGAGGAACTAATCCTCTAGGCAATATATTATCTTTCAACTGGATTATTTTCTGATCACCTATTGATTACTTAAGATTTTTCAAGTCTTCATTCTGATCATTCTGTTCACTTTCTTGATCTATTTCATTATCTTCAAAGTTTTCAATCATTGTAAGGAAATGATTTATTTTCTCATCATCTTCAAAAACCTACCAGTGCTTAACATTGTCAGGAATGGAGGGTCTATGCCTCAAGTCAATCTCATACCTCAATTTCATATTTATAGGTGGCTTGAAAGTACCAGTGAATCTGCCATTCTATTTTCTTCTCTTGGAATGAATTGAAGATTCAAAGCTTCAAAATAATTCTCAATTAGGTCCCATACTTCATTCCTATATGATCTCAACCTTGGATGTTTGGTTTGACAAATATTTTTAATATATCTTATAATCAAATCATAATCACAAAAAATGGAAATACAATGGATTCCCATTTGTTTAGAAGTTTGAAGACTCAAAATTAATGCCTCATACTCAGCTACATTATTTTTTGATTCAAATTCAAGTTTAAAATAAAAAGGCAAAATATTACCTTCTGGAGATATCAGTAAAAATCCAGCTCCTGTGCCATATTTTGAATAGGCACCATCAAAATAACACTTCCAAATTTTGTTTGAACCCATCTCATTATGTACAATTTATGAAGAGATCTGATTCTCTGAGTCTTCAGCAAACTCCGCATCTTCATGCAGCATAAAACAAGAAATATCTTCCTTCTCTTGACCATAGATAGGGGAATTTCCTACATCTTTCTTTGTGGTAGTTTTAACAAATCTTGTTTCTCTGTATAACCTTCTTTCTTCCCCATTGAAAACAAGAATAATAGCATATGTGAAGTCCAGTTTTAAAAAACCTCCAAGCTTCGCTCCCCAATATCTGGACAAAAGCATACCAAATCTAGTCGGAATATCTGCAACAACTAGATCCATCATGATACCTTTGGCTAGAATTTAGGCTAGGGATACCACCATGTCTTTGATAAGCCCATCACACTTCACTCTTTTTGAATCAAACGAATATGGGTCTCTATAGGATTTAGTAATTTGTAAATTCAATTCTTTCATTACAGATAATGGCATGGGATTATGTGAAGCACCAGAGTCCAACATACAATTATGAAGAATAAAATCATGAAGAAGTAGTGATAAATAAAATGGAGGAACAGAAGAATCTACCTCCTCCACATGTGGACCAAAAGTGACCACTGGTTTTTCCTCTTGCAAATTCATAGTATCACCAATATCATCAGACTGAGAAACATTAATGAATTCTGCAATCTCCTTCTTGTAACCTGGTGTCTTAGCTAGCTCAAGAAGGGGTACTTGGATTTTGACCTTTTTTAGCTCTTTGGATAGACTGAAAGCTTGATTTTGTTTGAAAATATTCTCGGGTTCTTCTTGATTTCTGCTAGGATTAGCAATTTGATCAGGCACAGTAACAACCTTCTCCAAATTATTAGTATCAATAGACTTATTTTGGGAAGTCTCAGCCTGTTGTTTTTCAGTTCCACTTACTGAATTCATAGGTCGTTTCCCCTTATCTAATTGTTTTATTAAGTTATTTGGTTATGGAGTCGCCATTGGAGAAGGGGCTGACTCTTGCTCTTTATCTTCATCATCCTGCGTCCTTGATCTCTTTCTTGATCTTAAATCATATTGCTTATGCATCTCTGCTTGCATAAAGTTTGTGAATTGCTTGTAATACTCATCCATATCTTCTTGGTCAAATGACACCTCAACTTCTGTGCATTCTTCTTCACATTCTTCCTCTTCTTCATATTATTTCATGTAAATGGCAGATATCGGATCTTCAACTTCCCTTTGATCATATTTAGTAGATTGTGAGGGTGTTGCTTCTATATACAGTGGTGCCTGAACCTGGTCTTGATCTATTCTCTCCCTCTGCAAAATTTGCAGGGGCTGCTTTCTAAATTGAGGATTTAAAACTCCTCTTTTCTGTTGTGCAGGCCTTTTGGAGTTTTCACTATCTAGCTCCATCTTCACTAATTTATTTGAAATTTTTTTGATAACCTTTGTCATGTCATCAATTCTCTGATCCTGTGGTGATTCCTCTTTGGCCTTGCCTTTCTCTTGAACTGACTGCTTTTCTTGTGTCTTCCCAGTGGCAGTCATGTTTGCTTCAATCTCCAAAGCATCAGTTTGGATTTTTTCAAGAGTAGGAGATATCCTCTCTCTTAAAGTGAAACTAAAATCTGACTCAAAAGCTCCAGAAAAAACTACCCTTGCTCCAACAGGAGGAGGTTTCATTTCTGTGGGTAAAATATTATACAATTCGTTGAATCTTTTAATAAAATCATTCATGTTTTCATTATACTTTTTCTTGATTGCATTAAACTCAGTTAATGAATAAACATGATCTCTTTTTTCACCCCATATTTGGGTAAATTGTGTCTCTAATTCCTCCCAATTATTAATTGAGCTATTCGGAAAACCTTTAAACCATTTTCTGGCCTCTCCATTCAGAGACTGTACAAAAAGTCTCATCACTACATCAAGATGTTCAACATTTAGATTCTCAACAAAAGTGAAAAACAATGGCAAGTGTTGTTCTGCAGTCACTTCATCTTCACCAGTAAAACGAGGAAGTAACTTGAGGTATTCTTGGGGCATGGCATTCAAAGGTTGTGGAAGATTTAACAGTGCATACATGTTCATCAAGAAGACAGGGGCTGCCATGTTTATGCCATGGTTATCCACTCCTTGAGTAGGTGGGGTTTGTGAACCAGTTGTGAATGTGGATGAATGGGGTGAAACAACTGATATGGGAAGGAGTTGATGAATAATATTAGAAGAACTAGTAACTTTATTTGGTTGAGCTTTTGTAAATGTGAATGAAATAGACTCAAAATATTGTTCTTCTAATTTTGGTTCTTGAAAATGAACTGGTAGGGAAAATGATTCTTGTTCCGAGAAAATGAGTTTCCAGGAAATATCCTTAGATGAAGGGTTATGTGAACTGCTACTAGGTGCAGGCGGTGTATCATCAGGTGTAGAAAGATTTTTTGGCTTCTGAGATTTTTTAGAAACCAAATTTTCAGGTTTTGACAGAAATGGAGCTTTTTGTTGCAAGGTATCTGACCTCGTATGTGGCCTTTTATATGCCATAATTATGGAATAAAAACACAGCCTGATATTTCCTCCTCTCTGAACAACCAGAGGAAATATGACAAAAACCCAGGGAACGAACTTCGCTTCAGCTTCATCCTTGGAAACAATGCCAAAAAATGTTGTATCTCAAGAAACAATCCCTTGGCTGTGGTAAGGAATCAGTGCCCAAGACATATATATATATATATATATATATATATATATATATACTTATATATATATATATATATATATATATATATATATATATATATACATATATATATACATACATACACAGACACAGACACATACACATACACATACACATACACATATACATATATATATATATATATATATATGTCACAAAAATATTATATCAAATGATCTTTGCTTAATCACCTTCAAATATTAGTTATTAAAACCCCTCAAGAATCTGATGTAACAAATGCTTCACAATGCCATTATATGCTGATATTAAATGGAGTGATAAGAAGAACATGAAGGAAGCTTAAATTGATATGTTGGTGAACAAAATCTATCACTTTAAACTTCAGAGGAAATTTTATGAAAGCAGAGTAGTTAAAATGAAGGAGCGCCCATTAAGGATATTTAACTCTTATTCACATATGTAAAAAGAGACCTGCAACTACATTACTTCATTTTATTCATAGAAGGAAATAGACAGAATGGAATCTGGAAAACATATAAAAAACAACAGATGCAAAAATCTTGATCTTCATTCATTAATCATCAGAAAATTGAGTACAAAATTTGCAGTAGTCCAAAGGTCCAAAACTCGGAACCTTTTCCTTTCTTCTCTTTCTCTTTAAATATAATGAAAAAGCAGTTTGTAACTGCTGAAACTAATTCTAATTGCTCAAACTTCTTGAAACTTCTTAAACTACCTATTACATATCATCGAAATGTCTTATTACAATTGAACCTCTTAACAGAGATAAAATAAAACTTAAATCCTAATCTGTTTGCTAAATATGAATTGGTCCCACTGCTATTGCATCCTCTTGATTGGCTGACTTGTCTTTCTTTGAAGTTGAAGGATAATTATGTAGAACAATCACCCAGGCTCTGCATTTTTTCCGCACTTCAATATTCATCTTAGGAGAATTAATCAGCCTATTGTACTCCAGCCTAAAGGCAGTGATTCTGTTGAATGTTGGTTGTTCTGTAAATAAGGTCTTCACCAACCATAATAGCTGAAAATGCCTCTGAAGAAAGTTAATAATTGTTGCTCCTTTCAAAATATGAGTCTTCTCATGAGTGTTATCCACCTTGCTTTTTGTTAATACCAGTAGTTTTTCATAGGAATAATATGATAAAAGACTTCCTCCAAGGCCCGAGCATGATGGAAATCTTGCCCTGGCTCTTTTGTCATATAGATTGTCAAACTTGTTTACTGCCTCCTTAATCTCTGTCAATTTCTTCTCAACGGTTTTCCTGCAAGTATTTTTAACAATCAATTTGTTAATCTCTACAGCATATAGAATTCTATCTTTAATATCATTTTCCTCTAATTCTTGATCAATATTAGAATCAATGAAAACAATAAATTTCTTTGCCCATATGGCTTTGTTAATAGTCTTCTGCTTGTCTGCCATAACCTACTCCTCAAAATCTTTGATAATGCACTTTTCTTCTGATACAATAATTAGAGATCCCCAAGCTGCTCTCATTTCTTCAATGATTTCATTCCAAATGATATATTTAGCCTAAATCAAATTTATGTTTCCCTTCAATTTCTCCTTCAGACTCTTAATCTCAACATCAGCTATTTGGCAATCTATCTTGTATTTATTAATTTCCCCATCCTTGGCTTGCATTATTTTTGTTACTGTCTCTAGATCATTTTCTACCCTTTTGAGATATTTCTCTGCCATCTTCAATTCAGTGTTAAATTGAGATATCTATGATGCTGGATCATCATTGGCAGATGAAAAAATGATAGTGCAGGAATGAGAATCAATATGATTCTGTAATGACAACACAATTTCCTTCAACTTAGTAATTCCTTCTTCTTTTTACAAGAGATGTTGAAGAAGGATCTCTTTCTCACTTTCCACTTCTACCACCTCTGCTGCCATAGAATGCTCTCCAGTAGGTAACTTCAACTTTTTCATCAACACAAAAATCTTTGATTCTGCACTTTATAGCAACTTCTGCACAACAGACCTGTCATTTAGATCTACTCCAATATTTACAATTATCTTCTTGAGTTCTTCATTCTGTGTTGTTAAATCCCTTGAGTTGGCTTTCTCCAATTCCAGTTGCTTGATCACCTTCCCTAGCATGTTTTCAGCCTTAAGAGCCATTGCATTAGTTTTGGTCAAATCATTTACTATCAGTTGACCTATTTGCATATGTAAATTTACTTTATCAAGCAAAGGAATCTTTCTCACATCAACAATTAAATTTAAAGTATTGAAATTATTTGATGACCCTATAGTCATGTCAGAGGGGTGAGAAAGAGAAATCTTAAACTAATATTTTTCAAGATCCATGGCAGTCAGCAATCTTGTTTGATATGGTGTTATTTGATACTCGGCCTGTGCCTCCATGCTAGCCTTCATCCTTTGGTTTCTTTCAGCAATCTGAGCAAATACTCGTTTAATCAAAGGTACTTGTTCCTGAGCATCTCCATGTCTTCTTGGTGAGGCTGGGACATTTTTCTCATCTTCTAGTTGAAGTGAGAAACCAGGTTGAGCACTTGCTAAGTCTTCATTGAATTTTGTCCTCTTTTGAGCTCTCTGCTCCTCATCTTTAGAATCTACAACTGCTTCTTTACTTCTATTGCTTGATTTCTCAGATATGATAGGAGTCTATATATTAGAACCAACAGAACCTGCAAAACCCTTATTTGCTAGCTTCTCTATGTAAGTTTTGTTTTCATGAACAAATGTTGAGTAACCATTTTCAATTCTCCCAGTTGAAATCACTTTATGGGGACCATAAGCCCACTTATCTCCTAAGAGTAAGTTCATTCCATCTAACATCATAATAAATTCATCAGTTGCTTGCCTCATGTTGACCATAAATGGACCCACAAAAATAGGTAGCTTAAACATATGCCCCTTCTTCATAGGTACAAAATATATTTGGTCAACATTCAAACTCTGCCTAATGAATTCTAAGGAAAATAATCTCATAGGCACAAAAATAGGAAGCCTATATGGTTCTACCCCATCCCCATAAAGTCTAATCTCTGAATAATCTTCATAAACATACCAATCTCCAAATTTACAATTTGTTCCCAACTACAGGAACTCCTGAGCCTTTGGCAAGAAACATGGGGGAGAAACCCCATTCAAAATCTTATATGTAGTAGACATGAAATGATTTGTAAAATCAAACAAACCCTCCTCATTTTGTTCCTTTCTTACTACATCAGTCCAAAACAGTACTGACTTCCCCTTTTTATTTACATCCATGATGTTTAACCCCAAATGCAAGAATTCTTCCACATTTTGATATAAAAAGAGGTAAATGATAAGAGAAGGGAACTTGAATGACCTAGTGAGTGATAAAATAATGAGTTGAGTATTGACAAATTCTTGCCAATATGAAGGAATATCCAACACTACTCCTGGCTTCATCATCAATGAAAGCAGTCCCATAACTAATTTGTCCATTATGTTGTCATCTTATTTTCCCAGTATCTTTGAAATGCACCTCAGCACCAGCCAAAATTCTGCGTCAAAAACTTCTATGAAGAATTCTTTGCTGTCAGGTACAAACAGCTTTGTATCTGGCTTCAGGAAGAAGACAAACTGATTGAATTATTGACCTGCAAGACTATCGTAATGCGCTATTAATGACTCGTTAGTGAATTGAACATAAGATTCTGACTCTGGGTAACACAGGGCTTGACGAATTAACATGGTCGAGACTTGTAAAACATTTTCTCCTAGACAATTCATTACAAAACACTTGCCAGGATACATAACATACACCAACCAGTGCACAAACTCAGGAAAACGATGCGTTCTTGGAATACATGCAGACAGTACACCTTTTTTGGCCATGGCGGAGAAAATTGGACATGCTTTGCTATTCAGATAGACTTGTTGATAGAATTGAAGGTTTTCTAAAGAGCACAAAATTTCTCGAATATCCCTCTCAGTGTCCATGAGTGGAATATGGATGGATGAGCCATAAAGAGATGAATGCTTAGCCATAATTCTGCTTAGGGTGGCTAACAACAACAAGGTGGCGGACAACAATGGAAGACACAGGTGCAATCAAATTGACAAGAACGGAGAAATAACAATAGCCTTGCGAAAATAAGAACCAATTTTAAATAGGTGGCACGAGGTTTATGAATTAAATTCTGAGTTAATGCACCAAAAGACTGTTAAACGGTACTGTGACGTGGCTGAAAGCTGTCGCCAACCAGCGGCTTACGTCACTGCGGGGGGCCTCAAAGGTACAAAGTGCTCATCGGGTTCATGCCCCCGCAGTTAATCGTGACCACATATATTGATCGGACCCTCAGTCAATGGAGTCAACTACGGAGGTACCCTCTCCATTAACCCATGCGTTGAATGTGCCAGTGAGTTGCTGCTTTTATCTCCTAAAAAACAAATCTTTGGACCTTGCTCACATACTAGCTAGGTCATTAACTGAATGCTGGGACCCATCTTCATGAATCTTTTAAAGTATTGAACTTTAAATTTATACAAACATTACATATTTGAGTTAAAGTATGAGAAACTTGCACTTTAACATACATTTTTTTATATTTTTCCATTTTTTGTATTTTTGAAAAAATTAAGATAAAGGATATTGCAAATGAGCCACAACAGGGCACATTCACAGTAGTAATATGGCCCTAGGTATTTTCCTTTTGCAGAGTAAACCCCTGCAGCAAACCCACTTGTATCCCTTAAGCATGGAGAGAACCCTCGTTGATGGTTTCTCTCGAAATTTTTTGGATCCCATGCTATCGGTTGCATGGCAGCAGCTAGCCAATTTTTTTGGCATTGCAAGTATAATTTATTTGGGAGGGGGAATGGATGAGATCCTGGTGAGAAGGGAAGGGGGGAGAGGGCACTTCCTTGAAGATTTGGGAGGCTGGTTGGGCATGCGAAGAAAACCCTACGAAAGAGGGAATAAATTCAGTGGGATATAAAGTATAATGAGGTGCGAGGCAGCCCAGTATACAGACCAGGTCAGGCCCTGGAGAATAAGCAGAGCGTTGGCCAGAGGGGGAAGGGGTATTGTCATTTTACGGGTAGGAATGGGGGGTCCCCTACTAGGATCCTCCCCTGCAAACCTGTAACTCCTGCAAGATTTCCTTTGTCCAAGATGACGATGGATCAGGGGAATTGGGGCATGCAATTATGGCAGAGCACCACCGCTAACCTAATTTGGGGCCCTGATGTCTCTGTAGGCCATAGAGAAAGCTGAGCGACCAAGGCTGTGCCCACTGTTTAGATGGATAGGCAAGGGGAGCGGTTGGTCATGGTTGGGTTGCGAGCTGCAACTGATGAGATCAGGTAAATGAAGAAAGAAGGGGAGGTTGGCATGAAGGGTTGTGCAGGCTGCAAGGATTGTGGAAAAAGGAAAAGACCTGCCAGAGTGAGCATGAGTCGGACTCCTCAAAAAATGGGAAGAAAATCGGGGGGGGAGGAAGACAATGCAGAATATTATTCATGCATACAACGAAGCTCGCCTGCCTTGGTGAAAGTTGAAATCTACATGTGGGAAACCGAGTTGAGAGATAGAGAGAGCAGGAACAAATGCAAGAAGAGGGATGGGAAACTCTGGTGATTGACCCAGGAAACACAAGAGGCAAGATGTCTTTTTTTAGCCAAGTCATCCAGACTTACTGGATACTGAAAAATTTGCTGGCAAGAGCAATGTGGGGAAACAATTAGTAGCGTGAGGAACTAGTCCAAGTTCAGTCGATGCAAGTGCAGTTGTTCCACCAAAATGTGAAGCCGGGTTGCATGGAGAAGATGCTACAGAGTATGCAGTAGTAAGAAATTCCAGGCTCAAGCACAAGGGATCCGACACCAATGGATTCCTTTGATGACTAGATGATTGTAGTCTATATGATTTTTGTTATTATTTCATTATGATGTCGGATAGCTTTTAGTTGATTATAAGCATATGTTACAGTAGATGCAGTATGATACTAGATATTATGGGCTCTAAAACTTGGTTGAACATGCTCAAGACATTCAAATTTTGGATGGCGTTTAATGCAGATTGATGGCCAACAGACCTGGTTTCCTTCGGGCAGGTTGAGGTCATCGGGAACACATATTTTTGTAACCTGATTTATATATAATGAATAGAGAAGTACTTTCATGTTCACACAAAATAAATTCAATGATATATTATTATACTTTGACATATTATTCTAGAAAAATATTTAGCAATGTGAATTTCTTTATAAGTTAAATTTTTAGTGTATTGTTTTATTACATGATTTAGTAATGAGTGAATTTATTATTTCATTGTTAATTTATTATTTTAAATTGAATGAGGACGTGAAAATAATGCAAGCATAAATTCATATATATATATATATATATATATATATATATATATATATACATTTTTATTTTCCTTTCAGTGTGTCTTTTCACACACACACACACACATATATATAATTTAGGAGAGAGGAAGACAATAAATTCAAATTTTGGGATTCATATATAGAAGGATTCATTTAATTAGAAAGATGTATAGTTTTATCTATTTGAAAAAATGAGTTGTTATAGAAAAATATTTTTAATTTAACAAGTGAAATTTTTGGGAAAAAAATCAATCAGTGTAAGTTTAAATATAAAAACAAAATAGCTCTAAATATTTTTATGCAATTTAATTTATTTTCTCTCATTGATTTTGATTACAATATTCTTATTGAATGAAGGATGTTTCTTAAATTACTTTTCTTTACTAAAATCATAGATATCACATAAGAAATATAAAGATATACATTTATAGTATTCCTATTAATGAATAGGAAATCCAAATTATTTTGTTTGATAAGACTTCCACTAAAATTTTAAGTAAAAGAATTGAGAGTTTTAATTTTTTGAGAATTTAAATTTCCTTTTAAAATTTTCTAATGGGCATTGAAAATCTCAAACTATTATAGTCTTTATGTTTTAAATGAAAGGGTGAATGTCCAATTTCAACGCTTCTTTTTGTCTCTATGCAATTTTTACTTAATTTCTTTGTTGTGTAAGATAATTTCCAATCTATTAAATGGAAAAGATTCACTTCAAAGTGAAAAGAATATTAAAAATATTTGATCGCAAAATTCTTTGTAGTAAACTATACTCCTATTGTTCTTATGAAATTCTAACTCCAAAGTTTTGATAATAACATGTACAATTTTAAGCTATGTGAGTATTATTATTTATATAAATATCAATCTTCATAATATCTCTTATGCTATTTTTAAAAAACTTCTTATGATATTTCATGTTCAACTTGTTAGATGCTTAATCCTTGGGATTATGGTATATTGTAAATATTAAATTAGGAGAAAGATGAAGAGTCATAGATGAATAGGAAGTGGCATTGCACCTCTTAGAAGATGAAACCAAAGGCCATCTATCATTGTATTTATATGTGGTTCACTTTAGTAAAATTTGTTCAATCTATAGATTCATTCATTCACTTGTATTTCAATGGTGTTAGATTATCGATTTTTTGATAACTCTAGCTTACTCATTACTTATTTTATACATAGTTTAAGACAAGTGCTAACCTTGTTGATAATGACCTTCTAGGAGAGGATGTGAGGTCATTCTTGGATGGATATAATTTTTGAAAAGTGTATATATGCCAAATATGGAGGAAGAAAATACCAAAGTTTATTGGTGTTAAGAAAGAGGGAATGGAGGCAAGTGTGAGCAAGAGAAATTGCTACCATATATAGAGAGGCTATTTGCTTCCTTAAATGAAATCAAACATCAAGTTTAGATATTTATTTATGAATGCCACCATTAGATCCAACTCAACACATCTTAGTTTTGTAGGTATTTTTCAAAGGAAATGATAATTGTAGGTTCTTAGGTGGGTGACCACATGCTCTGGCTGTAAAGAATGGTGAGACAATGTTTCTTTGGAATGGAGATACAAGATACAAAAGAGTCACTTAATATTGAAATTTGAGTTATAGGATTTTCGTGGTTGCAGTCCTCAGGATAATGATAGGTTTCTCCTCTTAGTAATTGTAGTAGTTCCATCCAATGATTGAAAATTCCGTAAGTTGTCATTGACAATCCCTACTGAGTGTGTTGGCTCAATACTGGTTCTAATGTTTGTGATAATTTTCATTTGGTTTCCCCTTTGGCATTACTTCCATTATAATTTTTTTATTTTTATAAGTTTTGGCTACTTTGTGTGATTCCTTATTCAAGTACACGGTTTTCCATATTCCTCCAACTAGTGGTAAAAAAGTCATTCTTTTGTCTCAATCACTATTGTGGTGCTCGATGGAAAAGATAATTATCCAAGGTGTTGAAGAAAGATTCAATATACTTTGATCTTCAATGATATTTGGGATGGAATTTTTGATGTAGATGCTTCACCTACCAAACCTATAGATGCTAAATATGTTTCCATATGGAAAAAAAAGAAGATAATAAATCATATGCTTTCATTTTTTCTTCTATAAGTGAATAGGCGAGTCATTATATTGTATATATTAAATATTATTTGGGTGCATTGAAGAATTTGAAATATTTTTATGGTTCACATTGAGAAATAAAGCTAAATCAACTATAGTTGAAGCTCTTCAACCTAGAGTTAAAGGATGATAACGCATCGCTTTAGCATATGAAATTAAATCCCTTATGCATGGAATTGATACTGTCGGTGTCAAGATAAAAATTACTATTATGTACTTGTTGATGGTGTTAGATTATGTCAACATTGTAAGGGGATCTCCCTGATGTGAAGTCCCAATTAGACCTCACACCATTTGGTGTAGGAGTCCCATCCAGTCATACAACCCGACCACCGTTGAAATGGTTTTCCAAGAATGCCTTGGTTACAATAGGACATAAAATAATTAAGTGTCTCTTTGGGGCAGCAAGAATGTGAGCTTCGTGAGACACTCGATGTAAGGTGTATGAGGGAAACTTCCACGGATGGTAAGATAACTGAGCCACCGGTTAGAAAAGTAATAGTAATATCTTAAAGGGGGGCCCAAGAATAAAAGAGAGAATTGCTGAGTACATGTAGGTTGGTCCACATGATAAACAACAATCGTTAAAGTGTAACAATATCCATTCAATAAAAACCATAACCAAGCAACGAAATATTTCATTAACCTAGCATGTAAATAAATCAACATATACCATACACATAACCAGAATAGTCCAACTATATACACAATACATGTATGAATGAATGTAGACTCATTGAGCTTATGATAACAAGTAAGAGATCTCAAGTACACTATTACATGAGTGAATCATTGTATCCAATAGTGGAACACGAAGCCACAACTTGATTCTCCAAATAATAATCTATCTACTATGTAGTACAAGGGAATCCATGGCTAAGCATCCCCAAAAAGACATTTGCTTGAGTTATGATAGCTATTTATAACAAATAAAATGACTCTTGAGCTTCTCATGACTCTTTGACTTATATGATTATTCATATTCTAATATGACTCATTACATTCCAGTGTGTGGCCATTGGTATTCCATTTTTGTCCCTTGGACTTCATTACATAACATTTATTACACAAGAAAACTTACACATGAGACGCTGGCCTGATAGGACAAAAATGCTAAAAGACAAAGCTCATAAAATGGATAGATTATGTGTTTCTTCATCGAGTGAATTTGTGATATAATTGGGCCATGCTCTGAACTCCTTTGTGATGTGTTTGATTTGGTTTGGAAATTATCCTTTGTAGCACGCCCTCAACTCCAATGATTATGGCAGTATGTTCTTGGAGCTAACTGGACATTATTCCACATCCATGAAAGCTTCATGTGCACTTTGATTGGTGCAAATGCATACTGCTGAATAATATATTTGGTCACTTCCAAGCCTTCATGTTCTGTTACCTACTTGATTTATTCTATATAATATCTGATATTCTAAAATACGACCTCCTTGCCTTTGATTTCTTCAAGACATCCGATGGAAGACATCCCATGCTTATGTATAAGAGACTCAAACCCATTATGAAGCTAGTTATATAAAACCATAGTGTTAACCTATTGTGCTCCCAAATGTGAGTAATTCTGTAGGTGGTGTAGAAATTATACAATATGCACTTATATCCTGGATTATCCTAATCTAACAATTATATGCCATTGTTAAATATAGAATCACTTCTACAAATCTTTGCGGAATTTGAAACACAATCGCCAATCACAATATCATGAAGAAAGATCAATCACATATAACACAAAGAATTTACCCGGGGAAGGATATAGCTAAAAACCCCACTATCTTCTATTATGTATTATATCATGGATCATGAAACAATTACATACAAAGCTCTACTCCAAGAGATATTAGTACAATAGCTAATTGTCTCACACTTTCATACAAAAATTGGCAAGTTCCTTAGCCAATTTACTGTGTTGAGATTGCAACAAGATGACAGAGCTTAGTGGAAAGGAGTCGCCTTCACTAAGTGGGCCCGCAGGCTATTTTTGGCGCAAAGTCTATTTTTAGACATATGGATCATGTTCTATGAGTTGCAGGATGCTATTTGTGGAGGGTTGGTCAAGTTGGAAAAATAGATGGACTTCTATTTTTAGACATACTGGGCGGAATCTATTTTTAGATTGCGAGTCTAAAAATAGATATGTCAAATATTATTAGCTCTTAATAATATTTAGACTCTAAACATTATCTTATTCTCTTGGAGCACTTCAGTTTGATGCCTGGATGTGGCACATGTAGCTGACAGAAGGAATTACGCTATTCCTAGGGTCTAAGTGGAGCTATTGCATGAAAGACTTCAGTTAGAACTCATGTGACAGAGTTTGGTGGAGTTGATTGAGGAGTTAATGGAGTTATGTTCAGTTTAACTAATCTAAACATAGTTGAGCTATTTGTATTCAGTTTAACTAATTGATACAATTAGTGAGAGTGGTGTGAATTAATTATTAATTAATTCACTAATTATAAACTCATAAATCAGCTAAAGAATGCATCAGTTAACTTCAGTGCATGGACAGTTTCAATGGAGACCAGTGCAGAAATAGGTGAAAGATCAGGTTAACTATCAGTTGTGACTATACTGTTGCTATTTGCAACACACAGATAGGTGGAGTAACCCATGAGGATTGCGCAATTCAAGCCAGGTGGTTTATCTATATAAAGAGGCCATCCCATAGCATTGAAACAAGCAATAGAGGTTGGCTATCAAGTGGCAAAAGGTTGGAGCACGAGTTTTGCTAGATCTAGCTTGATAGTGTGTAGCAATTGAGGGTGTGCATGAGAGCTTGCAAAGAGATTTGTACTATGATTGTTACATGATCTCCATGACATGTATAATATACAGATATTTGGGGTTTTCAACTTTAAGCTTTCCCATTAAATACTGTGTTCATATGTGTGATTGTTTGTGATTTTAATGTATGCATGCAATTGATTTTATTTCCGCATGTGATGATCAATGGTAGAAGAGATTCTGTATTATGCATGAAGGTAAAATAGTGTGTGATCAGGAGAATCTCAGCGAATAATATATCAGTTATTCAAATTTCTACATGGTATCAGAGCGATATTGATCATTGGAGCAATTGCAGTACATTGAAGCGGTTGAGTTTTGTGTTGGTGGAATTCGAATTTGCAGCAGTGTTTTCTTGGTGTCGAAGTTGAGATGTCTTTCAACGGATTGCGATTGGAGTATGCCCTTGAGGGTAGCTCGAATTATATTGCATGGAAGGACAGGATGGAGATGGTGCTGGATGACAATGGGTTGAAGGAGTTCATAGATGCAGAAATTCCAAAGCCTACTTCTAGTGATGCTGCCGTACTTGATGCATGGCAAAAGAAGACAGAAAAGTGTCGAAGGATTCTGTTGGAGGGTGTGAAGGATCACATAGTATCCAGCCTTCATGGTAAAGCTTCTCCATTCTTGATGTGGAAAGCTTTGACAGATTTATTCCAAATAAAGAGTGACCAGAGGAAGTTGGCGCTCAAGGATAAACTCAGGAACATAAAGATGGAGAAAGGCGACAGTATGCCCAAGTACCTCACGAAGTTCATCCAATGCAGGGATGAGCTGGGAAGTTTGGGGGTGACTGTTGATGATGAGGACTTGGTGAGCTTGGCTCTCCAATGGTCGGGAGAAATTGCCAGGATGGGAGCGACTTTGGTCGGATCTTGTGCAAGAGGAGATAAGGCGGAGTACGGGGGACGATCCTCATGAAAGGCATCTGATGAAGATAAATACTTTGGATGCTAAGAAAAGAGGGAAGAAAGCTTCTCATTCCAGTGTGAAAGGCAAGAAGCAGGACATGTCCAAGGTGAAGTGCTTTCATTGTCACCAACACGGACATTACGCCACAAATTGTCCACAGAAGAAGAAAAATAAGCAGGATGTTGGGACTGCAGCTGGAGAGGCCTTAGCCTCACAGTTTGAGCCGAATTTTTCACTGATCGCATGCTTGGCCTCAAGTGTGATGGGATCAGTGTGGTTTCTTGATAGTGGTGCATCTTTTCACATGACAGGAGATCGAGATTTGTTTACTGATCTGGATGAGAAAGATCTTGGAGTGCTCATCGAGATGGGCGATGATGGTAGATATAGTGCGACCGGTATCGGTACCATTTCCTTTGAGAGGGAGTCTGGTAAACCCTTCAGATTGAAGGAAGTGATGCATGTTCCAGAGTTGAAGAATAATCTTATCTCTGTGGCGATGTTAGAAGACAAGGGATATGATGTTGTCTTTAGCGAGGAAAGGCTTTCTACTTGTGATGGAGGCAAGCTGGTGAGACTTGGGAAGGATAGGGTTTTGAGTTAAGAACCTTTATCAATTGTAGGTAGATGGCTGCGCAACAATGGCAAGCAAGGCAGAAGGAGTGGTGAGCTGGGATGATGGCGAGTTGTGGGACCGGAGATTGGGCCACCTTCACCATGGAGCTTTGAAGATACTGCAGCAGATTTCTACTGGGCTTCCTAAAGGCACTCTTGCGCAGTCAGATCAGTGCAAGGGGTGTACCTTGGGAAAATTTGTGAAAACCACCTTTCACGAGAAGGATAGTCGTGCCACGACGATCCTTGAGAGAATTCACACAGACGTGTGTGGACCTTTCTCAGTAGCTTCGACAGCAAAGCACAGGTATTATGTGATATTTGTTGATGATTTTTCTCGTAAGTTCTGGATCTTCTTCATGCAGAAGAAGAGCGAGACATACTCAAAGTTCTGTGAGTTCAAGGCACTGGTTGAGAAAGAATCGGGGAAGCAGGTGAAGGCTCTAAGGAGCGACAATGGTGGTGAATTCATCTCTGGCGAATTCAAGGACTTTTGCAGCGCAGAAGGAATTCGAAGAGAGCTCATAACACCTCATAACCCACAGCAGAACGGGGTTGCTGAGCGGAAGAACAGAACGATCGTGGGTGCTGCACGGGCGATGTTGCATGATCAGGGCCTACCCATTCACTTGTGGGCGGAGGCATGCAATACTGCAGTATATGTGCAGAACCGTTTTCCTCACAAGATACTTGGCATGAGTACACCCGAGGAGGCGTTTTCTGGTAAGAGGCCTGATATTTCCCATTTGAGGATTTTTGGTTCACCTGTCTACATGCATGTGACGAAGGATGCCAGGAAGAAGCTGGATCCGACCGCAGAGGTTGGGATATTTGTGGGGTACAGTGATACACCCCACAACTATCGTGTGTATTTTCCAGACAGTCGCAAGACTGTTGTGCGATGGGATATCAAATTTCAGGAGGAGAAAGCCATGAAGTGTTCGCTTGAGAGGGAGCCACACTTGCATGCAGATGAGGAGCTATTAGTTCCTAAGGATGAGCCTCAGGATGTGGATCAACCACAAGAGGAGGTTCATGGAGTGGAAGAGACCACTCATGCAGCGCCAACCATCAGAGGGCGGAAGCGCACTACAGAAGCTGAGCGACTGGCTCAAGATGCAGAGAAGGTTGTAGGAGCACCTACATCATAGTGCAGACAGAGATAGTCACCTGACCGGTATACTAGATACATGGCTCTTGTGAGAAAGTGTATCATGACAGAGCCATCCTCTTTCGAGGAAGCTATGGAGGACCCCGCATGGGTAGATGCCATGGTGGAAGAGTATGATTCGATTGTCAGAAACAGTGCATGGGAGATTGTCCCAAGGCCGGAGGGGAAATCAGTGGTGGGTTCGAGATGGATCTACAAAGTGAAGCAGGAAGCTAATGGGAGTGTAGAGAAGTATAAGGCAAGATTTGTTGCCCGAGGCTTTTCACAAATTAAGGGGATCGATTATGAGGAGACCTTTGCACCTGTCGCAAGGTATTCTTCCATACGGACGATTCTTGCTCTCTCAGAGCAGATGGGGTGGCACATTCATCAAATGGATGTGAAGACTGCGTTCCTCAACGGAGTCATTGAGGAGGAGGTGTACATAGAGCAGCCCGAAGGTTTCAAGATCTTCAGCAGCGAGTCGCATGTGTGCAGGCTCAAGAGAGCGTTGTATGGGTTGAAGCAAGCACCTCGTGCTTGGTACACACAGATAGACAGTTATTTCACCGGACTTGGATTATCCAAGAGTGAGGTGGATCCTAACCTATACCAGATAGTGGTGGAGGGTAAGTTGTTGATCATTGTACTTTATGTAGATGATTTGATTTTGATAGGTGATGAGCTGTTGATACTCTCATGCAAGGAGGATCTTGCAAGAGAGTTTGAGATGAAGGACTTGGGCCTCCTTCATTATTTCTTGGGATTGGAAATTTGGCAGCGCAGTGATGGACTATTTGTTTCTCAGGGTAAGTATGCCCGAGAGATACAGGAGAAGTTCAACATGCATGGCTGCAAGCTTGTTGATACTCCTCTTCTTGGTGGATGGAGGAAGGAGGATGCTACTTCGGTGGAGGTACTGGATGCCCCTGTTTATCGACAGTTGGTGGGGTTGCTTATGTATCTGGTCAATACACGACCCGACATATGCTATGCTATTAACCATCTTTCACAAGCTATGCTTAAGCCAACCAAGCTCTTCTGGAAGGCAGGCAAGCATGTATTTCGTTATCTCGGAGGCACATCGGGATATGGATTATGGTACAGATAGGAGGATGAGGTGAGGCTATGTGGCTTCACGGATGCAGATTGGGTAGGGAGCCCAACGAACAGAAAGAGCACACCTGGAGGGATTTTCATTATCGTTTTGACAACATTTTCTTGGTATAGCAGGAAGCAGAGATCCGTGGCACTCAGTTCAGCGGAGGCCAAGTATATGGCAGCAAGCTTGGCTGCATGCGAGGCTATATGGATGAGGAATATCCTGGTCAGGTTGTTCAGTTCACACTTGGAGCCTACTGTGATTTATTGTGATAATCACAGTTGCATCAAACTCTCGGTTAATCCAGTATTTCATGATAGATTCAGACACATTGACATCCGGTATCATCATATCAGAGATTGTGTGCAGCAGAGGATCATGTTACTTTCATACATTCCCACGGAGGATCAGGATGTTGATATCTTGACGAAGGCGCTCACCAGGAGCAAATTCGAATACCACAGGGGCAGGATAGGGGTTGCAGATAATCTGTATCTTGTTGAGAGGGAGTGTTGAGATTGCAACAAGATGACATAGCTTAGTGGAAAGGAGTCGCCTTCACTAAGTGGGCCCGCAGGCTATTTTTGGCGCAAAGTCTATTTTTAGAATATGTCTATTTTTAGACATATGGATCATGTTCTATAAGTTGCAGGATGCTATTTGTGGATGGTTGGTCAAGTTTGAAAAATAGATGGACTTCTATTTTTAGACATACTGGGCGGAATCTATTTTTAGATTGCCAGTCTAAAAATAGATATGTCAAATATTATTAGCTCTTAATAATATTTAGACTCTAAACATTATCTTATTCTCTTGGAGCACTTCAGTTTGATGCCTGGATGTGGCACATGTAGTTGACAGAAGGAATTACGCTATTCCTAGGGTCTAAGTGGAGCTATTGCATGAAAGACTTCAGTTAGAACTCATGTGACAGAGTTTGGTGGAGTTGATTGAGGAGTTAATGGAGTTATGTTCAGTTTAACTAATCTAAACATAGTTGAGCTATTTGTATTCAGTTTAACTAATTGATACAATTAGTGAGAGTGGTGTGAATTAATTATTAATTAATTCACTAATTATAAACTCATAAATCAGCTAAAGAATGCATCAGTTAACTTCAGTGCATGGACAGTTTCAGTGGAGACCAGTGCAGAAATAGGTGAAAGAGTAGGTTAACTATCAGTTGTGACTATACTGTTGCTATTTGCAACACACAGATAGGTGGAGTAACCCATGAGGATTGCGCAGTTCAAGCCAAGTGGTTTATCTATATAAAGAGGCCATCCCATAGCATTGAAACACGCAATAGAGGTTGGCTATCAAGTGGCAAAAGGTTGGAGCATGAGTTTTGCTAGATCTAGCTTGATAGTGTGTAGCAATTGAGGGTGTGCATGAGAGCTTGCAAAGAGCTTTGTACTATGATTGTACTATGATTTCCATGACATGTATAATATACAGATAGTTGGGGTTTTCAGCTTTAAGCTTTCCCATTAAATACTGTGTTCATATGTGTGATTGTTTGTGATTTTAATGTATGCATGAAATTGATTTTATTTCCGCATGTGATGATCAATGGTAGAAGAGATTCTGTATTATGCATGAAGGTAAAATAGTGTGTGATCAGGAGAATCTCGGTGAATAATATATCAGTTATTCAAATTTCTACATACTGTCTTCGGACAACCTGCCTCCACTGTGCAATCCCTGATGGTAAAGAACCCTGAATGAATGATTCTTTCCTGCCTTGACTGCACAATCCTCATAGGCACATCTAATGTGTATGTGGTTGCATGTGTGCAACCATATAATGTCACAACTGATACTTTACTTCCCTTTCACCTAGAACTCAACTAGGTCTCCACTTGATCTAACATGCATGCAGCTAATAATAGTAAAAACATTAGTTTCATGTGATATCACTGATTGTAAATTAATTAATATTTAATGCACTTAATCTCTCAATAGTGTATATTCAGTTACAACTAGCATAGCTGACTTTAACTCACTTAACTGAGTTAAACTGATTTACAATTTGCATTAAATAATGCACCACTACACTTCCAACTTTGTTACAACTAGAATCACTCTGTTACAACTCAATTCAACCTGCATGCCCCACCAACCAACCTATTAACTCGAAATTTACTTGGCTAACTGATTTTCCACTTCAGTTAACTATTTCCAATTCCACATTGAGAATATATTATTGTTTATTGTTTAACTAATATTAAGGGATAATAATAGTCGACGTGCATCTATAAATATACATGCAATCTATAAATAGAACTTGCACATACATATATAAATAGACCTCATCTATAAATAGAATTTTCTCATGCATCTATAAATAAACATCCACCTAAAAATAGCCTGTGTGGGCCCCACCTAGTATAGGTGCTCAATTTTCACTAGGATCAAGGATGTTGTTTCTGGATGCCAATTTCATTTTTTCTTGTTGAAAAATTCAATAGGTGGAGTCTCAATTGAACTCTATGTATTTCTAAAGAGATATTATCCTTCTTTTCCAAATATTGTGGATCATATGGATATTTGGAAATCCACTTATGCATTTGATCAACTGTTTTGTTTTCTACCTTTAAGAGTTTCACCACTTCCTATGCATTCTTATGAATTCCAATGAAAGGAGACATGACTTGTTGTATAAGTATCATATTTTCATATAGTCACGTCATAGTATCCTCCATTTGTCCTAGTTCTTCTTGCAAGGCTGACGGCCATTCTGCGGTATTGAAGTTTTGTGATGACATCCACTGGTTTTCTACCACAAAATGTTCTACATATTTCTTTGTCGCAAGAATCTCTCTTCCTAGTATGTTATTATAATTTATAAAATGCTCTGATCTATCTTGTGTTGTTGTAGCGAATGAAAAAATCGATTCCATAACGGCCCTCATATTTATTCTAGTGTTGGAGGTGATCACATTTTTTGTCGTCACTGAGATTGGGTTATGACGATCATTGGGAAATTACCCATGCCTTTACTACATGATCCTCTTCTTTAATAGATCAAATGTTACGCTGCAAAAATTTATGATGATGTTTGATGGTGAAGGTGTAATCCCCATCTCTCTGAATGGAAGATGTCCTCTTGTGAGTGGTTTTTCCCCTGAAGTACTGGGCTCATCATCCATGGGTTGGATGGTGCCTTCTTCCTCATAATTCTCGACCTCCAATTCATGAGTCAATTTTTCTTCTTCCAGCCTCTGTGCTACTTCCTCCTCTTGAGATTTCCTATGTTGTTCTTCCTCTATTTGCATCCGCTCTTCTTTTTCTACCAGTTCCTTCTCAAGCAACTCATCCTGCTTCCTTCCCTCCTCTTTCTTTCCTCTATGGTTATGTTTGTGTAGCTCCTATATTTAAAGGACCTTTTAACTCAAAATTTACTTGGCTAACTGATTTTCCACTTTAGTTAACTATTTCCAATTCCACATTGAGAATATATTATTGTTTATTGTCCAACTAATATTAAGGGATAATAATAGTCGACGTGCATCTATAAATATACATGCAATCTATAAATAGAACTTGAACATACATATATAAATAGACCTCATCTATAAATAGAATTTTCTCATGCAATTATAAATAAACATCCACCTAAAAATAGCCTATGTGGGCCCCACCTAATATAGGTGCTTAATTTTCACTAGGATCAAGGATGTTGTTTCCGGATGCCAATTTATTTTTTTCTTGTTGCAAACTTCAACAGGTGGAGTCTCAATTGAACTCTATATATTTCTAAAGAGATACTATCCTTCTTTTCCAAATGTTGTGGAGCATATGGATATTTGGAAATCCACTTATGCATCTGATCAACTGTTCTATTTTCTACCTTTAGGAGTTTCACCACTTCCTATACATTCTTATGAATTCCAATGAAAGGAGCCATGACTTGTTGTATAATTATCATCTCGTCATATAGTCGCGTGATAGTATACTCCATTTGTACCAGTTCTTCTTGCAAGGCTGACGACCATTCCGTGGTATTGAGGTTTTGCGACGACATCTACTAGTTTTTTGCCAAAAAATGTTCTACATATTGCTTTGTTACAAGAATTTCTCTTCTCAATATGGTATTCTCATTTAGAAAATGCTCTGATCTATCCTGTGTTGTTGTAGCGAATGAAAAAATCAATTCCATAACTGCCCTCATATTTATTCTAGTGTTGGAGGTGATCACCTTTTCTTTCGTCACTGAGATTTTGTTATGAGGATCATTGGGAAATTACCCATGCCTTTACTACATGATCCTCTTCTTTAATAGATCAAATGTTACGCTGCAAAAATTTATGATTATGTATGATGGTGATGGTGTAATCCCCATCTCTCTGAATGGAAGATGTCCTCTTGTGAGTGGTTTTTCACCTAGAGTACTGGGCTCATCATCCATGGGTTGGATGGTGCCTTCTTCCTCATAATTCTCCTCCTCCAATTCACGAGTCAATTGGTATTATTCTAGCCTCTGTGCTGCTTCCTCCTCTTGAGATTTCCTCTATTTTTATTCTTCTATTTGTATCCTCTCTTATTTTTCTACCAGTTCCATCTCAAGCAACTCATCCTGCTTCCTTCCCTCCTCTTTCTTTCCTCTATGGTTATGTTTGTGTAGCTCCTATATTTAAAGGACCAAATTTCCATTTTCTATTGCTATCGCTTGATGAGTACCTGATCCTTTTTCTAGGAGCTAACTTCTTTACTTGAG
Source organism: Pinus albicaulis (assembly GCA_034641835.2). Lineage (NCBI taxonomy): Eukaryota > Viridiplantae > Streptophyta > Pinopsida > Pinales > Pinaceae > Pinus > Pinus albicaulis. The sequence continues at coordinate 1,587,119,077 of CM076579.1, forward strand.
GTGTTGTTTCCTCCTCCTCTTCCTGTTCTTGCTCCTCCAAGTCATGATTTGGTGTATTGTGAGGTTAAATTGTGTTCATGGATGGATGTATATTTATTGTGGAATTATACTAGTTATTTATATTTTCATCCTCTAGTCGTAATATTTATGAATACCTTGTATTATGCTCAATCCTTTCACATTGTTTCCTGAAAATTCGCCTAGGGTCATATGCATGGAATTATTTGGTGACTAATTGTAGGCAGCGTGGCCTTCAGTTTCAACTTCCAATGTCCTATGAATCTTTAATTAATACAATCTAATCCTTAATGGAAATATGGGCCAAGGGGATTTCTTTGTCATGTGAAGGGTTCCTGACAGTTCCTTTCCTAGCTGATTTTTCACCTCCTGCATGACCACCTTGTTTGTCACATATGAGGGATTATTTTACATCCCAAGCATCTGATGCAAGTTCCCTTAGGAATTGAAAAAAAATTCTATAATAACTTGAAGAGGCTCCTTCACTTGATCTGTCATGCATGGCGGGTTGGTGTCGAAAATCGGGTAAAACATGGTTGCAAAGAAGTGTTCAACCAATATGTCATATACACCTCTAAAGATTCTTTCTGATAACACCCTGCAATGGACATAAACTAGGAGCTTCTCTTTAGGACTTTATTTCCAATACAACTTCATGAATGGATATCATGCACATATATCGTCCAAGAGATATGCATACCTGTAAAATTTTGGGATAATAATAGTCAACGTGCATCTATAAATATACATGCAATATATAAATAGAACTTGCACATACATATATAAATATACCTCATCTATAAATATAATTTTCTCATGCATCTATAAATAAACATCCACCTAAAAATAGCCTGTGTGGGCCCCGCCCAGTATAGGTGCTTAATTTTCACTAGGATCAAGGATGTTGTTTCAGGATGCCAATTTAATTTTTTCTTGTTGCAAACTTCAACAGGTGGAGTCTCAATTGAACTCTATATATTTCTAAAGAGATATTACCCTTCTTTTCCAAATGTTGTGGAGCATATAGGTATTTGGAAATCCACTTATGCATCTGATCAATTATTATGTTTTCTACCTTTAGGAGTTTCACCACTTCCTATGCATTCTTATGAATTCCAATGAAAGGAGCCATGAATTGTTGTATAAGTATCATCTCGTCATATAGTTGCATCATAGTATCCTCCATTTGTCCTAGTTATTCTTGCAAGGATGGCGGCCATTCTGCGGTATTGAAGTTTTGTGATGACATCCACTGGTTTTCTGACACAAAATGTTCTACATATTGCTTTGTCGCAAGAATTTCTCTTCTCAGTATGGTATTATCATTTAGAAAATTCTCTGATCTATCTTGTGTTGTTGTAGAAAATGAAAAAATTGATTCCATAACTGCCCTCATATTTATTCTAATGTTGGTGGTGATCACCTTTTCTGTCGTCACTAAGATTGGGTTATGAGGATCATTGGGAAATTACCCATGCCTTTACTATATGATCCTATTCTTTAATATATCAAATGTTAAGCTACAAAAATTTATGATTATGTCTGATGGTGAAGGTGTAATCCCCATCTCTCCGAATGGAAGATGTCCTCTTTTGAGTGGTTTTTCACCTGGAGTACTGGGCTCATCATCCATGGGTTGGATGGTGCCCTCTTCCTCATAATGCTCCTCCTCCAATTCATGAGTCAATTGTTTTTCTTCCAGCCTCTATGTTGCTTCCTCCTCTTGAGATTTCCTCTGTTGTTCTTCCTCTATTTGTATCCACTCTTCTTTTTCTACCAGTTCCTTCTCAAGAAACTCATCTTGCTTCCTTCTCTCCTCTTTCTTTCCTCTATGGTTCTGTTTGTGTAGCTCCTATATTTAAAGGACCAAATTTCCATTTTTTGTTGCTATCGCTTAATGAGTACCTGATCCTTTTCTTGGGAGCTAACTTCTTTAATTGAGGCGTTGTTTCCTCCTCCTTTTCCTGTTCATGCTCCTCCAAGTCATGATTTGGTGTATTGTGAGGTGAAATTGTGTTCGTGGATGGATGTATCTTTATTATGGAATTATACCAGTTCTTTATATTTTCATCCTCTAGTCGGAATATTTATGAATACCTTGTATTATGCTTGATCCTTTCACATTTTTTTCTGAAAATTCGCCCAGGGTCATATGCATGGAATTATTTGGTGACTAAGTGTAGGCAGTGAGACTCTTCAGTTTCGACTTCCAATGTCCTATGAATCTTTAATTAATATAATATAATCCTTAATGGAAATATGGGCCAAGGGGATTTCTTTCTCATGTGAAGGGTTCCTAACAGTCCCTTGCCTAGCTGATTTTTCACCTCCTGCATGACCACCTTGTTTGTCACATATGAGGGATTATTTTACATCCTAAGCATCTGATGTAAGTTCCCTCGGGAATTGAAAAATAGTCCACAATAACTTGAAGAGGCTCCTTCACTTGATCTGTCATGCATGGTGGGTTGGTGTCAAAAATCAGGTAAAACATGGTTGCAAAGAAGTGTTCAACCAATATGTCATATACACCTCTGAAGCTTCCTTCTGATAAAACCCTGCAAAGGACATAAACTGGGAGCTTCTCTTTAGGAGTCCATTTCCAATACAACTTCGTGAATGGATATCTTGCACATATACCGTCCAAGAGATATGCATACATGTAAAATTTTGGAGCTTAATGTGATTTCAAATATGCTTTGACTCACCCCACTTGTCTTCGCAACTCAAATGATAATATATCTGCCAAATTAAAATCTCTTCCAAGATTCACCACCAAATTGACTATATATATCCAGTTCTCTTAGAAAAATTCAACATTCTTGGGCCCAAACATACAACAATACATAGCTATCAAATACTGATATACGTCTCTTAATATCTTTGTTAGATAAATTGTTGTTGGGTGATGGTGAAACTTTGGCACATTCTCGACACCATTGCTTGATAACATCGGTCATGTTGAGGTTATCCCATCTTGTGTAAAAAGAATCATTTGCATATTAATTTTTCTTGAGCATATTATAATACGCCTGCATATCCTCACCATAATAGGTGGTGATATGTTCACCACTTTGATTGTGAAGCACAAGGTGTGAGTCATCCCTATGTATAATTTTCCATTCAATAGCTTAAGCACATGGCATGACCAGGTATATGCATGTGATCTTGTGTATCCTATACTTCTTAATTTTTATATATGCATTCACATCTTCTAAGTCCTCAGGAAATGTCTCTTGCATGAACATGTTGTATATCTTTCTCTAGGTAACCTTTGTCGTCTTGTCAATAAAAAACTGAGTGTCCGCATATATAGGAATATTGGACTTTGTAACTTAAAGTGGCCCATCAATACTTGCTCCTGAAGTTATTTTTAGGCTACTTTGTGTGGAGGCATGTCTCCAAGAGATTATGACATAGTGGTAACACTTGTAGAATGAACACTTGTTTGTGGAATCACACTCATGGCGATAATATTAGCTTAAAACAACCAACTATGCAACAGTATTTGTAAATCACATTCAAAGAGTCAACACAAATGATAGAGCATAAAAAGTATGAAAGATAGTAAAAAATATCTTTTATACAAGTAAAAGTACACATTCAAACCGAAAGGGCACACTCTCGAAGCATGAAGAGATATTCATGGTTATTCGAGGCTTTGTAGTGCACTATTGTGCTCAAGAAAGAGGAAAAAATAAGCCAAGGCTCACTGTAGCACCCTTAAGTGTCGAAGGAATGAGAAAATATGGATTTAGGTCTTCCATATGCGGCCATATGCCCTAGGAGACAAGGAGGGCCTTTGGGTCTTCAAAGTTAGCTTCGGGTCTTCAAAGTGCCCCTATGAGCTCAGAGGGCGCATTTTCACCTGTTGAAGGGTTGAATGATGAGGCTTCTTGCCTTTGTGATGTTACCATGAACCCTAAGGAAAAGAGGGTGCATTGTAGCACTCCAAAGGGCTGAAGGGAAAAGCTTCATGCTTTCATGATGCGCCCATGTGCCTGAGGAAAATTGAGTTGAACAAGGTGAAATTTTTGAGACTGAAGGAGCTTTGAGCTCAGGGAGTGCGCTCTGCCTTAAAAGAACCTAGAAATAAGGACAAAAATAATAATTCAATGCTAAGATAATGAGATGAAATATTTTCAAGGATATATAAGTTTTTGTTGCATGCATGGTGGAAAATGAAGAGTTTCAGGAATGTGAGAGGTTTCTTACATGATAGTAAATGAACGCTTGAAATATGAAGATCCAGCTAAAACACCATGAAACACACTGCAAAACAAGAAATCAACAACAAACAAAGCAAGATTTGACAATGAAATAATAAAAAGCAATAAATATGTGAGAATGAAAACTTGCTGCACTAGTTGATGAATGGCTTGATGACCTTCCATCTATGCGCTCAGATAAAATGATGATGAAGGAATGATTAGATGATTTTATTTAAAGATATAAATATGAAAAATGAACTCATGCATGAGTGACAGTTGTCGTCAGATGAAAGGATCGGTTAAGAAGGAGTTAAGGCAGTTCCTATTTTCTAGGAGTACGCCATCATGCAACAAGTTGGATCATGCATGCAACTAGATAGGGTGCAAGTTTTCATCATGAAGGAGTGTGCCTAGGTAGGGTGCACTCCCTTAGCCTAAAGGAGTGATCCCTAGTAGGGCACACTTTCAAATCACAAAAAGGGTGTGCTCATCTCAAGTGCAAGCATTTGTCAACTCAAAGTGAGATTTTCTTTTGTGAGAAATTTTATTGCTTTTTGTTTGCTTTCTCTTCTTTTGTGTGCGTTTTGAGTGTGTTCGTTGTAGAAGGAGAGTTTCTAAGTCAAGGTGGACCATGATTTTACCTAACCATAAAATTTAGTAACTCAAACGATTCTAATGGTTAAGTGATGACACTTGAGACACATTGAGTTAGGAGGATGCGATATTAGGATAAATCACATAAATAATAAATTAAGCCACATGAAGACACATGGGGGCTTGAAACGATAGTTAGTGTAGGCTCCAAAATCGACATAGGAAAAAATTCAGGAGGATTGTTGTTGCAACGACAACATTGGAAACACACTGGGAGAACCTCTGCTTCTCTGAAATAATTTCATTATAAGTGAAAAGTCTCATTTACCCATGAAGTATTGATTTTATCAATGAGTTACCTTCAATTCCCTACTCTACCTGGGTAAAGATATAGTCTTCCCTATTCCATTACTCGACGTAAAAAAACATAAATATAATAAGCTATATCAATATCTTGTCGATGTAAGTAAGGGTAATATAGTATGGAAAAATAAAAAAATCAAACTGTGAGTTTTACATCTCTGGCATTGCTCCGCTGCCAGCAGGTCTAGATAGTACCCCAATGGATTTAGTTCAAGAACACACTGATGTTGATTTGCTGCTAGCAAGCACAACACCCTGATGAAGTCATTTGCTTCACCTCCTTGTGCAGGAAGTCTTTCCACTACAAGGAAAATACCCTCTAGCGGAGGTTATAAAGCAATTTTTTAGTGTTATAGAATTGGACAAAATTGTAAAAAAAAAAATTCTACAACATCCGTTTTTGGTAATGGAGGTTTTGGCGGAGCTTTTAATGGAATTTCAACACAACTAAAAAAACTGGGCGGCAGGAGGTTATTATGGATGTTTTTTTCATCGATGCGCTACTAAGGTGTCAATGCACCGGTGTATGTCATCTAGACAGTCGGCCCGGGGCGGTTGAAGGTGCATGCACCGAGACGTAAAGGTCTAAACCACACCGGGTGCACTGTAGGTGATACAACACATGGGCCCATTCTAATTGGTATTGGGATTTGTGCGGTGCCCATAGGTCGTATCAACGCATTGGTACGTAGTCTTATAGAAATGCACCGGTGCGCAGTATCAAACAAACACATCGATTTTTCTAATTTGTATTGGTATTTGTACGGTGCCCATAGGTCATACAAATGCACCGGTGTGTAGTCTCACATAAACGCACTGGTGCGCAGTATTGCACAAACACACCGATAGTTATAATTAGTATTGGTATTTGTGCGGTGCCCATAGGTTGTAAAAACGCACCGGTGCACTATATCATACAAACACACCAGTATACAGTAACTGACACGCACCGGTGTTCATTTTGTATTTTTTAGAAACATCGACCTGTGACAGTGCAATTATTGTGATTTTTTAAAATTCATTATTCATCAAAAGTTGACACATCTTATAATAGTATTCATATTAATTAAATTTTTATTAGTGCATTTGAATGTGATGTTTGGATTAATTTGTTATATCGTATCATAATTATTGTGATTTTTTAAAATTCATTATTCATCAAAAGATGACATGTATCTTATAATAGTATTCATATAAATTAAATTTTTATTAGCGCATTTGAATGTGATGTTTGGATTAATTTGTTATATCATATCATCAGATTTCACATCTCTTCATTATAATATTTAATCATCCATAAATTTAATCTGTAGTGTTACATTTCACAGCGACAATGGAGAACGCAATAGAATAAATTAAAACATATTTTATTATATATATATATAAGACAAACTTTGTCATACAAAATGGGATAGTTATTGGTATCCCTTTTTCTTTCAATTGGGACACTATGTCCATTACATTAAACAAAATGTCTGATTTCACAGACAAATATTTCAAAAAATACAACGCCTTGCTTTTATATCCAAACATAATGATCATCATTTTTTGCTTGAATTGTTTTCATTGCTCGAGCTACTTCCATGACTTATTTTCAGGAATGTTTTGTTCACGGTGTTTATTTTTTTCTTCTTCTTCACCTTCCATCTACAAACATAAAAATAATCTATAATGAGTGTATATACATTTGTGAGAATAATGAAAATTGAAATATTAAATAATATACATCAATGTAAATAAAAAATAAATGACGTACCATTGCAACAATTGACTCATGAACTATACAAATTCTTTCAAAACCATGTACTATGCCATCTTTCAAGATTTCATCTGTTGGCGCAATTCCATACTTTGTTTTCTGCAAGTTTTATACCCCATAGCAAATCATATATTTAATATAAAATATTTTTTTGTTCTATTAATTATAGACGGAGCTAAGTAAAACAAGATCGATAGATGCTTACAAATTCCACAATTAATTTATGACATGCCAACATATACTCACAACCCATATTTTTACCCAATGTCTATCAATTCGTATGATGGTTCTTCTTTGTATGTTAGCACATGTTTGAAGACATTCAATGAAGATTTTTATAAAATAACTTAAAATATACAAAAATGAAATCTATTTAATTTGTTATAAGGAAGTAACAATTACTCACAAACTTAGATATCAACCATTTTCTTCCTTGTTGTCCTGTTTTATGTGCTGAATGGGTTCCATTTCATTTTCTTTTCTGCAAGAAAATACTTGAAAATTAATATTTAATGCTAAATTGTTTATTTATTGTACCTAATGATCAAAAAAATCAATGATTACATATTACATTTGAAGCACGTTTTTGTTGAGATGGCTCCTCCTGTGATGCAATTTTGTCCATTTATTTGGCCATCTCCTTGTACACCTTTTTGGACATTCCTACTGGCATATTTCTGATATTAGCTCGTTCATCTTTTGAGAATTTCATAATCTTCCTAAAAATGTAACATGACAATAAACTATTTAATTTCTATATTGATATATGAAAAGTAAATATAACAAAAGTGATATTTATAAATGATATTTATAAAAAATTATAGAAAAACATTTAAAGGAATATTACTTTTTCATTCCTTCTTTTTTTTCGTTGTACATTTTTGCTATTAAAAGTGTGACATGTCTCATTGACCAATTCTCTAGAAAATCTTCCTACAGTTTAGATAAAATTTGGTTCTTGGAATCATTGGATTGATTTTTGTATTGTAAGTTGAAAGAATGTTTATACATTCGTTCCACTAGATCCCTCAAACTTTTGTAAAAGTTTTTTCTCGTTTCATTAACCTCCAGCACCACTCCAGATGAGCTAAGAAACAATTCATTTTCATTTGCATGTTCTATTTTTTTTCTTTTCTTAGAACAACATTCATTTTCTGAGTTGTTGGTCCATGTCGAACATTAAACATATGTGAATTAATAGATTGTTTGAAACATGTTATCTAATAATTTTAATTATATTATTAATGAAAATTAAAAAAAGAAACTCATATTGGATCGATAGTATTTTTTCATGCACCTTATTCATCCCTTTGCAATTTTTCCATCAAGATTTTACGTTCTTCTAGTCCTAGATCAGAAATAATCTTATCGAGCTTCGTCATTTTGTGGCTCTGCATGATACACAGTAAAAAATACATATTAGTTAAACTTCATATAGTTCAAAAATAATATTTTTGTAATGAATTTACAAAGAACTTGCCTTTTTTTCTTTTCTTGATGTGTTATAAGTATTTTTGTTACTTGATCTCTTGTCAGCCATTTCTTTATCAATATGAAACATGTACCATATCATTTATTAATATATTTTATAAATAAATTATCAACTTTTCAGGTAAAAAAAAATATCAAGAAGCCGATGCAATTTTAAATGATGTACACACTGATGCTGGTGCGTCGTGTTCATATAAATGCACCGCCCAAAAAGTATAAAACACCGTACGGTGCTCTATGTCAACAAGGAGCACCGATGTGTTACATGTTAACCACTGCACCGATTAACACAGAAAAAATAATAAAAATCATCCAGTGTTAGTTTTTGTAGCATATGGTGTAGTGGAGGGGGCGATGCAGCCTATTCTTATAAACGACCCAAGAAAACAAGGGACCACCGTACAGTTCTCTCTATCAGCTAGGAGACCCGGTGTGTTATATGTTACATGGTGCACCGATTAACACAAAATAAATCTTTTTTTTTCCAAACAGTATGTGAGTGATGTGATATAATGAAATAGCACACCGATGCCCTATTTTACATATGGCGCACGGATTTAAAAAAATTGCTTTTATATTTTTTATCAAACAGTACGTGCACGGTGCGCTAGGTTAAGCCAGCGGACCGGTGCGCTAGGTTACACGGGGTGCACCGATTAAAAAAATTATGTTTTTTAAAAATTCACACGAGGGCTGACATGGATTGGGATCTAACTATGCAAGTCGTCATGTGGGTTAGATGTCATAGGCCTATATATATAGCAATACAAACGCTATAAATCTAAAATGAAAAGCCCTAATTCTGAAATCACAAAAACATGAATAAGCAAGGGAAGAAACAAAAAGAATGAAGGGTTTAGGGTAAAAATGGAATTTTTTTTTGTTTTTTGTTTCTGAAAATGAACAACAGATTGAAATTTTTTACTTACTGCGTAAAAAATATTGCAGAAAATGTAAAAAAAACAATAAAATTTAATCACGAGATCGTTTGAAATTCTATGCTATAGATATTGAATCACCAGAGGTTTGGAATTCTGATTGTCTGAATAGTTCTGTTCGAAAGTATTTCATTGCTCCATAGTGCTCTCGTGCTCTCTTGCTCCAGGTATGTCTCGTGCAAATCTCTGGCTGAAATTTTTGCAAAAATAGTGAAATAATAAAAAGTTTTTAGTATTTAAAGAATTGTTTTATGAAATTAGATTTTTGAAAATATTTGGCCACCCATTTTTCAATTTACCGCTTTTTTTTCACTTTAAAAAAATAAAGTTGCATTTTTTTTATTTGCGGATTTTCATAACTGGTGCGTCAATTAATGACACCTCACTGGTGTGTCAGTTAATAACATGACACCAGTGCGCAATAACTAAAACCACACCAGTGTGGTTATTTGTACATAAGCACCGATAACAATAAGTCCATTTTTAAGGCACCAAAATTAATTTTAGGTGTGTGCACTAAAATTTATTGTTGATTTTGCTCAAATGCAGGGAGAAAATATCATAATTATATCGAATAAACAATTCTTCAAAATCTAGCTCGTTCCATAATATTTCTCAAATTCCATCACGTAGTTCTCCCTATCCATCTCGAGACGTAATATTTACTTCATATTTTATTTATATTTTCATTATCTAATTGAATTTATGTTTTATATCCATGTCAATCAACTTAATACAATTTATAATGTATAAAAATGTGTAGGTTCATGCAGATTCAAAATCAAGTTCATATGCACAAAATAATCAAACAGCTCCAAAACGCCGGAAGCTCTTATCAGGAGCAGCATACCGCAAGCATTTGGTAGATGAAAATGGACAGTCGCTTCACCCTGCCAATTGTAACAATATTGCAGCTTCTAGCCACAATCCCGAGACAATGATGGTAATAATAATTTTTTGGTATATTAATGTAATTATTTCAACGTCAAACAAATTAATCATGCATTGTCAACGTTCTTACTAATTAATATCATATATTTTGTACTAATCATGTTCAAATATAATTTTTTAAATTATTAGGATTCTAGTGATGATGAGAGACCTACCTACCATCTTCCATTGCACCCCACGACAATGTCAAATCGAGAGAAGGCTGAATTAAGAGAAAAAATCGGAGAGGAACGATACCAAGAATGGTTGAATCAACCACCAATTCAATTCCTGCTACATCCAGATTCACCAATTAGGAATGACTACAATAATAGTAGTTCTTCACAAGTTGGAAATGGAGGCAATCAAATAGAGGTTGGTATGGATGATTACTTAAGGGATATTACTGCCATGGAGACAATGTTTTTAGATGCATTCCAAAACGATGATCAGCTAGGGGATGATGCTCATATCGCTGACACCTTTTTCGAAAGCCTTAAATTTTCTTCCACCACCCCTCTCTTTGGACCTGACATTCAGTCAAAGTCTACCTAGTTGGGGAAAAAGATGTTACTATACAACTTGAAAGCAAATTTTGGCTTGTTGAATGCATGTTTCTTGGAAATTTTGAGGTAAGTTACCATAAAGTCCTCCCTTATATAAATTTGAGAAATATAATCACACAATGAACATTACAAATGGTCAATTTTATGAACGTTAATAATTATATCGGCATTAATGTAAATTTAATATTTTCCATGATCACCAACTACATTTTATTCAAAGATAAGGTTCTTTCGAGTGATAATGTGATAATGGTAATTGTGAAGAGGCAAAGAAATTGTTGAAAAGGTTGGGTGTTGAGTACATACCATATCATGCATGTCCAAATGATTGTATTCTATATGGAGGAGAATATGAAAACAAAGAGACATATCCGAAATGTGGGCATGACAGATATGATAAATCAAAAAAGAAAGGTAAATCATGTGGTCCTCCTTTTAATATATTGAGGCACAGGCCTATAATCCCAAGGATTCAAGGCTCTTTCATTGCAAAGAATTAGCTATGTTGTAAGGATGGCATGCCTCACACAGAAGTGAGTTGGGAGTTATGCGAATCCCAACTGATTCAATAGCCATGAAGCATATAGAGGATACATGGCCCAAAAAATTCAAGGATGAAGTACGAAGTCTATGACTCAGCATAGCCATGGATGGCATCAACCATATTCCCTCCAGAACACCAACTATTCTGTTTGGCCTGTAGTAGTGATCAATAATAATATCCCCCCATGGTTGTCCGTGAAGAATGAACATCTTATGTTGGCTCTCATAGTCCCTAGTAGAAGACAAGTGAAGAATATGGATGTCTACTTACAACCACTAGTAGATGAATTGAAGGAATTATGGGATGGGATAAATGTATATGATGTATCAAGACCCATCACAGTAGAGAGGATTTTTATGTTGTATGGCATATGTGCTTACACGACACATGATTATCCAGGCTTAGAAGTTTTCTCTGGCAAATTACATGTTTATTGATTTGTTTATATACGTAACAATATTCTTTCGCATATTAGTTATTTAATTTGTTGTAATTGTTCTGATATTCATGATATTCTTTAACGTGCCATGCATATAAATTGTACAAAATAATATCACAGGTCTTGTAACAAAAGGGTATTTTGGATGTAAATGTTGTGGACCTTCTGTGAAAGTTAGATGGTCCAAGGACCTACGAAAGCCAGTGTATGACTGCTCTAGGGTATTCCTCTGAGAAGAACATCCTTACAGAAGAGCAACATCTACTTTCATTGGTAAACGAGAGAGAATCCAAAGGCCTCCAATCGACACCGGTTGAATGGCTTAGAGCATATGAGAGAGAGAAGAAGAAGGAGTTCATAGAAATGTTCGATTCAAATGGGAAGCCTATGTTCGATGATCCAGAATTCTTCGACACCTATGTTGAGAAATTTCCCATTGGGATGAAAAGGAAATCTATCTTTTATAACCTCCCATATTGGGAGCATCTGAAGATTACCCACTTATTAGATCCTATTGGAGGTCCTGTGATTTGGCCGATTGGAAAACCAAATGACAAGGCAACATGTAAACCAGTCTTTAGAGCTCTAGGATCTAGCCCTCCTAGTCTCAGATAGGGATCTCTCAATATGTTTGCAAATATATGACTTGTTTGCTTGAAGAAGGTTGATTTTAGGCTAGTTATTGAGCATGAGTTTGTTTGATTGTTTTGGGGACATGATGATCTTGGGAGCATAGATAGAAAAATGGAAATCTCTAAGTCATTGGGCAATGGAGTCAAGTAGAAGTTTGTAACAAGTTTGTAGATGAATTAAAGATATCAAAGGGAAAATATTACTTGGTTGTTGGATCTACAAAATTTTCAGGTGAAATGAAATGAACATCAAGATTTTAGAATGAAAAGTAGAACTAAGGGCAGTTAAGAATCCTTAATTATATGTACTCTTCAACAAAGGTACTTAAAGCATCATTTGAACATGAAGAAGTATTTTATAGACAAGGCTAACCTGAATTCTACAAATTACACTTCAGCAAATAAAAATTTCAAGACAAACTTTCAAAATTAAATCTAAGAGTCGAAGAATGCTCTATTTCATCAAAGATTTCACTCTCAAGGATAAGAAAACATTTAAGATTCACAAATAACTGCATTCATAGAAGAGGGAACTCATAAAAATCTATGATTACATCTATAAAGACCTTCAAAACAATTATTTGATCAAGTTCAAAGGGTATGATCAAAACAAACCTCTTTGGCAAACTTTGGACAATGGTACTTTAAAGGGAGATTTCAAAAACCGTTTTTAAGTAGCAACAAGGAAGCAGGGAAGACCATAAATCATTCTTGAGGCTAATTGTATTGAACTTATTTAAGAAATAAACAAGCATGAGGGTTGAAAAGCAGTCAAACTACTTAATAAAACCTTCAGTAGATGAAAACATAAAGACATTGAAGAGTAAACATGTCTAAGGTGCTTCTAGGAGACATTTCTTAGCCTAAAACTTTTACTCTACTGCAAGCGAGGGATGATGGAAACATAATGGAAACAGGAAAAACATCAACAGTTTAGAATACTTCACCAACAACCAAGCTTAGGAATCCAATGACAGAGCTTTGTTCATCCACAAACAGGTCAAAACATCCACAGGTTCTAGTACATCAATTTCTTTTCAATCTCAGCAGAACTATGTATTACTTCGAAGAGTTATCAAAAAATTCCCCCGTATAGTGAGTTCGAACGCAGTATTTATGCTACAAATGAGGAGGTGGAAACATCTAGGTTAAAAATGTCATTAAATGACAAAGTAAATGCACTCCTATCCTTAAAAACCATGCAAGGCATAAGGTAGGAATGTTTATCAACTACTTCTCTATGTAATAAATCTGTCTTTGCTTCCTGAGGATAAAACAGCTGAAAATATTGACTTTGAGGCCTTTTCTGTCTTTACAATAACTATCTGACAGTTTATAATATCTTCTTTAGTGTAATAATTGTCTATTTGTCTTTTGAGGTATAAAGTAAGTGAAAGGTGTCACTTTTGATTTATTAAGGAAATAACTGCTCCTTTGATGTATCTGAGGCTGTCTTTAAGCTTTCTTTGTCTTAAATTTATCATAAAACTGTGTTTTAAGATCTTTTTAGCCTTGATTTGCTAATTAATCCTTTAAATCTTTTGTCTGCCTCTTTATACCTTGATACTCTATTTTTCTGCCTTTATCTTCTTTTCTTGTCAATAAATATTTTATTCATTAATCCCTCATGCCTTTTAAAACCCTGATTAGGCTTTAATCCTCTGTGCTAAGGCTCTGATTTCACCTTAAGCCTTTTTAATGCATTATATTGTCATTTCCCTTTATACACTGCTTTAAATTGTTAAAATGCAGAGTTAAGTCCTCTAATCTTCAATCTTTGGCTTTAGTCTTCATCCTTCAACCTTTAATCTCTGTTTCTTTGGCCTCCATTCTTACTTCACTGAATTTTCTTTGTTTTGTCGTGTGCAAGTGGCTTTTTAGTGCGTTTAAGGGTCTGATGGTGTAAACAGTGCTCATAAAGCACTGATCAACCATGAAATGAAAAATAACAACCCCTTTCTTCGTTACTTGGCCTTTTTTTGGACTGTGAAGGTCATCATCTTCTGGCCCTGTCCCTTTATGGACTGTGGGAGGGTTTTCGGCCCTTAAAATCGCCATAGAACCTGCAAAAAACATAAAATATGTTATAAAATCCTACGCGAGGGCTTAAAACTGCTTTACGGGGGTTAATGGAGTGGTGGAGGAGCAGTGAGGAATAAATAAATGCATAGAAGGGCTTTCCATGGAAAAAACCACGAAAAATGGGGTTTAAAATGACTTTGGCGTGAAAAATGGGCGAAGTGGTTTTGAAAAACCACCAGCGGTTTTCGCATGACAAACGGGTGGTAAGTGGTTTATGTTTGATCAAATGTGATTCAATCATCGTGCGACACATTTCCCTTACGAAACAAGCGGTTTTGTGTGATTTGGGTGGTTTAAACCCCAGACGAAAAAATCGCACGATATCGCATATGAGTCGTCGGATGGGAAGAGGCAAATTCAACGGTGCGGAGAGGAGAGCGATAGAAAGGTGCGCGGGTGGGAGTGTTAGTGGGAGACAGGTGGTAGTAGGAGGTTGGTGGAGACGGCTAGGTAATGGGAAGTAGGCCCCGGCAGGGTTGGGTGTCGGGATTAAACGAGAGCCGTTAGATTAAATAAATCAACGACGAAGATTGATTTGTGGAGTGATAAGGCGGGGACAAAAAAAAAATAAAGGAATGTGGCTAAGGAAGGAAAGGGACGGAGGGGGTGAATTATCATCGTCAGATCATATATATCTACGACCAGGATCTGTTGTCGGGGGGCACAATAAAAAGCAAAAGAGAAGGGGGCTAGGGATTAGGTAGGAGGCTCGGTCCTGTGGAGGGATAAGGTGACCAGGAGTGGAGGGAAGGGGCTAATCACATCGGGGGATCGGTATAAAAATATAAGGGGGGAAAAGAAAAAGGGAATGCCTATGTGATGGGAGTTTGGGCACTTGGTCATAGTGCTAAGATATATGGAGGAAAGGGGCCAAATATTTTAAGCCCTCGAGGGCTTAAACCTTAGTTGCAAAAAAGACTGTTTTTTGGCTAAAAAATGGGGTTTTTAGGCCAATTTAAAGTTCCGATAGGTATAAAAAGGAAATTTAAACCATAAAAAGGGGTTTTTATGGGTAAATGAGGCGTTTTAGTGAAGGAAAAAGTGGGGTTTTTAGAGGAAAATGAAGGATAAATGAGGGAAAATGGGCTATTTTTAGAGGGAAATGGACTAATAAAAGCCTGAAATGAGCTTTCTTCTTTGAAACAACAGGATAACCTTTTAGAAGACATGGATGAAGATTTTGGTGAATTGACAGACTCAAAATGATGAAGGCAGTGAGATTTCTAGAATTTATATTGTTTCTTTGAAATGTTATTTCTAGAAATCTAGGATTGGCAATTTTAGTCATCTTTGGATACTATCAGAATTATGGATGACTAACAGATCCCATGCATATATTTAAATTGTTTCATCTTATTTATGGGGGCACATATCATTGAAAAAAAGTCACACATTGGCTATTAGGAAAGATCTTATTACTTCAAAAACTAAAAAGAAACATTGGCCAAGATGATTAGAAAGTACAGGATCAGAGGCGGGCATTGGTCCCTCTAATTCATGGTATTTCAAAGAAGGTGATCTTCCATGGATTTTAAAAAAATATGATATTTCTTTGGCAAAGGAAGTTATAATGCGTGTGAGGGTGCCATCTTCATACGGGTCTTCACTACGGTGCTACTTCACCATGGATGACCATTTTTCGGGGTTGAAATCGCATGAACATTTGAATCTTATAAGAGTACGTATAATGTCAAAAGCATGATTTTATTATTTTTTATATTAATAAATTTTATCGCATGCAAGGATCGTAAAAGGTAACTAATTTTGTATATTATTGCACTTGTTTATAACTTTGCAGTGTCATTATCCTTTGTTCATGCCTGGGAGTGTGAAACATGAATTCCCTCAAGGCCTAGGATGTGTCATATCTAAATTATTTTCATTTGTACATTGGATCACGTCAAAGGATATTCATGTGGCTAGCATTCCACGATGGCATCAAGAGATAGTTGAGATTGTTTGTATTTTTTAGAAGGAACTGCCAACGAGTTTCATGGACTTGCAGATTCATCTTCTAATCCACCTAGTAGATGAGGTTGAGTTATTTGGGGTGGTTTCTTGTCGTTGGATGTTCTTCTTAGAGAGGTACATGAAGAAATTGAAGAGTTTTGTTCTAAAAAGGGAAAAACCCGAGGGGTCTATGGCAGAGGGGGAAATATCGTATGAGTCTTTCTATTATGCCAGTAAGTACATCAAGCAGATCGACAACAGACTAGGTGCGGTGATTTCAGACGATGAATGGGATGAAGACAAAAGAGAAGGGGAGTTGCTCCAAACGAATGGAAAAAAACTCTTTATAAAGAGTAAGCGACTTATAATTTTTCAAATTTACACAATGTAAATATTCATGTTAAACTTCGATATAATGTATATTTTGATCTCTATGTACTATATAATTTCGGTTTGATTTAATCAGCGAATGCAGAAATTGAAGCAATCAATAAATTCGTTCTTTACAATTCTGAAGTGACACAACCGTGGGTCGCATTGTACAAACAAAAGAGGATGAAATGAGATAGTGACAGGAAAGAATTTAGATGGTTGAATGGTATAAGTGTGCCTTATCCCGATCATTTAAAAGAGAATATGCTAAAAATATGTCCCAACAGTTGGGTTGCTGACCAAGTCAGAGAGAAATATGGTGCAACCAGTAGTTACCCGCGTGCTGAAAAGGATGCGCTAAATGTAGGGATTGGGTGCAGCAACTCGGTAATAATCTATTTAATTTATATGTACATTTTAAACTTAATAATGCACTATTCAAATGTAATTACATCTATATTTCATATTTTAACTGTTGGGTTATTATAAGACACATGCTACTAATTTTTAAATTTTTTATAGGTGCATTTGTTCCCATCTATGTGGGCATATGGACACCACTTTCGGACAGAAAAATGTCGATTATGGACACATGAAACAAGAATGTGGAGTGGAAGTCGAGTTTGATCAATCTAGTCGATCTAGCCACCGTGATCAAAACCTAGTACGAGGGACGTTGGGTTACGTTGGAAAGATACAAGAGATCATTGAAGTGGATTTCTTCTCTTTCCAATGTGTTATTTTTAGGTGGAAGTGGTGGGACACCTTTGATTGGAATAATGTAATGGAAGATCATGATAGTATGCTGATATGTATCAACTCTAGAAAGATGTGGGATGAAGCTAAGGAGCCCCATGTTTTCCCCAAACACTGCAACCATGTTTTTTTTTACCTAGATGTGTTGGATAGGGATTGGTGGTTCGTATTGAGACATGAAACTAGATCAAAACATATTTTTGAGAACAATAGTGTTATCATGCCATGCAAGCTGGAAGATAATGAGGGTGATCATGAGAACCGAGAGTGATATGGTACATGTGTTATTTCATCAATATTTATACTTTTTAAGATGAGTTTTAATAAAGAAGAGGACTTAACTAGCTTATAATTTATAAGACTCTTGTTTTCAAAACATTATAATATCTATTTTGAATTAATTGGTAATTTTGATTGTGTTAATGTTAAAATCCATATTTCACTTGATACTTTGCAATTATGTTGATCTCAAAAACAATGGTCATCGAGGAGGCATATTGGCTGTAGAATTTGCAAAACTAAATTTGCCCACTATTTTGCAAAATTCAAAATGGAGATGGTGGGCAATGGACAGTAGTAGTGTGTGCAATGGGAGCATCGATGGAAGCGCACCTCACACAATGTAAAGTTGCACCAGTGCTTGAGAGCTCTATAGCACTGAAAAGTGAAAAATGCGGACTTTTGTCGTATTTTGTTTTTTATTTAATCCTGTTCCAGAGCGCGGATTTTATAGGCGCATTAGTGTGGTTTCTTAAAACCGCACCAGGCTGTTTCAATTTTGGCATGGGGTTTTAGGATGCACCGGTGCGGAATATTTGTAAAGCACCAGTGCACTATACTAATAAGACACACAAGGCGAGTTTGTACCGATCGCACGGTGTCTGAGTGTGCCAATGTTTTGTGCACACTGGTGCTTTCTCTAGTTGAACGCACCGGTGCAATTTAGGATGATAAATGCACCAGAAGAAAAACATCCACAAAAACCTCCACCCTCCAACCTCCTCTAGTAACCTCCGCTACAAATGGATGTCTGAAGTATTTTTATAAGGGGTTCCTCAAAAACATCTTCTAGAGGTTCTTTTCCTTGTAGTGTTATCTTCTTTCACCCTTTTATTTTTCTTTTATTTCATAGGAATATGCATAGGAAATTATTATTTTCAATGGAAAGAAGAGGGATCCCAGCTTATTGAGAGAAAAAGAGGTTGCTTCTTTAAAGACGGGTTTTAGAGCTTTGATTCTTTAATCACTAAATTTTTTCCCCTCATCTTACTCTACACATATTGATAAGCAAGAACACAAATTCACAACATCACTGAGTGCAGGAATGAGAATCATAAATAGATGCAGGCTTCAAGGTTTTCTTATGGCTTCCCAGTTGAAGGATCATATTTTCCATTGGAAAATCACTACCTTTTATGATATAAACCAAACCAAGGAAGAGGGAAATAGATAAGTCAATGAATGTGTGCTACTACTACTTTCCTTTCACAAAATACTAGCCAATCCATCTCAAAGCTCAAAATCGACTTATTCAAGGACAAACCAAAACAAAAGAATACAATTGCAGCATGAGAAAGAGAAAGAATAGTGCAATGCATCTAATTACATGAAACCTAACCTAGCCTAAACTTAAAAATACAAGGCTAGATCATGTAAAGTGGAACTTCCAATGCAACCATAGAAGTTTCTCCTATGATCGTGCAAAACCAAAACAAAAGGCAGTGCAGTGAACAAGAGGAATTATGCAAGCATCTGCACTGACATGCGAAAAAATGAAGTGAAAACACAACAATGAATTACACTTAACTGATCTACCACATGGGGAACTCCACAACAACAATAATCACTGGGCCTATGACCATGTATGAATTGAAAAAACATGTGCAAATACAAGCCACGAGACATGGGCCCAGATTGAAAGGAACCTTATAATAAATATGCAAAGGGATCATTGGAACAACCTTTAGGGAAAGAACCAAGGCATCATCATCCCATGTGATGACATTGGTGAAAAATTTGTACAAAAGAACCAAAATATGACCGAAGTAATGAACATCGTCACGGTGACAAGGACCTGACATTACCATCAGCCTTGGCTAAAGTTACCTACTCATCTGACTTATCTTTGAATTCTGAGGAGACATAGTCAAATTATAATAAAGACAACATTCAATGTTTACATTGTGAGAATCAATAAAATATATATTTTCAATATTACTAAATAAATCTTCAATATTATGCATATCATCTTGTTGATCGAAAGGAGTTATACCTAAAAGAAAATATTCGATGATCGTATCAGAATCCTTTTGAAACTTCAACAAATCTAAATCTTCATGAAGGAACAAAGGTTCATCCAACTTACTTGAACAACCATTACCATATAATTCATAAAGAATAAAATCATCGGGGTCATGGTCATCCAATCGTTCTCCTTGATTAATGGGTGCAAGATTAATGGGAGGAATATCAATATTTGAATATGGTTGATTGATGAGGTCAGATGAATCACCATTATGAGAGATATGAGAAATAAATATGAGTTCTTCTACTGCAAGATCACCTTTTGATTCAATGATTGGTTTCGGTCCAACATACAAAACATCGAAAGGAGGACATGGGAAAAAAAACAAACCCGGTTCTTCATTCGGATGTTGAAAATCTTAATGATCAGGAGGAGATGATGAATTTGATTTAAAAAATTTCCTTGATATCTAAACTAATAATAAAAAAATTCTCATTTAAGAACTACCATTCCACGTCTACATCCGAAAATTGATAACAAAGGTGAAGGAACCGATCAAAAAATTTCTCAAGGGATTCATTCAATTCCATTCTTAATTGATCAATTTTGTCAATAACATCTTGATATTTATATTTATCAAAAACTCGATAAATTTCATTAACCAAGTGATTGAAATATGTGATAGGAACGATGGGTAAATAATAGCACCATTGCTTTGCACGACCATCAAATGTAATGGTAAACAATTGTGCAATGATTTCTTCTGAATCAACACCATTCAAGAAATAAAATTGAATAAATTCAACAATGTAACCAATGACAGTTCATGTTGTACAATTTACATCAAATTTAAATTGCAACAAGTCATTTAAAAATTCCACGAGGATTGTAATATTTAAAGCATGAGAAAAAAACTGTAGGATTATGATTTGGGATGAAGCCATTAAATGTAAAAGATTTGAAGAGAATTCAATGGCTCAACTTGTCATTTGGCCCTCCTTCTAGCACCAAAAATGTTGATGGTGCTGGAATCGGCCAAAATTTTAAGGGGATCTCCTTGGTGTGAATTCCCAATTAGACCTCTCACCGTTTGGTGTAGGATTCCCATCCACTCATACAACCAGATCATCGGTGAAATGGTTTTCCAAGAAGTTCCTTGGTTACAATAGGACATAAAAGAATACAATGCCTCTTTGGGACAACAAGAATGTGAGCTTTTTGAGACACTCGATGTAAGGTGTATGAGGTAAACTTCCATGGATGGTAAGGGAAATGAGCCACCGGTTAAAAAAGTAATAGTACTATCCTAAAGGGGGACCCAAGAATAAAAGAGAGACTTGTTGAGTAACTACAAATTAGTCAACATGATAAAAAATAATAGTTAAAGTGTTACAATATACATTCAATAACAACCATAACCAAGCAACAAAATAGTTCATTAACCTAACATGTAAATAAAGCAACATATACCGTACACATAACCAAAATATTCCAACTATATACACGATACATGTATGAAGGAATGTCGACTCATTGAGCTTCTGATAATAAGTGATAGATCCCAAGTACACTATTACATGAGTGAATCATTGTATCCAATAGTGGAACACGAAGCCACAACTTGCTTCTCCAAATAATAATCTATCTCGTATGTAGTACAAGAGAAGCCAAGGCTAAGCCTTCCCAAAAAGCCATTTACTTGAGTTATGAGGAGATATTTATAACAAATACAATGACTCTTGACCTTATCATGAATCATTGACTTCTATGACTATTGATATTTTAATATGACTCATTACATTCCAATGTGCGGCCATTCATATTCCACTTGTGTCCCTTGGACTTCATTACATAACATTTATTACATAAGACAATTTACACATGAGATGTGGTCTGATAAGACAAAACCGCTAAAAGACAAAAACCATCAAATGGATAGATCATGTGATTCTTCTTCATGGAGTTCATTTTTTATATAAGTGTTTCGTGTTCTGAACTCTTTTGTTATGGATTCTATCCATTCTAACAATTCTCCTTTATAGCGGCCCTCACCTACAATGCTTCTGACAATATGTTCTTTAAGTTCGACTTGATATTATTCCACGACCATGAAATCTTCATTTTCACTTTGACTAGTACAAAGGAGTACTACTAAATAACATCTTTGGTCACTTCCAAGCCTTCCTATTCTGTTACCTGCTTGATTTTTTCAATGTAATCTTTCATCTCCTAAAAGATGACCTCCGTGCCTCTTATTACTTCAAGAGATATGATGGGGGGCATCTCATGATTCTGTGTAATAAACTCAAACCCATTATGTAGATGTTTATATGCAGCCATAGTGTTAATAAATTGTGCTCCGAAATGTGAGTAATTATGTAGGTGGAGTCTCAATTTCACTCTATCTATTTATGCGGAGAGCTTATCATTCTTTTCCAAATGTTGTGGAGCATCTGGATTTATGGTATTCCACTCTTGCATATGATCAACTACTTTTTTTGCTACCTTCAGGAGTTTCACCAATTTATGTGCATTCTTCTGAATGCCAATGAGAGGATCCATGACCTTCTATATAAGTATCATCTCGTCATATAGTCGCGTAATAGTATCCTCCATTGGTTTCATTTATTCTTGCATGGTTGACTTCGATTCCATGGCAGTGAAGGTCTATGATGACAACCGCTGGTTTTTCGCCGCAATATTCTCTACCCATTGCTTCGTCGCAACAAGTTATCTTATGAGTATAACATTCTCATTTAGAAAATTCTCTGAGTTATCTTGTGTTGATGTAGCGAATGCAACATTCACTGCAATAACTTCCCTCATATTTCTTCTAGTGTTGGAGGTGATCCCTTTTTTTTCACCACTAAGATTGGGTTCTGAGGATCATTGGGAAAGTACCTATGCCTTTGTTTCACGATCGTCTTCTTTAGTTGATCAAATATTACACTGAAAACATCTATGGCTTTTTATGATGGTGGAGGTTTAATCCCCATCTCTTCGAATGGAAGATGTCCTCCTGTGAGTGGTTGTTCACTTGAAATACTAGGCTCATCATCCATGGGTTGGATGGTCTCTTCTTCCTTATACTTCTCCTACTCCACTTCATGCGTCTTTTTTTCATAAAGTCATAAAGTCTAGTAAATTCAATGTCAAGAATTGACAACCCATTTGGGCATGTAATTCATTTTAAAAGGAAATGTGTTAACCCTCCAAGACATTGTCACAAGCATCCCTTTAAGTCAGCCTACAAAGGAAAATTAGGATCATTCCAAAAGAACATGTCGGCCTAAGCACAAGATCAAATTGACTTTTTTTAATGGAAAGACAACTATAAATATGGAAACTCAACCTCACCAAGGAGATTTTTCAGTCAAGTATCGAAGACAAGAAGAAGGAGCATAAAATCACAAGGAAGATAGTGATCTCATAATCCAGCGAGAAAAGGAAGGGAGAGCGAAGTTTTAGCTGGCGTGTCAGGGTTTCTATAGTAGCACATATGTCCCAAAGAAGTCATAAAGAATGTCTAAAATATACCTCCTATGCTAGTCGAGATGATCAAGAGAAACATTCTAGTAAAAGAGAATAAGAAAAGCATCCTAAATTCTCTCCATCTCCTCACACATGCAAGACTTCAAGTACGAACCGTAGTTCCTATGGAAAGAAACCAAAAATATCAAGGTAGTGAAAAAATGCATATGAAGACAATTTCACTTGTGTAAGAAGAAGAGGTAGAAAAGAAGCATCTTGTGACTAGGTCTTGGAGAGGTTGTTATGTCAAGGGTCTAGTTCATGGTCTTGGTATTCGTCAATTGAAGTTTCTATAAGAAGAAAAATTTGTTTGGGTTTTCCTCTCAAGTTGGAGAGGTTTTGGCCCTAGTTGATTTCCTATATTCTATGTTCTCTTTTCTCTATATTGCTTATGCTTTTGTATTTGTTTGATGAAG
This sequence comes from Pinus albicaulis, assembly GCA_034641835.2. Classification (NCBI taxonomy): domain Eukaryota; kingdom Viridiplantae; phylum Streptophyta; class Pinopsida; order Pinales; family Pinaceae; genus Pinus; species Pinus albicaulis. The sequence continues at coordinate 1,587,142,914 of CM076579.1, forward strand.
ATAAACACTATAATAATCTAACTAAAGAGAAGATCCTAATCTAAATTAGTAAAAATAATTCACACGCAGTTATCATCAAAGAGAAATTTCCTAATCCCAATGCCCTAGATTTATCAACAACGACACGAAAAGGAGTATCAAAACACATGAACAACATACTTCCCCTCAATGAGACAACTTTACAACATGTTACACCAAGTGTGACACAAAAGATATAATTTGCGACAACAATGACGACACGTGTGACAATGCTTGAAACTTTAGAAATGATTGTGATACATGTTTACATGATGAGAAAAACTAATTAACGAAAATATTACCCCTTGAAACACACCATAAATATCTTTTATACAATGTGTGTGATCCATATCTTAGGGGAAGGCCCCCAACATCTAAAAAATTGAAATAGATCTGACAAGATTTGCAAAATTAGAATGCTAAAAAAATAGAGAACACAAAGCAAATAAAACCACAAAGAAACTTGTTTTTATTAAAACAAAGAATAACTGTAGAAGGTACATTGTGGTGGAAAATCTCTCGTTTTACAAAGTGAGGCTTGTTATTTATAGCCTTTTTTTGAGTTACAATACCATAGGTGGATAACATCGGTAGATACCACTTACAATACCATGGGTAAATTCCATGTGTGGATGAATACCATGGGTGGATACATACCATGGGTGAATGAATATCATGGATAGATGTCACTTACAATACCATGGGTGAATAAATATCATGGGTGGATGAATACCATGGGTAAATTCCATTGGTGAATGGATAACATGGCTAGATGAATACCATGGGCGGATGCCAATTTCCATTCGGATCATTCCTCCCTCCTTAAGAAGCAATGGTTCCCATTGCGTGAAGTTCCCCCCTAAGAAGCCTTTGTTGAATATGAAGAGCCATTGAAGAGAAGGGTTTTGTGTAATTAACCCATAACCATGATGAACGAAGATCCGAGGATAGAGATAATTCCTCAATGCTCGTGACCAACTATGATATTGATAGTGGTGTGGCTCAGGAAAATGGACTTGAGAAGTGTGGGCCAGGATGACTCCAGAACCATAGAAAATGAAGATCCGAGGACAGAGATACCTTGTAATTTTGCACTAACTGAGACAATGCTGTGTGGCCCAGCAAATGGACTGATGAGAAGGATTTTTGTGCAGTTGACCAATCAGATGATGATTGTTGATGAAGTAACAAGTGCCTACATAGCTGGTGTGAGAGGGCACATCAAAAATAACCCAAGCTAAATACTCGTGACATCAAACCGATGAATGTGGAAGCAAGTGCCTACTAAAGGTAAGGAGGCACATCTCCAAAGGAACTCCGCTCTCCGAATGCCGCTTCTTAGATTTAAATGGAGTTATAACTCCCATCAATATAACTCGTAATGTTTATTATAACCTGTTTTTGGAAATGGAATGATCATTTTGCATATTCCAATCCATTTTAAATCACTATCTGGATAGTCTAGACTCTCAGATTCGCGCAAGAACTGTCCCGCTGTGACAAAATTTTGGAAAAAATAGCTGATTTTCAATTAGTGATAACTCCCTCGTCCAGACTTTGATTCGACCGATTTTTTTTTTTGAAATCAGGTGATTTTTCAAGGGGAGTTCAGATATATAAGCATTTATCTGAAATATCTCACTTAAAACTGCAATAAATGATGGGATAGGCGCCGTCCATGAATTGTCATTAGAAAAATTGATGCAACATTGCTGATTTTGAATGATCGATATCTCCTTCATCCGAAATCCAATTTGGCCGATTGTTTTTTTGAATTTCTGTATTTTTTCACAAGGAATACAGAAATGGTCTTTTTTTTGGTAAATATTTCACCAAAAGTATCATATATAATCTTAAAACTTGCCGCCCAAAAAAATTCACGGTGCTTGCTAAAGATTGTTGCAAAACATTGAAACTAAAATATGCTTAAAACCCTCATTCCCATGGATTCATAACCTAAATCTGATACCACTGATCCGAAGCTTCGGGGGAGGCCCCCAACATCTAAAAAATTGAAATAGATCTGACAAGATTTGCAAAATTAGAATGCTAAAAAAAATAGAGAACACAAAGCAAATAAAACCACAAAGAAACTTGTTTTTATTAAAATAGAGAATAACTGTAGAAGCTACATTATAGGAAAATTTCCTTTTACAAAGTGAGGCTGTTATTTATAGCCTTTTTTGAGTTGGCGAACAATTACAGGGGGTGGATACCATGGGATCAGTCATCACGGGTAGATACCACTTACAATACCATGGGTAAATTCCATGTGTGGATGAATACCATGGGTGGATACTGTTGGAACACCTAATCCTCCATGGGTAGGTGTGGAATGCGAAAAGTCACAATGGAGTCCAAGTGACCTTGGAATATGAAACCAAGAGTCACACCAAACATAATTAAAATGTACATCATGTGTAATGGAAAAATAAGAAAGCCTCACACTTATCTTTCATTGTGTGTTGATTCTCTTGTGTGTGTGTTCTATATTTCTGTCTCCCATGTGTGTGTGTTTAACACTGGTATTAGAGCGTAAAATACTGCTCAACTTTGGATTCCTGAAGATTTTCTAAGATGGCCTATCTGTCATTTTCATTAGAGAGATTTTAAGAGGTAGAGTCGAGTATGCATTCGAAGTGTTTTGGAGGAAGGAGGCATTTCGGAATTAGCGGCATTAAAATTTGTTTTAGAACGGCGGTGGTTTGGAAAAACGCATCTTTGTGCATCTGAAGGTTTTCTCACTACTTATTTTTTCTTTGCAATTCTTGCCCATTAAATTCTTGCATTTTGAAGCTGACCCAAAGTCAGTTCTACAGTTTTCAGTAAAATTTTGATTTTCATTGAAAATTTTAATATATTGCATTACTAGGAGGGTGCCTAAATTACTGCTGAAAAGATTACTGAGTTTTGGATTTCTAACTACTTGGTCTCAATTTTAACACTATATGTCCCTCTGCCTTTTTGAAGAAAAATTATGGGTTTTTAAGTAAAGACTTCTAGTTTTCATACGCAACCTGCACAGTTCTCTGGCTGTACATTTGTAAAATTCTTGCAGAAGAAAAAATTTTACACTCCTACTCTCTACTTCATTTATAAAAAATAAAAATAAAAAAAATCAAATTTTGGCCTTTCGGCCCCCCCCTTACCTCTGCAACCCACAAGCCTAGTTAAAAAAAAAAAATTCACTCAAACCACGCCCACCCAACACTACTCCTCCCTACGCCTCCCCCGTCTGCCTTGCAAACAGCTCCTACGTAGCCCCTTATCTCCCCTTCCCCGCTCTGCGCTAAAAACAAACCCTGTTGATACCTATTGCCGTGCAGTCGGAACTCAATCGACCCCTCACGCATATATGCTCAAACGATCTTCCCCCAAGTAATAACACGACCTTTTAAACAATAATAACATGGCCTTTTAAAACAGATTGATTGAAATATTTAATACAACAATTTGCATTCTCCCATTTGACTCGCTCTTAACGCATCCACACCCTGTCTACTCCGCCACCCCTTCCCACGCAATCTACTATTCCCTACGCATATCTCTTGGCTGCTCAACAAACTACTCACCTCTACACTCATCGCTCTCCCTCTTGGCCACTATCTACCCATCGAACCCGGCCCCCTTCCCAGCTGCGTGACCCACCACTCAAACTTCTCTCACACTACACCGACTCCCTAAGCTACGCCCGCACTCTATACGCTCCTCCGCTCCCCTTGCATTGCTCTACGCACTCCTCTATGCTTTGCAGACTTACGCCTTCCTCCATCTACAATTAAATCATCTCCAATACCACTTTCCCCAGCTGCAATACCGCCCACCTCTCTCACATATACAAAACTGCCCTTTTTAATATTCGCCCCCCTTTTTCATATAATACCTACCCTTATCATAAATTCCCCTCTCTTTAAATTTCTTTTTCGATTTTTCAATATCCCTTTTCCCAATTAAAATTTCCCTTCCCTTTTAAATTCTTCCCATTTTTAATTATTCCCATTTTTTTTATTAATTTTTAATTAAAAAAAAAAGAAAAAAGAAAAGAAAAGAAAAGAAAGAGCAGAGAGAGAGGAAAGAGAGAATATGAATAGCAGAATTGAAGAAATGGCATATGAAGAAAATGGACTGAATATATAGAGAAAATTGCAGATTTGACATTGTGTGATTTGTGGCATAAGAGTGATTTTTTTGAAGAAATTGACATTTGAAGACAAGTTTGCCATCATTAAAAATAGCTCTTTGAAGGAAAAATTCAGCTGCATAGTGTTTCCAGCTGCACATTTACAAAATATTTTGCAAAACTATTGTATTGTATTACTTCTTCATTCATAGTTGCAATTAATACTTGAAGTGTAAATTTGAGTTGTTGGATTGTTGATTGCCCTCCATCATTTGAGGAGCAGATTTTGTACTTTGAGATTTCCATAGTGGAAGTTCTCTTGAGTCATTTATCTTTCTTGTTGAATCACATTGTAAACGGGTGCATTTTCGGTTGAAGCCGACACCCTTTCATTTTTTGAGCCTAAGTTGTTGAAAATGGCTAAAAGAAATGAGGCATTAGAGTTGTTGAATAACCTCATTCATTCAAATGTTGATGATGTGATAAAAATGAGCAAGAATGCTCTTTGTAACATTCAAAGTTGTTTTCTAGATGCACGAGAAAAGGTTGAGTTTTTGCAGTTGGAATCTCAGCTTCAACAAGATGAACTTCAACAAAAGAGTCAATATTCTGAACCTGTTTCTATTCAGAAGATTGAGAAGGACTCCCATCAGTAGCAAGTCAGTAAAGTTGAAGTCGATTCCCATTCAGTTGCCAGTAGAATAGTTACATGGAATGCGACGATGCAGCTTTGCCTAAAACCCATTATCAGACCTTGGGAAGAGCTTGTCCACAACAAGCACAAAACTGGTCTTGGATATGACAAGGATGTGTATTTTCATATTCCAGACTACACCAAGCCCATCATATTTCAGAGTGCCGGATTCATGTATGACAGTTCACCTGCAGCTATTCCAGATCCTGCTCCACAACAACAACAACAGATTGTAAAATGCCAACATTGTGATCGAGTTGGCCACATGAAAGATCACTGTTTTGATCTTCATCCATGCAAGAAAAAGCCTTGTGGTAGACACACCAATTCTTCACGGTCTTCGGACACAAACCTCTGCAGAACCAAGATTCATCTTAGATGGATCGCTTCTTGGCAATGGGCATCAACGGCCCGGAAGAAGGTGTTTTAAAATTTATGTTAAGAACTTGTTCTCGGATATTGAGCAAACTGCAGTTGAGTTTTCGCCATCATCTCACCTTGGCTCTACGACGGGGGGAAAATGGTGGTCATGTACAAGCTTCGGCCGATGATCAAACGAGCACAGACCACAATCTCTCATTCCATGTTCGGAGTTGTACTCGGAGACCATGATGGATTCAAGCGATCCCGAGCCACAATTCGTCATTCCAGATTCAGAGATGTAGCCAGAGACACGAATGCCCATGAGCATGCCTTCGGTTGGTGGATAACCTTAAACCATCATCTTTGGTTGGTGGACAACCTAAAACCACCACGGGTAGTAGACCTCCCTTCTTTTAGGTCGAAGGTCTCCCTTTCATATATGAGGAACACTTCCTCTAGTAGAAGCCTTCAGCTTAGCAGCCTTCAGCTTCTTGCCAGCCTTGGTTGAGTTCCAGGAAATTCTTCAAAGCATTCCAGAGTTGTTGGTAATCCTAAAACCATCACAGGTAGTAGACCTCCCTTCTTTTAGGTTGAAGGTCTCCTTTTTTTATGAGGGACAATTCCTCTAGCAGAAGCTTTCAGCTTCTTACCAGTTTTGGAAGAGTTATGGGAACTGCAACAAGTTTTTCGTTCCAGTGTTGGTGGTCATCCTTAAACCACCTCTTTTTTCCAACATTTCAGAGATTTGATTCAGCTCAAGTGCTGCCATGTATACTTTGCATATTTGTATTACAACTCTTTTCTTGGAATCACACATACCCCTTCGGATTAAGGGGGGGTGTTGGAACACCTAATCCTCTATGGGTAGGTGTGGAATGCGAAAAGTCACAATGGAGTCCAAGTGACCTTGGAATATGAAACCAAGAGTCACACCATTGTATTATAAATGTACATCATGTATAATGGAAAAATAAGAAAGCCTCACGCTTATCTTTCATTGTGTGTTGAGTCTCTTGTGTGTGTGTGTTCATATTTCTCCTACACCATGTGTGTGTTTAACAGATACATACCATGGATGAATGAATATCATGGATAGATGTCATTTACAATACCATGGGCGAATAAATATCATGGTTGGATGAATACCATGGGTCGATGCCATTTACAATACCATGGGTAAATTCCATTGGTGAATGGATAACATGGGTGGATGCCATTTTCCATTCAGATCAATGTGATACTTAACATGCTAAAAGACGACATTTTCTATATGAGTAGGAAAAGTTCGAACGACACTTGCAATGCAAATATCGGTGAAAGAGACACATGCCAGAGTGAAAGTAACATGAAAGAGATACTAATTAAAGGGAAAGAAAGCACAAATGACAGTCAAAAACATGAAAAATGCACTTATGAAAGCGAAGGTGCACAAAAGCGACAATTTGAAAAACTCGTTGAAATATAAGTAAAAACACAACCAAATGTAAGGAACTGTCAATGATAGTGCACATTGACTATCGACATGGGTTAAAGATTGAACAGACACTGTATTGATGGACTGGGCTATGCTTGTTCAAGATTGCGTAAAATAATGTGCTCGTGAACTTGTTGTGAACTAAGTATGTGTGAGAAAGTGACTTCGACCGATCAAGAAGTGACCACGGAATGAATAATCACAAGATCCACAATAGGCTCCAAAATTCAAGTGTAGGTAAAATTTGGCAAGGTGTTTGTCGCACAAAAAACACTTGGCGACACACTGGTAGAATCCCAACTTCTCTTCCTTAGTCAATTATTTCATGCAGGGTCTTTTTCTTCAGGGAGTATAGATTCAAAGTTTATATTACCATGGCTTCCCAACTTACCCCGTGTATTAACATAGTACCCTTCATTCCTTTACTCGGTTAAACAAAAACACAAGATTAACGATCACACAATGTTTCAAATTATGAAGGGGTAATGAAGTTCATGAGCTTTAGATTTTCATAGTATAGTTTTTCATCTTTGGTGTTGCTATGTTGCCAGCAGGCCTAGAAAATACCTCGATGGATTCACTTATGGGATACAAGCATTTCTTTGCTGCCAACAGGATTTGACAGTACACTGAAGAAGTTGATTTCTTCACCTCTCTGCACAAGAATCCTTTCTCTTCTTTCAACTTTATTTATTTATTTTATTTAGGACTATGCATCAACACTTATTTATTTCATGGGTGGAAGAGGGATCCCGACTTATTGAGAGAAAAATAGGTTTTCCCTTTAGAGAAACATATATAAGACCCATGATATTGGTTTTATCATTTAGATTTTCCCCTTGTCCTTCTCTACTTGATTGGATCAGCCTGAAAACACTGAAACATAAAGACCCAAGTGGAGGCATAAGGTTTAGAAAATAGACATGGAGATCATGGTTTGACACAAGGCTTTCATTACGAAAGGATCACAATTTCTGTCGAAACATCATTGACCAAAAGGTGTAACCATGACAAGGAAGAAGGATAGAGAGTTAGCCAAATGTTATAGTGTCACAAAGTCCTTTTCTATTTTTCCACACTGTCTTTCGAGCCCAGGTAGGACACCCTTCATGCAAATTCTCATTAAACAAAACAAAAAATACAAAACACAACAAGGAAACAAAACTACGAGGACTAAATAAAATGAGGTTAACCAAAAAGACGATGTGAAACCAAAATGAGAAAACACAAGAAAACTACAGAAAATGAATACACGATGAATGTGCAAAGGAAACTAACATGCAAACAAACCTACTCCTAACCCAAGAAACTAGAAATTTAGGGTCAAGTATAATGAAATTTCCAATGAATCCACCTTAGTTTATCTAGACTTGCAATAAAAAAGATATGATCGATTAAAACTGATATAAAGATGTGTGCAATAGAAAATATAAGATCTTGAATAATTTTCACAACAAATTGAAGATATTTCCTGTCAACATAAAGATATTTCATAGTCACTACCTCTAACCAGCTTGCATTCTTACCTTTTTGGTGAAAACCATAATCACACTACCCTCAAAAACTTCTTTCGAACGTATCTTCATCTGCACTGCACTTATTTTCAAGCACGAGGAAAGATAAAAACTTGTTATTTGCAATAAATCTTTCCAAGCATGATTTCTCCAACCATTCAACGATTAGATTGTAAAATTAAAAATAGTCCTCATGAAAAACTTGAAATCCTTGAAGAGGTGAATATTCAATTGAAGGCGTAATATAATGATGAGAATATTGGGAAATGAATCTAATCATATTTAGAAGGCTTGTCAAAATAGTGAGGACCTAAAATAACCATCAATGAAGGCTGAAGTGCCTCAACTTCTTGACAAGACCTCACTAGTGAGATGTTAAACCATAAGTATTAAAGAATGTAGGACAATTGTCATTAGATTTGTTGATTGGAAAATGTTAAATTGGATGAAAATCATCAAGGTAAGACATGTTGATTTAAGCATCAAATTCCTAGTTAGTAGCTAGAAAAGATAAATCAATTAGAACATCTTTGCGAATACTCTGAACAATAGAACCAAATTCCTTGCATGTCGAACGTGACGAACCATTTTCCTGTAACTGATGGCAAACTGCACATGCATCGTAATCATCGAAATAATTTAAAAAAAAAATGGCAGCACAACAAACATATGAGACCAGTCAAGACATAGTGGATGAATAAGAATTTGATTTACGTAATAACCCACACATTCACTATCATTCAAGAGGATTTCGGGTACGATGAAGAAACACATTAACCATATAACATTCATAAGACAAACCCGAAGCTAACTATTATGAAATGAATTTAATAGACATGATCACTTCGACCAAATATGATTTTTGAAATGATTAACTTAACAGTTTCATGATTCTATGATAGGTACACATTCCAAACCCGAGTTTGATACAAGATATTTGAATGAATATGAATCAACTAAATAAGATTCATGAATCTAATCAGAAATAAAATCTTGAAAGCTCGAAAGATTACATCCACAATACCAAACATCTTTCAAGAAGGAATTTACATCCAGTGAAACCATGCAAAGAGAAATATTTCGCGAGAGAAACCAGATCTTACTTAGCTCGAGGACCTTACCAGAGTCATAAGATCCTGACATAACCTTTAATGGAAGTTGAAGTCTCTCAGATCCTTGACAAGTCCTAAGACTTTCAAGGATTATAAAATCGTATTTTGAATATTGAATCGGATCGTGCATGGTGTGAGGATAGCTAATACCACTAATCTCAATAAGACCACTACTAACTCGATGACAACCATCTTTGTCACTGATTTGATCATATTTTACAACTTTAACAACCATATTACTCAAATTCAAAGATTCTTTTGATCGTAAATATGAGGATGAATGAATCGGGGAAATTTCATGAGCAAGTTTATTTGAAGAGTTGTCTACATTCAAAACAAGAGGTGATGAGGGATGGAAATAATACTCATTGATTTTATCATTTTCTCTTTCATCATGGATATCCTCATGACCTTGTGCCGGTTGAGAAGTTAACTCATCGGATGAAGAACTTCAGGAGCATGGACTATCTTCATCGCATGTAGATGCATCACAAACAAGAGAGCACAAGGGATAGTGAGATGAAGAGGAAGTTTTGAATATCAAATTTGAACTTACTTTATTATGAGTTCTCCCCATTAAGTATAATTTAGGAATCTAAACTAGGACATGATTTTATATCAATCCGATGTTCATAAACTATGAAGCACACTGCCATATGTAATACGCTTTAAGTTAGATGGATTATTACTTCTAAGTAAAAATCAACAACTAAATTCAGGAAGCATGAAAGAAAAATCTTAATAAATTCACACAAACTTGAAATAAATCACTCTTACTTGATTTAGGAATACATCAGACTGGGCATATAATGAGATCTCTCACACAAATCCAATTTCTCTATGCAATTAAAATGTTGGTAATATGATCAAAGGGCTTTCCAATAAAAATGTTTGACTAATGCACTAGGTCCTTCCTTACCTATGGAGGCAAGTGGACACTTCGGTAGTATTTTACTCAACTTAGTCAATCTAGACCCAATACTAGTTACCGAGATGAGAATGTACTATGACCTTCCCCATGTATGCGAGTAAATATGAGTAGTCACTCATCACCTTTTACTCATCTCTTTAACTATAATGTACTTAAATAATCATTGTATTCTAAGAGAATGATAAATAAAAGCATGGAACTATGGTGTTTGAAAAGTTTAATGAAAAAAAGGAAAATTCCTCAAGAGGTTGGGGCCTTCTTCTCCTAGAAAATTGGCAAATGGCACTCTTGGTGCCTTGATTGCTTTGACCACTTAAGTTGAGTTTCAAACAAAAAATGATTTATAATAATCAACAATAAAAAATGGCATTGAAATCTAAGGCTTATGGGTAGACATACAAATTCAATGATGCAATGGAATTGTCACTTAGCTCTTTTAATGTAAGTATGATATTTATGTTAATCAAACCAAAGTAGATCAAGCAAATAAAACCAAAATATATTCAAGCTATCAAAACCTTGCTTATAGAAAAATATGCTAATCAAATCCAAGAATGCTTAATCATTAGATAATTTGATAACTAATTTATAATTTAAATTTAAATACCTAAAAACTAGAAACTAGTATAACTAGTTACTTGTATTCAATAACCAATATAATATATCTAATAAGTATTTATTTTAACTATAATATTTTAATTATTAATAAATGATTCTTAAATACATTTAAACTCCAAGTGATGCATTCCATTAAACACAATTAAACATGTATGGCTACTCCTTCAAAATTAAAAGACTAAGACTACTCTATCAAATAGGTAGTGGATAGAACTCATGTTGGGACAATATAAAAAACTTTAAGAGATGAATATTATAGTCATAAGATCACAAAAAGAAACACATATGAACAATAACCTAGAAACTAACTTTTAAGCCTATCTTTACACTATGAAATGAATTAGTTTGTAACTTGATATCAATAGAGATTTGAGCAGAGATATAAACATGGATATATGAAGGAAATAAATAAGAAATAAAAACTATTTACTAGATATTTATACAACAAAAATAAATTCCACTAACTCGACTTATGGGGGCCTCCATGGCTCAAGCAAGCACCCAAAATTGAAATTGAGAGCTGAAAATTCAACAACACTTCATTACTTGATAAAAACAACTACCAACATTTCTACAACTTGATTGTAAACTCACATGTCAAAATCTGAGTTTTTAATGAAAATAAAATATAACGTGTGTTTTGGCAAGTCAAGGCGCTTACCTTTATAACCAAATTTCTAACAAAATATACTAAAATCATGCCTAGAATTTATTCTTCCCTATTTTAACACTAATATATGATCATAATCTCTCTTTGAATCATTCAGATCATGGATCTTAATTGTAAAACACAAATCTGGGCAATTTTGGCAATATATTCTACGTTTTAGCAGCTTATCTTCCCAAGTTGACTGTGGGTTGATCGTGCATTCCGAGGTAGTTTTAGCTCAAGCGAATAAGCGAATAAGTGTTTCCCTATCCTGGGATATCTGAGAGAAAAATCCATGTCTGCATTTTTACTCAAGTTGTTTGTAAATCAAGTTGCTTGTAAATATGACAATTAATGATGAATTGCAAAATTTACCAAGATTTGTGATTTTCTTTGCACAATACATTTATTTATAAGGAAATTTTAAAAATTAAAATTTAATACAAATACCTTAGGGAAGCATTATTATGGGGAAAACCTAGGAGAATATAATCATAAATGACAAAAATAAATGTTTTTAAGGAAAAAGGAAAGGAAAAACCATATCAATATTTTTAGTTAAAATGATGATTGCCATTCCATATGAAAAAAAGTTATTTCATCAACCTAATTTGAATAATATTGGTAATGATCTTATTTTTGTATTGAAATAATAGAAGCATACAACCCAAATTCTATAGAATCTATTTGTTTTTAAACAAATCATACACATGTTTGAACCATTAAAATCTTTGTATCACTTACTATTTAGGTTCACGAACCATTTTCTACTAAAATAAAATTGCTAATTTAAATTTACAAGTTGTTCATTTCTCTTAATAAATATAAGAGAAAATGTGTTGCCATAATTTCTATCCCATCTTATATTCCATGTTCTACATTAAAATATTCAAAAATTGAATTTCTTTGTAAATCACTACTTTTAGGTATCCTAAAAATTCTATCAAACAAATTATTATTCTTTTTCCATTCTTTATTTATTGCACTGTAACGGATTATTCTTTCATACAATTTCATTTCAATTTTTTTTTTAAAATAAAGTGTTACACTTTCTTATATATATACATATATATACTTTTGATTGTGGATATTTGTGTTGACTAGAATAAATATAAAAAAATATAGTCAAAATGTCAGTAATCATACATTATATAATTTTGACTTGATACTTGGTGTTGACTAGAATAAATATCAAAAAACGTGTTGAAATATATAATTTTCACATTAATCATACATTATGATTTTGACATTAGCATTTTTCCGAAAGATTGCTATGACCTTGAACTAGTACTTATATTACCCTAGCAAAATTGGCTCTAAATTCGGTAAGAAATATGTTAGATTAAAATTCCACCTTTATAATAGAAACTTTGACAATAGAACTTTAACTTGTCAAATAAACCAGGCTTGGCTTGGCTCTAAATTCAGTAGGAACTATTTTAGAAATTAGAATTCCACTCTTATAATAAAAACTTTGACAAGTTAAAGTTATAATAGAAACTTTGACAATAGAACTTTAACTTGTCAAATAAACCAGGCTTGGCTTGGCTCTAAATTCAGTAGGAACTATTTTAGAAATTAGAATTCCACTTTTATAATAAAAACTTTGACAATAAAACTTTAACTTGTCAAATCAACAAGGCTGGTTGGGCATGAGATCATTGGAGTGCTCTATATTAGATGCGATATAGTTACAAGCATTCCACAAATTCTAATAAATATTTATGCGATACACCTTCAATCGCAATTTAGGCTAACTATTCTACTTTTTGACTTTTTCACCAATTCTAACAATACGATTTTGAATGAAATAAAAAATTTCATAATTGAAAAAAAAATCATAAAACATAAAAATTCTATATATTCACTAAAATAAAAGAGTTCATCATTCCCATAAAAAAAAGTCAATAGTCAAAGACAAATGACGGGGTGCACCTTCAACTTTGGCAAATTTTAATAGATCACAGGTATGCGTGCGGTAAGGAGATTTTATATATATTTGGTCGTGTATATATTTTTAAAGATATAATATAAAAGAGTGAATATCTTTTTGGTAATAAGTATATAAAAACAATTTTGTTTATCAGTTTTGAATATGGAATAATTGTGTCTATGAAGAACAATGAAATGCGTTACATTCAATGTCTGTATTCTTTAATGAGATAATTCCATTTTCCCCAACTTTTTATCGTCAATTTAATTTAGGTTCAAGAAAGTATTGTCAAATATTTTTTGATCAATTTCTTTTTTTTCATCAATTTTATTGGAATTATATAAAATATAATGATTCTTACCACTCTTTTGAGACTATTAATCTTATTCAACAAGGTGTTGCCATATACCTACTATTTTACTCCATTTCTTCATAGATTTTGGTGGGACCTTTGAGAGATAATGATTCCTCACACTTTCTTAGACTACTAATCTTATTTCAATTGAAAAAGTTATTGTAAACTACTTACCAATCTACAGTTTACATCATTTTTCATAAACTCTTATGGATTTATAAAAAATAAATAAAAAAATTCCTAACATTCTTTGTTGACTAGCAATCTCATTTCTATTCCAGAAAAACAATCCCATTTCTATTCAAAAGAGGTGTCGGCCAAATACCTACCCATATAAGTCAATTGTTTATGGATTTTTTCTTGGAAAAAGGTGTTGCCAAATACCTACCCATATAACTCAATTGTTTTTTTAATGGATTTTGCTGGAAATATAAACTAGATAATGATTTTTCCCACCTTTGTGGACCGCCAAAGGAATTGCCAAGTACCTAACATTCTGCTCATTTCCCACTAGTATGTGGTAATAAGAAAGTATATCTTGATTTAACAATATAAAAACCATTTTTTCAAGCTACCAGTGCCTATTCATTATTGGACTTACATTGCCATATTCTATTTCCAAAATATTATTACTCATTGATAAATGGGAAAATTGCCCATCTTTTAAAATCAATGATATATTGTTGTATTTTGATATATTATTCTAAAAAATATTTAGCAACCTGTGAATATTTAAAATTTTAGTATATTTTTTTATTATATAATTTAATAATGATTGAATTTATTATTTTATTATTAATTTTTTATTTTAAATTGAATAAAGACATGAAAGTAATGTAATATATATCTTTTTCTTTTTTTTCCCTTTGAGTTTATATATATATATATATAATAATTTATTTTTATATTAGATATCAATTTTGAGATTCAACTATGATCATTTTTATGAGAGGTACTAATTTCTCATGATTTTACATTACACTAGTTTCAATCTTATTTTTTCATCCGCCAAATGCAATGAGCCCTAAGTGGATTATTCAAAAATCATGAGAAATTAGTCACTTACGACTACCTCTCATGGAAATGCTTATAGTTAAATGACTTACTTAACACAATTAAATCCCAAAAATGATATCTAATATAATGCACTGGAGAAACCCCTCATACTTAAAATTATTTCTATATTGTTTAGACGAGAGAAAAACAAGAAATTCAAATATTAGAATTCATATATAAAAGGATTCATTTAACTAAAAAAATGTATATTTTTATTTATTTGAAAAAATGAATTGTTATAGAAAACATTTTTGATTTAACAAACAAATTTTTTTTTAAATTAATTAGTGTAAATTTAAATATGAAAACAAAATAGTTCCAAATATTTTTATGCAATTTAAATTATTTTCTCATTGATTTTGATTTTGATTTTAACATTCCTATTAAATAAGGATGTTTTTTGAATTATTTTTCTTTATTAAAATCATAGATAAAAATAAATAAATAAATAAAAAAAAATTAAAAAAAAAAAAAAATAGATATAAATATATAAATCTGAAACTTCCACTGCTATTTTATGTAAAAGAATAAGAGAGTTTTAATTTTTTGAGAAGTTAAATTTCCTTTTAAAATTTTCTAATGGGCATTGAAAATCTCAAACTATTATAGTCTTTATGTTTTAAATGAAAGGGTGAATGTCCAATTTCAACACTTCTTTTGTCTCTATGCGATTTTTACTTAGTTCTTTGTTCTGTAAGATAATTTCTAATCTATTAAATGGAAAAGATTTACTAAAAAGTGAAAAGAAGCTTAAAAATATTTTATCGCAAATTTCTTTGCAGTAAGCTATACTCTCATTGTTTTTATGAATTTCCAACTCCAAAGTGTTGATTATAACATGTACAATTTTAAGCTATGTGAGTATTCTCATTGATATAAAATATCAATCTTCATAATAAATCCTATACCATTTTTTAAAAAACTTCTTATCATATTTCATGTTCAACTTATTATATGCTTAATCCTTGGGATTATGGTATATTGTAAATATTAAATTAAGAGAAAAATGAAGATTCATAGATGAATAAGAAGTGGCATTGGACTTCTTAGAAGATAAAACCAAAGGCCATCTATCATTATATTTATATGTGGTTCACTTTAGTAAAATTTGTTTAATTTTTAGATTCATTCATTCACTTGTATGTCAATGGTGTAGAGTGTCGATTTTTTGATAACTCTAGCTTACTCATTACTTCTTTTCTAGATAGTTTAATACAAGTGCTAACCTTGTTGATAATCACCTTCCAGGATAGGAATCTAGGTCATTCTTAGATAGATATATTTTTTGAAAAGTGTGTATATATGCAAAATATGGAGGAAGAAAATACCAAAGTTTATTGGTGTTAAGAGAGGGGGAATGGAGGCAAGTGTGAGCAAGAGAAATTGTTACCATATATAGAGAGTCTATTTGCTTATATGAAACCAAACATCAAGTTTGGAGATTTATTCATGGATGCCACCATTAAATCCAACTCAACACATCTTAGTTTTGAAGGTATTTTTCAAAGGAAATGATAATTGTAGGTTCTTGGGTGGGTGACCACATGCTCTGGTTGTAAATAATGGTGAGAAATTGTTTCTTTGGAATAGAGATACAAGATATAAAAGCGTCACTTAATATTTAAATTTGAGTTGGAGGATTTTTGCGGTTGTAGTCCTTAGGATAATGATAGGTGTCTCCTCTTAGTAATTGTAGTAGTTCCATCCAATGATTGAAAATTACATAAGTTGTCATTGACAATCCCTACGGATTGTGTTGGCTCAATACTGGTTCTAATGTTTGTGATAATTTTCATCTGGTTTCCCCTTTGGCATTACTTCAATTATATATATATATATATATATATATATATATATATATATATATATATATATATATATATATATATATATATATATATATATATATAAAGTTTTGGCTACTTTGTGTGATTCCTTATTCAAGTACACGGTTTTCCATATTCCTACAACTAGTGGTAAAAAAATCATTTTTTTGTCTCAATCACTTTGTGGTGCTTGATGGAAAAGATAATTATCCAAGGTGTTGAAGAAATATTCAACATACTTTGATCTTCAATGATATTTGGGATGGAATTTGTGATGGAGATGCTTCACTTACCAAACCTATAGATGTTAAATATGTTTCCATATGGAAAAAATAAAGATAAGAAATCATGTGCCTTCAATGTTTCTTCTATAAGTGAATAGGTGAGTCATTATATTGTATCTATTAAATATTATTTAGGTGCATTGAAGAAGTTGAAATATTTTTATGATTCACATTGAGAATTAAAGCTAATTCAACTATAGTTGAAGCTCTTCAACCTAGAGTTAAAGGATGATAATCCCATCGCTTTAGCATATGAAATTAAATCCCTTATGCATGGAATTGATAACGTTGGTGTGTAGATAAAAATTGATATTATGGACTTGTTGATGGTGTTGTATTCCGCCAACATTGTAAGGGAATCTCCCCAATGTGAAGTCCCAATTAGACCTCACACTGTTTGGTGTAGGAGTCCCATCCGGTCATATGACCTGACCACCATTGAAATGATTTTCCAAGAAGTGCCTTGGTTACAATAGGACATAAGAGAATACAACGCCTCTTTGGCACAACAAAAATGTGAGTTTTGTGAGATGCTCGATGTAAGTTGTATGAGGGAAACTTCCATGGATGGTAAGAGAAATGAGTCACCGGTTAGAAAAGAAATAGTACTATCCTAAAGGGGGAACTGAAAATAAAAGAGAGAATTGTTGAGTACCTGTAGATTAGTTCACATGATAAACAAAAATCGTTAAAATGTAAAAACATCCATTCAATAACAACGATAACCAAGCAACGAAATAGTTCATTAAACTAACATGTAAATAAAGCAACATATACCATACACATACCCAGAATAATACAACTATATACATGATAAATGCATGAAGGAATGCCAACTCATTGAGCTTATGATAAACAGTGATAGATCTCAAGTGCATTATTACATGAGTGAACCATTATATTCTATAGTGGAAGATGAAGCCACAATACTACAAGGAAAAGACCCTCTAGCGAATGTTTTTGAGGAACCCCTTATAAAAATACCCCAGACATATGTTTCTAGTGGAAGTTACTAGAGGAGGTTGGCGGGCAGAGGTGTTTGCGGATGTATTTTGTACGGTGCGCTTATCACTGTAAAATGTACCGGTGCGTTCAACATGAGAAAGCACCGGTGCACATAAAAAATTGGCACACTGGACACCATGCACTTCGTACACACCCACCCAGTGCATTTTATGACTGTAGTGCCCTGGTGCTTGACACAGAATCTGCACCGATGCCTCATAGAAAGCACGCAAAAACAGAAACCTCCCTTCGTGAAATGACTAAAACGCACCGGTGCACCCATAAACCCGACGCACCAGAATAGGATTAAATAAAAAAAATTACGACCAAAAAATCAAACAAAACATTGGCACACTGGACACTATGCGCTCCGTACACACTCGCCTGGTGTGTTTTATTACTCTAGCACCCTGATGCGTTATAGAGCATACGCATCGGTGCCTCATAAAAAGCACGCGAAAACAGAAATCGCTCAACGCAGAATGAATAAAATGCACCGATACGTCCATAGAATCCCGCGCACCGAAAGGGGGTTGAAAAAAAAAAAATTAGAGCCAAAAAACCGCACAAAACATTGGCACACCGGACACCGTGCGCTCCGTACACACCCTTCTGGTGCATTGTATTATTGTTGTGCATCGGTGCTTTACAGACCGTCTGCACCGGTGCCTCATAAAATGTGCACGAAAACAGAAACCGCCTGGCGTGGACTAAAGCAAACGCACCAGTGTGCCTATAAAATCCTGCGCACCGGAACAGGGTTAAATAAAATAAAAAAATTACAGCCAAAAAACAACATTTTTCACTTTTGTCAGTGCTATAGAGCTCTCAAGCACTGGTGCAATTTATCCTTGTCTGAGCCACCCTGACATTGGTGCTCCCATTGCACTTATTGCACGCACTGCTGCTGTGCATTTCCCACCAATCTCCAGCTTGAATTTTTCAAAAAGGTGGACAAATTTAATTTTTCAAATTCTACAGCCAATATGCAAAATGTACAGGTATTTTTCTTGTTTTTTCATAATTAACCCTTATAACGGATTATAATTTCAAATAACCTTAAAATTAACCATTTAAAAGGGAAAAAAAATTGTCCCGCGGTGTGCTCGAGCCGTTCGGCTCGCACCAGTTTGCAGTGCTGCTTGTAAATTTACAGGCCGCACCGCAGCCGGTGCTAATGGTATCCACACTAGTTATAATTTCAAATAACCTTAAAATTAACCATTTAAAAGGGAAAAAAAATTGTCCCGTGGTGTGCTCGAGCTGTTCAGCTCGCACCAGTTTGCAGTGCTGCTTGTAAATTTACAGGCCGCACCACAGCCGGTGCTAATGGTATCCACACTAGTTCCGAGGCAGTACCGATAGGCGCACCATGTTATTTAAAAAAAAAAATTGTGGTGTAGTCATTTACCCGGCCACACCGTTGACAATGTGGAATAGTGGCAACACGGTGCATTGACTTAATTGTCTGCCCCGGTGCTGGTAATTTTATAAACGCACCGTGTTTCTTCTATTCGACATTGTTAATGGTGCGGCCTGGTAAACTGGTGCTTACGGTATCCGCACTGGTTTTGGGGTGGTACCGAAGGCGCACTGTGTTATTTTAATTTTTTTTAAAAAGTGCGGTGCGGTAGGTTATCCAGCCGCACCGTTGACCTAGTTGAATAGATGCGACGCGGTGCATTGACTAAAATAACAGCCCTGGGGCGACTATTTTTATCAGTGCACGACTTTCCGTATTTCACCTGGGTCAACGGTGCGGCCTTGTAAAAGGTCGCACCGTTCACTATGTCATGATGGATGACTTAACTATACACCCCGGGGCGTAGATTTTCATGAATGGACCGCCCTCCTGACACCATACATGGTCAATGGTGTGCTATAAATTCTTCTGGAGCATCATCATCGGGGCGATTAATATTATTAGGTGCACTGAGGTCGGTGCGCTCCATAGAAAGACACACCGAATGTTTTTTTTATTATGTTTTAATATATATATATCTATATATATATATATATATATATATATATATATATATATATATATATATGTATGTATATTTATATTTCTAAATACATGTCTTATTTAATAAAAAAATTGTGTTTAATATGTCAATCATTTAGAGACATGAAAGGAGAGAAGAGGGGGAACAACAACAACAACAGGCAGAGAAGTATAACATGGTTCGCCTGTGGGAGGCATGAGAGAGGGAGAGAGATGCGTACCCTCACCCTATTACAACAGCTATGCAGGGGCTCCTAAGGCAAGTAGGCCTCCTCAAGTTCTATGAGGAGGCTACTTCCCTAAAGGGCCAAAGTTTGTTTTTGAGACATCTTATCCGAAGGTGGAATGCCTAGCAACAGGCTTTCCGAGTTGGTATCAACCAGTGGTACAAGCACACTGAGGAGGATATATACTTCATTACAGGGCTATCAAGGAGAGGGGTGGATTTTCCCTCATTCCTAGAGGTTCCAGTTGGCTATGCAGCAAGGAGTTAGTTAGTTTACTCACAGAGATACATTGGAGGAAATGTACTGTCTCCTACAGAGTTTTGGGTTGCAGGTGGTCAGTTACGTATTGGTGCATTTGGTAGGGAGGAGGTTCATTGTCTCTCACTTATCATTTCGACCATTTCGCACAACACCAATGACGGGCAACGCATTGGTTGCCCACTTCTATATTATGTTGATTCTTTAGTACAGGAGCCACGACTTGTCAGGTGGTCTGCCATTTTTTTGCGGCAGTTATGTACAACCTTATATAGATGTCATGCTCATGCACAAGGGAGGGTGAACTTCCCTTTTGCTTCAGAGATTTTTTGTTTATTTTTTGAGAGGTTTCTAGAGATGAGGCCTAATTTTCTTCGGTAGCCTTGTAGGACGACGTTTGAGGCACGTATGCACATGTGGGTGCAGATAATGCCCAAGAGGTGTGACACTGAGTTTTTCGTGAGGATATCGCAGGATGCACTAGAGTTTCTAGCCAGTGTTGATGAGAATCCCTTCGTTATGGTTCCATGTACTTACACGGGTTGGATTGGCGAGGGTGTGCCAACATCCTCTTCACAACTGATGAGCCGCTAGATGATAGAGGTAATATTATTGTTTTATATAATTAAAGTTACTCTAGCATGTTCTTTAAGTTGTTTTTATTAAACTGTGTAATGAAATTGTCTAATTATTATTGTGTAATTGTATATATTTTGTAGAAATTGGCCCTTTTGATGGCAAGGAGATGTTGGCACCAGTACCACATGATCCAGTTGTGGATCCTGATAATGATCAGAGCATGGCAGATGCTGAGGATTATCAGGAGGCCGGTGCTAGGTGTAGTCGACATGATGCTAGATACCGGATGGAGTTGGGCGACCAACTCAGTGCATTGATTTTTGATGTGGGCATTAGGCATGCTCATTACAGAGACATAAAGGCCGATGATAGGCTATTACAGATGTGGAGAGGCATGTCGCATTACATGTACAGCATGATGCAGCATGCCGTAGGAGTTATGACATCTTTTATGTGACTAATGAGGATTGTTGAACGTTATAGGCATAGTCGTGACGTAGTAGGTGATGGACAATCCACGAGCAGCAACTCTTCATCTCATGATCGTTCACCTCACGCCGCGTCAGATGAACATGAGCCTCCACTAGCATCTAATAGCAGTCATCATGGAGATGAGGTTGGACCGTCGGCCACGTCCAGTCAGCAGCCTGCAACATCCATCAATACTCATGATCATAAGCAGGTTGGACCATCGACCATCGAGGCTGCACAATTGACTAAGCAGGGCTCCACTAGTACTAATATTGATGTTGTATTACCACCAACTGATCCATGACATTTATATTACAGTTGTATATTTTTAACGTTATTTAGTTATATATATATATGGTCCATGTATTTTATGTTCATGTTGTAGTTGTACTTAATTTACATGTTGGTGATCATCATGATGTGTATATTGTTAGGTCATGTTAGATATGTGCATTTAATGTGTATGTGATGATAGCATGAGTTATTTGACATGAGATGTATATTTGATGTTTGTGTTCTGATAAATATGTTAATATATAATGTTAATTATGTTTTGTTAGATGATCATGATCATGATGATGTTAGCGATTTTGAATGTGTTATTTAGTCAAATATGATGTTTGTACAATGGTTATCATGAACGTGATGTTTATTAATTAATTTAATACTAAATGATCATGATATTGTAAAATTGTAATATTTGTAATTCTAATTGTATGTAAAATTCTAAAATTGTAATTGTAATGGTATATATGTAAATTTGTAAAATTGTAATGGTAATTGTAATTTTTTAATTTGTAAAATTGTAATTGTATATATGTAAAATTCTAAAATTGTAGTTGTAATTGTAATTGTACATGAAATTGTAAAATTGTAATTGTAATTGTAATACTAATTGTATGCAAAATATTTGTAAAATTTTAATTGTATTACTGTGAATTGATTGCAATGGTAATTGTAAAATTGTAATTGTATGTAAAATTCTAAAATTGTAATTGTAATTGTAATTGTATGTGAAATTGTAAAATTGTAATGCTAATTCTAATTGTAATTTTAATTGTAATTATATGTAAAATATTTGTAAAATTTTAATTATATTAATGTGAAATGAATTTATTAAAATTTGTAAATTTGTAAATTTGTAAATTTTAAATAATTGTAAAATAATAAATCTAGAATAATATGATTTATTGTAACAAAATAAAGTTTAGAAAATAATGCAAATAAATTCATGTACTTTAGAATTATCATTATTTTATTATGATCTTAGATACAAAAAAAGAACTAATTTATATAGTACGTCATTGTTTTTGAGATCAACACAATTGCAAATAATTATCAAGTGAATTATTGATTTAAATATTAACACAATGCAAATTACCAATTAATTCAAAATACATATCATAATGTTTTGAAAAACCCATCTTAAAAAGTATAAATATTGATGAAATAACACACGTACCATATCACTCTCAGTTCTCATAATCACCCTCATTATCTTCCATCTCGCATGGCATAATGACACTATTGTCCTCAAAAATATTTTTTGATCTAGGGTCATGTGTCAATATGAACCACCAATCCCTATCCAACACATCTGGGTAAAAAAACACCTGGTTGCAGTGTTTAGGGAAAACATAGGGCTCCTTAGCTTCATCCCACATCTTTCTAGAGTTGATACATATCAGACTACTATTGTGATACTTCTTTACATTATTCCAATCAAAGATGTCCCACCACTTGCACCTAAAAATAACACATTGGAAAGAAGAGAAATCCACTTCAATGATCTCTTGTATCTTTCTGACGTAAAATAACGTCCCTCGTACTAGGTTTTGATCACAGTGGCTAGATTGACTAGATTGATCAAACTCGACTTCCACTCCATAGTCTTGTGTGATGTTTCCAGAATCAACATTTTCTGTGCGAAAATGGTGTCCATATGCCCACATAGATGGGAACAAATGCACCTTATAAAAAAGTTTAAAAAAATCATAGTGTCATGTGTCTTATAATAACCCAATAGTTAAAATATGAAATGTAGATGTCTTAATATAAGTTTCAAATTTACATATAAATTAAAAAGATTATTACTGAGTTGCTGCACCCAATCCCTATGTTTAACGCATCCTCTTCAGCACACGGGTCATTAGGGGAATTTTGAGGTCTAAAATGGGCCTTCTAAGGAAATAATAAAGTAATAAATAAACCAATAAAATAATATTTATGAATTTGCAATTCACTTTTTGCACCACAATCCATGTAACCATAGTTAATTTCAATTCAAAAGTTGTACCAAAATAAAATTAATAAAAAAATTGTATTGATGTGATTATAAATAAGAATGAGATTTTCAAGAAAAAGTCATTATCAGTGAACAATTAATGTATTTGTCCTTTGTACTTAAATAACTTAAAATAAAATATAAATAAAAATTTATAAATTCTTAATTATATTATATGCTATTAATTAAAATTTATTTTTTTATTTTTTTTTTTTCTCGGTTAGACTAATCCTACACCCACGGGTTTCGAACCGGTGACCTTGCAGAACGGAGTGCCTTAACAGTGCACCCCATCACCGACTGCTCTACGCCTCGTGGGCAAAATTTATTTTATTTAAATTGTATAATAGCATGTAATTAATATACTATATAAAAATAATATAATATAATATAATATAATAAATGTATAGGGATATGCATTGTTTCTTTCAATAAATATGAAATGACAATAATATATTTTTATTCAAAAAGTGTGAAATACCATTTATTATGAGTACTTTACTTTGACTTTAAAAGTACTTAGAGCACTACCATGGTTAACCATGGTTTTTTATCCACCATTGAGAATGTGACAAGTAAGTACCTTTAACTCAAGCAATGCCACCTCAACCATTAGGGATGATGTCATCCCCTAAAATGTGATTGGTTCTCATAAAGTGAATTTTGATTGTACATTTTTCTTAGGAGGCCCGTTTTAGACCTCAAAATTCCCCTAATGAATGACCGGTAGCACCATATTTATTACTGACTTCGTCAGCAACCCAACTGTTGGGGCATATTTTTGGCATATTTTATTTTAAATGTTCAGGATAAGGCACACTTCTACCATTCAACCATCTGAATTATTTCCTGTCACTATCCCATTTCATCCTCTTTTGTTCGTACAACGTGACCCACGGTTATGTCACTTCAGAATTGTAAAGAATGAATTTATTGATTGCTTCAATTTCTACATTCACTGATGAAATCAAACCAACATTATATAGTACTTAGAGATCAAAATATACATTATATCGTAGTTCAACATGAATATTAATTACTTTTTGTAAATTTGAAAAATTATAAGTCGCTTACTCTTTATCAAGCGCTTTTTTCCACTCGTTTGGAGCAACTCTCCTTCTCTTTTGTCTTCTTCCCTTTCATCATCCCAAATCACCATACCTGGTCTGTTGTTGATCTACTTGATGTACTCACTGGCATAATAGAAAGACTCATACGATATGTACCCCTCTGCCATAGACCCCTCGGGTTTTGCCCTTTGTCGAACAAAACCGTTCAATTTCTTCATGCACCACTCTAAGAAGAACATCCAACGACAAGAAACCACCCCAACTAATTCAACCTCATCTAATAGGTGGATTAGAAGATGAACCTGTAAGTCCATTAAACTCGTTGGTAGTTCCTTCTCAAACATACAAACAATCTCAACTATCTCTTGACGCCACCGTGGAATGACAGCCACATGAATCTCCTTTGACGTGATCCAATGTACAAATGTAGATAACTTAGATATGGCACGTCCTAGGTCTTGAGGGAATTCATGTTTCACACACCCATTCACGAACAAAGGATAATGACACTGCAAAGTTATAAACACGTGCAATAATATACAAAAATAGTTATGTTTTATGATCCCCGCATGGGATAAAATTTATTAATATAACAAATAATAAAATCATTCTTACGTACTCTTAGAAGATTCAAATGGTCATGTGATTTCAACCTCGACAAATGGTCATCCATGGTGAAGCAGCGTCATAGTGAAGACCCGTATGAACTTTGCACCCCACATCCATTATAACTTCCTTTGTCAAAGATATATCATCTTTTTTTAAAATCCATGGGACATCACCTTCTTTGAAAAACCATGAATTAGAGGGACCAACGCCTGCCTCTGATCCCGCACTTTCTAATCGTCTTGGCCAATTTTTCCTTTTAGTTTTTGAAGTAATAAGATCTTTCCTAACAGCCAATGTGTCACTTTGTTTCGATGATATTTGCCTCCATAAAGAAGATGAAACATTTTTAAATATATGCATGGGATCTAATAAGTGGGAAATCTTAAGATGCTCCAAATATGGGAGGTCATAAAAGATAGATTTCCTTTTCATCCCAATGGGCAATTTCTCAACATAGGTGTCGAATAAATCTGGATCATTGAACATAGGCTCCTCATTTGAATCGAACATTTCTATGACTCCTTCTCCTTCTCTCTCTCATATGCTCTAACCCATTCAGCTGGTGTCATTATTGGAGGCCTTTGGGTTCTCTCTCATTTACCATTGAAAGAGGATGTTGCTCTTCTGTAAGGGTGTTCTTCTGGTAGGAATACCCTGGAGCAATCATACACTGGATTTCATAAGTCCTTGGACCACCTAGCTTTAGAGAAGGTCCACAACATTTACATCCAAAATACCCTTTTGTTACAAGACCTGTGAGAAAAAATATTACAACGACTTAAATAACTAATATGTGAAAGAATATTGTTACGTATATAAACAAATCAATAAATTAAACATGTAATTTACCAGATAAAACTCCTAAGCCTAGATAATCATGTGTCGTGTAAGCACATATGCCATACAACGTAAAACTCCTCTTTGCTGCAATGGGTCTTGATACATCGTATACATTTACCCCATCCCATAATTCCTTCAATTCATCTACCAGTGGTTGTAAGTAGACATCCATATTCTTCACTTGTCTTCTACCAAGGGCTATGAGAGCCAACATAATATGTTCATTCTTCACAGAAAACCATGGGGGGATATTTTTATTGACCACTACTACAAGCCAAACATAATAGTTGGTGTTTTGGAGGGAATATGGGTTGATGCCATCCATGGCTATGCTGAGTCGTAGACTTCGTACTTCATCCTTGAATTTTTTGAGCCATGTATCCTCTATATGCCTCATGGCTATTGAATCAGTTGGGATTCACATAACTCCCAACTCACTTCTTTGTGAGGCATGCCATCCCTGCAACATAGCTAATTCTTTGAAATGACAGAGCCTTTAAATCCTTGGGATTATAGGCATGTGCCTCAATATCTTAAAAGGAGGAACAGTACGTGATTTACCCTTCTTTTTTATTTATCACACCTGTCATGCCCACATTTCAGACACATCTCTTTGTTTGCATATTCTCCTCTATATAGAATACAATCATTTGGACATTCATGATATGATATGTACTCAACACCCAACATTTTCCACAATTTCTTTGCCTCTTCGCAGCTACCAGGCAAGACATTATCACTCGGAAGAACATTATCTTTGAATAACCTGTAGTTGGTGATCATGAAAAAATATATTAATAAATCTACATTAATGTTGATATAATTATTAACGTTCATAAAATTTACCATTTGTAATGTTCATTGCAGTGTACTGATTATATTTCAAATTTATATAAGGGAGTACTTTATGGTAACTTGCCTCAAAAGTTTCGAGAAACATGCATTCGACAAGCCAAATTTTGCTTTCAAGTTGTACAGTAACATCGTTGTCCCCAACTGGGTAGACCTTGACTGACCGCCAGGTCCAAAGAGAGGGGTGGTGGAAGCAAATTTAAGGCTTTCGAAAAAGGTGTCAGGGATATGAGTATCATCCCCTAGCTGATCATTGTTTGGAATGCATCTAACAACATTGTCTCCATGGCAGTCGTATCCCTTAAGTAATCATCCATACCAACCTCTATTTGATTGCCTCCATTGTCAACTTGTGAAGAACTACTATTGTTGTAGTCATTCCTAATTGGTGAATCTACATGTAGCGGGAATTGAATCGATGGTTGATTCAACCATTCCTGGTATCGTTCCTCTCCGATTTTTTCTCTTAATTCAGTCTTCTCTCGATTTGACATTGTCGTGGGGTGCAACGAAAGATGGTAGGTAGGTCATTCATCATCACTAGAATCCTAATAATTTAAAAAAGAAAATTGAACATGATTAGTACAAAATATATGATATCAATTAGTAACCACGTTGACAATATTGCATGATTATAAATTGGTTTGACGTTGAAATAATTATATATTAATCAATATATATACCAAAAAATTATAATTATAATTACCATCACTGTCCCAAGATTTTGGCTAGAAGATGCAATATTGTTACAATTGGTAGGGTGAAGCGACTGTCCATTTGCATCTACCAAATGTGCCTTGCGGTATGCAGCTCCTAATAAAAACTTCCGACGTTTTGGAGCAGTTTGAATATTTTTTGCATCTGAACTCGATGTTGAATATGCATGAACCTGCAAATTTGTATGCATTTTAAATTTAATTAAGTTGTGCATGATTGACTGCATGGATAAAAAACATAAATTCAATTAGATAGTGAAAACATAACACAAATATGAAGTAAATAGTATGTCTCCATATGGATAGGGAGAACTCTGCGATGGACTTTGAGAAATATTATAGAACGAGCTAGATTTTGAAGAATTGTCCATTCCATATAATATACGATATTCTCCCTGCATTTGAGCAAAACAACAATAAATTTTTGTGCACAAACCTAAATATAATTTTAGTGCATAATGTACAGATAACCGCACCGGTGCGTTTTTTATATTGCACACCGGTGCCATTTTATAACCCAATGCACCGGTGCGGTTTGATTAAGGGATGCACTGGTGACGAATAACTGCAAATAAAAAAAGCGCAACCCTATTTTCTCTAAGTGAAAAAAAATGGTAAATTGAAAAATGGGCGGAAAAATATTTTCGAAAATCTAATTTCATAAAATTTTTCTTTAAATACTAAACACTTTTCATTATTTCACTATTTTTGCAAAAACATTTAGCTAGAGATTCGCAGGATACATACCTGGAGCAAACAGAGCATGGGAGCACTGTGGAGCAGGGAAATACGTTCGAACAGAAGTATTCAGACAATCAGAATTCCAAACCTCTGGTGATTCAAACCTTGTACCATAGAATTTCAAACGATGTGAGTAAAGTTTATTGTTTTTTTTTTTGTACCTTTTTCTGCATTTTTTTTTATGTAGTAAAAGAAAAAATCAAAGTTTATTGTTTTTTTTTACTTTTTCTGCAGTAAAAAAACATAATCAAAGTTTATTGTTTTTTTTTTTACTTTTTTTCTGTAGTTATTTTTATTTTTTTCTGCAGTTTTCAGAAACAAAATAAATAAATAAAATCCATTTTTAGAAACAAGAACCCTAGATTCTTTTTTTTTTTTCTGCCCTTTCTTCTCCCTCTTTCTGTAATGTCAGAATTAGGGCTTTTCAATTTAGATTTATAGGGTTTGTATAGTTATAATACATCCAACCCACGCGACGACTTGCATAGTCGAATCCTAATCCATATCGGCCCTTATGTGAATTTAAAAAAAAAAAAAAACAGATTTTTTTTCCTCGGTGCACCCTGCGTAACATAGCGCATCGGTGCGCTCTGTTATACCAATGCACCGTGAAAGTACAATGATAAAAAATAAAAAAAAATAAAAATTGTTTTTATTATTGCGCCATATGTAATATATGGCACCGGTGCACTATTTCATTATGGCACACTGCAAATGTGTTGTTTCACAAAAAAACCATTTTAGAAACAAACCCTACATTATTTTTGTTTTTTCCCTTTCTTCTCTCTTTTTCTGTGATTTCAGAATTAGAGCTTTTCAATTTATATTTATAGGATTTGTATTGCTAAATATAAGCCTAATACATCCAACCCATGGGACGACTTGCATAGTTGGATCCCAATCCATGTCAGCCCTTACGTAAATTTAAAAAAAAAAAAAAAAAAAAAAGATTCTTTTTTTTCGATGCACCCTGTGTACCTAAGCGCATCGGTGCACTCTATTATCTCAGAGCACCATGCAAGTATTGTGATAAAAATTTAAAAAAAAAAATATTTTTTCTCAAAGCGCCATTTGTAAAATATGCAGCTGGTGCGCTATTTCATTATGGCACACTACAAATGTTCTGTTTCGATTAAAAAAAAAACAAAAAACAAAAAAAAAAACTTTCAAAAAATACAAACCTTACATTCTTTTTGTTTCTGCCCTTTCTTCTCCCTCTTTCTGTGATTTCAGAGTTAGGGCTTTTCAATTTAGATTTATAGGGTTTGTATTGCTAAATATAGACCTAAGACATCCAACTGCCGGGATGATTTGCATAGTTGGATCCCAATCCATGTCGGCCCTTGCATGAATTTAAAAAAAATAGATTTTTTTTTTTTTTTTAACGGTGCGCCCAGTGTAACCTAGCGCACCGGTGCTTTGTATTGTACAAGCGGCATCGCATAAGTAATGTGATAAAAATTTAAAAAACAATTTTTTTTATCGGTGCGCCATATGTAAAATATGGCACCGATTTATGCTATAAAAACTAACACTAGACAATTTTTATTATTTTATCATGGTTAATCGGTGCGGTGATTGACATGTAATGCACCGGCGCTCCTTGTTGACATAGAGCACTATACAGTCTATTATAATTTTTGTGCGGTGCGTTTCTAAGACACCCACGCACCGGCATCGGAGTGAACACCATGAATGGCACACCGGTTTCTTGAGATTTTTTTTTTACTTGAAAAGTTGACAATTTATTTGCAAATATATTAATGAATGATATGGTACAGGTTTCATATTGATAAAGGAATGGCTGACAAGAGATCAAGTAAAAAAAATACTGATAACACATCAAGAAAAGCAAAAAAGTCAAGTTCTTTGTAAATTCTTTACAAAAAATATTATTTTTAAACTATATGTATTGTTTACTGTGTATCATGAAAAGCCACAAAATGACGAAGCTCGATAAGATTATTTCTGATCTAGGACCAGAAGAGTGTAAAATCTTGATGGAAAAATTACAAAAGGATGAATCAGGTGAATGAAAAAATACTATCGATCCAATATGAGTTTATTTTTTTAATTTTCATTAATAATATACTTAAAATTATTAGATAACATGTGTCAAACAGTCTATTAATTCACATCTGTTTAATGTTCTACATGGACCAACAACTCAAAAAAGGAATGTTGTTCTAAGAAAAGAGAAAAAAATAGAACATGCAAATGAAAATAAATTGCTCCTTAGCTCATCTGGAGTGGTGATGGAGGTTAACGGAAGGGGGAAAAACTTTAAAAGTTTGGGGATCTAGTGGGAACAAATATTATAGATGTTCTTTCCACTTACAATACAAAAACCAATCCAATGATTCCAAGAACCAAATTTTATCTAAACTACAGGAAGAGTTTCCAGAGAATTGGTCAATGAGACATGTCAGACTTTTAATAACAAAAATGTACAACAACAAAAAAGAAGGAATGAAAAAGTAATATTCCTTTAAATGTTTGTCTAGAATTATTTATAAATATCACTTTTGTTATACTTACTTTTCATATATCAATATAAAAATTAAATAGTTTATTGTCATGCTACATTTTTAGTAAGATTATGAAAATCTCAAAAGATGAATGAGCTAATATCAGAAATATGCCAGTAGGAATGTCCAAAACTATGTACAAGGATATGGTCAAAGAAATGGACAAAATTAGATTGCGGGAGGAGCCATCTCACCAACAACGTGCTTCAAATGTAATATGTATTCATTGAATTTTTCGATCATTAGGTACAATAAATAAACAATTTAGCATTAAATATTATTTTTTCAAGTATTTTCTTGCAGAAAAGAAAAGAAAATGGAACCCATTCAACACATAAAACAGGACGACAAGGAAGAACATGATTGATATCTAAGTTTGCGAGTAATTGTTACTTCCTTATAACAACGTAACTAGATTTAATTTTTGTATTTTTTAAGTTGTTTTACAAAAATCATCATTGAATGTCTTCAAACAGGTACTAACATACAAAGAAGAACCATCAGAAGAATTGATTGAAATTGGGTTAAATATGGGTTGTGAGTATATGTTGGCATATCAGGAATTAATTGTGGAATTTGTAATCATCTATTGATCTTGTTTTAGTTAGCTCCGTCTATAATTAATAGAAAAAATAAATCTTTTATATTAAATATATGATTTGTTATGGGGTATAAAACTTGCAGGAAACAAAGTATGGAACTGTGCCAACAGATCAAATCTTGAAAGATGGCATGTTACATGGTTTTGAAAGAATGTGTATAGTTTATGAGTCAATTTTTGCATTGTTACGTCTTTTATTTTCGATTTACATTGATGTATATTATTTAATATTGCAATTTTCATTATTCTCACCAATGTATATACACCCATTACAGTTTATTTTTATGCTTGTAGATGGAAAGTGAAGAAGAAGAAAACAATCAACACCATGAACAAAACGTTCCTGAAATAACCCAAGTCATGGAAGTAGCTCTAGTAGTGACAGTAGTTCAAGCGAAAAATGATGATCACTATGTTTGGATATCAAAGCAAGGCGTTGTATTTTTTGAAATATGTCTGTGAAATCATACATTTTCTTTAATGTAATGGACATAGTGTCCCAATTGAAAGATAAAGGGATACCAATAACTATCCCATTTTGTATGATGAAGAATGTCTTATTCATATATATCTAATAAAATATGTTTTAATTTATTCTATTGCGTTCTCCATTTTCATTCTCAAATGCACTAATACAAATTTAATTCATATGAATATTGTTATAAGATACATATGTGTCGACTTTTGATGAATAATGAATTTTAAAAAACCACAATAATTATGATATGATATAACAAATTAATCCAAACATCACATTCAAATGCATTAATAAAAATTTAATTAATATGAATATTGTTATAAGATGTGTTGACTTTTGATGAATAATGAATTTAAAACAATCACAATAATTACACTGTCACAGGTCAATGTTTCTAAAAAATACAAAATGAAAACCGGTGCATGTATTCTTACACTGGTGCATTTGTATTCTTAAGCCAACCGGCTGTTTTTACAACCTATGGGCACCGCACAAATACCAAAACCAATTAAAAATATCGAGGCATTTGTGCGGTACGGCGCGCCGGTGTGTTTATGTCTCTATACACACCAGTGTTGTTTTACGACCTATGGCCATCGCATGAATACCGATACGAATTATAAATCTCGGTGCATTTGTGTGATACTATTCACCAGGGCATTTTTGTGTCTATACGCACTGATGCATTTGTACGACCAATAGGCACTGCACAAACACTGATACCAATTATAAATCTCAGTGCATTTGTGTGCTACTGCGCACTGGGGCGTTTAAGTGTCTATACGCACTGGTGCATTTGTACGACCTATGGGCATTGCATGATTACTAATACCATTTATAAATCTCGGTGCATTTGTGTGACATTGCGCATCGGTGCGTTTCTATAAGTCTATGCACCAATGCATTGATACGACCTATGGGCATCGCTCAAATCCCAAGACCAATTAGAACGACCCCCTGCGTTGTATAACCACACTACGCCTGGTGTTGTTTTATACCTTACTGGCCTAGTGAATTCTCCTTCGACCGCCCCAGGGCATCGGCTACAGGTACGCACCGGTGCGTTAAATCCTGATTAGCGCACCGGTGAAAAAAACATCCACAATTACCTCTGGCCGGCCATTTTTTTTAGTTGTGTTGAATTTCTATTAAAAGCTCCACCAAAACCTCTGTAACCATAAACAGATGTTGTAGCAAATGTTTTTTTGACAATTTTGGCCAATTTTATAACACTAAAAAGCTCCTTTATAACCTCCACTAGAGGGTCTTTTCCTTGTAGTGCAACTTGCTTCTCCAAAGAATAATCTATCTCTTATGTAGTACAAGAGAATCCAAGGCTAAGCCTCCCCAAAAATCCGTTTCCTTGAGTTATAAGGAGCTATTTATAACAAATAAAATGACTCTTGAGCTTCTCATGACTCTTTTACTTCTATGAATATTCATATTCTAATATGACTCATTACATTCCAATGTGTGGCCATTAATATTCCACTTGTGTTTCTTGGACTTCATTACAGAACATTTATTTCATAAGACAATTTACACATGAGATAGTGGCCTAATAGGACCAAAATTCTAAAAGACAAAACTCATCAAATGGATATATCATGCACTTCTTCATGGAGATCATTTGTGATATAAGTGTGCCATGCTATGAACTCCTTTGTGATGGCTTCGATATCGTCTGGCAAGTCTCATTTGTAGCACACCCTCTGTTAGAATCCTGTAATTTACAGTATCACAAGGTGACTAGATATTTTTTCCTTGCAGATTTTCATATTATATATATATATATATATATATATATATATATATATATATATACTCAAAACCTTTCCAAAGAATATAAAAAGAAACAAAAAAGAAGAAAAAGAGGGTGTAAAAAAGGGAAAAGAAGACCCCACAAAAAATGAATAGTTATGAAAGTGTTGCAAATCAAAATGCCACTACTCTTGAGAAAGGTTTGATCAATCATACAGTTTAAACATGAATGTACAGTTTTAATTTTTTGCTGATAGGTTAGAGAGTGAAGATTTTCCAAACTATTTAATCTTGGCTTATCATTAGATAGGTAGAAAATGACATTGGTTCAACAACATAATCTAAACCAATAGGAGAAATAAGTGATAGGGGTTAGGTTAGAATTTCAAAAAGAAAATGTTTCAAGGTCTGCAAGTCTAAATGCACCCTACCAAAGAAGAAAAATGCTAGATTTGTAGTGTGGGTAGGTAGAAAGAATAGGGAGAAAGAAGGAAAGGAAAATGTAAACTTTATTCTACAATGTACAGCCTAAAAATTGCATTTTTGTTTCCTATGGTCAAAGAAGAAGATCTAGAGAAAAGAGTGTTTATGCTCCAAGTATTGGAGCAGGGTTATGTTCCAAATTTTAGGATTAAAACTGCATTCAAAATTATTAAGGCATACTCTATGCCTTAGATTTTATCCTAAGTCCCGAAGATACTAATTCCCTTTGTTCCTAAAAATCCCTAAAACACTCATTTCCATTTTTTCCTAAGTCCTCTACTAGTCCCGATGCCTCCATTTAAGCTCCACCCCCTCCCCACATTAGGCCGTTGATATTGACATAAACCGCAACAAACCTTTATCCCCCTGACCCTTTACCTTTTCATCACATCGCAACTTCACACTTTTCTTACCTTTTCACATTATCGTTTGTCGCTTCTAAATCCCGATTGCGATAAAAAATGGGACCCATTTCCCTACCCTGACAGCATCACTATCACATATCGCAAATGTTATGACTTACCTCATTTCCTTGATCCCCGGTTTTGCGATTTGCGATCATATAAAATCTTGCGATTTCCATATATCGCATCGCAAATTCCACCCGCAACCTTTATCCCATTGACCCCTTTCTTTCCTTTTCACATCGCAATTTCGCAAACATTTTGTTCATAACTCAATTTCCAAATTCTATAGACTTCCCGATGCGATATTCGTGGGACCCAATCGCATATCAAAATTCGTAAGTTCAGGAGGATAAGCGCTAAAGAATTATGTTAGAGCACTAAAGTTCAAAGTGCGATAATGAAGTGGACGCGACGTAGTTCAAAGCTAAAATCTAAAGGAATTGAAGTCTGGTTGTGGAACCAAATCACATATCGCAATTCGCAAGTTCAAAAGGATAAGCGCTAAAGAATATGTTATAAATGCTGAAATGTGATTTTCGATATTGGTGGGACCCAATCGCATTTCGCAATTCGTGATCTCAGGAGGATAAGCACTAGATAATTATGTTGGAGCACCGAAGTGCGAAGTGCGATAATGAAGTGGACGCGATGTAGTTCAAAGCTAAATCCTAAAGGATTTCAAATTTGGGTGTATGAGATTTTTACACTGTTTTCTGAAGAAAAGGGTTGAACATGGCAGAAGGACTTGGGTAGAATAACACCCGAAAAAGAGTAAAGGGAAGAGTAATTTGAATGTCATGGTAATAAGGAGATAGACACTATGGGTCGAGTCGGGCAAAAGGCATTTGTGCAGCCACCCTACCATTGCCACTCTCACCACCGTTACGCCCCGTTGATTTTACCTTCCAGTCCTATCTAAAGGGTTATAATTGAAAGCGATTTCTTATAGTAGGATAGCCACCAATTCAAAGGTTTTCCACCATTTACCAAAAAAAGGGAGTTTCTGCCAATTATTAAAGCTACCATGATTGAATATTAATTCAAAGAGCACGAGCATAAAGGTTGAGTCGGGAAAAGGGCGTTTGTACTGAACTGTTATGATATACCGACAAAAACAGAAAAGGAAATAGACACATCAACACAGCCACCGATTGATTAGAAGTGCCAAAATCGCATCATCTTTAATGATCCAACAGAGGTGGCCCAAAAAATAGAGCCAAATATTAGAGCCACCCAGCGTAACCTCTTCCCAACACCTCAGCCACCTTCAGCCTACTTTTGGATACACGAAGAGTTTTCAAATTTTTTTGAGCTCATGAAAAACTGCTTGAGTTAATTATACATGCGGTGTTTTGTCAGAGATTTTTTGTTCAGGCCTTGCATGGCCACACTTGTCTGGTTTTAGTTTAATTTTAATTAATGAATCTTGCCTAAGTAAGTTAGGGAAACTGATGTAATTATTAGTTAAATATTTCATACGTTGGCAATAAGAATGTTGGTTGGTAGATTGGACCCTGTATTGTAAGAACTTGTAAATTGGAGCATTGTCGTTTCTTTAGTTGGGCATCAATAATAAGAGACCGTTCACAGGATTCTTGAGCTATGTTAATGGTGGTTTTTTCCTCTTCATGCTAATGTTTAATTTTTCTTTCATGTTGTGCATAAATTTATCTGATTGTAAAACATAAATTTTAGATTAAAATTTGTTGAGAGAACACCTTAATTTTGTCTGTGTTTACTATCTTAATGTTTTCTTCTGAAGTATAGTTAAAAAATTCTTAATTTCCCTTTAGCGATTACTGAACTCACTACTTTCTTCCATTTCATAATTCACACTGCTCTAAAGATCTAGTATGCATAGTTATCTAGCCCTGTGAATGCCCTCAAAAAGTTGATGTACAATCCAACCTTTTATGACTCCATAGCCCAAAGGATTAGCCTCTGTAGACCTGCTCATCTAACCAACAAAATCAATCAAAACAACCAATACCACCACCAATGTAACTATCCTAACATCAGCATTCATAACATTAAATAAAAATTAAATATCATAAATAGAGAGAGCCCTCTCCGAGTCTAGGAAGGCTAGGTCCTAGATTCCAAAGCAGTTTGATGTTTTCCTTTATAGTTTATTCTTACCAATCTTATAAATTATAGGGCCACAACATAATGGCGACCATACTGGGAACTTATTTAAAAATCTTAACATTTCATCAGAACTCAGAAAACACAGTCAAAACATTGTGTCATTCAAGTATTTTCCAAAGATTGGTTTTTCAGTTGTGTTACAAATATTCAGCCTGTTTGTGCTCCGGGTCTAAATTCTATCTCTTAAAAGAATCTTTACCAGATCTCATCCTAACCCAAATCCACCTGCAATAGTTGACAATCCAGATAAAATCTTG
Source organism: Pinus albicaulis (assembly GCA_034641835.2). Taxonomy (NCBI): domain Eukaryota; kingdom Viridiplantae; phylum Streptophyta; class Pinopsida; order Pinales; family Pinaceae; genus Pinus; species Pinus albicaulis. Next base: position 1,587,180,181 of record CM076579.1, read on the forward strand.
AGAAAAAACCCCGAGTCGAGTCAAACCGGTGATAAATCCCTTCACAAAACAAGTCTCTCCCTGGAATTCAGAATCTACAGATATCTGGGCCTGGATGATTTTTTTGAAAAAAAAACTTATTCGAACCAAATCTCGAATTCAGGAAAGCCCAGATAGATTTTGACCCATCCATCCTACAACAATCCATTTGGGGAAACCTCCACATCCACCCAAGTTGACCGTCAGCTTCTCCAACATTTCGACTCCATTCAAAATTTGGTAACAAGTTTCACCTCAGTTGTCGATGATGCTTACCTCCAACAATATGTAGAGTTATCTAATCTTACTACAATAGCTCCCTCTGTTATTTCCAAGTATTCTCATCCTCATTCAACCTGTACAAGTGTGTCTACAACCCCTACCACTTCTTTGAAAATTTCCCACCAGAGTGCCCAAACCTCCATTCATACACCCACTGTCCACTTTCCTCCATTTAATCCTCCACCTCCTCTTGTCAACCCCCCTTGGGTTCCCGTACCACCAATCATGGCAGCCTGGTATGCTCCATTGGTGCTTCCACCACCTGTGGTGCCTATGCCACAAGATTATCAGTCCAGAATCCCACTATTTGATGGAGCTGGTCCTACAACTACTCAACAACATGTTGATAAAATGAATGGTTGTTTCTACCTTCAAGAGATAGATGATGAAAGTATCAAGTTGAGAATTTTTGTTCAAATTTTGGGAGGATAAGTAAGTAAATTGTTTAAGGGCTTGACTCCAAATGATTTCCATGACCTCCCTGCCTTGCACCAGCTATTCATAAATAGATGGGAAGTTAAAGAAACCCTCTTCAAATCTTGTTCAAATATGAAAAAATCGAGAGGAATGTGGGAGAGAGTGTCGAATACTATTGCGCCAGGTTTAACATTGTATACAACGCACTCCCCACTCACATGAAAGCCCCACAAGGCTTAGCCCTGATGAAATTCCCAGATGATTTTGATCCATAAATGGCTTATCATCTTAAAGAAAGAGATCCTGCTACATTAGAATAAATTCAGAGGGGTGCGGTAAGTGTAGAAGCCAACCTGCTTGCAAAGAGGGCTAGAATGAGGAATGAGAAGAGATTCACTACAAGGGAAGAGCCTGTAGCTTCCACATCTAATACTAAGATAGATAACATAGTTAGGAATATGGAGAGAATGATGGAGAGGATCAACCTAAATGAGAGAGATCTCCCTAGGGATAATCAGCTAGATCCTCAAAATCGAAACCAAAATCTTAGAAGAAACCCCCATCAAATAAAACAGAGAGAACAGAGAGGCCCTGAACAGCAAATTAGGCCTCCATTACAAGAGAATTACGTTGATGAGGATGAGGGAGTGGTCGAAGAATTAGAGGAAATTCAGATTAATATAATGGGAATCAATGAAGAGGATTATGTTTTCCTTACTAAAGAAGAGCAAGGTTTATTTTCTATGACTCAAACTGAACTAGAATCTGAAGAGTCTAAGGATTATAAACAAGGGTTTGATAATGCCATCATAGAGTTACATAGACAATATAACCTTAGAGGCAAGAAATAATCTGACAATTCCAAGAAAAAGAGTTTTGAAAATTCTACTAAAAAAGCCCCAGAAACTGAGCCCGAGAAAACAACGGAAAGTTCAAATAAAACTGCTAACATCCTAGGAAAGAATGATATAGAAAGTAGCACTAGTAAACCAGTTACCAGCCCTGGGAAAATTGTTCAAGCTGATACCCCTACCACAAGTCAAAAATCTGAAATTACTGCTAAAATAGTGCTTGAGAATATTGATTGTTCAAATCTACCAAAAATTCAGACACCATTCATCATTAAGAAAGAAATTTCTAAGATAAAAATCTCAATTCCTCTCACTGAATTGGTAAACAAGGATGTATATAGGTCCCAAGTCCTAAAGGTGCTGAAAATAGGAGAAACTATAGACACTGTCAATCTGAATGATGATAAACCTGAACTTCTGTTTGGACCAGAAGTAGATTGTAAATCCTAGGAGGGAGGTGTTCCCCCATTTTATATCAGTCTGAATTTTCATGATAAAATCCTCCATAATGCCATGTTAGACTCAGGCGCATCACATAATCTTATGCCAAAGGCTGTTATTGAGAAACTTGGCCTTGAGGTAGCTAGACCCTACAAATATTTGTACTCGTTTGACTCCAACAAGGTCAAATGTCTAGGTCTCATCAAAGATCTATGTATTACTTTAGCTCAGATACCAACAAAGAGTCTAGTGATGGATATAGTGGTGGCTGAAATCCTTCCTAAGTATGGCATGTTTTTATCATGCTCATGGGGAGTCAAGCTATAAGGGATCCTCGAGATGGATATGACTTATGCTACTATACCCGTGTTTGACCAACAAAGAAGACTGTATAGGGGAAATTTAATTAAATACATGGTGAGAAATCAAGAAAATCCACATAACTACCCCCTTTACTCTATTCATTCTGACCTGGACTCATTCATTATTTACAATGATGAAGACATTAATAAACAAGTAGCTGGAGAAGAAAAGGACCATGATGGAGAATAAGCAGATCAAATGGAAATTGTACAACACAAGTCTGAATCTGAACCTTTTTGGAACATGATTTTTTATGGCTCTTGTGGCAAATCAGGTTCAAGAGCAGGGGTGTGGGTTTGTAATAATGGGAATAACCATGCAGAGGGTCATTCTTACAAACTAAATTTTCAGTGCACCAATAACATAGAAGAATATGAGCCACTCCTTTTGGGTTTAAAACTACTAAAACGATTATGAGCAAAAATAATTTCTGTTCACGGGGACTCCGAGTTGGTTATTAGGCAAATCAAGGGAGAATATTCAACCAAACATCCTAGATTGAGAGCATACAGAAATGATACCCTTGACCTTCTAAAAACATTTGAAGAATATGATATTGATGCAATTCCAAGGAATCAAAATATCCTTGCCAATGGTTTAGCATTTTCATCCAACACTTTTCAATTACCTCATCCCAGCAAGCAGTAAACATTGCAGATTAAACATTGCCAAGCAGTCCCTGATAATATGAGATACTGGCAAGTCTTTGGAAATGACAAACAGATTGAAAATTTCCTGTAATCTAAAGGTGAGTTTGAAGATTCCAGCTTGGACCTAGATGGTGAAGAATATTGTCCCACTGAAGAACGAATGTGCAGGGATGAACCTGCTCATAATTATGATATTAATATTTCAGAAAATGAAGATTTACATACGACAGAGATACATAAATACCCAAAAAAATAAGAGTTTGAGGTACTCCAATTCAAAGAAAACATCCTGCCTAGAGGAATTGTCCCTTTGGAGGAACTATTTGATTTCAATGATGTGGGAAGAAAACCAAATATGGAACCTACAGAAGCAAACATTGAGGAGTGAAATCTAGGAAGTGAGTAGGATCCCGAGATGATAAAGTTATCAAATACATTGCCAGTGACTAGAAAACAGAAATACATTTATTTGCTTAAGTATTTCATAGATGTGTTTGCTTGGAGCTATGAAGACTTGAAATCTTATGATACTAATATTATCCAGCACAAGATTCCATTAAAGGAGAACTAGAAGCCTTTCAAACAGAAACTGCACGGGATAAATCCTGTCCTAATGCTCTTGGTTGAGAAGGAGATCAAGAAGATGTATGATGCCAAAAAAATAGTCCCAATTAGATACTTTGAATGGGTTTCCAATTTTGTACCTGTAAGAAAGAAAATAGGTGAGATCAGACTTTGCATTGACTTTAGAGATTTGAACAAGGTATCACTTAAAGACAACTACCCCTTACCAAAGATGGATCACATATTGCAAAGGGTAGTGGGTTCTAGAAGGATCTCTTTGCTAGATGTTTTTTCAAGGTATAATCAAGTGTTGGTAGATCCTGATGATAAGCACAAAACAACTTTTACTACTCCTTGGGGGACCTTCATGTATGTGAAAATGCCTTTTGGATTAATTAACGTTGGTTCCTCTTTCCAAAGAGAGATGGAAATTAATTTTTTAGAAGAAATCAACCTTTTCATTGTGATCTACCTTAATGATATTACAGTATATTCAAAAATTGATGAAGAACATTTGGCCCATTTGAGAAGAGTTTTCAAAAAGTGCAGAAGGTATGGAATCTCTCTAAATCCCAAGAAATCATTATTTGGTCTTGAAGAAGGGAAGCTTCTAGGCCATATTATATCTGAAGAAGGAATTAAAATTGATCCCAGTGAGATTTAGGGTATACTTCAAATCAGTCATACCAAGAACATCAAAGAGCTTAAATCTTTCATTGGTAAGATAGATTTTTTGAGAAGGTTTATACCAAACCTTGTAGAACTGCTGAGAAACATCACCAACATGCCCAAAAGAGATTCATGAGTCAAATGGAGCATGGAGGCGAAATGGTCCTTTGGCTTGGTAAAGAAGGCACTCACTAAAGCACCAGTTCTGATCAGCCCTGATTTCACCAAGGATTTTATATTTTTTTCCTTCGCATCAGAACACACTATTGCTGCTGTATTACTATAGAAAAACAAGGAGGGACAAAACAGGCCATAGAATTTTTCAAGCAAGATTTGAGAGATGCACCTCTGAAGTGTAATATCATGGAAAAGTAGGCCTTTTCTTTGGTCAAGGCACTAAAAGATTTTAGAGCCTACATCCTACATTCACACATCATACCTTTGTGCCCAAAATAGTTGTCAAAGAAATCATAACACAGGATCCTAATGGAAAGAGAGGAAAATGGATTGTTGTAATCCTGGAATATGATTTAGATATCAGGCCTACCAAACTAATCAAGGGACAAGGATTAGCCAAATTGATGGCTGAAACCAATTTTCAAGCACTAGATATCAACATGTTCCATTCACTGGATGAACAAGAGGAGCTGACGACTCCACTTATTGAGGAAGAATTCCTGAATTATCCCTGGTACGCAGATATATTTTATGTTATATTTAATTTAAATTATCCTCCTGGTTTGTCCAAAACAAAAGCTAGATTGTTGAAATTGAAGGTTGTAAAATTCTGCATCTTAGAAAATGTCTTGTACTAGAAATATTCTCGGGGCATATTGCTTAAATGTTTGCTTAAGGAAGGTGCAGATAGGGTTATGAAAGAATTCCATGAAGGGGATTGTGGAGGTCATCTCTACTGGAAAACCACTACTAACAAGATCCTTAGAGCTGGTTTCTATTGGCCTACTCTTCTCCCAGATATCCATAAAATCGTAGCCACCTGTCACAAATGTAAAATTTTTGAAGGGAAAAGAAAGTTGCTGCCTTTTCCCTCACAACCAATCTATGTTGAAGCTCTTTTTCAACAATGGGGTTTAGAATTCATTGGAGAAATCCACCCCTCATCCTCTGCCCAACATATATGGATCATAACTGCCACATACTATTTAACAAATGGATCTAAGATTTCATAAAAAGAAATCAAGGAAGTAATTTTCAAAAAAATCGGAAGGAAAAATATTATTAAGGATTTCCTAAAATATTAAGGAATAATTATTTAAACTCGAAGGTATATAAAAGGAAAGAGAGGTTATTAAAGGTTTAAGTATTGGAAAAGTGGAAAAGGAGATAAATCATTATATTCTAAATATTTATTTAAAAAGGTAATATATACATATATAAAAGAATTTGAGCCTCTTTTAAAAGAGAATATTAATGAAGGATTCATTACCAAAGATTGAAGGAATAATAGTAAAGGATATTGGAAAGATTAGTTAAGCTTGAGGGTTTATTAAAGGGAAATAATAATTTCTTATTATAAATATTAGGAAGGGTCACCCTTAAAAACCTTGAAGTTATCTGACAAAATGGCATCCGAAACAGAACTAAAAGAGGGAAGATTTCCTAAAAATTATAGTATGTGTGTCAATGCGCTAATTGAAATCAAAGGGTCACTAGCGGGAAAAGAGGTTCTCATATCTATCAATTTTACTCAAAAGAATAATTATGTTAGTACCGAATGTGCTAACCAATTAGTGATCCCTGAATCAAATATAACTGAAGAAAATTCATTTAATGCAAATGACAAACAACACAACATAGAGAATTTACACCTAAGTATTGGGGAGTATTCCTTTGTCTCGCAATTAACCGTTAAAACCCTATTTTCCAATAATAGTGATATAGTTCTGGGTTCGCTCTAGATGGAATCACTAGGGTCATTCATCCTTAATACGAAAAAGAAGTTTTTGACATTTTCTTACAAAAAGAAAAACATAACGTTACAAGATGTCATGGTGAAGTCGAATTCACTAACACCGGAAGACATATTAGATATCACAAGAGTAGTTGTTCCAGAAAGTAAAAAATAAATACAATATTTGCAAAGAGAAGTTGACAAATTCACCACTAACAAGAATGAAGAAGTTTCTTGCCTCAAGGACCACAACGAAAATTCATTAACGCAAATTAAGAAGCTAAAGAAGGACAAGAAGTCATTTGAATACAAAGTGCAACAACTTGTCAAAAATGAATCATCAAAACCTTCAAATGTAGAAGTTCATGTTGCAGAAAAAATGAACATTGATCCAATAAATGTCACAACTCAAGAAGACAACCAATTTACAGAAGATGCAAACTTAGATGTTGCAGTTCAGACGAGGAACATTCTAAGTGAAGGTTTTGTAACCAACTCAATAACATCCTCGCCAGAAGAAAATCAAATAATTCAAACCAAAAAAGTTCCCTATCGACATCCAAATCACGGGAGCAGACAGCTCGACCAAGCTACGTATTCAGAATAGAAACAACAAGCTGATGTTTCAAAGAATACTAATGTCGGTGCGATCCACTCATGTGATAACAAGTCATCACAAGTTGCCAGTCATCGTAAGATTCCACAAAAGATTGATTTAGGATGGTCTGATCCATTCTCAATGCAACAATTTTGTTTGTCACTTAGAGGATCATATCAACTTGTATCGACAAGAATGACTACCCCGAGACGAGAAGATGTTTGTAGCAGGAAAAGAAATCGAGGCCTTTCATCAACAAGCTTCGAGGACAAAGCTTTTGAGGAGGAAGGCAATGTAATGAATAAAATAATGTAAATAGTGATTAATTAGTTAATGAGTAATTAGGTTGAAAGGGCATGTCTGATAAGACATGACCTTTTGTGAAGAGGCACCTGCCTAGGTATATAAGCAGGCCTCATTTGTAATTATCAATCTATCTCATATCTCATTCATCACACTTTCTAATACAATATTTATACCCTCAATGGATATCTTTGTATTCCAAGTTTTATGGAGTATTTAACTTGAGAAGGAACTCTGTTCGCTTCACAATCCCCTCAATGGGATGGGTTCTTGTAAGTCCTCAGCACTTCAGATCTAAGATCTCTCTCTCTCTTGATGGTGTAGAAAACCCAGACAAAAAATGGGACTCAAAGGGAGTTCATAAGAAAAATGGTAGCAAAATGTGACAATGATGGAGGATCAAAGTCAAACCAAAAGTATAGATCTAGAGTGATCTTAATGCAACAAAAGGTAGTGAGTGAATGGAAAAACCCTTCTATTTATAACAAAATATTGAGTTAGTCTAGATATTGGTGCATAATTAAAATATTATTAACCAAATATAGATCCAACTTTTATGGAATATTTTATTATATTTGTTGGAGGGAAAAGGAATTTGAATTTGGTCAAATTCCTTTATTTGTAAATAATAAATAAATAAATGATTTATTTATTATTTTAAAGATGTGGTTGAGTAATAATTAAATAAATAATGATTTATTCAACTATTTATGAATGATTTAGTAAAATTTAACAAGGAATATTATTTAAATAAGGTTTAAATAATTATTCCTAGAAAATAATAAGATAAATAATGGTCACCACCTGAGGATGTTTTTGATCCTGTGTAAGGTGTGTTTGTCTTGTTTCCATCGGTTCCAATTCCTTATTGTCATCTACAAGGTTGAATCTCATATTAGTAGCCTCTCGTCGCATGTTTACCCTGGTTGGCCAGCTACTTAGGTAGATGTGGGAAGAGGGCGTTACAAACTAAGAAGGAACCTAATATTACGAAATATGATGTCATTTTCATAAAGGTTGAAAATAAATGATGGTGTTGGAATCTACTTCAACAACTGCAGGATGTCAGAATGACATTGAACCATGTTCAAGTTCTAATGATGAAGTTCATGTAGACCAACTCAAGTTATTTAGAGAAAAGTTAATTAATTTTCAATTAAGAATGGATGCTCAAAATATAAATGTCAAAAGTTGATAAAGTTACAATAGTTCTAGCAATTTTGATTGCTCCTAGAATGTCACTTCCATCATTTTATTTTTTAAACAAGCATTCTAGAGATATACGTCATTCCCAAAGATACTAATTCACTCTATGAAGGCACACTTTTTGTAAGAATATCAAAATATTGGCTAAAGTTAAACTGAAAAAAGACAAATTTGAATCACAAGTCTCGATTCTATTTGTATTAGATTCTAATTTCATGAAAGTATTTGTTTTTCCAATATTTTTCAATATTTTCTGATCAGGAGTTTGTATTATAATGTACAATTTTGCATCACAAATTTCAGGGCATATGTTGAGACTTTGAGTACCTCACTTTCATTATACACCATGTCATATTGAAGCAAAGTGGTGTCTAGTTACCAAGTCCTAGTGATAAACTGTCAATCATTTGGCCAAAATCAAGGTTGACTTTGACAAAGTTGCAATGAGAAAGGAATGAAAACAACGTGAATAGAAGGTCTAATAGAGAAGCATGATAAAGTTGACACATATTTAGTGCCAGCAGAGTAAGTTCATAATAGAGATGCTAATTGTACAAACAAAAGAACAAAATGATTTCTAAATTAAAATGACACACGACATGATGTCCATGTTTCAGCTGGGACCATGAGTGAAAACCATGGTATTGGGAAGATTTTTCTAGCTGGGAAATATTTCCATATGACATTAGTCATTGTTGGAGGTGAGGAGCATAGCCTAAGAAACAATCCATAATTTAAAAAAAAAGGCAATCTAGAATTAGAAATGCTTGCCTAGTTACTTTAAGCCTTACCTTTCAACTCGGTGTTTGCATGACCTTCCACCTTGGGAATCCTGTCTGTGCCTTAACATAGTGGCTTGTGCATCTATTTTTTTTCCACTTATACTTGTTCAATAGTGGTTTCCCTATGAATGGACATATTTGACCTGCTATATCATCAACAAACAAGGATAAATTCCAATATCGTAACAAAACATAAAGGATAGCAACTAGGAGTGTGCATTAATGAAATGTAAGGTTGGGAAATTTTTGATGGGGTTCTGAATCATTCCATTTAGGGTACTGAACACGGGAGGATCACCCCAACAACAGAATTACGCAATTCAACCCTGTAGTAAAATTCACTGGGCACAGTTGTGTGTCCAACACAACACATAACATTCACGCAACCACGTGAAATCAGTGAGCCATGAGCGGCAACAACCATATGCACAATCAAACATTTAATTTTAACTAAATAATGGTACAACAATGCTAGAATTACTCAATCATTCTAGAAATCCTCATTAATATGAATTTTAATGCTAAGGTATGATCCTCTCGACTTCAGGAAGAGGCCAAATAAGACCTCAAAACGTTTGATATGTTAACAAGAAATCGATTCAGTGTTTAATAAGCTAAGGAAGAGGTGAAATACAACATACACATCAAGACTTTGGTTTAAGAATTTATTTTTCTATACACCAACCCATATTCCAACATTGATCAATTACCCAGAAAGAGTTGGAGAATGCAATTCTTTTAATAAACAATTCCTTCTTTGCATAAAGAACAGTTGAAAGAAAATATTTTTGTCTTTTTAGCAATAACTCAAAATGAAACAAATTATCAAAGCTCATAAGAAAATCCTTTCACTTTCAAAAACTTGAAGCTAAAAAACAAGTTTCCTTCAAAAGAGATCTACACACTTTTAAAAGCACTCAAAACTAAAAAACTAATTCTGAGATCTACAAACTTGTAAAAGCACTCAAAACTACAAAACTAATTCTGAGATCTACAAAATTTAATAATCTAATTGAATAAAATCTTTAAGATTTTTTTGAAGAATGTTTTACTTAGTTATTCAGCAAACTAAGGACCTATTCATTCAGAATAACAAATGGATAAAAAACACTCAAATATGTTTTTTATAAAAAATTAAATTCAAAAACCAATAACAAAGTTTCTTTTCGAAGATTTGCAAAGAAACAGGTAGCTCTATTTCTTAATAAAGGATGATTTCACAATCAGGTCGGATTCAGCAAAAATACAAAAGACCAATGTAATCTCAGGTACTTCAAACAGTCAATGCTTCGAATTGCTACAAAGACCAAGTGAAAAACAATCCGAAACGCAAAACTTCTAGAAAATCATCAAAACACCAATACTGCTAAGATTCATTCACAGAAAGCTTTTGACAGAAACAATCATCAATCTGGGCAGAAACTAAAACTCTAAATAAAAATAAAAATAAACAGAAGAAATAAATCTAAAGTTTTTCAAAATTTTAACAGGGTTCGCAGGCTTGCAGGAGTAACAAGTGCGGTACCGCACTGTTTACTAAAGCAAAAATGTGAAACTGCCCACACTGTGCAAAGAAGGCAAAGTGCGGTCCCAAGAAAAATTAGAGAAAAACATAAAAGATCTCAAAAGTTTCAAAAATAGAGAAAACCTAAGCTACCCAGGCAGATGGCTATCAATCAAAAACTAGGAAAATGTTTCCACAAATCAAAATAAAAGAGAACCAAAAACAACAAGTCTTTCCCCAGTGGAGTCGCCAATTTGTTGTATGGATTAATCTGTCTTGCGGACAAGACTGATCTCCCTAGTAATAAAAGTATCTAGCAACAAACAGCCAAATAAACTAATCTTTCTCTAAGCATATATGATCTACAAAAAGCTCTATAGAGGTGTAAAAGACTTACCGTATGTCCAGCGCTTGTTTGAAGTCGTTATCATCCCTCGCGCGCTTGAAGGAGTTTTTCTTGTAAACCTGCAGTCACAAACAAGAAAAATATTACATAGCACCTGTATAGAAATCATCATAAACCATGCCTATCATAGTGATCAAGGAATCTTTGAAATAAACCATTAACTGAAAGCTTATTGAGAAAAACGAGTATATTTGTATGAATTTCAAAAGAAGGAAAACCTTACAACCTGAGCCTTGATGTTGCACAGGCCTTCCCAGGGTCCGAAGTAGGAGTCTCCTTTACTTTGATAAGTTTTTCACTCCTCCAACCAAGACAAATACAGTTATGTAATCTCTCCTCACAAAAGTCTTAGTTAACTGAGTCTAAATCTCAACAGCACTTAACTTCAAATATTCTAAAGCTTGAACTCCCCATGAGGCTACTCAATGCCTCTTTTTATAGTGGAAAAGAGGAGGTTTTCTATTCCAACTATGAAGGGATAGAATCCTCCTTCAAAGGGATAGACTCCTCACATCAAGGGGTTAGCTCCATAAGGTAAGGGATACATGCACCTCATAAGAGCAGTTCAATCACCGCAAGATATTTTCTGGAAGCTTCTAGAATTCACTTTTATTGAGATTTTTGGAATTTACTTGTGCCTTTTTGATCTTACAGGGGTCCGCACCCGTAAAACAGATAAATTACGTTCATGTATGCAAGAGAGGTGAACATTAGGTGCGGGACCGCAGGAAAGATAGAGAGAAAATGTGACACCAAAGTTTAGATGATTTTTAGGAACTTTTCTCTGATTTTCAAGGCTTGATATGAGGAACTGATATGTTAGACTTGAAAAGGGAGAAGTATGAGTAATAATGAGCTCATACACATAACAAAATTTCAGGATGACAATTTTTAGTGTAACACAGACAGAAATAGCACATCAGGAGGGATTTTCAGTATCGGATCTACAGCAGTTTCTTGGTACAGCAGGAAACAAAGATCCGTGGCACTTAGTTCAACGGAAGAAGAATACATGGTAGCAAGTCAAGCTGCATGTGAGGCTATCTAGATGAGGAAGATCCTAGTTGGTTTGTTTAGTTGACATTTAGATCCTAAAGTGATACATTGTGATAATCATAGTTGCATTAAAATCTCGATTAATCCTCTGTTTCATGATATATCTAAACATATTGACATCCAATATCATCATATCAGAGATTGTGTGTAGCAAAATATCATGTTTCTTCAGTACATTCCTATGGAAGATCAAGATGCAGATATTCTGACGAAGGCGCTCACCAAGAGCAAATTCGAATACCATAGAGGAAGGATCGGGGTGAAGGATAATCCCTATATTGTTTAGAGGGAGTGTTGAGATTCAACAATATGATGAGCTTAGTGAAAATCATTCACCTTCACTAAGTGGGCCTGTAGGCTATTTTTAGGTGTAAGTTTATTTTTAGACATGGTGATCATATTTCAAAAGTTGCAGGATGCTATTTGTGGAGGTTTGATCAAGTTGTAAAAATAGATGAAATTCTATTTTTAGAATATTGGACGAATTCTATTTACAGATCATCGATCTAAAAATAGAAGTGTTGATTATTATTAGCTCTTAATAATAATCAGACTCTAAAATATCAGATTATTCTCTTGGATCACTTAATTTCAGTATACATATTTTTCAAATCAGTGGGATGAAGGAATTACGCATTTCCTAGGGTTTACTAGTGGTTCATGCATGGAGGACTGAGTTAGAACTGAAGTGGCAAAGTTATGACAGAGTTGGAAGAGTAGTTCATGGAGAATGAGCTAGTTGTATCTAGTATAACTGAATGATACACTAGTGAGAGTGGAGTGAATTAATTAGTTAATTAATTCACAAATAATAACTTATTAATCAACTGAACAAATACAGTAGTTAACTACAGTGCATGTCAATTCCAGTGGAGACCCAGTGGAGAGATAGGTGAAAGGGCAATATGGACTATCCGTTGTCACTATAGTGATGCATTGATTGCACCACACACACATTGGAGTTGCCAATGAGGATTTCACAGTCAAGGCAAGGTAGATTCGAATTCATTCGGGGGTCTTCTTCAGCAGGGATTGCGCATTGGAGTCAGGCTGTCAGGAGGCAAGAAATTGGTGCATGGAGATGCAAATTTCTGCATAACAATGTGTAATGATGATTGTTTGTACTGAGAGCTTGATGTACTAAGCTTTGTATGAGATTGTTACATGATCTCCATGATACATAATATATGATAGTTGGGGTTTTCAGCTTCAGTCTTTCCCGTTAAACAACTGTGTTATGTGCGATTGTTTTTATTGTTTCATGTGTTTGCAATTGAGTTTTTAAATTTCCGAAAAAGATTAACAGTGGAAGGATTCTTTATTTAGCAAGAAGATAAATATTGTTAGACCAGGAGAATCTAGATATATACATGCATCTTGTACATAATTTCTAAAAATCTGGTGATTGGGCATTCCTCTCCATCTAAATTCATGTTTCCTTTGGAAGACTTAAATTGTGGTACTATTTCATCCACTACTAAGTCAATTCAATCTTTGAATCTCTTTTTTATTTTGTTGTAACATTTGTATCCTTTACTTTGGGATGAGTACTTTAGAAATATACCCTTATCAAAATAAGAACCAAACTTCCTAGGATTTTTATCATTTATTTTGATAAATAATTTTCTCACAAACAACTTGTAGTGTTTCACTGATGCAAGTTTCCCCTTCCATAACTCATAGGGATTTTTATCACTATTAGGCTTGAGTTGTGTTATCTTTGCTAGGTACATTGTTTCTTGAGCTGCTTCTCCTCAGAAGGTGTGTTTCGCATTTTCCTCATCCATCATGGTTGTATCCATCTCATGAATTTTTTCCATTATTTCTCTCTACTACTCCATTATGTTGTGGATGTTGGCATTATGACTAATGTGTTTTCCTTGATGGAAACCAAATTGATAAATATTTACTTTATGACAACATTGTGATAATAAGATATCATACAAAGAAATGACAACTCAAAGATATATGGATGGTAAAGGTAAAGTTTGAGAAAGTATACACGGGTCTTGTGAATCAAGGTCGCGTACATACGCAGGTCCTACAGGTAAAGTCACTTACATAATTTGAACCATGTTAATTTGAATACTAGTGGTCTTTACCATGGTATTGGCCCATAGCAATGGGAGTGACAATGATTATTTGATTATGTCAAGGATTACTAACAACAATACCAAGGGATTTACCTAGGGTATTGGCTAAGACTAGAAATATATAAGGAGATGGAGATCAAGGTGTTATGTGAGAAATTAATGGGTTATACATATGTGATTTGATTTGGAACAAATGTGCACCGGGAGCAAGGAGAAGACTCATATCTGAAATATCTAAATGGTTTTTGACATATATGCTTGATTGATTTAATTTTTACAAATGTCTAAATTGCTAAAAATGTTGAAATTATGATGAATTTGTATGTTGTCATCTAAATGAATTAATAATAATTCTGTAGTATTAATAGTGAAGGTTGCAGAGAGTGAAATTGTGTTTTTAGCTAATGTTTTTAGATTTGTATGCAGGTGTGTTTGGGAATAGTTGTGTACATATGCAACTCTATCTCTCTATGGTTGCGTATATATTTTGAGAAATATTTTTTAGTATGTGAATATTTGTACGCGGGTGTTTTTTATGCTAAGTGTGTACATACACAGATATGCCTTGTGGAAGAAATGTATACAAACTAGGGTTTGAATTGATGCTTGATAATTACAATTGATGATGTCTAGTTTATTTTCTATTGTTTCTCGATAAAGTCTTGATCATTATGATATATGTTTGACAATATTGATTGGGTTGGTTATTCATTATTGGAATATTAGTTAGTAATAATATTATAGTTTATTGATCCATGATTGGTTAAATGATCTGAGAATAGTTCAGTACTTGATTCAGTTATTACTTCAGTGTTGCAATGATTCATGATGTAGTAGTCAGTGATTTGAGATCTGTACATAGGTATTATGTAGAGGAAACACATATATAAGGGGGTGTTCTTTAGAAAATTATCATATAAATTCTGACAAATGTTTGATTAGGATTTATAGGAACAACATTGTGTTTTTGTGATAGTGAACAGTGTATGGTTTGGTATATTGATGAATTGTTGGTATGATATGATAGTTTATATCTGTTATGAATTGGTTTGATCTAGATTCAATGGTGGATTGTGATTCAGTGATTGGTTTGCTAGTACTACAATGATTCATTTGGTTCATTTATTGTCTTCAGTTTGGTATTGTGCTTAATGATGGGTGTGGGTCCAGTACGAAAAATATGTTGAAAAGTGGCCTACAAGTTTGATGGTTTGAGTCAGGTGGATCTAGTATGAAATATTATGAAACATGGTCCAAAAAATTATTGAGGGTTCTAGCCTTCAGTAAGGTAGTAATAGCTTCCTTCCACTGGTAGATGGTTAAATTTTTCAGGGGGTAGGTGTTCCCTTTTGATAAGAGCCAATATATGAGATCAAGGGGTTGTAGCTCCCTTCCAATAGGTGCTAGAGAATAAGAGAAGGTTTTAGCCTTTTGCAGATGGCTTATTTCATAGTGGTAAGAGTCGATGCCAATAAATATTGTAGGAATATTTTCTTTATATAATAAGAAAGAGGACAAAGATTATGACAATGGTGGTTTTCTCCCACATTGGGTTTCCACCTAAAATTCTCGGTGTTCTCATTTTTTGTTGTATTTCTTATGTATGATGGTTTATTATGCTCTTTACTTAATTTTATATGTCTAATGAAATCAATAATTCATTGGTTAAAGATAAATATCTTATGGAACATGTTAGATTCCTATAATTTACAATATCACAAGGTGACTAAATATTTTTTCCTTGCAGATTTTCATATTGTATATATCTATCAATACTCAAAATATTTCCAAAGAATAGGAAAAGAAACAAAAAATAAGAAAACGAGGGTGTAGAAAAGGGAAAATAAGACCCCACAAAAAATGAATAGTTCTGAAAGTGCTGCAAATCAAAATGCCACTACTCTTGAGAAAGGTTTGTTCAATCATATAGTTTAAGCATGATTGTACAATTTTGAATTTTTGCTGATAGGTTAGAGAATGAATATTTGCCAAACTGTTTAATCTTGGCTTATCATTAGATAAGTAGAATATTACATTGGTTCAACAGCTTAATTTGAACCAATAGAAGAAATAAGGGATAGGGGTTAGGTTAGAATTTCAAAAAGAAAATGTTTCAGGGTCTACAAGTCTAAATCCACCCTACGAAAGAAGAAAAATTCTAGATTTGTAGCGTGGGTAGGTAGAAAGGATAGGGAGAAAGAAGGAAAGGAAAATGTAAAGTTTATTCTATAATGTACAACCTAAAAAAAATTCATTTTTGTTTCCTATGGTCAAAGAAGAAGATCCAAAGGAAAGAGTGTTTATGCTCCAAGTATTGGAGCAGGGTTATGTTCCAAAGTTTAGGATTAAAACTGCATTCAAAATTATTAAGGAATACTCTATGCCTTAGCTTTTATCCTAATTCCCGAAGATACTAATTCCCTTTGTTCCTAAAAATCCCTAAAACACTCATTTCCATTTTTTCCTAAGTCCTATACTAGTCCCAATGCCTCCATTTCAGCTCTGCCCCCTCCCCACATTAGGCCGTTGATATTGATATAAACCACAACAAACCTTTATCCCCCTGACCCTTTACCTTTTCATCGCATCGCAACTTTGCACTTTTCTTACCTTTGCACATTCTTGATTGCCACTTCTAACTACCTATTGTGATAACAAACCCATTTCCCTACCCCGTCAACATCGCTATCACATATCGTAAATGTTATGACTTACCTCATTTCCTCGATCCTTGATTTTTCAATTTGCAATAATTTAAAATCTTGTGATTGTGTTATATTGCATCGCAAATTCCACCTGCAACCTTTATCCCATTGACCCCTTCCTTGCCTTTTCGCATCCCAAGTTCACAAACATTACATTCATAACTCAAGTAGAGAATCCTATAGACTTCCCGATGTGATATTGGTGTGACCCAATTTTTGCATATCACAATTCGTAAGTTCAGGAGGATAAGCGCTAAAGAAATATGTTGGAGTGCCGAAGTGCGAAGTGCGATAATGAAGTGGACATGATGTAGTTCAAAGCTAAAGCCTAAAGGATTTCAAATCCGGGTGTATGAGGTGTTTACGTTTTTTTATGAAGAAAAGGGCTGAACATGGCAGAAGGACTTGGGTAGAATAACACCCTACAAATAGTAAAGGGAAGAGTAATTTGAATGCCACGGTAATAAGGAGATAGACACTATGGGTCGAGTAGGGCAAAAGGCATTTGTGCAGTTGCCCTACCATTACCACTCTCACCACCGTTACGCCCCGTCAATTTTACCTTCCAATCCTATCCAAAGGGTTATTATTGAAAGCGATTTATTATAGTAGAATAGCCACCAATTCAAAGGTTTTCCACTATTTACCAAAAAAAGGGAGTTTCTGCCAATTATTAAAGGAATAAAGGGTTTCATGTTTTAAAATCTTCCAAAGCTACCAGGATTGAATATTAATTCAAAGAGCACAAGCATAAAGGTCGAGTCAGGAAAATGACGTTTGTACTGAACTGTTATGATATACTAGCAGAAATGGAAAAGGCAATAGACACATCAACACAGCCACCGATTGATTAGAAGTGCCAAAATAGCATCATATTTAATGATCTAGCAAAGGTGGCCCAAAAAGTAGAGCCAAATATTAGAGCCACCCAGCGTTGCCTCTTCCTGACACCTCATCCAACTTCAGCCTAATTTTGGATTCACGAAGAGTTTTCAAATTTTTTTGAGCTCATGAAAAGCCATCTGAGTTAATTCTACATGCAGTGTTTTGTCAGAGATTTTTTGTTCGGGCCTTGCATAGCCACACTTGTCTGGTTTTAGTTTAATTGTAATTAATAAATCTTGCCTAAGTAAGTTAGGGAAACTGATGTAATTATTATTTAAATATTGCATACGTTGGCAATAAGAATGTCGGTTGGTAGATTGGACCTTGTATTGTAAGAACTTTTGTATTGGAGCACTGTCGTTTTTTTAGTTGGGCATCAATAATAAGAGACTGTTCATAGGATTCTTGAGCTATGTTAATGGTGATTTTTTCCTCTCCGTGTTAATGTTTTCTTTGTCTTTCATGCTTTGCATAAATTTATCTAATTGTAAAACATAAATTTTAGATTAAGATTTGCTGAGAGAGCACCTTAATTTTGTCTATGTTTACTATCTTAATGTTTTCTTCTGACGTATAGTTAAAAAATTCTTAATTTATCTTTAGCGATTACTGAACTCACTACTTTCTTCCATTTCATAATTCACACTGCTCTAAAGATCCAGTCTGCATAGTTAGCTAGCCCTGTGAATACCCTCAAAAAGTTGTTGCACAATCCAAAATTTTATGACTCCATAGCCCAATGGATTAGCCTCTGCAGACCTGCTCATCTAACCAATAAAATCAATCAAAACAACTAATACCACCTTCATTGTAACTATCCTAACATCAACATTCATAATATTAAGTAAAAATTAAATTAGAAATAGAGAGAGCCCTCTCCGAGTCTAGGAAGGCTAGGTCCTGGATTCCAAAGTGGTTTGATGTTCTCATCTATCATTTATTCTTGCCATCCTTATAAATTATAGGGCCACAACATAATGGCGACCATACTGGGGAATTATTGAAGAAGCTTGACATTTCATCATAACTCATAAACCCCAGTTAAAACATTGTATGATTCAATTATTTTTCAAAGATTGGTTGTTCAGTTGTGTTGCAAATATTCAACCTGTTTGTGCTCCAGGACTAAATTATGGCTCCCAGAATAATATTTACTAGATCTCATCCTGGCCCAAATCCTCCTACAATAGTTGACAATCCAAAGAGAATCTTAAGAAAAAACCCCAGAGCTGAGAGTCAAACTGGTGATAAATCCCTTCATAAAGAAAGTTCCCTCCCTGGAAATCTTGTAACCTTGCAGGACATCCAGTTCGATTTACGTTTTGAACAAAGCTTATTCAGAACCAAATCTCATAATTGGAAAGCCCGGACAAATTTTGACCCATACATCCTACAACAGAGTCCATTTGGGGAAACCTCCACATCCACCCAAGTTGACATTCAGCTTCTCCAACATTTCGACTCCATTCAAAATCTGGTAGCAGGTTTCACCTCAGTTGTTGATGATGCTTACCTCCAAAAATATGTATAGTTATCTACTCTTACTACAATAGCTCCCTTTGTTATTTCCAAGTCTTCTCATCCTCAGTCAACCTATCCAGGTGTGTCTACAACCCCTACCACTTCTTTGAAAATTTTCCACCAGAGTGCCCAAACCTCCACTCATACACTTACTGTCCACCTTCCTCCATTTAATCCACCACCTCCTCTTGTCAACCCCCCTTGGGTTCCCCTACCACCAATCATGGCAGCTTGGTATGCTCCATTGATGCTTCCACCACCTGTGGTGCCTATGCCACAGGATTATCAGTCCAAAATCCCACTATTTGATGGAGTTGGTCCTACAACTACTCAACAACATGTCGATAAAATGAATGGTTGTTTTTACCTTCAAGAGATAGACGATGAAAGTATCAAGTTGAGGATGTTTGTTCAAAGTTTGGGAGGAGAAGTAAGAAAATTGTTTAAGGGCTTGACTCCAAATGATTTCCATGACCTCCCTGCCTTGCACCAGCTATTCATAAATAGATGGGAAGTTAAAGAAACCCTCTTCAAATCTTGTTAGAATATGAAAACATCAAGAGGAATGTGGGAGACAGTGTCGAATACTATTGTGCCAGGTTTAACATTGTATACAACGCACTCCCCGCTCACATGAAACCCCCACAAGGCTTAGTCCTGATGAAATTCCCAGATGATTTCGATCCATAAATGGCTTATCATCTTAGAGAAAGAGATCCTACTACATTAGGATAAATGCAGAGGGGTGCAGTAAGTGTAGAAGCCAACCTGCTTGCAAAGAGGACTAGAATGAGGAATGAGAAGAGATTCACTACAAGGGAAGAGCCTGCATCTTCCACATCTAATGCTAAGATTGATAACCCAGTGAGGAATATGGAGAGAATGATGGAGAGGATCAACCTGAATGAGAGATCTATCCCTAGGGATAATAAACTAGATCCTCAAAATAGAAACCAAAATCTTAGCAGAAACCCCCTCAAATAAAACAGAGAGAACAGAGAGGCCCTGACCAGCAAATTAGGCCTCCATTCCAAGAGAATTACACTGATGAAGATGAGGGAGTGGTCGAAGAATTAGAAGAAAGTTAGATTAATATAATGGGAATCAATGAAGAGGATTATGTTTTCCTTACTAAAGAAGAGCAAGGTTTATTTTCTCTGACTCAAACTAAACTAGAATATGAAGATTCTGAGGATTATAAACAAGGGTTTGATAATTCCATCATAGAGGTACATAGACAACATAACCTTAGAGGCAAGAAATAATCTGACAATTCCAAGAAAAAAAGTTTTGAAAATTCTACTAAAAAAGCCCCAGAAACTGAGCCCAAGAAAAGAACGGAAAGTTCAAAGAAAAATGCTAACATCCCAGGAAAGAATGATATAGAAAGTAGCACTAGTAAGCCAGCTACCAGCCCTGGGAAAATTGGTCAAGCTGATATCCCTACCATAAGTCAAAAATCTGAAATTACTGCTAAAATAGTGCCTGAGAAGATTGATCGTTCAAATCTGCCAAAAATTCATACACCATTCATCATTGAGAAAGAAATTGCTAAGATAAAAATCTCAATTCCTCTCACTGAATTGGTAAACAAGGATTTATATAGGTCCCAAGTCCTAAAGGTGCTGAAAATAGGAGAAACTACGGACACTGTCAATCTGAATGATGATAAACTTGAACTTCTGTTTGGACCAGAAGCAGATGGTAAATCCCAGGAGGAAGGTGTTCCCCCATTTTATATTAGTCTGAATGTTCATGATAAAATCCTCCATAATGCCATGTTAAACTCAGGTGCATCACATAATCTTATGCCAAAGGCTGTTATTGAGAAACTTGGCCTTGAGGTAGCTAGACCCTACAAATATTTGTACTCGTTTGACTCCAAAAAGGTCAAATGTCTAGGTCTCATAAAAGATCTATGTATTACTTTAACTCAGATACCAACAAAGAGTATAGTGATGGATATAGTGGTGGCTGAAATCCATCCTAAGTATGGCATGTTTTTATCACGCTCATGGGGAGTCAAGCTATAAGGGATCCTCCAAATGGATATGACTTATGCTACTATACCAGTGTTTGACCAACAAAGAAGACTGTATAGGGAAACTTTAATGAAATACATGGTGAGAAATCAAGAAAATCCACATAACTACCCTCTTTAATCTATTCCTTCTGACCTGGACTCATTCATTCTTTACAATGATGAAGACATTAATAAACAAATAGCTGGAGAAGAAAAGGACCATGATGGAGAATAAGCAGATCAAATGGAAATTGTACAACACAAGTCTGAATCTAAACCTTTTTGGAACATGATTTTTGATGGCTCTTGTGGAAAAGCAGGATCAAGAGCAGGGGTGCGGGTTTGTAATACTGGGAATAATGACACAGAGGGTCATTCTTACAAACTAAATTTTCAGTGCATCAATAAAATAGAAGAATATAAGCCACTCCTTTTGGGTTTACAACTTCTAAAACGATTATGAGCCAAAATAATTTCTGTTCACGGGGACTCCGAGTTGGTTATTAGGCAAATCAAGGGAGAATATTCTGTTGAAAATGTAGCAAGATGATGGATCTTAGTGAAATGAAGTCGCCTTCACTAAGTGGGCCCGTAGGAAAATTCTGGCGCAAAGTCTATTTTTAGACTATGCCTATTTTTAGACATATGGAGCATGGTTCAGGGATTCCAGCTTGAGATTCTTGGAGCATTGCTATAGGTCGAAGAGGTCGAAGTCTATTTTTAGACTGCCTCTCCTAAAAATAGGGAAGTCAAATATTATTTACCCTTAATAATATTTGGACTATAAACATCAGTTTACTCTCTTGGAGCACTTCAGTTCGAGCTACAGAAGTGGCTCATGCATCTGACAGAGGAATCACGTGGTTCCCAAGGGTTTGATGGCATCATGCATGGTTGACTTCAGTTGGACTTCAGTGGCAGAAGTTTGGAGGAGTTAATGAGACAGATAGTGGAGTTGTGTTCTGCTTATTTTAGTTGAACTAGTTGAGATTAGTTTAACTAGCTAATCAATTAGTTATGAGTGGAGTGAATTAAATATTATTTAATTCATTAATTAGTAACTCATTATTCAACTCAATAACACATAAGTTCACTACAGTGCATGATCAGTTCAGTGGAGACCAGTGAAAGAGGTAGATGAAAGGGTGGAGTTAGCTATCAGTGGCGACATCAGTTGTGCATGAGATTTGCACCACACTTGGAGGAATTTCCCATGATGATTGCGCTGTCAAGCCAAGGAGATTTGAACCTTGGATATCTATATAGACAGGCCTGGATTGCGTAATAGAGGCAAGGCAATTGGCGGTGAGTTTTGAACCAGTAACCTGTTCAAAACCAAGCTAGTTTGTGTGTAACTTCATGAGAAAGTACTGAGTACTTGTGAGGAGTATTGTACCGGGTTTGTTACATGATTTCTTCATTATAATATACACAATAGCTGTGGGGTTTTCAGCTATAAGCTTTCCCCATACATACTGTGTTAATGTGTATGATGATTTGATGTGTTATCGCTTGATTTTATTTCCGCATGTTTGATGATCTGAGTGGAAGAGATTATGTGTTGCATATAAATTCGAATTGTATGTGATCGGGATAGTCTCGGTGGATAATTAATCATTATTCAGCAAATTTCTACATGGTGTCGGAGCTATTGAAGCAGATATTGATCATCACAGTGATTACAAACTTATTTCGGTAGACAGAGTCTACATGCGGGCCAGGTAGCCTTCGGATTCATCTTTCTTCGGAAAGTGAAAGGTTTGGTAAATGCCCCTTGCAGTAAATCTCTGTGCTAGAAATAATTTGTTCTTACAGATCTAGAGCGGCTAAGCTTTGAGGTGGAATTCGAAATTTTGCAGCAGTTTTGTTTTCTTGGTGCCAGTGTTGAAAATGTCTTTCAACGGTTTGCAACTCGAATATGCTCTTGAAGGCAGTTCGAATTATGTTGCATGGAAGGATCGCATGGAGGAAGTATTAGAAGATAATGGTCTGAAGGAGTTCGTAGATACGGATGTCCAAAAGCCCACTGATCCTGCTGAAGTCGAAGCATGGCAAAAGAAGATGGCGAAATGTCGAAGGATCCCGTTGGAGGGCGTCAAGGATCATATTGTATCCAGCCTGCATGGAAAGGCTACTCCATATTTAATGTGGAAAGCTTTGACGGATCTATTCCAGAGTAAGAGCGACCAAAGGAAGCTGGTGCTCAAAGATAAGCTCAGGAACATCAAGATGGAGAAAGGCGACAGTATCGCCAAATACCTCACGAAGTTCACTCAGTGCAGAGATGAGCTGGGAAGTGTGGGGGTGACTGTCGAAGACGAGGACATGGTCAACCTGGCTCTCCTTGGTCTTCCGAAGGCTTGGCACTCATATCAAGATAGTGTCAATGGTCGGGAGAAGCTGCCGGGATGGGAGCGCCTTGGGGCGGATCTCATGCAGGAGGAGATAAGGAGGACTACTCGAGATGGATCTTCATCAAAGGGAGCTGATGAAGAAAACTGCGCTTTGGTGGCCAAAGAAAAGAAGGGGAAGGGTAAGAAACCTTCTCATTCCGGTGCAAAGGGAAAGAAGCAGGATATGGTGAAAGTGAAGTGTTTTCACTGCCATGATCACGGACATTATGCTACAAATTGTCCAAAGAAGAAGAAGAACAAGCAAGCGGGAAGATCTGCAGATGGAGAAGCTTTGGCTTCATAGTTCGAGCTTGACTTTTCACTGATCGCATGCTTGGTTTCAAGTGTGTTGGGATCGGTATGGTTCTTAGACAGCGGTGCATCATTTCATATGATGGGAGATCGGGATTTGTTCTCAGATCTGGAGGACAAAGATTTGGGTGTGCACATCGAGATGGGCGATGATGGTAGATACAGTGCGACTGGTATCGGTACCATATCCTTTCAGAGGGAGTCTGGTAAACCCTTTGTATTGAGTGATGTCATGCATGTACCTGGATTGAAGAAGAACTTGATCTCTGTGGTGATGTTGGAGGATAAGGGGTATGATGTGGTCTTCAGCGAAGGAAAAGCCTTCCTGCGCAATAAGACTACTGGAGAGACCCGGAAGATAGGGGTTCGAACCAAGAACCTTTATCAGTTGCATGTAGATGGATGCACAGCTATGGCATGCAAGGCAGGAGAAGTGGTGAGCCGGGATGATGAGGGCGAACTGTGGCACAGGAGATTGGGCCACCTTCACCATGGAGATTTGAAGATTCTGCAGCAGATTTCTACTAGGCTTCCTAAGGGCACTCTTGCGCAGTCAGATCAGTGCAAGGGGTGTACTTTAGGGAAGTATGTGAAAGCCACCTTTCACGAGAAGGATAGTCGCGCCACGACGATCCTTGAGAGAGTTCACACAGACGTGTGTGGTCCTTTCTCAATTGCTTCGACAGAAAAGCACAAGTATTATGTGATCTTTGTTGATGATTTCTCTCGAAAGTGCTGGATCTTCTTCATGTAGAAGAAGAGTGATACATTCGCGAAGTTTTGTGAGTTTAAAGCACTGGTCGAGAAGGAGTCGGGGAAAAAGGTGATTTCTCTAAGGAGTGATAACGATGGTGAATTCATCTCGGCTGAATTCAAGGAGTTTTGCAACGCAGAAGGGATTCGGAGAGAGCTCATCGCACCCCATAACCCACAGCAGAACGGGGTGGCTGAGCGGAAGAACAGAACGATCGTGGGTGCTGCACGGGCGATGTTGCATGATCAGGGCCTACCCCTTCACTTGTGGGCTGAGGCATGCAATACATCAGTGTATGTGCATAACCGTTGTCCTCACAAGGTTCTTGGCATGAGTACACCAGAGGAGGCTTATTCTGGCAAGAGGCCTGATATTTCCCATTTGCGGATTTTTGGTTCTCCCGTCTACATGCATGTGACGAAGGATGCGAGAAGGAAGCTGGATCCAACTACTGAGGTTGGAATATTTGTGGGGTACACTGATACACCTCACAACTATCGGGTGTATTTGTCAGACAGTCGAAAGACTGTTGTGCGACGGGATATAAAATTTCAGGAGGAGAAAGCCATGCAGTGTTCGCTTGAGAGGGAGCTACACTCGCATGCAGATGAGGAGCTGTTAGTTCCTAAGGAGGAGCTTCCGGATGTGGATCAGCCACAAGAGGAGGTTCAGGAGGTGGAAGAAACCACCCAGGCAGCGCCAACCATCAGAGGGCGCATGCGCACTACAGAAGCTGAGCGACTGGCTCGGGATGCTGAGAAGGTTGTAGGACCACCTACAGCACAGCGCAGACAGAGACAGTCACCGGATCGGTACACTGGATACATGGCTCTTATGAGTCAATGTGTTGTGACGGAGCCATCCTCTTTTGAGGAAGCCGTGGAGGAACCCGCATGGGTTGATGCCATGATCGAAGAATATGATTCGATCATCAGGAACAGTGCATGGGAGGTTGTCCCAAGACCGGTTGGGAAATCAGTTGTAGGTTCGCGATGGATCTACAAGGTGAAGCAGGCGGCTGACGGGAGTGTGGAGAAGTACAAGGCGAGATTTGTCGCCCGTGGCTTCTCACAGATCGAGGGGATCGAATATGAGGAGACTTTTGCACCTGTCGCAAGGTACTCTTCCATACGTACGATCCTTGCTCTCTCAGCGCAGATGGGGTGGCACATTCATCAGATGGATGTGAAGACTGCGTTCCTCAATGGAGTTATTGAGGAAGAGGTGTACATAGAGCAGCCTGAAGGTTTTGAGATCTTCAGCAGTGAGTCGCATGTGTGCCGACTCAAGAGAGCACCGTATGGGCTGAAGCAAGCACCTCGTGCTTGGTACACTCGGATAGACAGCTACTTCACCGGGCTTGGATTCTCCAAGAGTGAGGCGGATCCAAACCTGTACCAGATTGTGGTGGAGGGGAAGCTGTTGATCATCGTACTGTATGTAGATGATTTGATTTTGACTGGCGATGAGCAGTTGATACTTTCATGCAAGGAGGATCTTGCACGAGAGTTCAAGATGAAGGACTTGGGCATCCTTCATTATTTCCTGGGATTGGAGATTTGGCAGCGCAGCGGAGGACTGTTTGTTTCTCAGGGAAAGTATGCCCGGGAGATTCTGGAGAGGTTCAACATGCAAGGCTGCAAGCCTGTTGACACTCCTCTTCCTGGTGGCTGGAGGAAGGAGGATGCTACTTCAGCGGAGGTAGTGGATGCCACTGTCTATCGACAGTTGGTGGGGTCGCTTATGTATCTGGTCAATACACGACCCGATATATGCTATGCTGTTAACCAGCTTTCGCAAGCTATGGTTAAGCCTACCAAGCTCTTTTGGAAGGCAGGCAAGCATGTATTGCGCTATATTAGAGGCACATCGGGATATGGTCTATGGTACAGACAGGAGGATCAGTTGAGGCAGCATGGCTTCACATATTGGTATCATCATATCAGAGATTGTGTTCAGCGGAGAATCATGATGCTTTCATATGTTCCCACGGAGGATCAGGATGCCGACATCCTGACGAAGGCGCTCACCAGGAGCAAGTTCGAATTCCACATAGGCAGGATAGGGGTTGCAGATAATCCATATCTTGCTGAGAGGGAGTGTTGAGAATGCAGCAAGATGATGGAGCTTAGTGAAATGAAGTCGCCTTCACTAAGTGGGCCCGCAGGCAAATTCTCGCGCAAAGTCTATTTTTAGACTATGTCTATTTTTAGACACATGACATGGTTCGGGATTCCAGCTTGAGATTCTCGAGCATTGGTCAGTGCTGGTAAAAATATATGGGATCTATTTTGTGGACCTATAGGTCGAAGATGCTCTGTCTCATTTTTAGACCGCCTCCTAAAATAGGAAGTCAAATATTATTTACCTTTAATAATATTTTGACTCATAAAACAAGTTTACTCTCTTGGAGCACTTCGCCCGAGTTACATATGCAACATGATCCACAAAGGAATCATGATTCTAAGTGTTTGACATATCATGCATGGTTGACCTCAGTTAGGACTTCAATGGCAGAAGTTTGGTGGAGTCAATGAGACAAATAGTGGAGTTGTGTTCGGTTTAACTTAGTTGAACTAGTTGTGATTAGTTTAACTAGCTAATCAACTAGTAATGAGTGGAGTGAATTAAATATTATTTAATTCACTAATTATAAACTCATTATTCAACTCAAGAACACATCGCTCACTACAAGCAGCATGACTTACTTAGTGGAGACCAAAGGAAAGAGGTAAAGATGAAGGTGGAGTTAGCTTACCTGCTGGCTTAAGCACTGCTTGTGCATCTCTTTTGCAACTAACACTTGGAGGAATTTCCCATGATGATTGCGCTGTCAAGCCAAGGAGATTCGAACCTTGGATCTCTATTTAGACAGGCCAGGATTGCGCAATAGAGGCAAGGCAATTGGTGAGTTTTGAACTGCAGAACTGCTCAAACCGAGCCAGATTGTGTGTAACTTCATGAGATAGTACCGAGCCCCTTGTGAGGAAAAGATTACACCCATATATTTAGTTTGTTACATGATTTCTACATTATAATATACACAATAGCTGCGGGGTTTTCAGCTATAAGCTTTCCCCATACATACTGTGTTAATGTGTATGATGAATTGATGTGCTATCGCTTGATTTTATTTTCCGCATGTTTGATGATCTGAGTGGAAGAGATTATGTGTTGCATATAAATTCAAATTGTATGTGATCAGGATAGTCTCGATGAATAATTAATCATTATTCAACAAATTTCTACATATTCAACCAAACATCCTAGATTGAGAGCATACAGAAATGATACCCTTGACCTTCTAAAAAAATTTGAAGAATATGATCTTGCTGCAATTCCAGGGAATCAAAATATCTTTGCCAATGGTTTAGCATTTTCATCCAACACTTTTCAATTACCTCATCCCAGCAAGCAGTGAACATTGCAAATTAAACATTGCCAAGCAGTCCTACAATCTAAAGGCGAGTTTGAAGATTCCATCTTGGACCTACATGGTGAAGAATATTGTCCCACTGAAGAACGAATGTGCAGGGATGAACCTCCTCATAATTATGATATTAATATTTCAGTAAATGAAGATTTACATATGTCAGAGATACATAAATACCCAAAAAAAGAAGAGTTTGAAGTACTCCAATTCAAAGACAACATCCTGCCTAGAGGAATTGTCCCTCTAGAGGAACTATTTGATTTCAATGATGTGGGCATAAAACCAAATATGGAACCTACATAAGCAAAAATTGTGGAGTGAAATCTAGGAAGTGAGCAGGATCCCAAGATGATAAAGTTATCAAATACACTGCCAGTGACTAGAAAACAGAAATACATTTCTTTGTTTAAGTATTTCATAGATGTGTTTGCTTGGAGCTATGAAGACTTGAAATCTTATGATACTAATATTATCCAGCACAAGATTCCATTCAAGGAGAACTAGAGCCTTTCAAACAGAAACTGCACATGATAAATCCTGTCCTAATGTCGTTGGTTGAGAAGGAGATCAATAAGATGTATGATGCCAAAAAAATAGTCCCAATTAGATACTCTGAATGGGTTTCCAATTGTGTACCTGTAAGAAAGAAAATAGGTGAGATCAAACTTTGCATTGACTTTAGAGATTTGAACAAGGTATCACTTAAAGACAACTACCCCTTACCAAAGATGGATCACATATTGCAAAGGGTAGTGAGTTTTAGAAGGATCTCTTTGCTAGATTTTTTTTCAAGGTATAATCAAGTGTTGGTACATCCTGATGATCAGCACAAAACAACTTTTACTACTCCTTGGGGGACCTTCATGTATGTGAAAATGCCTTTTGGATTAATTAACGTTGGTTTCGCTTTCCAGAGAGCGATGGAAATTTCTTTTTCAGAAGAAATCGACCTTTTCATTGTGATCTACCTTAATGATATTATAGTATATTCAAAAACTAATGAAGAACATTTGGCCCATTTGAGAAGAGTTTTCAAAAAGTGCAGAAGGTATGGAGTCTCTTTGAATCCCAAGAAATCATTATTTGTTCTTGAAGAAGGGAAGCTTCTAGGCCATATTATATCTGAATAAGGAATTAAATTGATCCCAGCAAGATTGAGGGTATACTTCAAATCGGTCATACCAAGAACATCAAAGAGCTTCAATCTTTCATTGGTAAGATAGATTTTTTGAGAAGGTTTATACCAAACCTTGCAGAACTATTGAGAAACATCACCAACATGCCCAAAAGAGATTCAGGAGTCAAATGGAGCATGGAGGTGAAATGGTCCTTTGGCTTGGTAAAGAAGGCACTCACTAAAGCACCAGTTCTGATCAGCCCTGATTTCACCAAGGGTTTTATATTTTTTTCCTTCGCATTAGAACACACTATTATTGTTTTATTACTGCAGAAAAACAAGGAAGGAAAAAATAGGCCATAGAATTTTTCAACCGAGCTTTGAGAGATGCAACTCTAAAGTATAATATCATGGAAAAGTAGGCCTTTGCTTTGGTCAAGGCACTGAAAGATTTCAGAGCCTACATCCTACATTCACACATCATTGCCTTTGTGCCCAGCACTGTTGTCAAAGAAATCCTAACGCAGGATCCTAATGGAAAGAGAGGAAAATGGATTGTTGTAATCCTGGAATATGATTTAGATATCAGGCCCACCAAACTAATCAAGGGACAAGGATTAGCCAAATTGATGGCTAAAACCAATTTTCAAGCACTAGATATCAACATGATCTATTCATTGGATGAACAAGAGGAGCTGGCGACTCCACCTATTGAGGAAGAATTCTTGAATTATCCCTGGTATGTAGATATATTATATGTTCTATTTAATTTAAATTATCCTTCTGTTTTGTCCAAAACAAAAGCTAGGTTCTTGAAATTGAAGGCTATAAAATTCTACATCTTAGAAAATGTCTTGTACTGGAAATATTCTCGAGGCATATTGCTTAAATGTTTGCTTAAGGAAGGTGCAGATAGGGTTATGAAAGAATTCCATGAAGGGGATTGTGGAGGTCATCTCTACTGGAAAGCCACTACTAAAAAGGTCCTTAGAGCTGGTTTCTATTAGCCTACTCTTCTCCCAGATATCCATAAAATCGTAGCCACCTGTCACAAATGTAAAATTTTTGAAGGGAAAAGAAAGTTGTTGCCTTTGCCCTTATAGCCAATCTATGTTGAGGCTCCTTTTCAATAATGGGGTTTAGAATTCATTGGAGAAATCCACCCCTCATCCTCTGCCCAACATATATGGATCATAACTGCCACATACTATTTTAACAAATGGATCTAAGATTTCATAAAAATCAATCAAGGAAGTTGTTAGCCCCTATGAATTTTTTGACAAGCAAACAGGGGGCTAAAATGTTTTTGAGCCTTCAAGGAATGCATTTCCTCTGAAAACACATCATCCTTGAAGTCTCCTTGTGCCTTGTCCTTTGATAAATCCCCTCTGCTGATTCCCATTATGAAGCCTCTCTGATTGCAAAAAATTGTGCTCCAAAGGACCTATTTTTATCCCTTGTACCCCTGCAAGACATCCCATTTCACTCTGTTGTCCCTTTTTCTAAGTTTCCTTTCCACCCTCTTTTCCCCCCTTCTAAACTTCCTTCATTAATCCTCTAATTCTCCCAAAACCCCATTTAAACCCCTCAAATACTTTTTGTTTGGTTTAAACAATCTTTTTCTCCCTATCGTTTCCCTTTTCCACCCTCAAATTGCATTAAAATGGCCCAAAAGGCCATATTCTCCATAATATGGGGCCTAGCCCCTTTCAGCCAAGCCCCTATATCTTTTTCCTCCACGTGACCTAGCGCCATGACCAGGCACCAGGGTAGGAAGTGCTTATCGCATATGTTTATCGGGCGCGTTTATAACCGTTGATCTAAATAGATCGGACGACGTTCACTAGGTTCATCGCGCCCATGGCTCTCCCTGTTCACCTTTCCGATATGTTGATTCACCGTTCATTTACCACAAATCAACGGTCCGTTTTTCCCCCGCTCAGTGGTCCCCACGCCCGCAAACGTTGTTCATAAACCATCTAATTTCTATCGCACCGCCTTTCGGAGGTAGGCAGTATTTTTCCGATGGGCCAGCGATTCCATACATCATTCAATGTGTGGAACCAGTATGGCTGGAAAACCGCCCTCCATCGCACGTTATCGTTCGTCCATAGACATGGCGCGATATCGCTGTGTGCCGTCCGATCTGGGGCGGCCCATCCGACGGTCGTCGCTTCACAAAGTTGCGCACAGGTTAATCAGAGGCATCTTTACCCCTGACCCACTGTCCGTCGCCCTCCGCTGCATTTTCAGCCGTCGATCTCCTCCTAAGATTGGACGGTCAAGATTTGATTTCCCCTGCTGTTGACTGTCCTGCCATCTCCCTGTCCTGCCACATCACCACTCCACGTGTCTCCACCGTACACTCGCCCACCCCCGTTATATATATTCATTCCAAGGTCAAAGTTCAATGTTTTTACGTTAAAACGTCTACCTCGACATTTTCCCACGCATTTTCCCACTGCACCACCATTCTGCAAGCCTCCCACTGCATTTTACACCGTAACCCCGCACTGTTCCACCATTTCACGAATCTTCATGGCCATTCTCATCATCCCTGTTGCATCCAACACCTCCGTGCATGATTTCTTAACATGTTTTCGTGTTTTGCAGGGTTTCGGATGGTAATAAACCACCATAATTCACAATCCCTGTCGTAGTGACAGAGAATGCAGGAAAGGGCCATTTTCAGGGGTTGAATTATGAAGAAAGCCTAGGAAGGAGTCGTGACAGGATGTGCATTTAAAGAACGCAGCTAAAAAACTCTGTAAAGATCTATCCAGAGCATTGAGAGCACAGATTTCATAGTCAAAGGAAATTGTGGGAGCGGCAAAGAGTACCAGTGGAACAACAGAGAATTTAAGGCCTACAATTGCAGATTTTGAGCCTTAATCCAATTAGTAGAAGGAAAAGTACCAAAATCAAAATCCTGTGGATCGTTCAGACGGTCCAATGCACAGAGAACCATATTAGTAGGGTTTAATACCAGTAGAATGTTCTTCCATGAAAGGACACGGTACACATTATGGTTTCAGTCTACATTGTGTCCAAGTAAGATTTTCCATGCCCTGACAATAGTCCTATGCTACCAGTGCATTAGTTGTGCAGTATGGTAGACCCTAGCATCATCGTTCCACATTTTGTTCAGTACACCAGAGACATACCTCGAGTAAATGGAAACCTGACGGAGACCACTCCATCATCCAACGAGTACCAGAGAATAAATGCTCAAAATTTAAAGGGAGACGGAGTCTCGGCCCTCTTGCTGCTTCAGAATTTAAAGCTGCATTTAAGATTACATCTACTCCTGTTATTCTTTTCTCCTATAAGAATCCTGAAGAGCATATTGTAAAGGTTGTTGTTCGGCTACTGCCGTTGCTGTTAGAGGGATTCAGTCTGACTGTTAGAACAGTCTTGGGAGGAAGTAGCAGAGTAGTTGTATGTAGTAGGCTGGGAGGAGAATTTTGAATTATAACAGCCATTGAGCTCAATGTATGTGATTGGTTTTGCATCAATTAATCAAAGCACATTTCACAGGATCCTGGTCTATTACTATTGGTGATCTTTTCCTAACTCTGTCTATTACAATTTCAGACTATTTCATTGTTCTTCTCAGCTTGCATCAGAATATTGGCATAGGATTTACCCTTGTTAGGTACCCTATGTTTCTGCTCTCCTTTCCCTCTATGTTTTCTGCTAAATGTGTTATCTAAGGATTGGTTTTAGTTAATTCAACCAGTGTAGTAGTTCCTTATGCTGCTAGCTGATGTATGAATTGATGGAATCTGTCTTTAGATGTCTTGTTGGGTTGAAGCTGGAAGATTTGGGAACACTGGGGATTAGAGTTAGCCCTATCCACTAGGATCCTTGTGCGACCATCTAGCCTTTCTAAGATCTCTCTGTTAAACTTATCCCAGTTTTCCCTTGGAGTATGCTAAAGCTGACCTGGAGTTAAATGACCTCTGGTCCAATCTATAGGCTGCCCCTTTGTCTCTCCTTCTTTCACTTTCAATACTTAATGTTCCATCCCACCATCTAATCTAAAAGATCCTTTAGTATTAGATGACTTGCCCTATGAAAGCTTTGACTAGTTGTTGTAAGTAATTCCCTTTCATGACTCCATAGCCCAATGGATGGCACTTTCTTGACCTATCCTCTTTGCTGAAACATCCTGCTGCTTTGTTCCTTTTCTCTCATTGCTTTCTCAGTCTATGATCTCATGACCAACCCAGAAACCAACCAACCAAATCATTTTAAAACACCCCCCTTGTGCTTCAGACCTAGCCTAATACCTCATCTTTAGCTTCAAAGATATACCATTCTTTGTTTCATTGGAGAGATCCATCTCTGGGTCCAGGAGGGCTAGATCCTAGGGCCCCAAAGCAATTATGATGTTGTCTCATCTTTTGGTCTTTCCAATCTGGCCAAAACATGGGAACCCCAACATAATGGCGACTCCGCTGGGGAATTGAGTGCATTTCACCTCAAACATTCTTATGCACTCAAAGACCCAAGATCTATGGTTAGATTGGAATTCAATTGCTGATGGTGGACAACACCCTACTTCAAACGTTCATATACATCCACCTGGCGACTCCACACTCCACAAATCTCAAAGACTCCAATGGAGGAAGAACCTGAAATATGGCCAGACCTCATAGAAGGGTAGAACACATGGGTTGGATTTGGTTTAAAGAATTCATTGTCTTTGTCTACCACTATGTCCTGTCCTACTTTAAGCCTAATCAAGTCTACAAAGATGAGACCCACAATGAATATGGGAAATATCTCAAGACTTAGTCTTCAAACCATGAGCAGACCTATACTCCTGTGAAGAACCTGGTGGATCAAGAGGCTCATGTTGTATCTCCCACTCCTGAAGAAACTTCAAGTAGCCATGAGCCCATTTTTATACCACCTACACCTACAAAGGTCATAGAAAGATATAAGCCTCTGGTTTTACCTCTTATTTTCCAACCCCTGCCTTCAGAACTTATAAACCAGCTGCCTCTTTTTGATGGAGAAGATAAAAGGGCTACTGCTGAAGAACATGTTCAAAACCTTGAGGATTTACTTGAATTGTATGAAATAGAAGAAGATGATGTGTGCATTAGAATTTTTGCCTTGTCTTTACAAGGAAATGTTAAGAGTTGGTTCAAGGGCCTTCCAGTGGCAAACATTTTCAGCTTTCATCAATTCTCTCAAGTTTTCCTTGATAGATGGGTAGCCCCTAAGAATGCTCTCCTCATCCTAGGAGAGTATCAAAATTTGAAAAGGAATCCAGGAGAGACAGTACAAGATTTTTCAGCTAGGTTCAATAAGGTATATAATGCGATACCTTCTGATATAAAGCCACCCTTGGGATGGGCTCTATTGCACTATCCAAGTTCTTTCGACCCCGAGGTGGAATTCCATATAAGAGAAAGACAGCCTTCGAGCCTGGAAGAAATGTAGAATATAGAAATTATGTCGAACACAACCTGAAATGCAGGGAGGAAAGATTAAAGGCAGCAAAGAAAGACCAAGCAAATCAAATAAGCCAGACCTCTTTAGAAAACAAGCTGGAAATATTGATAGAGACTGTCAATACCCTACTGAACACAGAAGAGGAAGAATATGAGGTTGAAACAAGGAATGATGATTGGAAAAGACCTGCTCCTTGTCCTCGAGAAATACAAACCGGATCACTGCAAGATAGAAGCCACATGCAAACTATGTATGATGAAACAAAGCTTGAATCAGGAAATGAAATTGCAGACTATTTTCAAGAAAGACTTGCTGGGAGTCCTGAAGATTTGATGGGTGACGTTTCTTATAATTATGATTTATCTAATGATGATTTTTCTGATGATGATTTTTTCCAAAGGGAAACTGAGCTTGCAAGGCCATCATCAGTAGATTCATGGAAGGAAGATCACGACCATCAACTTCAAGAAAACGATGAGCCAATGCGGGCTATCTATGATACTGATGGAGAAAGCAGTGAAAGCATGATAGCAGACGAATATTCATTGAATCTTCTCTCTGCTTTATATCCAAACATCAGTTATACTTTCCAAGAGGATGGAAACCAACAACTCTTTAGCGCAGAGGACAAGGAGGAAAGAGATGAAGAAAATCTTGAGCGGAATGAATATCTTGAGCCTTCTCCTGAAAGGATTAAGGTAATCAAAGAAGCCCCCGCTCAAAGATGTGTGGATTTCTTCACAGAGTTCAATCCGTTTCAGCAGAACCAGACTATATCACTAGAGGAAAACACAGTCGAATATAATGAGCCCTCTAGCTCAGGCTGCAGTGAAGATGAGCGAGATCTTTCTTCCCACAGGCATCTTTGCCTTCACCCAGAGGAAGAAGAGGTATTCCTGTTTGATGCTCATCTGCCAAATACTCCCAACTAGGGAAAGGAGGAGTGTGATTATAGGGGCCACATTGCAGATGTAATGATTAACACTGCCTAGGATGTAGACAGCCTACCAGTCACGAGATTCTTTGAAGAAAAGGGTTTTCATCATGTTTTTTTTTTATCCTGTGGCAGACTACATGGAGGCCCTGATTGGCTCAGCCCCTCAAGCATTAATCTTTTGCAAGAGCCAAATACATCAGAACCTCTGTTGGTGGCCTCAGTTTTGAAAATCCACATGCAAAGCATCCTACGGTTATCTCTGATGAGCAGTCAGTTCTTCTTCCCTTTTTTGCTATTGCTTGACTGGCTGCATTGGCATTATTGTACCACCTAAAGCATCAGAAATTTCCAGTTAGAGTAGGGTAGGTAGGAAGTCTGAAATAAAGCTCAGCCTGTGAGCATGTAGTTATCTGTTTTAATTTCTGCAAAGCCCAACAATTCAGACAGTCTAATCCTGGCTTGACTGTTTTCAATTTATGTCTTAGAATGTAGAGAATAAATATGCTGGACAACTTAATCCCAACAGATATTAGATTAGGTAGAGAAACATATGAGACCAACAGTCTAATCTGGTCTCATGGAGTAATAAGGGTAGAAATAGAATAGGTTTATTTTCTTGTTTGTAAAAAACAAATGATGTAAAGGGTCTGCTAGTCCAAATGCACCTAAAAGAAAATTTTAGAATTGTACGATGGGTAGGTAGATTGTTTGAGAGTTTTTCTGCTGATTTGATGTCCTCACAATTTTTGGCAGCTGATCCAAGAGAAGAAGGAATGAGTTAAGTACTAGGCATCTGGCCTACACCAAAGATTTATTTTCTGAATTCTTGACTCCTTAAAGAAGAAGCCATCCCCATGTGGAGCCACTGTTAGCCCCCTATGAATTTTTTGACAAGCAAACAGGGGGCTAAAATTTTTTTAAGCCTTCAAGGAATGCATTTCCTATGAAAACACATCATCCTTGAAGTCTCCTTGTGCCTTTTCCTTTGATGAATCCCCTCTGCTAATTCCCATTATGAAGCCTCTCTGATTGCAAAAAATTGTGCTCCAAAGGACCTATGTTTATCCCTTGTACATCTGCAAGACATCCCATTTCACTCTGTTGTCCCTTTTTCTAAGTTTCCTTTCCACCCTCTTTTCCCCCCTTCTAAAATTCCTTCATTAATCCTCTAATCCTCCCAAAACCCCGTTTAAACCCCTCAAATACTTTTTGTTTGGTTTAAACAATCCTTTTCTCCCTATCGTTTCCCTTTTCCACCCTCAAATTGCATTAAAATGGCCCAAAAGGCCATATTCTCTATAATATCGGGCCTAGCCCCTTTCGGCCAAGCCCCTCTATCTTTTTCCTCCACGTGACCCAGCGCCATGACCAGGCACCAGGGCAGGAAACACTTATCGCATATGTTTATCGGGTGTGTTTATAACCATTGATATAAACAGATCGGACGATGTTCACTGGCTCCATCGCACCCGTTGCTCTCCCCGTTCACCTTTCCGATATGTTGATCCACCGTTCATTTACCGCAAATCAACAGTCCTTTTTTCCCCCGATCGGTGGTCCCCACGCCCGCAAACATTGTTCATAAACCATTCGGTTTATATCACATTGCCTTTTGGAGGTAGGCGTTATTTTCCGATGGGCCAGCGATTCCATACAGCATCCGACGCGTGGCACCGGTACGGTTGGAAAACCGCCCTCCATCGCGCATTATCATTCGTCCATAGACGTGGTGCGATATCGCCATGCACCGTCCATTCTAGGGTGACCCATCTGACGGTCATCGCTTCACAAAGTTGCGCGCAGGTTAGTCAGAGTCATCCGTACCCCTGGCCCATTGTCCGTCGCCCTCCGCTACATTTTCAGCCGTCGATCTCCTCCTGAGATCAGACGGTCCAGATTTGATTTCCCTTGCTGTTAACTGTCCCGCCATCTCCCTGTCCTTCCACGTCACCACTCCACGTGTCTACACTGTACACTCGCCTGCCCCCGTTATATATATTCGTTCCAAGGTCAAAGTTCAATGTTTTTACGTTAAAACGTCTGCCTTGACGTCTTCCCATGCATTTTCCCACTGCGCCATCATTCTGTAAGCCTCCCACTGCATTTTCCACCGTAACCCCACACTGTTCCACTATTTCATGAACCTGCATGGCCATTCTCATCATCCCCGTTGCATCCACCACCTACGTGCATGATTTCTTAACGTGTTTTCTTGTTTTGCAGGGTTTTGAGCGGCAATAAACCACCATAATTCATAGTCCCTATCGCAGTGACAGAGAATGCATGAAAGGACCATTTTCAGGGGTTGAATTATGAAGAAATCTTGGGAAGGAGCTGTGACAGGATGTGAATTTAAATAACCCAACTAAAAAACTCCGTAAAGATCTGTCCAGAGCATTGAAAGCACAGATTTCACAGTCAGAGGAAATTGTGGGAGCGGCAAAGAGTACCAGTGGAACAGCAGAGCGTTTAAGGCCTGCAATTGTAGATTTTGAGCCTTAATCCAATTAGTAGAAGGCAGAGTACCAAAATCAAAAGCCCGTGGATCGTTCAGACGGTCCAAAGCATAGAGAACCATATTAGCAGGGTTTAATACCAGCAGAACGTTCTTCCATGAAAGGACACGGTACACATTATGGTTTCAGTCTACATTGTGTCCAAGTAAGATTTTCCATGCCCTGACAATAGTCCTATGCTACCAGTGCATTATTTGTGCAATATGGAAGACCCTAGCATCATCGTTCTGCATTTTGTTCAGTACACCAGAGACATACCTCGAGTAAATGGAAACCTGACGGAGACCACTCCATCATCAATGAGTACCAGATAATAAATGCTCAGAATTTAAAGGGAGATGGAGTCTCGGCCCTCTTGCTGCTTCAGAATTTAAAGCTGCATTTAATATTACATCTACTCCTGTTATTCCTTTCTCCTATAAGAATCCTGAAGAGCAAATTGTAAAGGTTGTTGTTCGGCTGCTGCCGTTGCTGTTAGAGAGATTCATTCTGACAGTTAGAACAGTCTTGGGAGGAAGTAGCAGAGTAGTTGTATGTAGTAGGCTAGGAGGAGAATTTTGAATTGTAACAGCCATTGAGCTCAGTGTATGTGACTAGTTTTGCATCAATTAATCAAAGCACATTTCACAAGATCTTGTTCTATTACTATTGGTGATGTTTTCCTAACTCTGTTTATTACATTTTCCAGACTATTTCATTATTCTTCTCGACTTGCATCAGAATATTGGCATAGGATTTACCCTTGTTAGGTACCCTATGTTTCTTCTCTCTTTGTCCTCTATGTTTTCTGCTAAATGTGTTATCTAAGGATTGGTTTCAGTTAATTCAACCAGTGTAGTAGTTCCTTATGCTGCTAGCTGATGTATGAATTGATGGAATCTATCTTTAGATGTCTTGTTGGATTGAAGCTGGAAGATTTGGGAACACTGGGGATCAGTGTTAGCCCTGTCCACTAGGATCCTTGTGCGACCAGCTGGCCTTTCTAAGATCTCTCTGTTAAACTTATCCCTGTTTTCCCTTGGAGTATGCTAAAGCTGACCTGGAGTTAAATGACCTCTGGTCCGATCTATAGGTTGCCCCTTTGTCTCTCCTTCTTTCACTTTCAATCCTTAATTTTCCATCCCACCATCTAATCTAAAAGATCCTTTAGTATTAGATGAATTTCCCTCTGAAAGCTTTGGCTAGTTGTTGCAAGTAATTCCCTTTCATGACTCCATAGCCCAATGGATGATACTTTCTTGACCTATCCTCTTTGCTGAAACATCCTGCTGCTTTGTTCCTTTTCTCTCATTGCTTTCTCAGTCTATGATCTCATGACCATCCCAGCAACCAACCAACCAAATCATTTTAAAACACCCCCCTTTTGCTTCATACCTAGCCTAATACCTCATCTTGAGCTTCAAAGATATACCATTCTTTTTTTCGTTGGAGAGATCCCTCTTCAGGTCCAGGAGGGCTAGATCTTAGGGCCCCAAAGCAGTTCTGATGTTGTCTCATATTTTGGTCTTGCCAATCTGGCCAAAACATGGGAACCCCAACAGAAGTATTTTTCAAAAAAATCAGAAGGAAAAATATTATTAAGGATTTCTTAAAATATTAAGGACTCATTATTTAAACTTGAAGGTATATAAAAGGAAAGAGAGGTTATTAAAGGTTTAAGTATTGGAAAAGTGGAAAAGGAGATAAATAATTATATTCTAAAGATTTTATTTAAAAAGGGAATATATACATATATAAAAGAATTTGAGCCTCTTTTAAAAGAGAATATTAGTGAAGGATTCATTACCAAAGATTGAAGGAATAATAGTAAAAGATATTGGAATGATTAATTAAGCTTGAGGGTTTATTAAAGGGAAATAATAATATTTTATTATAAATATTAGGAAGGATCACCCTTAAAAAACCCGAAGTTATCTGACAAAATGGCATCCAAAACATAACTAAAAGAGGGAAGATTTCCTAAAAATTATAGTATGTGTGTCAATGCGCTAATTGAAATCCAAGGGTCACTTGTGAGAAAAGTGGTTCTCATATCTATCGATTTTTCTCGAAAGAATAATTATGTTAGTACCGAATGTGTTAACCAATTAGTGATCCCTGAATCAAATATAACTGAAGAAAATTCATTTAATGCAAATGACAAACAATACAACATAGAGAATTTACACCTAAGTATTGGGGAGTATTACTTTGTCTCGCAATTCACCATTAAAACCCTATTTTACAATAATAGTGATATAGTTCTGGGTTCGCTCTGGATGGAATCACTAGGGTCATTCATCCTTAATACGAAAAAGAATTTTTTGACATTTTCTTACAAAAAGAAAAACATAACATTACAAGATGTCACGGTGAAGCTGAATTCACTAACACCGGAAAAAATATTAGATATCACAAGAGTAGTTGTTCCAGAAAGTAAAACAAAAATACAATATTTGCAAAGAGAAGTTGACAAAATCACCACTAACAAGAATGAAGAGTTTTCTCGGCTCCAGGACCACAACGAAAATTTATTAACGCACATTAAGAAGCTGAAGAAGGACAAGAAGTCATTTGAAAACAAAGTGCAACAACTTGTCGAAAAGGAATCATCAAAACCTTCAAATGTAGAAGTTCATGTTGAAGAAAAAATGAGCATTGATCCAATAAATGTCACAACTCAATAAGACAACCAAGTTGTAGAAGATGCAAACTTAGATGTTGTAGTTCAGACGAGGAAAATTCTAAGTGAAGGTTCTGTAACCAACTCAATAACATCCTCGCCAGAAGAAAATCAAAGAATTCAAACCAAAAAAGTTCCCTGTCAACATCCAAATCATGGGAGTAGACAGCTCGACCAAGCTATGTATTCAGAATAGAAACAATAAGCTGATGTTTCGAAGAATACTAATGTCAGTTTGATCCACTCATGTGATAACAAGTTGTCACAAGTTTCCAGTCATCGTAAGATTCCATAGAAGATTGATTTAGGATGATCTGATCCATTCTCAGTGCAACAATTTTGTTTTTCACTTAAAGGATCATATCAACTTGTATCGACAATAATGACTACCCTGAGATGAGAAGATGTTTGTAGCAGGAACAAAAATCGAGGCCTTTCATCAACAAGCTTTGAGGACAAAGCTTTTGAGGAGGAAGGCAATGTAATGAATAAAATAATGTAAATAGTGATTAATTAGTTAATTAGTAATTAGGTTGAAAGGGCATGTCTGATAAGACATGACCTTTCGTGAAGAGGCACCTGCCTAGGTATATAAGCAGGCCTCATGTAATTCTCAATCTATCTCATATCTCATTCATCACACTTTCTAATACAATATTTATAACCTCAATGGATATCTTTGTATTCCAAGTTTTCTGGAGTATTTAACTTGAGAAGGAACTCTGTTCGCTTCACAATCCCCCTCAATGGGATGGGTTCTTGTAAGTCCTCAGCACTTCAGATCTAAGATCTCTTTCTCTTGATGGTGTAGAAAAGCTAGACAAAAAATGGAACTCAAAGGGAGTTTGTTAGAAAATTAAATATTACAGAGCAATGAAACACATAAAATATGCGGAAAATACAAGCACACAAAACACATAAAACCAGAGAGACACAGATATACGTGGTTCACCCAGTTTGGGCTACGTCCACCCCGAACAGCCAGTCCTTCCTTTATATTATCCAACAAAAATGAAGAGACAAAACCTACAGCAGATCCGTTGTAATATCCTATGTTCTCTCTCACAGTCTCCCTCTATGTTTCTCGCTCCGAGAATACACTCATAATACACAGCCGCAATACAATGCCCTCATATGTACAAGGGGGTTGCCTTCTAGGGCAGAAAACCCTAATCTAAACATAACTTCTACCATCAGATCATTTTCCTAATGAACGGCCCAGATTGACTAGAAATTACTATACTTTTACAAGGCAATTTTACATCTGTTTTTAGCTTCGGGGGGGCTCCGAAAAGCGCTGCCGCCCCCCCCTGGACCCCCCACGGCAGCGATTAAATTTCGGGCAGCGTTGCCGCCCCTTTTAAGGTACAGGGGTCCAATGCTGTGATACAAAGTAAACAAGATAATTAGGCTCCACACCCAACAGAGTTCACAAGAAAAATGGTAGCAAAATATGACAATGATGGAGGATCAAAGTCAAACCAAAAGCATAGATCCAGAGTGATATTTATGCAACAAAAGGTAGTGAGTGAATGGAAAAGCCCTTCTATTTATAACAAAATATTGAGTTAGTCTAGATATTGGTGCATATTTAAAATATTATTAACCAAATCTAGATCCAACTTTTATGGAATATTTTATTATATTGTTGGAGGGAAAAGGAATTTGAATTTGGTCAAATTCCTTTATTTGTAAATAATAAATAAATAAATGATTTATCTATTATTTTAAGGATGTGGTTGAGTAATAACTAAATAAATAATTATTTATTCAATTATTTATAAATGATTTAGTAAAATTTAACAAGGAATATTATTTAAATAAGGTTTAAATAATTATTCCTAGAAAATAATAAGATGAATAATGGTTTATCTAAATAATTTTCCTGTTTTGGGTTAAATATGAACAGGAATATTAATTAAACTATTGTTTAACTAATTATTCCTGAGGAAATCAAACAAATATGGATTTATTCAATATTTCCTTATGGGGTTTCCTGTTTATACCATAAAAAACTTAATAAATAAGGATTACTAAGTTGTTTTTCATAGTGAAAGCAATTTTACTTAGGGTAAAATTGGCCTTACATGGTGTACTTTGGTCCATCTAATAGTAACAGGATAGATGAACAAAAATTGGTGTAACACACAACATGCAAGATAAATAAAACATTAACACAGAGAGGAAAACATCACCATTAGCATAGCTCAAGAATCCTGTGAAAGGTCCCTTATTATTGATGCCTAGCTCAAAAAATGGCAGTGCTCCAATACATAAGTTCTTACAATACAGGGTCTAATCTACCAACCAACCAAAATCATTATTGCCAACGTATGTAGTATTTAACTAACAATTACATCGATTTCCCTAAATTACTTCGAAAAGCTTCATTAATTACAATTAAACTAAAACCATACAAGTGTGGCCATGTAAGACCTGAACAAAAATCTCTAACAAAACACTGCCTGCAGAATTAACTCAGGCGGCTTTTCATGAGTTCAAAAAACTTCGGCAGCTCTTCACGAATCCAAAATTAGGCTGAAGGTGTTTGAGGTGGTTAGGAAGAGGCAACACTGGGTGGCTCTGACATTTGGCTCTACTTTTTGGGTTGCCTCTGTTGGATCATTAAATATGATGTGATGTTGGCACTTCTAATCAATCGGTGGTTGTGCTGCTGTGTCTACTGCCTTTTCTGTTTCTGCTGGTATATCATAACAGCTCTGTACAAATGCCCTTTGCCCGAATCAACCTCTTTTTCTCATGATCTTTGAATTAATCTTCAATCCTGGTAGCTTTGGTCGAGTTTAAAACATGAAACCCTTTATTCCTTTAATAATTGGTAGAAATTCCCTTTTTTGGTAAATGGTTGAAAACCTTTGAATTCGTGGCTATCCAACTATAAGAATTTTCTTTCAATAATAACCCTTTGGATAGGATTGGTAGGGAAAAGCGACGGTGTGTAGTGGTGGTGAGAGTGGTAATGGTAGGGTGGCTGCATAAACGCCTTTTGCCCGAATCCACCCATAGTGTATATCTCCTTATTACTGTGATGTTCAAATTACTCTACCCTTTGCTCTTTGTCTGGTCTTATGATACCCAATTCCTTCTATCATGTTTAGCCATTTTCTTCATAAAACATCGTAAAAACCTCATACGCCCGGATTTGAAATACTTTAGGCTTTAGCTTTGAAATAAATTGCATCCAATTCATTATCGCACTTCGCACTTTGACGCTCCAACATAATTCTTTAGTGCTCATCCTCCAGAACTTGTGAATTGCGATATGCGATTGGGTCCCACCAATATTGCATCGGGAAGTCTATTGGATTCAACAACTGAGTTATGAATGGAATGTTTGCAAACTTGCGATGCAAAAAGGAAAGGAAGGGGTCAATGGGATAAAGGTTGCTGGTGGAATTTGTGATGTGATATATCGCAATCACAATATTTTAAATTATCGCAAATCGCAAAATCAGGGAT
Source organism: Pinus albicaulis (assembly GCA_034641835.2). NCBI lineage: Eukaryota > Viridiplantae > Streptophyta > Pinopsida > Pinales > Pinaceae > Pinus > Pinus albicaulis. The sequence continues at coordinate 1,587,224,500 of CM076579.1, forward strand.
CAAGGAAATGAGGTAAGTCATAACATTCACGATATGTGATAGCGATGCTAATGGGGCAAGGAAATGGGTCCCATTTTTTTATCACAATCGGGAGTTAGAAGCGGCAGATGTGCAAAGGTAAGAAAAGTGCGAAGTTGCGATGTGATGAAAAGGTAAAGGGTCAGGGGGATAAAGGTTTGTTTCGGTTTATATCAATATCAACGACCTAATGTGGGGCTGGGGGAGAGCTGAAATGGAGGCATCGGGACTAGTATAGGACTTAGGAAAAAATGGAAATGATTGTTTTAGGGATTTTTAGGAACAAAGGGAATTAGTATCTTCGGGACTTAGGATAAAAGCTAAGGTATCGAATATGCCTTAATAATTTTGAATGAAGTTTTAATCCTAAACTTTGGAACATAACCTTGCTCCAATACTTGGAGCATAAACACTCTTTTCTCTGGATCTTCTTCTTCGACCATAGGAAACAAAATATTTGCAATTTTTTTAGGCTATACATTGTAGAATAAACTTTATATTTTCCTTTCCTTCTTTCTCCCTATCCTTTCTACCTACCCACGCTACAAATCTAGGATTTTTCTTCTTTAGTAGGGTGAATTTAGACTTGCAGACCCTGAAACATTTTCTTTTTTAAATTATAACCTAACCCCTATCCCTTATTTCTCCTATTGATTTAGATTAAGCTGTTGAACCAACGTCATTTTCTACCTATCTAATGATAAACCAAGATTAAACAGTTTGGAAAATCTTCATTCTCTAACCTATCAGCAAAAATTCAAAATTGTAAAATCATGTGTAAAATGTATGATTGAAAAAACCTTTCTCAAGAGTAGTGGCATTTTGATTTGTAGCACTTTCAAAACTATTCATTTTTTGTGGGGTCTTCTTTTCCATTTTCTACACCCTCTTTTTCTTCTTCTTTTTTTCTTTTCCTATTTTTTGGAATTGAGATATATATATATATATATATATATATATATATATATATGCAAGGAAAAAACATTTAGTCACCTTGTGATACTGTAAATTACAAGACTCTAACAGTGGCTCCAGCTCGGGATGGTACTTCTTCTCAGGGAAGTGTCAAGAACACCAAGACCAGTAGCCTTGTCTACTCCTTCTGCAATGATTTCAATGAACTTTTCCCTTGCTGCTTTTATGAATCTGTCTTGTTTTTTTCTACACAAAAGGTGGCGTTGAAAATATCTGAACCAAAAAATGTGGTATTTACAATGGAGTTTGAATTTCTCTATACTCAAGAAAAGTAATTCTTCAACATCCTACCATTGAAAGGACCTCTAGGCAGCTCTGTTCCATCCATCTCTTGCAGAAAAAATGAATTGTTTCAGCTGAAAGAATGGATAATATATGGGCCCTTCCATAGGTTGTCAAACTTGTGATGTTTACCTTTATCTTCTCTTCTATAATCCCATCTCAGTACTTTATCTCCAATATTGAAATCATATACCTTTGTTCTTTTTTCAAAGATATTATTTATATTTTCTTGCACAACCTGAGTTCTGTTGTAAACTTCTTCTCTGGACTGTTGTATCTGAATGGTCTAGTTTATCCTTATTTTTACATCATTCTCTTCAGCCTATACCTCTTAAATGATTTTCATGGCTGGAAATCCTAATGATGTTGGCGAAACTACATCCATCCCATAGACCAACTGATATGGTGACATGCCAATTGATTTCTTAGTTGTCAGTCTGTCATCCCACAATGCATGCCCCAATTTGTTATGCCATGATTTCTTATTGTCTTCCAAAAACTTCTTAATGATATTAACCAAACTCTTGTTGGAGGATTTAGCTAGTCCATTACCTTGAGGGTAATAATCTGTTGAATTCCCCAAAGAAATGTGATACTTGTGGAAAAAATCCACCATTTTCATGGACTTAAAAGCAGTAGTGTTGTCTATGATGATTTTTCTAGGACAACCAAATATAAACAAGATATTGGCTTCAAGGAATTTGATAATCACTAAGTTAGTAGCAGTTCTGGAAGGGATGGCTTGTGAGTTTCCCTTTATAGACAAATTAATAGGTACATGCTTCTAGAAATTTTGTCTTTGTTGAAATCCCTATTTCATATGTCATCCAATCAGATATTTAGTATATGGTAATTGTGTGCTCCTGACTACTTATATTGTGTCTCAATTTATTCTTGATGTTCAGGAGGTGTTGCAGTGATTTGTTTGTTTTAACTGCATTATTCATGCTCACCTAGGGAAACTAAATGTAAATCTTTAAAAATGAAGGAAAGGAATTATGTGTTTCAGAGTACTCTTACAGTTTTAATTATTTTCCTTATTTGTTGCTATTCATGCACAACTTGCAAATAATTACATTTGTGAACTCCTTTTAGCATGCATCACCTGCTTGGGAACGCAAGGAGCTTTAAATCTTACTCTCACACCTTTACCTTCCCTCAAATTACATGAGTGTCTAATTGGGAGTTGCAATATACCTCTATAAAATCATTTTGAAGTTTTATTATCTCAGTTTGAAGTTGAAATAATCTATAAATTTCGAATGATTCCAGAATTTTTTACAAACTCAACACTTCATCGTGGTGTATGACATGAATTGATGTCTTTTATTTAAATAGTAAGCATTGCACGCTGCATGAACCTCTGTATTTTTATTTTTATTTTTTATATATATAGTTTTCGAACCTATATCCATGATTTTCATTCCCAGCAGATAATATTCTATTGGTTTCAAATATGAAAGGAACGCAGTCATATCCAAGGAGTGGGTTTGTGGAAAACTATGATCCAATTGTTGGAATCTGGCAACACATTAAGTGAGAGTTTCTATTAGTTTCTATTCCTTCACAATTATAATCAAACTTTTTATGATCTGGGTCAATTCAAAATTGTGAAAAAATCCTGAAGGCATTATTACTCCATACATGGATCTTGTGTCATGGTAACACTTTGTTCATGTTTGAAATTTTTTCCTGATTCTATCATATTTGTCACTGAAATAGAGAGTAATTTTACTATAAAACTAATTTATTCCATACTCGAGTTGTATATATAAGAAATTAAAACTGAAAAGAGGGTATTTTTTCTTACAAAAAAATTTACTCCATGCTCAAGTTGTATATATATTTAAATTTAAACTAAAAAGAGGGTATTTTTTCTACATAACTAATTTAATCCATATCTAAGTCGTACAGATAACAATTTTTTTCTCATATTGGTTTTAAAATGTAGATATTTTAATGTAGCTCACCATGTCCATATTTCCTGGGCATAATGTAACAATCTGGTGGTCTG